>CM066327.1:97725956-98925956 GCA_033807775.1 Saussurea involucrata
GTTCTGTTCACTTAAGGCATTAATCTGGCTTCGTGCAGCATTCAATTCCATGTGTAACTAGGCGATTGGATCTTGCTTAGCTGCCATTTTCCTGGAAACAACAAACTTCACAAGATAGTTAGAATGATGTATATTTGGTCTGAGATTTTCTCTAGATGAGGCCCCACGGTGGGCGCCAAACTGTTAAAGCCAAAAATCACCCAAAGGATAACTTAAGGTTGATGTGGATCTTTAACAACTAAAGAAAAGGATATCAAGACAAACAATATGATCGTCGACGGAAAGTAAATAAGACAAAGAAATTTGGTGACGCGGAAAACCCCGTCGAGGGTAAAAACCGCGGTCGATTATAGAAGTCGACAGTGCACTATGGTCGCCAAACATGGACGACGTCCTTTAGTAACAAGTGTCGTGAGTAAAATAGGTTACAATAAGAAAAAAAGTAAACTTAATCGTAAACTAATATCGTCCGTCGTGAGTAATAGTGTTATATCATGCGTAAAAAACTGTCGTTGTGAGTAGCTATCGTAAATGATATTGCTTGAATGCTCTGTTGATTTCTATATGCGAAAACTGTTGTCCGAAGTGTGGTGCAAGCCTTTGTTTATATAGCTCTCGGCGGTAATCAATGTGTCTTGATGATTGTCGTAACCGCTGTTGGTCCTTAATTGTCATTAATGGCTCTTCCATTATGACCGTTGGGCAATGATTGCTTCTGGATCTGCATTAATGAAATAAAGAAAACGGTTGTTGACTGTTAACGGTTAGTATGGTCGTACGACCGTCTCTAAGCCACGATTGTCGGTCGTAAGGATCTTACGTCCATCGTCGAAATGTACGACGGAGGATGCAGTCGTAAGTAGTCTACATAACCTTATCTTAATACAAGATTTGTCTTAGTAAATGTCATGTTTATTTTTCTTCGTTGGTCGTGAGGTGTGGATTTTTACCCAAACAATGATAATCATAGTCTTTTCCACAATAATTACGAACACATCTACATCTAGAGTCCTTTTTTGAAAAAAGATCCCAAACGTTTGAAGTTCTACCATCCCTTTTCTTAGACGTGTTTGGAACTCTTGGTTCATCATTATCTTTAATTTTTGGAGATTTAGGAGAATTTTCCATTGCTCCTACACACGGGAAACACATGTAAAAAATATTGAGTTTCAACAGTTTCGAAAAACTATTGAGTTTCAACGATGGACGAGGGAGCAAGTGAGTAACAAGTCTGAGTCGTATAAATGTTCCTTGACCTAGGTTGATTCAGTTTAGGCTTTGGGCTTAACAGTTAAATTGGCTAATAATACATGCGGTTAATATTTAAGCTGTAAAATGTATAGTAGCGTAAAACTATATATATGTATACACTTATTTTTTGGGCTATAATTTATAATGATGTAAATACAATATATATAAATATAATTTTATTAAAATAATAAATATTAGCGGCGAGTTGGCGGTTTGGGTTAGGTTGAGTTTTTCCAACCTAATTTCAACCCTTATAATTAGCGGTTTGGCGGTTCAGGGGTTCGACGGGTTGACGGTTTTTTGTACACCCCTAATCCTAGTATGTGAACATGCAAAAGCATGTCAGCCAAAGCAGTTCTAAAACATTATTGAATTTGTGTCGTACTTCTTTTACTGTTCCCTGTGCATACAAATTTCCACATCAACTATAAAGGTTGAAGTGAAAATTACAAGCATGCATGGATCAACAAATCAGATGAGGACACGTATTAAAGTTGAAGGACTGCATTTAATGCAATGGAGGTTGTAAAGTTTTTCATTGTCATTGTTTGCTAATCACCGGTTTTGAAATAATTTCTCTGTGAAACCTTCAAAGTAAATTCAGTGTCGCAACATGAAAACTATCCCAGTTCTTCAGATCTGAAAGAGAACATTCCTTCTTCTCTCGTTAGTGTTAATAAAAATTTGTCACCGGTTAGATAGTTTAGGATCATAAGTCTTACCTACTAGGTTCCACCACATATCTTTAATTTTATGTTTGAATAAAATATAATATTAAAAATGAGGAAGTTAATATGTTTGTATTCCACCCCACTTCTACGAACATCTTCTGTGTGAGTTACTCTGGATTAGGACCAACACCTCTCATTAGAGATTTCTCCAAATTTTGATATTTGAATTTTCTTTTTCTCTATTTTAGTATACAATATAGCATAGGTGTTGTAGGAAAAAAAAATCTAAAACTATCATATAAAAATATTAACATGATTGTTGCAAAAGCTCTTAATTACTTATTTAAACTGAAAACTTATTTTAAAACAAATATTAATAAAAATGTAAAGATTTATTTTAAAACAAAGAATAATTGATAGATAAAGGGGAAATTGACTCAAATACCCAATATTCAAAATTGGTGTTCTAGCCATTTCTCTTCGGGTTTTGCACAAATAGTCAATAAGTCTGCAATTCACACTCTGCATCCGCAATTGAGGACCTGCTAAAAAAATACGAATCTTACAGTTTTTTCTTTATAAAAATTTGTATATTGCGGACCTGGGTTAATTTTTTTTTTGAGGAAAATCAACTTGGTTAAAGTTGTTGGGGGAGTCGACACGTGTCCTATGTCTGCAATTACGGACCTAAAGTACGAATTGCGGATTCATCGACTATTTGTGCAAAACCCAAAAAAATGGCTATGAAGCCAATTTTACAACTTATTTTGGCTATTTGAGTCAATTAAGGTTCAGGATTTAGGGTTTTTTTTGTTAATCAGAAGCTATTTAATAATTAAACGAACAAATTGGTTGGCTTATTAAGAGAATCTCCAATGCCAAAGTCTTTAACGACTTTTTACTATTACAAAAAGCCTTTTAAAAGCTCTTTTGGCATTGGAGTGAAAAGTTTTGTTTGATGAAAAGCTTTTAAATCACCAATCTTTTGTATGAAATGCTTTTTTCCAAACAAAATTTTATTTTATCCCCCTTTTCAACTCTACCTTTTCATATGAATTTTCACATTAACCCCTTCATACAATCGTATTTTCAATTTAAACCCTTTTTAATCTTTATTAATTAATCTAATTTATTAATAGAAGTAATATTTATAATAAAACCAAATATATTTTAGAGTAAATTACGTTTTTCGTCCTTGTGGTTTGTTAAAAATTTCGATTTTCGTCCCTGGTCTTTATTTATTACACTGATAGTCACTATGGTTTGCATATTATTACGTTTTTCGTCCCTAAGAGGCTGAGGCTAACAACTGGTCAGCTTAATGAATGACAATTTTGTCTTTTCACTACTTTTTCTTATTTATTTTCTATTAAACATTTTCTTTTTCTACTTTTCTCATTAATATACAAGCCCAACCTCTCTTTAATAATACAAAACCCTCCTCTCTCCAACCCCAACATCTTTCATCTCTCCTCTCTATAATACACACAGACACATACATACATACATACACATATAATTTGATGGGGAGATTTCCGTTCGTGACTTTGTCTTCAGTTTCACCGATTGCCCTCTAATTTCTATCATACACTTATCTAATTTCTGGCTCTTCCACTTTTTCCTCTCTGCATATTTCCTTTCGAGGACCAATCATCAACACTTTTGAATGGTACAACTTATATGTGCCTAGTAATAGAACAAATAGAAAATGGAACAAAATTGCCTATCTACTACACGAACAGAATGTATCTAAACTACAGTTTGACCCTATATCCATCATCGTCGGAGTAAACACACACATACACACAAATATTGAACCAGAAAAAGAGAAATTGTATGTATTTGTCTGTTAACGACAAAAGAGCGTTTTTTACTATACCCATTTCAGCAAAGCTCCATCAGTGTATTGTTTGTGTTATTTTCAAGATGGGTTTTTGTTATATAAATATGTAAGTGTGTGTGTATATATATATATATATATATATATATATATATATATATATATATATATATATATATATATATGTATGTGTCTATATATATATGTATGTATGTGTCTGTGTGTATTATAGAGAGGAGAGAGATGAAAGATGTTGGGGTTGGAGAGAGGAGGGTTTTGTATTATTAAAGAGGGGTTGGGCTTGTATATTAATGAGAAAAGAAGAAAAAGAAAATGTTTAATAGAAAATAAATAAGAAAAAGTAGTGAAAAGACAAAATTGCCATTCATTGAGCTGGCCAGTTGTTAGTCTCAGCCTCTCAGGGACGAAAAACGAAATAATATGCAAACCATAGTGACTATCAGTGTAATAAATAAAGACCAGGGACGAAAATCGAAATTTTTAACAAACCACAAGGACGAAAAACGTAATTTACTCTATATTTTATAACAAAATACATTATTAAAGATCTTTTGTCAAGACGATCAAAATGACACTAATATCGAATACCTAAAAAAATATAAAAATCATAGAATATATTTATCGTCTTTAATTTTTCTAACGAATTCATTTTTTTATAAGTTAAGTAATTTTTATTTTCCGAGAATATGACATGTACTTTAAAATAAAAAATTAAATAAGAGGCTTTTATAAAATATTATAAATAAATGAGGATACATTATGATAAATTGTAAGGCCATCAGTACCCCATGACCCAATCTTTCAAAGATTTCAGCTCCACATCAGTGCCACATCAGCTTTTCTCAATCCCTCACTCAATCCCTAAACACTCTTATCCCATTCCCTCAAACCCTTTTGTCACCTCATTTATTTTAATTCTTTTATTTATACATTTAATTATTTAACAAAATAAAAATATTTATATATTTTTTAATAAATAAAAATAAGATAAATAATAAAAATTAAAATTCATTTTAAAATAAGAGAGTTTGAGAGATTTTGAGAGCTGTGAAAAATAAGAGGTTGAGAGAATTTGAGAGAGTTTGAGAGGTGTGAAAAATAAGAGGTTGAGAGAATTTTAGAGAGTTTGAGAGGTGTGAGAAATAAGAGGTTGAGGGTTAAATATATAGTGGGATTAAATTGAGAAAAAAATTTATTTATTTTTGTTTAAAAAGAGCCGTTCAACGGCATTATTTTTAAAAATTAAATAATTTTTTTTTAATAAACCTTCGGGATGAATCGGGATCCCATCCCTGGAATCCATCCCGCCCCACCATCCCCACAAGGCCCGTAGCCCACCCCGCACCATCCCCCAGCTCATCACGAGCCAGGTACCGAAGGCCTAATAAAATTGATAAAAAAAACTTTTGAAAAGGTTTTACATTGATTAAGGTTTTTAAAGATGAGTTTTTGTTTAAAAAAATTAGTGAAAATTTGATGTGAAAAAAAAAAGATCATTGAAAATAATAATGTGAGATAAGGCAATCGTAATGATGAGATGTAGATGGTGGAGACAGGCGTAAAAAACGACAAAAGATGCATTTAAAACAACGAGGCATTGAAAGGTGTCTATGGACACGTCATTGCTGACAGACGTAGACTTTTCCAAATAGCCCCAAATTCGTTGGTCAACAACCTCCCCACTACCATGTCCTCCTTAACCCCAAATTCCTTTTTTACTTTAAATGTGTACTTTTTTTAAAAAAACATTGCTTTTTAATTTCACTTCCAGTTATAAAGTGACGAAAATTTGTCTTTTATAATTAATAGTTTGATTGTTTTTTAATTTTCAAAAATGTTATAATTAAATATATATTTAAACATGGTATCTTTTTTATTAAAACATTTAGGGCAAATAACGGAATTTTGGTCTTTGAAATATGTCATTTGTTAAAAAAATAAAAAAAATTGATTATTTATCTTCTGTTATTACAAAAGGACATTTTACTTATATTATGTTTCATTTATATCATTTGTTCTGGAGATTGTCCCTTCTCCTAACATCCATCCACTTTCTTTGTTAACTGTAAGGACAAAGTAGACATATTACTCTTTCTCTTTATTTTATGATCTCTAATCATATAATAGGCAAGTATATATATGCTAAGAAGGACCAAATCAGTAATTTACACCTTTTTGCTTTTTGTTATCATCATCATCTACCACCACCAATAATCATTTTAAATACAATAGAACTAGATCTTTAATAGCATCTTCAACAGCTTTTCTAATAATTTCCTAAAATGAGGAATCAAAAGTTAAAATTCTTAAAAAAAATTACATTCATCTTCAACAGATTTCCTATTTTAGAGAATTCAACATTAAATATATTATTAAAATATTCAAAACAATATTACCTCCAACAAATTTTTAAAAGGAAATAATAAAATATTATTTCTCTCTCTTGATAATGATTTTTGGGGATTTTTGGGGTAATCTCCATATTTGGAGAAAATGACATTCTCTCTCCAACTTTCTCCAAAATGGGGATGGTTTTGGAGAAGCTGTTGGAGCTGATTATAGGACCAAAATCCTCATATTCCCCATTTTCTCCAAAATAGGGAAGCTGTTGGAGATGCTCTAAGGTCGTGCGTACCACCTCGGGTACCACGGCGGGTTCACCATTGGGTTGGGGGCGGGTAGGGTGGGTTGGTGGTACGGGTAGGGCGGGTTCACCATCGGGTTCATGGTCGCGGGTAGGGTTGGGTTCGGGAACCCGGCGTAACCCGTGTAATTTTTTATTTTTATTTTTTTTAGGGTAAGGAGGGTAGGAAAGAGAAAAGCTGATGTGGCAATCGGGTTCAGTGGGTTCGATAGGAAGCGGTACTCCACTTTAGGGTAAGGAGGATAGGAAAGAGAAAAGCTGATGTGGCGCTGAGGTGGCAATCGGGTTCAGTGGGTTCGATAGGAAGCGGTCCTCATGGTCTAAAGAAAACATAAAATACAATCACAAAACATCTAATATAAACAACAATTCTGTACAATATCATTCAAAAAAGTTGGTTATATAATCATACATTACTTTACAAGATCAAACCCTAAAATGAATAATTTGTAAATCCTAAAATAAATATATAAAACATCTAATTGAAACTATTATCAGAAAGTTATTAAAAGTAAACAAACCATACTAGGAAATTTGAAAAACTAGATCGAGGACTAGATTTGTATGTTTGAGTTAGTGTGTGTGTGTATGTGTGTGTGTGTGAGAGAGAGAGAGAGAGGGAGGATATGTTGGTGATCGATTGAGCCGGAGATGATGGCCGATTACGCAGGGACGAAGGCAGTTTATGGATGAAGTTGGCGTTGACGATGGAGGGGCGTCAATGATGGAAGGGCGCCAACGATCTGGGTCGAATATTGTAAGGGTTAACGAAGGTGTTAGCTCCAATTGTTCATAATATTAGAAGTATTGGAAAATAGGCCAAGTATGAAAGAGTTCCACAGAAGCTCTGCCGAAGCAAACGATCATTCAAGGAACACCAAGCACCAAGAAGAATCTACAGAAGACTACTCACAAAGGACCAAAGAAGGATCAACAGAAGAATGCTCACCAAGGACCGAGCCGCAGAACCTCTGTCACCCTTGACAGAGCCTCTGCGATTCAGACTGAAGACTTGGAAGATATTTATAATATCTTGCCACTGTTGCAGAAATATCTTACCACTGTTACAGAAATATCTTGCTACTGTTCCAGGGTCCGTTCATCAACTTGTACAAGGCATGGTCCGACAACAAACACGTGTCAAACTCTGATAGGAATCCTTGCAAGTTGATATTAGCGCATTTAATGCATGCAGATTTCCAACTGTTCATGCCATCCCTTCTTTCCTGTAGCAATAGTCCTTTTGTCTAGAATAGTTCTTTTGTAGTAGTATAAAAGGAATACTCATGTTGAGTTCTTCCTTACCAGTGATATACAAGAAAAACACGCACACACACAATTAACGTCAAATCTATTGTTAGTGTTCTTCATCAAATACAGTAAACTTTGAGATATTCATCTGTTCTTCATATACTGTTTATTTGATATTCTGTATTGTTTCTATACAAACATATCTGTTAGTTCTTCAAATACGCTTCCGCAACACATCTCATTTGAACTAATAGATAAGATAATCTTTGTTAATCAAATACGGGAACCAACAGAAGGTCTAGATTCCTGTTTGTATATATATATACATATATATATATATATATTTATATATTATACCACTATTTATATATATAATTAAAAATCATAAATTAAAGAAAATGGCTAAATGACAACAATGCTCTCACACTTAACGAAAAAAGTGGGCGGACGTTAGGGGAAGTGACCAAATCGATCACAAACTGTATAGGTGGAAGGTTCTTTTGTCATAAATGAAGATAAATGACCAAATTTGTAGCAAATGACATACCTCATGGACCAAATATGTAATTTACTCTAACATTTATTTTAGTAGACGGAGTATATAACCTTAAAAGACACCAAAATCTTTATTTTTTTATCCATTTTTGTTAGAAAAGATGTATGAATCAATCGATGAATCAGATATGAGAACAGAGAGAGATGGGGCTGAACGTCAGCGGCTTTTCATATATTGAGAGAGACAATTACAAGAGATTGATTAACCTAACTATGAAGCATAAGAGACCTAACTATACAAGTTCTTGCGTAGTGTCAGCTAAGGCTCGATACTCAGCTTCAGTGCTAGATCGAGTTGTCAGAGATTGTTTCTTGTTGCGCCAGGAAATAAGAGAGTCCCCAAGGAAGAAACAATACCCGGTGGTCGAACGACGGTCTGTTATGTCTCCATCCCAGTCAGCATCTGAGAATCCACGGAGCGTTAAAGACGATGTGGATGAGAAGTGAAGCCCATGAAACATTGTCCCTTTGAGGTACCGAAGGATACGAACAACCGCGGCATAGTGATCGGAGCACGGAGCAACCATGAACTGGCTGACTATATGAACTGCATATGCAAGATCCGTTCGAGTAACAGTCAGGTAGACCAGAGATCCAACTAGTTGACGATACCGTGTAGGGTCCCGCAGAGTGGTTCCGGCATTTGGAGCAAGATGCAGGTTTTGCTCAATAGGTGTAGATGCAACTTTGTTGTCTGTAATCCCAGCTTTGGACAACAGATCTGAAATGTACTTGGCTTGACAGAGATAGATGCCGGAAGAGTCTGACAGAACTTCAAGACCAAGAAAGTAGTGTAGCTTAGCAAGATCTTTCATCTCAAAGCATAAGCTGAGAGAATGTTTGAGATGGGTGATACCTGTAGAGTCACTGTCGGTAATGATCATATCATCAACATACAATAGGAGTAAGATAGTACCTGCAGCAGTAGTCCGAGTAAATAGTCCAGAATCATAATTACTCGGAGAAAACCCCAATGAAATGACAGTATTGCTAAAATTTTCAAACCAAGCACGAGGAGCTTGTTTGAGACCATAGAGGGCTTTTCGAAGTCGGCATACATGACCCTGTCGAGAGATCACACCTGGAGGGGGTCTCATGTAGACTTCCTCTTCGAGATCGCCATTGAGAAAGGCATTATTGACATCCATCTGGTAAAGTGGCCATCTTTTGGTGGCAGCTATGGCGAGAAGACTACGAACCGAGGTGACCCGAGCCACAGGAGCAAACGTTTACTCGTAATCAATGACATATTCTTGATTGAAGCCTTTTGCCACAAGACGTGCTTTATATCGATCAATGGATCCATCGAACTTTGTTTTGATTTTGAAGACCCATTTGGAACCAATAGGTGACTTGCCCGGTGGGAGAGGTAAAAACTCCCATGTATTGGCTTTGTCAAGGGCCTGAAGTTCCTCAGTCATAGCTTGCCACCAAACAGGGTTAGAGAAAGCTTCCTTGAAGGAAGTGGGTTCATGGTTGGACAGCAATGTAGCATAACAATGATAATCACGAAGGTGAGAATGAACTTGTCTTACCCGGTCTGAACGTCATACACCCTGTGGTTGAGAAGAGCTAGGATCCATAGACTTAGCAGATGACTCAGAAGTAGTCCTTGGAGGTGGTACAGATGATTGATCATGATCAACGGGCACATATGAGGGTAAATCGGAAGAGGGCACAGATTGAGGTGCAGCGGGCACAGATAAGGGTGGATTGGAAGAGGGTACAGATTGAGGTGCAGCGGAGGGAGGTGGACCAGATGAAGGGGTGAGTATGGGATCTAATTGGAGTGAGTCCAATGAGATATATGTATCAGTGAAGAAGGAAGTGGAAGGATTGGGTATGTTCTGAAATTTGGACACTGTTGAGAAGGGAAGATGTTCCCAGAATGTGACATGACGGGATATACGTAGTCTCTTAGAGACTGGATCCCAACAACGATAACCTTTGTGTTCAATTCCATAGCCAAGAAAGCAGCATAATCGAGAACGAGGTTCAAGTTTGGTGTGTTCATGAGATTGCAACTGAACAAAGTAGGCACAACCCCACACTTTTAGGAGTTCATATGCAGGGGAGACCCCATGGAGCACTTCATAAGGAGACTTTTGATTTAGGATGGGGGCCGGGTGTCGGTTGATGGTGTAGACAGCTGTGAAGGCAGCTTCGCCCCAAAAATGTTTTGGACACTTGGTTAAGATTAATAGAGTACGAACAGTATCGAGGATGTGGCGATGTTTACGTTCTGCACGTCCATTTTGCGGAGAGGTGTCGGGACAGGAGTACTGAGAAAGAGTACCTTGAGATTGAAGAAAAGAGAGGAGAGAAGATTCTTTGTATTCCATAGCATTATCTGCTCAAAGAATCTTTATGGGCTTGGAAAACTGGGTCATAATCATACGGGCGAAGGTAATATATATTTGAGGTAGTTCTGAGCGGTGTTTCATGATATATATCCATGTAAAGCGTGTGTGATCATCGATAAAGATAACAAAATATCGAGAGCCTCCCATGGATGGATGTGGTGCTGGTCCCCAAACATCAGAGTGAATGAGATCAAAAGGAGAGGCAAATTTAAATTCATTTAGTTGAAAGGGTAAGGCATGATGTTTGCCAAGTTGACAAGATAAACAAGAAACGTTTTCAAAAGAAGTGTTTCCTAACAATCCTGAACTAGCTAACATTTTTATTCTAGCTAAAGATAAATGTCCTAGGCGCTCATGCCATAATTCAAAGGAAGGGGTACTGGAGACAGAACCAACAAAATTTGATGAGCGTAAGGGAAGTCGGAGGTAGACCACTTCAATCATCCGACCAACTTTACGGCCTACTCCAAGGATCAGCTTGGTCTTGGGATCCTGCACAACACAACCAGAAGGATGAAACATAACAATTAAACCGGATTCCATAAGCTGAGTGATTGAAATCAGGCTCAAAGATAAGTTAGGAATATGTAGCACATCAGGTAATTGTATATTGGGGTAGATACAGTCGCACTGAAAGATCAGGTAAGAGAGTATCATCCGCAGTACGGACTGATGAGAACATTCTGGAGGTTTGCTTAGAGACAAATCCGTCAGCCTTAGGTGTCATGTGGTTACAACATCCAGAGTCAAATAGCCAAGGGTTACCTGGTGCTGAGATATTGCACTGAGAATTCATACCCATGGAACCTGTCATAAGTCGCTCTATAAGCTATTGGTTTCAGCGCATAAGTTCCATAAGGTCAGGTGATGAGTTGTTGCTATGCGGTGCCTGAATTGCCGGCGTAGGAGAATCTTGAGTGATTGATCCAGCAAATGACTGAGTGCGCTGTTGCCTTTGCTTACCTGAATTCTGTGGATGCTTTGGGCAGTCAGACCCATAGTGTCGTGGCTGTGTGATCCCACACCAGCGACATTTTCGAATTGGGCAGTTGAGGAGAAGATGAGAAGTAGAGTGACAGAACGTGCATTCAATGTATTTAGACTGGCTATTGAGAGCCATCTGACAAATTTAGAGAACTGGAACTGAACACGAATGAATGTTCCGAAAAATAGGTTTCGAAGTGTAGAGATTCGGTATGTAGAAATAAAGATCCGGAACGATATGTAAGGAGTTCCAGAGTGGGTGATGTACCAGAATTATATGTAAGTTCCGGAAGTGAAAGGCCGGAGTTGAGTGTTCCGGAATATGCAGTACCGGAGTAGGAAGTACCGAAAGTCAAAGATCGGGATTGAGGCAAATGAAATATGAGTTCCGGAATCAAGATGTTCTCAAACCCTGTTTTCGCGGATCAAGATGTTCTCAAATTTTTGGGTGATCCGGAGTATTAAAATAGAAGCAGGAATCGTGAGTTCCGGAGAATGAGTGTTCCGGTATTGGGTGGTACGGAATTTTAGTGTTTCAAAGTGAAGTGGGATCCGGAATCGTGAGTTCCGGAGAATGGAGAGAACCGAAAACAGGTTCCGGAAACTATGGAGAAACATGTTTCGGAGTGGGTGACAAAGGTTCCGGAATTAAGAAAGCAGGTGTTCCGGAATATTAGAGAACAATGGTTCCGGTATACGAGGAAAACAGTTCCGAAATTTTGAGAAAAAGAAAACTGTTCCGGTATTAGAAATAAAGCAGTTCCGGAATCCAGACAAGGCAGTTCCGGAATCAAGACAAGACTGTAACGACCCGGTTCCCCAAACATGCAACAAATAACATACATTGCATAACTTCATTACATTCATAATAAAAGATACATAATAAACCACAAACGGTCCCTTCGGTCTCGAAACTACAAAATACAGTAAGCTTCCTAATCAATGTCCATTAAAAGCTTCCTACACGTTATCCTCTCCTTCGCCAATCCTCAACCTGAAAAACATATTTTTGAAAACAAAATGAGGGTTAGACCAACGGTCTAGTGAGATAATCCCTGTCATTTCAAAAACCGTTATAAAACTAATTTATATAAAACCATATATCCAATTAGTTTATATAAAACCTTTGTATAACACACATATACCACACATATATAAATACCAATCAAGACTTGTGCATCGTACACATCTCATCCCACCTTATTCCTCCACAAATGGCCATATTAGTTGGTTGCAAGCCAACTAATAAATCAACGTCGTACAACAACTACGACACATCACCGGTCCGCACATCGGAACCCGGCAACAAGTGCACTCGTGTAGTGCAAAGCTTATATAAATACAATATATATCTCATTACATCATATTGTCATTTATATACACATAACCATATTCCTACCACATGATCATCTCATATATATATACACATATATATATATGTATCCCAGTTCAAAAACGTTTTAAAGCAAAACTCACCTTGATGATAGTTTGAAGCCACACACGCGCAAACGATACAATTGAGCAAAACCGGCAAATAATGCCACAACCGAACACCACCCAAGCCACACTAACGAGGGGCAACCGAGCATGTAATATATACACATTAATGAAATACATATACTTATATGTATACAAGACTCACTATGACAATTGACAACCTTAACAACTCACCGGACACTCCCGAAACACAACCGAGCTAGAAATCGGACAACCGACATCAATCAAAAGACTTTGGGTTTGTAATTGGCACTTACAAATATGTTCAATGTGTTCAAATGCTATTTTACACTCAAAACGAGTACCCATACCCCTATATTGCGCCTTAAAACGACTCCGGTACGCGAGAAACAAAATCGGAAAAATGCTGAAACAGTGCTTGGCGCCGATTGTGGCGCCAACCCATAGGCGCCGAGATCGGCGCGGACCTCTGTTTGACAGCAAACAGCCCCTTTTTCAGCTCTTAACACCCCAACTCGAACCCTAAACAATTCCAAGTCGTTTTGGCTCATTTCTATGGATTTTTAGCATCATAAATTGAGGTTTTAACATCAAATAACATGGAGGAATCCATGTATCAATTCTATACACAAATACCCTCAATCTAATTTATCTATTGATTCACCAATTTTAAACCCAAAAACCCAAAACTCCATTAACACCCAAAACTTTGCTAAAATCAACTTCCACCATGAATTGATGGGTGATTCACACAGAAAAGTTTGTAAACCAATATGAAACTCATTAATCAACATTGAAACTATCTTAGATTTCTTAAAGATTTACTCAATTGGTACTAAACCCAACTCTCACCAAAACCAACAAGAAGATATATAAATGGAGAAGAAGCCATACCTAGAAGATGAAGTCTTCAAGTTCTTGATGCTCTTCTTCTTCCCCTCTTCTTCTTCCTCTTTTCGTCTTCCTCTTTTCTTCTTCTCTTTTCTTTCTCCTATCTCTCTCCCTGAACGTCTCTCACTCTCTCTTTTAATCACACACATACATACTACACATAATACATATATTACATATAATATATATAATATCTATAATGTCTAGATATTAAAACATACTTACCAAACAAACCCCAAGCTCCTCTTAATTGGCAAAACACCTCCTTAAACTTCCAAATAAAAATTACAGTACACTCCTTTAACTTATAACTCCATAATACTAATCCTAAATTTACCTTAAAACCAAAATTATAAAAATTAATTAAAATGATAAAATACCCGGTTATTACAACATCTCCCCCTTAAAAGAATTTCGTCCCGGAATTCGGTTAGGCAATAAACGAGGTTAATCAATTACCATAAATCGCTTCTAAACTCATACAACACATTATTCTCAATATTACCAAAACATCAAGAATTTTAATTCCACACAAAAATTCCACCCCTTTAAAACAACGATAACCACCAACTTATTAATACTAACCACTTTATTTGAACTTTACACACATCTTCCGCAATTTACTCAATTAATCCATCCCACAAAGTCGATCCAAATCTTAACATAATCATAATCGAAATCCTCTGTCGAATCACCCAATAATCAAATCCCACGAAGGTTCAAAATAACTCGCTAGTTCACTTACATCACAAAAAGAAATAACTTATACTCATATGAAACTAATCCAAATAACACAACATTAAATGCTTACTCGAAACATTTACTACACTAATACTACTTGTAACTCCATCAGCATTTCACGACAAACGTCTTGTTCTATACTTTTCAAAACTAACTTGACAACATAATTATACTCTTTCCAGATAAAAACCTGCGTAGCAATTACAACCTATTTCTTATACTCTTCCAAATAGAACTCATATTAAAACATAGTTTCCAATAACAATACAATGTCTTAACATAATTGCAAAACTCGATGAGAAGTCAAAGACTTACACATCTACCTTAACTTACAATGCCAATTTCTCAATTGTACAAATACTACACCAAATATCATACCCAGGTAATAATACCATAAAATCCTTACAACTTTTAGCCGCAATCAACAAATTACGTCTTCATTGCATCAATCAATATATCAACAATTAAGATAAAGTCTAAAACCACTCTTTAACTTAAACAACTCCATAAAGAAAGTTCATCAACATTGCCCTTACTTTATTTAACCGTAACAATCGCCAACTAATCATATAATAAATCTACTACCAATTATACCACAAAGTTCATCACACGATCATCAAAATAATTAAACATCGCTTTCTTCCCGCTAATCATAACACTAATAATATAAATATTCCCTCTTAGCTTAAGTCTAGGTTATCAGCAACCTAGTTTTCTCACCTTGCGACCTACCATCGCTAATACTTCCTCCACATTATTCCACTTTTAATCCCTTCCGGTGTTTTCTAACGAAAAAGGTCGAATGAACTCCCACTATGCGTAACCCTTCGTTACTAAGGAGTATACAACAATTTAGTATCTTCCCAACTACAACAACTCTTACTTCTAGAAGAAAACCTGCGTAATATGAACAAGGTATAATCATCTCAAATCAATCATACCAATATCAGTCACACATCTAGACTCCAAATTTTAAATTATGCCCCAAACTAATGGTTTCGTACAGAATTTTACCATTCTTAAAAGAACACATTTCATCACCGTTCATGTCTCAACAATCTAATACCCCAAAAGTAACGACACTCTACTCTCCAACAGATCGCATAATTAACTTGGAGTATCACCTTAACCCGTAGTTAAACTTTTCTCCATAGACTATACACAACTCTATCGTCACTTCTCTAATCCAACATACATCTAAGACAGACAACACTTTCTTGCATTAATTACACCGACCACGAACCTTAGATTACAATTGATTTCCACACTTGCCACAACATCACTCTCGTACTACTACCACGTCCTATCCAATGGTCCTTCACCCCGATCATTACATTCGACTATTTTCTTCCACTCTCTTCTCAACATAAAACACGTTTCCCCAAGGATAGCTCACTAGGAGGTGCTTACTCTAGACCGATCCTATGAGCTAGCTTTCTTTCACCTCCAAACCAATCGCACACACCCAATTCCAACAATTACTATCCTTAACCAATAATTTCACCACACCTCATATCAGGAACTTAACCGAGTTAATCCGAAATCACACTCATTGCTCGAAACAACCACACACTTTTTCATTTTTCAAATATCGATAACATATTCTTTCTAAACGATAATAAACAAATTGGATCCACACTATACACCCATCCCCAAAAATATAACAACCATAAAAATATCTTATTAACAAAATCAGTACATCTTTATTTAACCTCGTGTCTCGATTAGCACACAATATATCATCGTGCCTCTTTCAACATACAATATTTCACCGTGCCTCTTTCAGCACAAACGTATATATATATATATATATATTTATATATATTACAAATCATCTAACACATTTGAAATTTTATTCATAACATAAACTTTAACATTTGGAGGCATAACCTAGCGTCTGAAATACTAAATTATACACAACGCCACATTCTACATTTTCGCAATATCTTTTCCAAAATTCTAACATGCACCTTCAATTTGAAAATTGCTAACAATTGCAAGTGTTAGATCATTCATTCCAAATTAAACTACCAACCACTTTCGTTCTCATACAATCAATTTTATTACCTCCTTGATAAATCTTTCAAATCCAAACACATATGATAACGGGTTATCACCTTTGATTACTAATAGCTTTTCCTTACTAATCATTCCCAATAACACTCTTCCCTTTCTAGTTTCGATTATCCTTGATTTCTCACTTAAATTTATCCCAAGTAATATCATAATGAATAAACATACTAATTTCAATATCATCCAAAATAATTGTTACACTATTGCTAAATTAGAACCAACCTCTTTTCACACCAAATGCTTCCAAACCTACCCTCTTACTAAGCCTTTCTCAAAAATAAATCATATACCCCCAATATAAAATTTTCTAACAAACGGAAACTTTAATTCAATCACCCTTCTAGATAGCGTCAATAATTACACTAAGTATAATCTACACAATACACTAAATCGTCGCCTTCATGACAAGGTCAAGACTACACACACTACCATTACTCTCCACCCATATTCATCACGTTCCACACACTACTAATATTCTTTACACTCAAGCCCTCACACCCCACACATTAGCAAAATCGGAACAACAGTAATTAAGCACACCCCTATTTATCTCTAACATATTTATAAAATTACAGATAAGCAACAAAAGAATGGAGACACAAATGATCGATTTGCACCGAAGTCATACAGCACTTTATCACGTGTAGAGTTTATAGAAATATACCTGTCTTCGTCTTCATCCATACGTCAAGTCCGATTTGCCACTCTGTTGATTCAAACAATGGTTAATATACACATAAGCACATACCCCATATAACAAGGTATTCCGGTTCAAACATGTACTTGTAAGTTCACAATTACACTGGCCAAATGTAATTTGAAATTACCTTACATGATGTTCCTTCTTCCTTTTTATACTTAACATCCCAAGGTTCTAAAATAATGGAGACATCCTACTTCACATGCAGTTTAAGTCTAGGTATAAATCCAAATACCTAAATCCCTTAAACTAGGGCTCTGATACCATCTGTAACGACCCGGTTCCCCAAACATGTTTCAAATAACATACATTGCATAACTTCATTACATTCATAATAAAAGATACATAATAAACCACAAACGGTCCCTTCGGTCTCGAAACTACAAAATACATTAAGCTTCCTAATCAATGTCCATTAAAAGCTTCCTACACGTTATCCTCTCCTTCGCCAATCCTCAACCTGGAAAACATATTTTTGAAAACAAAATGAGGGTTAGACCAACGGTCTAGTGAGATAATCCCTGTCATTTCAAAAACCGTTATAAAACTAATTTATATAAAACCATATATCCAATTAGTTTATATAAAACCTTTGTATAACACACATATACCACACATATATAAATACCAATCAAGACTTGTGCATCGTACACATCTCATCCCACCTTATTCCTCCACAAATGGCCATATTAGTTGGTTGCAAGCCAACTAATAAATCAACGTCGTACAACAACTACGACACATCACCGGTCCGCACATCGGAACCCGGCAACAAGTGCACTCGTGTAGTGCAAAGCTTATATAAATACAATATATATCTCATTACATCATATTGTCATTTATATACACATAACCATATTCCTACCACATGATCATCTCATATATATATACACATATATATATATATATGTATCCCAGTTCAAAAACGTTTTAAAGCAAAACTCACCTTGATGATAGTTTGAAGCCACACACGCGCAAACGATACAATTGAGCAAAACCGGCAAATAATGCCACAACCGAACACCACCCAAGCCACACTAACGAGGGGCAACCGAGCATGTAATATATACACATTAATGAAATACATATACTTATATGTATACAAGACTCACTATGACAATTGACAACCTTAACAACTCACCGGACACTCCCGAAACACAACCGAGCTAGAAATCGGACAACCGACATCAATCAAAAGACTTTGGGTTTGTAATTGGCACTTACAAATATGTTCAATGTGTTCAAATGCTATTTTACACTCAAAACGAGTACCCATACCCCTATATTGCGCCTTAAAACGACTCCGGTACGCGAGAAACAAAATCGGAAAAATGCTGAAACAGTGCTTGGCGCCGATTGTGGCGCCAACCCATAGGCGCCGAGATCGGCGCGGACCTCTGTTTGACAGCAAACAGCCCCTTTTTCAGCTCTTAACACCCCAACTCGAACCCTAAACAATTCCAAGTCGTTTTGGCTCATTTCTATGGATTTTTAGCATCATAAATTGAGGTTTTAACATCAAATAACATGGAGGAATCCATGTATCAATTCTATACACAAATACCCTCAATCTAATTTATCTATTGATTCACCAATTTTAAACCCAAAAACCCAAAACTCCATTAACACCCAAAACTTTGCTAAAATCAACTTCCACCATGAATTGATGGGTGATTCACACAGAAAAGTTTGTAAACCAATATGAAACTCATTAATCAACATTGAAACTATCTTAGATTTCTTAAAGATTTACTCAATTGGTACTAAACCCAACTCTCACCAAAACCAACAAGAAGATATATAAATGGAGAAGAAGCCATACCTAGAAGATGAAGTCTTCAAGTTCTTGATGCTCTTCTTCTTCCCCTCTTCTTCTTCCTCTTTTCGTCTTCCTCTTTTCTTCTTCTCTTTTCTTTCTCCTATCTCTCTCCCTGAACGTCTCTCACTCTCTCTTTTAATCACACACATACATACTACACATAATACATATATTACATATAATATATATAATATCTATAATGTCTAGATATTAAAACATACTTACCAAACAAACCCCAAGCTCCTCTTAATTGGCAAAACACCTCCTTAAACTTCCAAATAAAAATTACAGTATACTCCTTTAACTTATAACTCCATAATACTAATCCTAAATTTACCTTAAAACCAAAATTATAAAAATTAATTAAATCGATAAAATACCCGGTTATTACAAAGACAGTTCCGGAATTAGAGATAAAGCAGTTCCGGAATCGCAAGGCAGTTCCGGAATCGCAAGGCAGTTCCGGAATTCAGACAAAGCAGTTCCGGAATTCAGACAAAGCAGTTCCGAAAGTAAAAAAACAAAGCAGTACCAGAAGCAAAATAAAGGCAATACCGGAGGGGCGGCTTAGGGTTTCGATAAAACACGAACAAAATAACAGGCAGAAATCGAAACAATGAAATTGAACGAGACGAGTAATCAGAAGGATTGGTGAGACATACCTAAAGCTCTGATACCATGTTAGAAAAGATGTATGAATCAATCGATGAATCAGATATGAGAACATGGAGAGATGAGGCTGAACGTCAGCGGCTTTTCATATATCGATAGAGACAATTACAAGAGATTGATTAACCTAACTATGAAGCATAAGAGACCTATATATACTAGATAAGTTACAGATAATTACAGAACGACCCTTGTACTTTACATATGTACGATAATAACTCTAACAATTTTAAAGAAGCTGTTGAAAATAATGTGACCGATTTAATCTAGGTTAAAGCTCAACTCGATTTTGTTTGGTTATAAACTCAACTTCAAGATATTGGACAAACTTTGAAATTTTGATCAATAATTTGGTGAGTTCTTTAATACAGTTTGAATCCTTGTTTAAGACTTATCAAAGCTTATCTAAGAACATCTTAAAATTTAAAATTTCTCATGAAAGTTTTTTTTTTGAAAATGTGAGCATCAAGTTAAACAGAAAAGTTTATTGAAATCTTATAACTGTAAAATCAAAAAGTTGGGTTTTCATATATAGCATATTTCCACCGCGAGAATGTTTATTGAGTAACATAAAGGTATGGTTAGAAAAGTTGTATATAAATTCGAGTGTCGAACTCAGATTTATAAGAAACAATTGGACTAGCTATTTCTTTGTAAAATTGTGCTTAATTTCAAATATACAGTTTTGCCAAGATCTCTTCGATTTTTAAGGAACTTATCTTTGGGGAATTTGATTTGGTTAAGCATGTATAGTTGGTGAACAAGGGGGTTAGTTTTTTGGTCTGATACAAACGAATCATTAAATATTCACTATAATCCAATTGTATTTCATTTCTCAAGAAAACTCCATAAATTTTGAATCAATTGAACTCCTCTAATCAACCAATAAAAATTTGGTTGGTTCAGTTTTGGCGGTCACATCAAATAAATAATACTTTGAATTAGAAAAATAACTCGGTGGACAATAATCTATGTAACAAAATTGTAACTTTACAAAATAAATAAATGATGGTTGGTTGATTTGAGGAAGCATTAAACGATGTCGTCGGGTTGTAGTTGCAGACAATTACATGTGATTTCATGCGTTGACTGTTGCTCTCTTTGACTACGTTTTCTCCCCGTATATATATATATATAGAGGAAGGTTCAAACGAGGAGCGTACCAATTTAAGAGAACGTGAGGAGCACTCTCATGCTTCTGATCACATATGATTTACAACGCTAAAAAATCGGGCTTAATCGGAAATTCGCGCAAAAGTGGCGCGATGTGGTTCGCGACGCGTGCAAGTCGCGGATCATTAATGATTTTAGCTGTAAATCATATGTGATCCATAACTGTCAATTGCTCCTCCAGATCAGTTGTGAATCACATGTGATCCACAACTGCCAATCACATGTGATTCATAACTATCAATTGCTCCTCACGTTCTCTTAAATTGGTACGCTCCTCGTTTGAACCCGCCTCTCTCTCTCTCTCTCTCTATATATATATATATAGAGAAAGGTTCAAACGAGAAGCGTACCTATTTACGAGAACGCGAGGAGCACCTGCCATGTACTGGATCACATTTGATCCACAACTGCGAAAAATTCGGATAGCGGGCGACCTGGGTCGCAACCTGGTTCGCAAGTCGGCCAAGTCACCCGGATCACATGTGATTTTAGTTGTGAATCACATGTGATCCACTACATGGGCGCAAGCCCCCCCGATCAGTTGTGAATCACATGTGATTAGCAGTAGTGAATCACATGTGATTCAGTACATGGGCGGTGCTCCTCGCGTTTTCTTAAATTGGTACGCTCCTCGTTTGAACCCGCCTCTCTCTTTCTCTCTCTCTCTCTATATATATATATATATATATATATATATAGGGAAGGGTTCAATTGAGAAGTCTAAATATTTTGAGAAATAGAGAGGTGATCATATTCATTGGATTAAATAATCCACGGTCAAGAAATTCGCGTTACACCTGATTAATGCACGTGTCCACATTAATTAATAAACGACGCTCAGGGGTATTTAGGGTAGTTTCGTAAAAAATACGCGGGACATGTTCATATATGAATTTGTATGATTCATATATGAACCTTTGTAATTCAAATATAAAATATTTTTAACTAATTCATATATGAATCTTTGTGATTCATATATGAATCACTTATATTATTCATATGAGAATTAGTTAAAAAAATTCATATATAAATCATTAAGGTTCATATATGAACACAAAGGTTCATATATGAATTAGTTAAAAAAAGTTTATATGTAAATTACAAAGGTTCATATATGAACACAAAGATTCATATATGAATCAGTTAATTGGTTCAACTGATTCATATATGAACCTACAATTAATTAGTTTCATATATGAAACACAAAGGTTCATATATGAATCACAAGATTCATATATGAATTAGTTATAAGGAGTTCATATGTGAATTACAAAGGTTCATATATGAATGTATAGTTCATATGTGAATCACACAGGTTCATATATGAACTCATCCCGTGTTTTTTGTAAACGGGATGACTAATTACCAAAATACCCTTCCGTGTTCAAAATCAGCGCATTTAATCGAAGAGTCACGATCACTTCTCTATTTCTCAAAATATTTAGACTTCTCAAATGAACCTAACACTATGGAAGCAAATATTAGAAAATGATATAATTGTTGAGATAATACAACAATTACGAATGACACATGGTTGTCACACATGTACAAGATGAAGACTCACCATTCACAACAAATTTGATAGGCATTAAGTGTTATTGCAACCGTATAACATGACCCAACTTTCAAAACCAACTTTTTAGAATGTGTCCTTGGTGTATTTTTGGAGGAATATTCAATGTTGTTTACTTGATGGTATCTATTATGATAATTGTACGTGTTTGAATATTTTGTCAATAAATAAGATTATAAAAAAGCGAGAATTAAAAGCACCCCAAAATACAAGACCTACAAAGTAAATTAAATTGTCAACACAAATGAAAGCCTTATATTTTTGAAAGTTCTACGGATCTACCATAGGCTATAGTAAATTTATAATGTTAGTATTCTCTCCGTTGCTGCTAATTTGAAAATATACTTTTAACTACAAGAAAAAAAATACATTTTACTTATATCATATAAAAGTTCATGAAGGACTTGTAATTTATGCTTCAAGGAGGTAAACATCAATCTCCTGTAAATCCTTGGCACCAATGTTTCTTATCATTGTACTTTACTCAACTTTCTTTCGCTTCATCAACTTCTTCAATATTCTTTTTGCTAAGTTCACAAACAACCCAAACTATTGAGTTGTGCATTTATGGCGACCAAGACTATAAAAAACAAGGCCAATGTCTCATTTTGGATACCAAGCATTTTTCTCGAAGCACTCAAGCAATCACTCGCATTTTTCTTCGAAGAGACTTAGGACGAAGTGTTTCCACTCACGATAGAATTTTACGATTAGTTTACTTCTTATTTATAATGTAATCAATTGTACTCTCGACACTTGTTACACAAGGACGACGTCCCTTATTGACGTCTATAGTGCACTGACGACCTAATTGTCGTCCGCGGGTTGTACCCTCGACGGGGGTTTTCGCGTCATCAAATCTCTTGTCTCCTTCTTATTTTTGTTATCCATCGTACGGTTTATCGAAAGGTTCATATTCTTTAGTTGTTAAGCTCCACACCGACCTTAAGTTATATTTTGAGGTTATTTTTGGCATTAACAGTTTGGCGCCCACCTTTGGGGCCCCATCTAGAGAAAACATTCGACAAACATGCGTCTTACTAATAGTTTCTTGAAAAAGTTTATTCTTCTGAACAGGGGTATGGCTAGACAAGACTTTAACCGCAACTCTCTCGCCCAAATGCGTATGGAATTGGATGGTGCATGCAATCTCATCAAGACATTGGACGAGCAGAATCGTAAGGCCATCGAGGAAATTACATCTCTAAGGAATCAAAATACAGGAGGCTCTCTCGGGCATCATTTCGGTTTGAGACCATTCTTTAATGTGTCTTTGCAAGTCAAAATCCTCTGCCTACCCCACCGCCATTCACCTTTCCGAGGTCTCCGCTGAACACCTTCGCCACACCCATCCCACCATCTGGCACGTCGACATTTCCAATCCCATTAATGGCGATCCCGACAATGCCGATGCCACAATGTCGATCCCTACGATACCCATCCCATCGATGTCGATCCCGAGTGATGCCCATCCGTCGATGTCGATCCCAACGATGTCCATCCCGCCGTTGTCAATCCCAACGACACCCATGCCAACCAACTATGAAGCCGCTGAATCATTGCAACGAAATGGTTTCTATATAACGGTCGGCATAACCTCTCAAGACTCGAGGTTTATCCCAGTACAACTAGTAACGACCAATGGACCCAATCAAGCCGACTCGGTCGCTCGACGATTAATACTGCTGGAAAAACAGAACAAAAGAACGTTGTCGTTACTTTCCAAGCTGCCCGGAGCCGCTATACCTGTCGACGTCGAGCCACGTTCTGGATTCCAAGCATTTTCTTTCATCAATGAAATAGCTCTGGTCGACGTCTCGAAGAAATATAGCATCCTTACATTCACCCAAACTACTCAGGGGTGACGGAACAAACAGTTAATGTGGATTGTGTCGATCCTCCACCAGTACCAAGAGGTTTGTATGTGCAAGAGTTTTGGTGCGACCCTTACAGGTGTAGCACTCAAGTAGCTGATTAACCTCAAACCCAAGTCCATCAACAATTTTACCGAGCTAGTCAACCAGTTCTTCCAATAATTCGCCAACTGTCGCAATATGAAGAAGCCGACCAGTGACCTCTACTATATAACCCACAAGACCAGAGAAACAATTCGCAGCTACTTCAACCGTTTCAATTAGGAAATGATCAACGTACGAAACTGTGACGTCAAGACCGTGATGGAAGCCTACAAGCGTGGTCTAGATGGCAACTCCGAGCAATAACTTTGGCGTACATGCGGGTCGAGGACGATGCGACTTTCCGACGAAAACATTTACGCGACTAGAGCTCGCTAAGTGTGAAGAATCCTGACTTCAAAGCCAGAACGACTCCTAAAGCAGAATCGTCACGACAAATCTCGAATGTTAGATTCGAGAAGAAGAAAAGTGTCTCGACATCTAAATCTCGAACGTCTTGGTACTGAACACGTAAGTGAACGATCGTGGGTGGAAGGCCATGTACGTCTTTTGCAATACGCAGTCGCTGGAGCTCGTAGAGGAGGACACGACGTGGGTCTCTGCTGGGTGGAAAACCAACAGTAAGTTTATTCTTTTCGCTTGTCGTGTATAATTTTGGAATCATGCGTTTTTGTTTCATCCATCACGTTCCCTGAGATCAACATCTCTAAGGAGACGTTGGCGAAGATCGAAAAACTCCGGATGGATAATCCGGAAGACATATCTTTCTTAGTCCAACGCAGTCTTAGGGACGAGGGTTCGGACGACGAGGTCCAAATTCTTAGGGAGGCGGAGACCTCTGCCGAAGAAGAGGCAGAGAGAGAAAAGGAGGAAGAGGAGACGACATGTAATAATCTTACGTTTTTCCTGGTTTGTCGTACGATCTATACGTAAGTTTCTTTTGTCACCGTATCTCTTTTATTTTGCAGGTGGGTCAGGCGATATGCCTACTCATGGTGCGTCGAAGAAGAAGGCTCAACTCCTCTTGGCCCGTCAGGCCAAGGAGTTGAAACACAAGGCTCATCCACCCCCGTCGTCGGGGGGTGAAGAAATCCAAGACAGTTCTCCGGAGGGAACCGTCGTCGAAGGGTGGTGATCCGTCTAGGGTCTCCACTACTAAGAAGACGAAGACACCACCGAGAGTCATAGATGCGACTCCGGTGAGTGTGGCCCCTCCTTTGACTGGAGAGGTCGCTCCTTCTCCCTCATTGTCCGACAAAGGGAAAGGGAATATGACGGAGGAGTCCACCGGTACTATGACGGTGAATTTCATGCCGCCGTCTGACTTCATGTATGGGGAAGACATGGATAGCGACAAAATCTTCCCAGACCTGGAGAAATTCCTCCTGCCGTCCTTTAAGGAGCGACTTCAGGAGACTACTGTCGACGAGATGGGGTCGCACGTCGCAGGGCTGACTTTTAAGGTATGCACGCCCCCTTTATCTTATATGTTTCCATTGTTTATTTTCTAACGTCTGATTTCTAACGTTTGTGTGTATAATCGTGCGACTACAAGCGTTCCAGACTTCTCTCTGTTTGTATGCCCATATGGAAACGATCCGTAGGGTTACCCCCGTTTCCTTGGAGAAAATGCACAAGGCGCAAGAGGAAGCTCGCTTGGCAAGGGGACAGGAGAAGTTGGCGATGCAAAGGGCCGAGTGCCTCTCGGAGAGGCTCGATGAAATCCAGAACTTTTACGCGGCGTCGATGAGTGCGAAGGAAGACCTTCAGCGCCATTTGAGGGAAGCCCTTGAGAAGTCCTCTGCGACTGAGGCAGAGTTAGGAGCAACTAAGGGCTCCTTGGCCGAGAGCGAAAAATAGGTCAAGGACCTTAAGTCGCTCGTCGAGGCGAAAGAGGGGGAGATCGCGTCCTTAGAGGAGCGACTCCAATCGTTTGAAGCTCTAACCCGTCTGAGGGTCCGAGTGGCGATCATGCGTCGCCATTTACGGGGGTTAAACCCTATGGCCGGAGCCGACGAGGAGGTCGCCACTTTCTTGGAGCAAGTCGGGGACGAGGAAGAACTCGACCAAAAAGACAAGCTCGAAGAAGGGGACCCGTCGGACGCTGAGGTCGCTGGAGCTGGCGACGAGGAGCTCGCTAAGGAGCAAAACCCTCCTTTGCCTTGATTTTTTTTGTTCTTTCGATGTGGGGCGACTATAATCGGTCGTGCCTATTACTTGTAACTTTTGGATATAAATACAAGTAAATTTTTGTTATACTATCGTATTACTTTACTTTGTTGTAAATAAACAAAATGAACGAGATATAACAAGATTATAAAACGAGCGTATAAAGAAGGAAGACGTATGTAAAACTGTACGACACAGGTACTTGTAACTTTTGAAGTAACCGAGCGACTGTTAATGCCAAAAATCGTCCAGAATGATAACTTAAGATTGATTGTGGAGCTTAACAACTAAAGAATGGAAATCGTTCGACAAACAATACGACGAAGACATAAAAATGTAAATGAAACGAGAGATTTTGGTGACGCGGGAAAAACCTCAACGAGGAAAAAACCCGCGGACGACAAGGATGGTCGTCGCTGCACTATGGTCGCCAACCAGGGGCGATGTCCTTGTGTATCAAGTGTCGAGAGTACAAACGATTACAATACAAAGAACAGAAGTAAACTAATTTGTAAACTAAACAAGTGTGTCGTATGTAAAAAACAAATGCGTCGTGCGTATAAGTCGTGCGTCGCGAGCGATCTATCGGGAGAGAATTCTTTTTTTCGAAAGTGTATGCCTATATTGTAGTTGATTCAGGGATTCAGAGATGCGCCAAATGATGTTTTGCCTCCGTTTATATAACCTTCGAATGCTTTAAATGACTCCATTAAGACTTCAGTTAACGGTCATAACGACTGCTGAGTTTAATGCTCGTAATGGTCTTCGTCGGTTATAGCCATTGGTCATTAATGTCATTGATCCTGCATTAAACAGTGAAAACATAACAGTTGTGTAAGACGTTAGTCGGTCGAGGTCGTAAGGTTCCTTACGACGGTCGAGTGTCGTGAGTAACTTTCGATTTCAACTTGGGTCAGACGATAAAGTGTTTATGACTTTATCTTACTATGGAGAAGTATAATAAATGTTTTCCCTTTTTTGGTCATGGTCGAGACTGGTGAAATTTTACCCAAACAGTTTGCCCCCAAAATTTAAAAATAGAGTGACAAATTCAAATCTCAACTTTTTTAAATTTTCGGCAGTCGGACGTCTAAGGTCATGAAACGTGTCGAAAGTCGTTGGTTAGGGAACTGAATCGGTTTGATACTAACTAAGGGGAAGTCGAAAAGGGGATAAGATCGTGACGTCACGCTGACGTACGATCGTTCTTAACAACTGTAACTGCCAGGTGTCGATGATCCGTGTGTGCATATGAAGAGGCGAAGGCACATGTCGATCATCGGGAGACTCGATCTGACATGATCGATTACATTAATAGAGAACCACGGTGGATATTTTTCAGTTTACGATTTCTGAGAGTTTTAGAGTGAGATTTCTTCTCGATTTCTTGCCATTCTTCAGCGAATTATTTCCAAACCTGCAAAAATCTTGATTAGACTTAGAGTTTTCGAGGTTTTAGAGCGCCTATATAAGGTACGACTCCTTATTCTTTGCATGCGTCGCAAATCAATTGCTAGAAAACATAGGAAAAACTGGGATCTCTGGGGTTTTTCAGACTTACAAATCTGGTTAACAGGATTAGCGATGTCGACTGAACCCAAAAGTACCATTCGAGATCAAGATGATCTCGACGACCTTAGGAAGTTAGAAAAAATCCCTGCGGGGATTACACTGAGCAAGGCCGGTCAGATTCGACCGGAGATGCGTCCTGATGGGTATGTCGTGATATACGAATACCCCTTTAAGATAGGATTCCAGTGGCCATATTCGCCTTTGGCCAAGGCTTTTATGTGTGAGTTCGACCTCTCGCCGAGGCAACTGATGCCCCAATTCTGGCGCGTCATCCAGGTCGTCGAGCGACTTACCAAAAACTGGGAGTCGCCGATAAACATGAAGGACCTCTTGACGGCTTATCAGGTCAAGATGGATACGTACCGTCCCTACAGCTTGTTTTCGAAACACAAGGGCGATCGTACCTTGGTTTTGAAAACTACGGTCAATGATCGCAAATGGAAGACCAGGTACGCATTCGTGCGAGTAGCAACGCTAGACCTCGACAGTGATTGGACCAGGTCCGACTGGAACATGACGGGTGAGTTTTAGCTTTCGATCGAGCGTGTTTTTATTATATTTATTGCTTTGTTCCTCAACTAATCTCCTTTCTCTATGTTTTCAGACATTAAATTCGAAAACGTGAAGCCCAACGGCGACTCCAAGGCCAAAATTGAAAAATTCCTGGAGATCAGTAGCGACGATCGATCGTTCGTCACGCGACATCTGATAGACGAGGACGACGATTTGGTCTACTTGGGTAAAAATTGTCAGGGAAGTCGTGAAAAAGGAGAGGAAGAAGAAGAAGAGGAGACTAAGGAGAAAGAGGAGGAAGAGGAGAAAGAGGAGCCGAGAGAAGAGGAAGGAGAGATGACCGGTAAGTACACCTTTTTTCCTGCTCGACTCATTGTTTCTGCTATTTCAGTCGTGTGACACCTATATTCTTTCCTTTGTTTTTTCAGGGGAATCTCATGTGAAGATGATGTCCGCAGCTGCCAAGAGGACAACTCAAGCTAAACTGGCTCGCAATGCGAGAGAAAAGAGGAAAGAGGCCCTGACAACTGGGTCGAGGGTCCTGAAAAGGACAAAGATGTCAGTCCCGAGGGAACCGTCTTCGAAGATGGGCGGCTCGTCGAGAGTCGTCACACCTGAGAAGGCGAAGGTGTCGATTGCATCCACTGAGAAGACAAGGACGTCTTCTGATGCGATCGATGCAACACCTGTCAAGTCTGCGCCTCTGGCGAAATCGACTGCGTCTCCTACTGCCACGTCGATCCCTTCGTCGGCCGACAAGGGCAAGGGTCCTAAGACGGGAGAGGCTGAGGTTATCACGGTCAACTTTACGTTGCCGTCAGACTTTATGGTCGATAATGTCCTAGACGGGAAAAAACCTTTTCCCCATCTGGGGAAATATCAGCTCCCGTCTTTCAAGGAGCGTTTTCGAGGAGTCTCGGTCGAGGAGACGGGGTCCCATGTTGCCGGACTGGCGTTCTTGGTGAGTCTTTCTTTCAAGACTTGTCTCACTTTGTCGTTGTTAAATTTGTCGAGTGTTTACTGACATGTTCCTTTACGTTTTATAGACGTTCCAGTCTTCTCTGGATCTGCACACCGAAACGGAAAAAACTGAAGGTCTGGTGTCTTCTGCTCTCGAAAGAGAGAATGCGGCGCTGGACAGGGAGAAGTCGGCTCTGGCGTGCATCGAGGACTTGTCGATACGACTCGACGACGCCCAGAACGAGTCTGAGGTCGCCGGGCATTGTAAGATCCCACATTGGTTGGGGAGGGGAACAAAGATTGCCTTATAAGGGACTTGATACCTCCTCTATCAGACGCGTTTTAAAACCGTGAGTCCAGGTGTGCGGACAAAGCGGACAATATCTGGTACGGTTGGTCTGGGATGTTACAGATGGTATCAGAGCCGGGAACCGGACTGGTGTGCCAGCGAGGACGCTGGGCTCCCAAGGGGGGTGGATTGTAAGATCCCACATTGGTTGGGGAGGGGAACAAAGATTGCCTTATAAGGGACTTGATACCTCCTCTATCAGACGCGTTTTAAAACCGTGAGTCCAGGTGTGCGGACAAAGCGGACAATATCTGGTACGGTTGGTCTGGGATGTTACAGGCATGCAAGGGACGAGGCGAATTCTCGTATGAAGCAGTCCCTGTCCTTGATCATCGAGCAAAGGGCGGAGCTGGACAAGACGAAGGAGTCCTTGGCTGTGAAGGAAAAAGAAACCGAGGAATCCAAGTCCAAGGTGGTGAGTCTGGAGAAAGAGGTGAAGGAGCTGAAGGACGAGGCTAAGTCCGTCTTCGCTTTGGCTCGATTGACCGCTCGTGCTGCGATAATGAGGCAGCATCTGTTGGGGAAGAATCTTCTCGCCTCAGCGTCGGACAAATTGGCGTTCTTTTTGTCGACTGTCGAGACCGAGAGGGACCTCGACTCAGACGACGAGAAGAAGGCAGAGGAGGAAGAGATGGACGAGGGCTTCCAGGGCAAAGTCTCGGGCAAGGATGCGACTGACGATCCTCCTCTCCCTTAGAAGATTTCATTTTTAGTTTTGCTTATATCGATCGACCGTTGGTGGTCGAGTCATCTAATGTAACCGACGATTTGATAAATGAAATTTATCTTTCTTTTGAACTTTACGTATCACTTTGTTTCATACATTTTATAAGAAAATACAATAGCAATTGTGAAATTTACTAAGCATAAAATGAACAAGAAGTCGTGCGACCTAGGCATCCATTGCAATACAATGATTAGAACATAAGTCATAAGACTTTTATGCAAACAAACATAAGTACACGCGATCAAAGCATTCGTTCAGAACGTGAGATTCGTCTAAGTAAAAAAACTTAGATCGTGGGGTTGTTAGATCCTATGATCGAGCAATTAAATCATGTGATGAACTCGAATCATGTGTCCCTGTGATAAGGTAGTCAAGTCATATAGTAGACCTGATTACTTATGTCGTGCGATCCTACGAAGGTGTACCGAAGTCGTACGATAGACTTAGTAACTTATGTCGTGCGATCCTACGATAAAACAATGTCAGAGGTTTGTCGTTGGCTAACCAACGACCCTCCGATGCTTAAGTTAGTAATCGTCATGATGAATAAAAAATCTTATGAAAAAGAGGGGTTTTAGAAGAAATACCTTTTCAAATGTGTTGCATTCCATCTACGTGGGACATCTCGACCGTCGAGGGTTTGGAGCCGATATGCACCTTTACCCACGACTTCTGAGATACGATAAGGACCTTCCCACTTGGTGGAAAGCTTACCTGCATTGAGCTGTTGAGTGCTTTGGAACACTCGTCGAAGGACGTAGTCGCCTTCTTGAAAGACTTTAGCTTTGACAGTCTTGTTGAAATGTTGCTCGACCGCTTGCTTCTGCGACGCCAGTCTGATCAATGCTGATTCTCTGAGCTCTTCAAAGGCGTCGAGGTCGTAGCTTAAATCAACCAAGTTATGATTGACGGAAGTATGCCTCGAGGTTGGGAGTTGGACCTCGACCGATAGAACTGCTTCGCAACCATAGACCAAACAGAAAGGGGTTTGTCCTGTGGACGTGCGTGGCATCGTGCGATTCGCCCACAGGACTGAAGGGAGTTCTTCGACCCACTTTCCCGTTGCAGTTTTTAACCTCTTCTTGATTGAAGCAATAATGGTCTTATTGCTCGACTCTGCAAGTCCATTTGCCTGGGGATACCTGGGTGTCGAGGTCGTTAGCTTGATATTGCGGTCTTCACAGAACCGTCGAGCCCTGTTGCTTATGAACTGGGATCCATTGTCGCAGACAATTTCGGACGAAATCCCAAACCTGCATATGATGTTAGTCTGGATAAAAGAGACGACTTCCTTGTCCCGAATTTGGGAAAGGCAGCTGCTTCTACCCACTTAGAAAAATAATCCGTAAGTACAAGAAGAAATACCTTTTGCTTGCCGACAATTTCCATCCCCCATCTCATGAAGGGTCATGGGATAAGTGTCGAATGTAAAGGTTCAGAAGGTTTATGGGACATACCTGAATGTCGTTGACAGGGATCACAATTCTGGACGTACCCAATGGCGTCTTGTCGCAGTATCGGCCAAAAATACCCTTGTCGAGAGATACGATTAGCCAAACTGCGACCACCCGAGTGATTGCCACACTCTCCCTCGTGCATTTCTTGAAGGGTTTTTTGAACTTGACTCTTGCTGATGACGCACCTTAGGTTTAAGCCCGTCGATGATCGTCGATAGAGTTTATCTTCGATCATGACGTACCTGGATGCCTTGAATCTGATCTTCCGAGCTTCCATCTTGTCTTCTGGGAGTTGGTCATGCATAAGAAAATTTCTGATATCGCAGGACCAATCATCCGCTTGGTCTTCGATCTGGATGACATCGTTATTTTCAGTGGACAACGTCACCAGGTAGATCATGGGAATACTGTCGAATATTGGTTCGACCAGTGCGGACCCGAGGTTTGCTAAAGCGTTAGCTTGGGTATTCTGGTCCCTTGGAATCTGTTCGATAGAAAATGATTTAAACTTTTCTGACTTTTCTTTTGCTACCTTTAGGTACGCTGTCATCTTTGAATCTTTGGCCACGAATTCTCCATTCATCTGGTTCACGACCAGAAGAGAATCGCTTTTGACATGTGGCGCGGTTGCCCCTGAGTCGTGGGCCATATTCATTCCCACGATCAGGGCTTCGTACTCGGCTTCGTTGTTGGTGGTTTTGAAGTCGCATCGGACTGAATACACCATCTTGCCCCCCTGTAGTCCTGAACCCCTAATGTTGGACGAACCATCGACATGTAGAGTCCATGCCATGTCGTCGTGAGTCGCCACAGTAGATACTTCGAGCTCTACTTCTTTTTCCAGTTCAGGACTGAAATCAGCAATGAAATCAGCCAAAATTTGCGATTTAATTGCTGTCCTGGGTTTGAAATCGATGACGTAACTGCTGAGATATATGCTCCATTTTGCCAAACGTCCTGTCAACTCAGGTTTCCTCAAGACAGACTTAAGAGGAAAGTTAGTCACGACAGTAATAGGATGCGATTCAAAGTAATGACTCTATATATATACTCTAAGTATATTCTCCTCGTTCAATTATTATGATCTAACATATAAATGTTGATTTAAGCATCAAAGGGTCATTGGTCAAACCAACGACCACCCCCGATTTTACATTGCAGGCTCGCAAGATCATATAAATGTAGGTTTTACGATTTACATCGTGAGAAACCAAAATCTCTACCACTTAAAACGCAGGTTATGATTTTTAGTCGTCGATAAGAGACGACTCACATTTTAAATCTTATGATCGCCAGTCATGGGAAACACAGGTCGCAATTTATAGTCGTCACATTTTTTCTTACGATCGCCAGTCGTGGCAAACGCAGGTCTGATGACTTTTAGTCGTCGATAAAAGATGACTCACATTTTTTCTTATGATCGCCAGTCGTGGCAAACGCAGGTTACGATTTATAGTCGTCGATAAATGACGGCTTACATTTTAAATCTCATGATCGCTAGTCATGACATATGTCGTCAATAAAAACGACTTGTACATTGAATCTCACAATCGCCAGTCATGGTAAGACGCATGTCAAAACGCAAAAGTCGCCAACAAGTGCGACTCGCATATTTTAATCTCATGATTGCCAATAAAGGAAAGTCGCAAGATTAACCGTATAATTACAAGCAAGAGTCTTTCAAGAAGGCGACTACGTCCTCCGGCTAGTGTTCCAAAGCACTCAAGAGTTTAATGCAGGTAAAATTTCCACCAAGTGGGAAGGTCCTTATCGTATCTTAGAAGGCGTGAGTAAAGGTGCCTATCGGCTCCAAACCCTCGACGGTCGATATATCCCACACAGCTGGAATGCAACGCATCTGAAAAGGTATTTCTTCTAAATCTTTTTCCTTCTTTCATACGATTTTTTATTCATCACGACGATTACTGACTTAAGCATCGGAGGGTCGTTGGCTAGCCAACGACCAACATCTGACATTGCTTTATCGCAGGATTGCACGACATACGTTACTAAGTCTATCATACGACTTCAGTAAAATCGTACGGTATAAACAATCAGTTTTATTAGACGACTCTGTCACACCCCGCTAAAGCGGAAACACGGGATGTGCAGCTCAAGTTTCATAGCAAAAGTTACAAGATCACAACAACCATCAAAATACATTCAGAGGTTAAACCTTGTCTTTTACAATTGTTTTTAAACCTTGTCTTTTACAATTGTTTTTACGGAAGGGAAATGAACATGAAATTTAAAGATAGTAAAGAAAAGCTTCATCACGTGTAGCCTTCCTAAGTTCCAACCTTAAAGACGTTCTCCTGAAAAGCATGTAAATGAGAGTGTCAACTAATGCACTAGTTGGTGAGATCACAGGTTTAATGAGTATAACATTGTTTGCCATCACAAAATAGTTTAAATCCACACATGGGATAAAATAATACGGTTATAAAACCACTTGCTCGAGGTAATCATATGTAAAATGCTAAGTTATTGAGCCCGTTACCCGACCTATACCGACATAATTTTCCCCTACCACAACGGTGGAATCATTCCACATACGCAGATGTTCTATCACCAACATTACGCAATACAACAATAATTATGCACTCAAACAAGCGCTACTTGTGAGTGGGGGTGTCAACCCAAATAACGTTATTCATAATTACCAACGGCTCACACTCGTGAGTTAAACGGGTAACGTATACGTGAACGGGGACTTTATACATGATAGCAAAAGAAACTCAAACTTACAACATTTGCAACAACATAGATACCATAGAGCATAAATAAGCAAGCTTCGTATTTTCAAGAAAACGAAATATTCGGTGTGTAAAATAGTTGTAGTAACCACATGCTTTTCACCCCAAAATATGTAAAATATTGAAAAAGGGGCTGTGAATACTCACTTGATACGTGACAGAATCCAGGAATCTCCCACAAATACTCCGAGATGATCCTACTTCAAACCTATGAACGTAAGGTCACTAGTGAGTTCTCAATCTCGAAGGTTCGGTACTAATTATACAAATCATCATAAAATGCCTTGTTGTGTTTTAATATTATAACGTAATAAACGTATACATTGTTCTCTTAGATTAAAGTTTCTACAATTTCGTCCCAATACGTAACGAAAAAGGGTTTTATAGAACATAAACCTATATAGTACGTATATATGTATAAACCGAAATTTTATCGTAACAACGATAAAATTAGAGGTCGTAAACGAAATGACAAATATTTAAATGTATAAAGATATAGACATAATATATATTTATACTCCACTATTTCATCATAAAATGATGAAATGGGATCAAGAATAAAATGCATAAATATATATAAATATATTATATATATAAACATTCCACAATTTCATCATAAAAGATGAAAAGGGATAAAGAATAAATAAAATGTATAAATAAAGGACATAAATAAATTGCATAGATAAAAGATATACTTATATACTCCACTATTTCATCATGAAATGATGAAATGGGATTAGAAATAGTCCTTATAATAAATAATAAATTGTCCTCTACTGTCCAGAATTTGATGTCACTTTGTGTTCAACTTTTGGTAACTTACAGGTATAATTAAATCATGAAATTTTATGTCCATTAAGTTCAATGAGTTAGGAAACTTTTGACACTAGTTTCATAATTTTTGGAGAAGTATAAGTACATGAAATAATACACGACGTAAAATCCGACAGAATACTTTGCTGTTTGCATCCGGATTTTGTGAGGACTGTTTGATAAATGAAATCTTTGAGTTTTTAAATGAAACCACTTGGGTTTGAATCTTAACACACTAAAATGAATTCCAGATAAAGAATCACTCCATTTGGAGTTAAAATGAGTGAGACATGACTCTTTGAAGTGAGGTGTAATTTCTGGCAGCAAGCTGTCCAATCAACACCTTGTGCATGTGCACCCAACTAGACTTTTAAACCAAAAATCTTATTCCTTTGCATGCAAAAATCCGATTTGACTCTCATCCATACAAATATTTTCAGTTCCAAACACATTTATGATCCATTTAAAATGCATGCAAAACAACCATCAACTCAAACTTTGAACACTTTTGCAAAAGACCCAATTTGAAGATTGTTGATGTTCTTGCCAAGAACATCAACATGCAACTAAAAATTCAGTATTTTGAGCTCATGCATGTGGGTTTAAATGTGTTTTTAATGATTTTCAAAGGTACATTCATAAGACTCTTGAACAAAAATGATGGATCTCTCAAGATCACTACATGCATGTGTTTAAAATGTTCATCTTTGATCTTAACTTTGGTTTGATTTTGGATTCGCCATCTTTTACTAACAAAAGATGTTATGATGGTAAATCTACAAACATTAAGACCCATAAAGATGATTTTAAAAGATGTGAAGAAAGTGAAACAAAAAGATGAAGATCATACTTTTAAAAATGCAAGAATATGAAAAAGACTTAAAAGAATGTGTGTGGATTTTACCCAACACACTTATGTTTACCTTAGATTGCCTTGGACTCTTGTAGTATAAGAGTTTAGGGGCTGGAGTTGTGATGAAGGTTTGAAGATGAAGATATGAAGATTTGAAGGTGGAGAGAGAGAGGGATGATACTTGAGAGAAAATGCAAGTAAAAGAAATGATTCAAAAATGAAATGTAAGGTTTATTTTATAGAAATAGGGAGAGAGGGGGGGGGGGGGGGGGGGATTTCACATGGGTGGGGGGGGGGTTTATTAATAAAAAAAATATAAATACTAAAGATAAATGTTGTATTATTGGTTAGATATAAAAATACTTGTATTCTCCTAAACTTAAAATACCAAGTAATTATAAAACAAAGTACTTTCATATATAATATGATTGAAATATATAAATTATCAATTACATAAATACTTGTTGTATATAAATATTTTAGGTTGGCATTTTATGAGATTTATGGATAATTTCCTAATTCAAGGATTTCTTAGGCAAAATTTCTCAATTTTTCCTATTGTACCGGGTTTACTGCTACAATTGCACTGTGTAACTATGCCATAAAAAAAGAGGTATCCAAAACAGTTCTAACATGAGATATGAATTTGACAGTTGTCACAGTCTCCCCCGGTTAGAAGAATTTCGTCCCGAAATTCAAGTGTTACTAGCGTTAACAGGTTTGCTTGCCAAGAGGTGAGGATACTTTTGTAACATGTAATCCTCCCGCTCCCAAGTATATTCAGGCCCACGCCTTGTGTTCCAATGGACTTTTACTATCGGGATTTTGCTTCTCTTAAGACGCTTGACTTCCCTATCGAGTATTTCCATTGGTTCCTCTACGATGTGCAGTTTATTGTTGATTTGGACATCTTCCAAAGGCACGGTTACTGCTTCATCAGCTAAACACTTTTTAAGGTTCGATACGTGAAACGTGTTGTGAATAGCACTTAACTCCATTGGCAATTCCAGCTTATAAGCTACTGGTCCAATTCTTTCCGTGATCTTGAATGGTCCAACATACCGTGGACTCAACTTTCCTCTTTTCCCAAAACGGACTGTTCCCTTCCAAGGGGATACTTTTAAAAAGACTCGGTCACCCACTTGGAATTCTAAAGGCTTTCTTCGATTATCCGCATAGCTCTTTTGACGATCTTGAGCTGCTTTAAGTCTATCCCTGATGATTGCGATCTTGTCGGTGGTTTCTTGAACAATGTCCGGACTAGATAGTTGACTATCTCCTATTTCCAACCAACAAAGAGGTGATCGACACTTGCGTCCATATAGAGCTTCATATGGCGCACACTGAATACTAGTGTGATAGCTATTGTTGTAGGAAAACTCAACTAATGGCAAATGGTTATCCCAACTTCCTCCAAAATCTATTACACATGCCCGAAGCATGTCCTCCAACGTCTGAATGGTCCGTTCACTCTGACCATCCGTTTGAGGATGATAAGACGTGCTTAAGTTCAACTGAGTACCCAACGCTTTTTGGAGTGATTGCCAAAATCGGGATGTAAAGCGACTATCTCTATCCGATATAATGGAAATTGGAACTCCATGCCGCGTAACGACCTCCTTGATGTAGATCTGAGAAAGCTTTTCCATCTTATAATCTTCTCGAATAGGTAGGAAATGTGCGGACTTCGTAAATCGATCTACTATAACCCAAATCGTGTCATGCCCTTTGGCAGTTCTTGGGAGTTTGGTTATGAAATCCATAGTGATTTGTTCCCATTTCCACTGGGGAATCTCCGGTTGTTGCAACAGTCCCGATGGCTTTTGATATACAGCCTTGACCTTTGCACACGTTATGCATTTTCCTACATATATGGCAATATCCTTCTTCATTCCTGGCCACCAATAGTATTCCCTTAAATCCTTGTACATCTTATCCGCTCCTGGGTGAATTGAATACTTCGATTTATGAGCCTCCTCACAAATCAATTCCCGTAGGTTGTCAACCTTTGGGATCCATACTCTGCCTTTAAAGTAACGTACTCCATCAATCTTAGTTTCAAAACTAGACTCTAAACCATGAAGAGTCTCTTCCTTCAGGTTTTCAGATTTCAATGCTTCGATCTGAGCTTCAAAAATTCGGGTTTTCAAACTTGTTTGAACCAGTGCTCCTAACGCTCGGACTCGTGAAGGTTTTACCCTTTCTTTCCTACTCAGGGCATCGGCTACCACGTTGGCCTTACCTGGGTGGTAACGTATCTCGCAATCGTAATCGCTGAGCAATTCTACCCATCTTCTTTGCCTCATGTTCAGCATCTTTTGATCAAAGATGTGTTGAAGACTTTTATGATCGGTGAAAATAGTACACTTGGTACCATATAGATAATGTCTCCATATTTTCAAAGCGCATACCACAGCTCCGAGTTCCAAATCGTGCGTGGTGTAGTTCTTCTCATGAATTTTTAATTGTCTCGAGGCGTAAGCTATCACCTTATCATTTTGCATCAATACGCAACCTAATCCTTGATGTGATGCGTCACAATATACTACAAAATTTTCCGTTCCTTCCGGTAAAGCTAAAATCGGTGCATTGCACAACTTTTTCTTCAGAAGTTGAAATGCTTCTTCTTGTGGAACTCCCCAGACGAATTCCTTCTCCTTTTGAGTTATCGTGGTAAGGGGTTTAGCGATCTTAGAGAAATTCTCGATAAAACGTCGATAATACCCTGCCAAGCCTAGAAATTGGCGAATTTCCGTTGGAGTCCTTGGGGCTTCCCATTTCTTAATGGCTTCCACTTTGGCCGGGTCCACGTGAATCCCTTTCTCTCCGATTACGTGACCTAAGAAATGTACTTCCCGAATCCAAAATTCGCACTTAGAGAATTTGGCATATAACTTCTGTTCCTTAAGGAGCTCTAAAATCACTTTTAGATGCTGCTCGTGATCCTTCTTACTCCGAGAATAGATTAATATGTCATCGATGAACACAATCACGAACTTATCAAGATATGGCCTACATACTCTATTCATTAGATCCATAAACACAGTTGGCGCGTTCGTCAATCCAAATGGCATAACTAAAAACTCGTAGTGTCCATAGCGAGTTCTAAAAGCTGTTTTAGGAATATCTTCCTCTCGGACTCTCAACTGATGATATCCCAATCGAAGATCAATCTTAGAGAAGTAAGTTGCACCTTGCAACTGGTCGAACAAATCGTCTATTCGAGGGAGAGGATATCGGTTCTTGAATGTTAACTTATTAAGCTCCCTATAATCGATACACATTCGGAATGCTCCATCCTTTTTCTTGACAAAAAGAATCGGTGCTCCCCAGGGTGATGAACCCGGTCGAATAAATCCCTTATCCAAAAGTTCTTGAAGTTGATTCGATAACTCTTGCATTTCCGCAGGTGCTAAGCGATACGGGGCCTTGGCTACAGGCGTTGCTCCAGGTACAAGATCGATCTGAAATTCGACTTGTCTAAACGGTGGAAGTCCAGGAAAATCGTTTGGAAATACTTCTGGGTGATCCTTCACCATAGGAATATCTTGAACTCGCTTCTCCTCAGGCTTCTTCTCAATTACTTGCGCCAAGAACGCAACATACTTCTTCCTCAAATACTTATGGACCTTCATACATGATACTATCTTCAGACTCCTTCCAGCTTTATCTCCTTGGACAACTAAGGTTTCTCCGCCTTGTAATGGTAACCTAACCGTCTTTTCAAAACAACTAACCTCTGCTCGATGCTTAGATAACCAATCCATGCCTATTACTACATCGAAACTCCCTAATTCAATTGGAATAAGATCGACATTAAACAGTTTATCAGCTAAGTTCAAGGTACAGCCTAAGATTACATCCTTAGCTTCTAATTCAAATCCATTAGCAACCTCAACAATATAAGCATTCGGCATTTTCTTAGATTCTAGATTGATCAAAGGCCTAAATTCTAAAGAAACAAAGCTCTTATCGGTACCAGTGTCGAATAATACTGATGCATAGTAATCATTTAGAAGAAACGTACCTGTCACTACATTAGGGTCTCGACGTGCTTCTTCTGCTCCTAAAACGAATGCCCGTCCTCGAGCTTGTCCTCCTTGGTTTCCCTGATTGGCTTGCCTTGCTTGATACCCAGCGTTGTTATTGTTTGGTCCTCTTCTCAGCCTTGGGCACACATTTTGGAAGTGATCCGGACTTCCGCACTCAAAGCATACCCTTCCTTCTTCCTTCACATTCTTTATCGTCTTACAAAATCGAGCTAAGTGACCCTTTTGCTTACAAATGCTACAAATGAGACAGGCTCCCTCGTGATGTGAACTACATTGGTTACACTTTGGTTGAGGCCTATTGTAACATCCTACTTCCTTAGCATTCATCCCAAATATTCCCACTACTTTCTTGTTCCCACTTGAACTACCTCCAATTGCTTTTCCTGACTGATTTTCCGGCCTTCTCTTAATACCGACTCCTTTCTGAGTTAGAGTTCCTGCTCTGACCGCATCATGGGTCAAACTAGTTGCTAAGGCTACGGCGGCTTGGATCGTGGTCGGACTTGACGACTTAACCATTCCTCGAATCTCCGGGGTTAATCCGTACAAATATCGGTCAATCCGTTTGCTCTCCGGGGTAACCATGTGAGGTACTAACTTCGCAAGTTCGTGAAAACGAGCGGTGTAGCGATCTATGCCCGAACCAACCATAGTAAGATCCCAAAGTTCAGCCTCTAATTTCTGAACCTCGCTTTTGAGACAGTATTCCTCCATAAGCAATTCCTTGAACTCAGTCCAGGTCAGTTTGTATGCATCTTCCCTTCCACAGGTTTGTACTTGAATGTTCCACCATGTTAGAGCTCGCTTTTGCAACTGACAGGCCGCATACTCTACCATGCGATCCTCCGAACACTTACAGATATGAAGTACTGACTCCATACTATCAAACCATGAGAGTAATCCTATGGCACCTTCCGTTCCATGAAACTCTTTGGGTTTGCAAGTCATGAACGTCTTGTAGCTACATCCCCTATTGTCTTGAGTGTTATTAGGAGTTCCTCCTCCTACATTAACATTCCTTTGATTCTCATTAATACCCGCGGTAACTTGAGCTATGATGTTAGGTATCGCCTCTTGGATACGTTGGGCTATGAGTTGGGCGATATCGGGGTTCGGATCAGGATTTCCTCCCGTGTGCCGTGTGGATCTTCGTGGTGGCATTTTTCTAAAACACAATTGCAAAAATCGAGTTGATTAAAAATTTGAGTAATTAACGGCGGATGTTTTTGTAAAGAATACATTTGAAGTTTCGAAGTGTTGGGAAAATAATTGAATAAGTATTGCACGTTTCACATATATAATTAAAACATAAAAATGCCTTTTCATTGAAGTCATTAATAATAGCCGTTTGATACAAAATTTCTGATGTGCATCGCACATCAGTATAGAATTACAAACTGAGATTTAAGATTGAAATAACTAGAAATTAAAAAGTTCCATTTTCTAAATTTTTCCACCGTCCACGTCAGTATCCGCCCCGATGTACTTCAATCGAAACCCATAACACCAATAGCGTCAACAGCATCACTACTACTATGCTCATTATCTCGGCTCGTAAAGCTATCCTCCGAGCTAGTTTCGCTCCGCTCACGGATTGGATGACATGTTGGTCAAAAGGTGGCTTAATTCCACTAGCTCGGTTATCACTTGACTCTGATGACTGACTCTTGTTTGACATTCGTGCAAGTCCATTGTCACGGCCCTAAGGCGTTGCTCTTCGGCTCAGGTCATGCCAGGCGCTCGACTAATCGGCACTCCCTCGATCACCCGTGAGGGTTCCGGTGCGTCTCGCTGATCAGACCTAAAAGACACTCGTCTAGGTATTGGCGCGCTCTTCCTAGCGGTTTGCCTCGTACGTGGACCCCTAGGTGGCATCACTACCGGGATAGGTTGTGGAGGAGCCACAACCGGAGGCATCCTCGGCTCATCATAAGGGTCTCGTTCCACGTCGGACGTACGCTCACTTGATGGCGTGTAGGAAGGTTCCGAGCTCGATGATGATGACGACATGGTATTGCTGAAGTAAGAGTGTGATGAGGATGTTGACATAGTGATACTGAAGTAAGAGTGTATAACATTACTACCGCGCAAGATAAAGACTAAGCGTACTATACTATTGCATACTATAGGCAATAACTACGCTCCTACTAGGCATACAACGTGAAGCATCAAGTGTGAAAACACACATATTCCTAGTATATCCATTTCCGGTCTCGCATTACTCTTTCTTTAATTAAACATAGGTGATCAGGCTTTGTTTAATTAAAGACCGATTATGCAATACCCGAACCAGTTATACTAGCAACATGTTTAGTAATTTAAATGTTCATTCCCGTTTTTGGTTATAGTTGCAGTTTTCCAAAGGAAAACCGGTATTCTCTATAACCTTTAGCTCTGATACCAAATCTGTCACACCCCGCTAAAGCGGAAACACGGGATGTGCAGCTCAAGTTTCATAGCAAAAGTTACAAGATCACAACAACCATCAAAATACATTCAGAGGTTAAACCTTGTCTTTTTACAATTGTTTTTACGGAAGGGAAATGAACATGAAATTTAAAGATAGTAAAGAAAAGCTTCATCACGTGTAGCCTTCCTAAGTTCCAACCTTAAAGACGTTCTCCTGAAAAGCATGTAAATGAGAGTGTCAACTAATGCACTAGTTGGTGAGATCACAGGTTTAATGAGTATAACATTGTTTGCCATCACAAAATAGTTTAAATCCACACATGGGATAAAATAATACGGTTATAAAACCACTTGCTCGAGGTAATCATATGTAAAATGCTAAGTTATTGAGCCCGTTACCCGACCTATACCGACATAATTTGCCCCTACCACAACGGTGGAATCATTCCACATACGCGCATGTTCTATCACCAACATTACGCAATACAACAATAATTATGCACTCAAACAGGCGCTACTTGTGAGTGGGGGTGTCAACCCAAATAACGTTATTCATAATTACCAACGGCTCACACTCGTGAGTTAAACGGGTAACGTATACGTGAACGGGGACTTTATACATGATAGCAAAAGAAACTCAAACTTACAACATTTGCAACAACATAGATACCATAGAGCATAAATAAGCAAGCTTCGTATTTTCAAGAAAACGAAATATTCGGTGTGTAAAATAGTTGTAGTAACCACATGCTTTTCACCCCAAAATATGTAAAACATTGAAAAAGGGGCTGTGAATACTCACTTGATACGTGACAGAATCCAGGAATCTCCCACAAATACTCCGAGATGATCCTACTTCAAACCTATGAACGTAAGGTCACTAGTGAGTTCTCAATCTCGAAGGTTCGGTACTAATTATCCAAATCATCATAAAATGCCTTGTTGTGTTTTAATATTATAACGTAATAAACGTATACATTGTTCTCTTAGATTAAAGTTTCTACAATTTCGTCCCAATACGTAACGAAAAAGGGTTTTATAGAACATAAACCTATATAGTACGTATATATGTATAAACCGAAATTTTATCGTAACAACGATAAAATTAGAGGTCGTAAACGAAATGACAAATATTTAAATGTATAAAGATATAGACATAATATATATTTATACTCCACTATTTCATCATAAAATGATGAAATGGGATCAAGAATAAAATGCATAAATATATATAAATATATTATATATATAATCATTCCACAATTTCATCATAAAAGATGAAAATGGATAAGAATAAATAAAATGCATAAATAAAGGACATAAATAAATTGCATAGATAAAAGATATACTTATATACTCCACTATTTCATCATGAAATGATGAAATGGGATTAGAAATAGTCCTTATAATAAATAATAAATTGTCCTTTACTGTCCAGAATTTGATGTCACTTTGTGTTCAACTTTTGGTAACTTCCAGGTATAATTAAATCATGAAATTTTATGTCCATTAAGTTCAATGAGTTAGGAAACTTTTGACACCAGTTTCATAATTTTTGGAGAAGTATAAGTACATGAAATAATACACGACGTAAAATCCGACAAAATAGTTTGCTGTTTGCATCCGGATTTTGTGAGGACTGTTTGATAAATGAAATCTTTGAGTTTTTAAATGAAACCACTTGGGTTTGAATCTTAACACACTAAAATGAATTCCAGACAAAGAATCACTCCATTTGGAGTTAAAATGAGTGAGATATGACTCTTTGAAGTGAGGTGTAATTTCTGGCAGCAAGCTGTCCAATCAACACCTTGTGCATGTGCACCCAACTAGACTTTTAAACCAAAATTCTTATTCCTTTGCATGCAAAAATCCGATTTGACTCTCATCCATACAAATATTTTCAGTTCCAAACACATTTATGATCCATTTAAAATGCATGCAAAACAACCATCAACTCAAACTTTGAACACTTTTGCAAAAGACCCAATTTGAAGATTGTTGATGTTCTTGCCAAGAACATCAACATGCAACTAAAAATTCAGTATTTTGAGCTCATGCATGTGGGTTTAAATGTGTTTTTAATGATTTTCAAAGGTACATTCATAAGACTCTTGAACAAAAATGATGGATCTCTCAAGATCACTACATGCATGTGTTTAAAATGTTCATCCTTGATCTTAACTTTGGTTTGATTTTGGATTCGCCATCTTTTACTAACAAAAGATGTTATGATGGTAAATCTACAAACATTAAGACCCATAAAGATGATTTTAAAAGATGTGAAGAAAGTGAAACAAAAAGATGAAGATCATACTTTTAAAAATGCAAGAATATGAAAAAGACTTAAAAGAATGTGTGTGGATTTTACCCAACACACTTATGTTTACCTTAGATTACCTTGGACTCTTGTAGTATAAGAGTTTAGGGGCTGGAGTTGTGATGAAGGTTTGAAGGTTTGAAGATGAAGATATGAAGATTTGAAGGTGGAGAGAGAGAGAGAGAGGGATGATACTTGAGAGAAAATGCAAGTAAAAGAAATGATTCAAAAATGAAATGTAAGGTTTATTTTATAGAAATAGGGAGAGAGAGGGGGGGGGGATTTCACATGGGTGGGGGGGGGGGGGTTTATTAATAAAAAAAATATAAATACTAAAGATAAATGTTGTATTATTGGTTAGATATAAAAATACTTGTATTCTCCTAAACTTAAAATACCAAGTAATTATAAAACAAAGTACTTTCATATATAATATGATTGAAATATATAAATTATCAATTACATAAATACTTGTTGTATATAAATATTTTAGGTTGGCATTTTATGAGATTTATGGATAATTTCCTAATTCAAGGATTTCTTAGGCAAAATTTCTCAATTTTTCCTATTGTACCGGGTTTACTGCTACAATTGCACTGTGTAACTATGCCATAAAAAAAAGAGGTATCCAAAACAGTTCTAACCTGAGATGTGAATTTGACAGTTGTCACAGACTCGATTGTATAACTACATGAACACATGACTCAAGTTCATCGTATGATCAAATCACACGATCGTAAGGTCTAGCGACCCCACAAGCTAAGGAAAAATTCCTGTTCTGAATGAATGCTTTGATCGCATGCGTTTGTGTTTGCTTATATGATTCAAAAAAGTCTTATGACTTACGTTCTAATCGTTGTATTACAATGGATGCCCAAGTCGCACGACTTCTTGTTCATTTTTGTACTTAATGAATTTTACAGTTGACATTACATCTGTCCATGACATGTATGAGTCGAAATAATACTCAGGTTCAATAGAAAGGTAATTTTTTTACCGATTATCGCTAAAGCAAAACTTACACAACGTAACATAGGTCTCTAACGACCGTATCGGCTCGGAACGCCAGATCATACGTCTCTAACGACCGTATCGACTCGGAACGCCAGATCATAGGTCTCTAACGACCGTATCGGCTTGGAACGCCAGATCATAGGTCTCTAACGACCGTATCAGCTCGGAACGCCAGATCATAGGTCTATAATGACCGTATCGGCTCAGAACGCCAGAACGTAAGTCTTTAACGACTGTATCACAAGTTTTATATTGGTTCGATCATCTTATGATCGCCGCCAAGCTTTATTTCGGCCCAATCGTCTTACGATTGACTCCTGATCCATACGTCTCATTTTGATTGATCATCATCAAATCCCTGTGTTTTAAGATCGTCTTTCGATCGTCGTTAATTTTTCATCCTTCACATTAATGGATGAATACCACAAGTAACTTGCGCATTAAAGGTCATCTTTCGATCGTCGCAACTTACTTAGAAAACATTTTTTTAACAGATGTGTCATTCGTACATTGTCGACCAGTCTCACGATTTTAGCTGACCAAGTCGGTTTTCTTCTTAGCAAAAGTAACACATCCCATCGTTCTACTTTAGTGTGAGATATGAAATTCAAATGGCTTTGAAATTCAAATCTCGGGGGGCTAACTGTTTGGGGAAAAAATCACACCCTCGACCGACTTGGGAAATTCCCTCGACATGATCAAGGATATTTACGATGGTCATATTTTCGACCGACAAAGGTAATACCCATTATTGCCATATCCCCGACACACGATAGTTGTTTATTAAAAGACATCTCGGGTCAATAATCATCTAATGATCGCACGTGTCGCACGTCACGCATCGCTAGTCTCACGACGTTAGTCTTATGTCACTAAGTACTATGTTACTAGTCCTACGCCACTAGTCTTATGTCACTAGTTACATGTTGTCAGTTACGACTCTTCGGTCTTACGTCGACAGTCTCCTGTCATCGGTCTTATATCGCTCTGGTCCTGCGACAGCATCGTCCCGACCTAGTGGTCTTACGACCTAATCCTTCGACATCATCCTGGTCTTACGATATTTTCATAAGACCATTCCTATACTAAGATAAGGTCTTACAAGACATTTACAGTCATATACACGGTCTTATATTTCGGCGACGGTCGTATGCTTCATAAGGCCGACGTCCAGAACTTAAGATGGTCTTACGATTATACTAACCATTAATGGTCAACAGCCGTTTCTCTCGTTCATTAATTCAGGTCTATGGATATTCATGGCATAACGGACAGTAACGGACGAATCATCAACGACATTAATGGCCCGACAGTGGTTACAAAACCAATCATCAATGACATTCAGAGCCTGACAGCGGTTACAAAGTGCGCCATAAAGGCACCATTAATGGCCGACGGAAGCTATAAAAGAGCCTATGCTGCAACCAATTCGGGGAGATTCCAATTTTCTCCATCGACTTCCTTAGCAACTCTACACCAGAAACACAGTAATTCACAAGACATTCACACAAATACCGCAAAAGCATCTTCGCACGACAGCAGTACAACCCGCACGACAGCAATACAACCCGCACGACAAGCATACTTTTTCGCACGATTTACACATGACACACGTCATTTGCACATGACTAAGTTTACTTTTTCTATAATTGTAACTTATTGTACACAAAATACTTGTTTCCAAAGGACTGTCGCCCCTGATTGGCGACCATAGTGCACTGTCGACTCTCACAAAGTCGACCGCGGTTTTTTCCCTCATTTTGGTGTTTTCCGCGTCACCAAATCTGTTGTCTCTTTTAATTTTTCCTCGCAATTACGTTGTTTGTCTTGAGATCCATTTCTTTAGTTGTTAAATGTCCACATCGACCTCAAGTTGTACTTTTGTGCGATTTTTGGCATTAACAATGTCCTTGTGTATAAAGGGTCGAGAGTACAAACGATTACAATACAAAGAACATAAATAAACTAATTTGTAAAGTAAACAAGTGTGTCATATGTAAAAAACAAATGCGGCGTGCGTATAAGTCGTGCGACACGAGCGATCTATTGGGAGAGAATTCTTGTTTTCGAAAGTGTATGCCTATATTGTAGTTGATTCAGGGATTCAAAGATGCGCCAAATGATGTTTTGCCTCCGTTTATATAACCTTCGAATGCTTTAAATTACTCCATTAAGACTTCAGTTAACGGTCGTAACGGCTGCTGAGTTTAATGCACGTAATGGTCTTCGTCGGTTATAGCCGTTGGTCATTAATGTCATTGATCCTGCATTAAATAGTGAAAACGTAACAGTTGTGTAAGATGTTAGTCGGTCGAGGTCGTAAGGTTCCTTACGACGGTCGAATGTCGTGAGTAACTTTCCATTTCAACTTTGGTCAGACGATAAAGTGTTTATGACTTTATCTTACTATGGAGAAGTATAATAAATGTTTTCCCTTTTTTGGTCGTGGTCGAGACTGGTGAAATTTTACCCAAACGGCGACTGGGCCAAAAAAACATTCTAAGTATGGAATTCAAGTCATAAGACTTTGACTCCGAAACTCAGATTAAAAAGCACCCGTTTATGACCGTAAGATTCGTGAGATGAATCAAAAGATTCTGCCTATGACTTGTGAGTCGTGACTTATCAGTCGTGACATGCTAGTCGTGACCTTGTAGTCTTAGAGACTTTGTTTCTCACGATATAAATTGTAAGACTGGCGTTCGTACGATCCTGCGAGCGTGCAATGTAAGATTCAGGGGCGGTCTATGGTTTGACCAACGACCCTCCGATGCTTAAGTCAGTAATCATTTGTCGAAATAAATCGAAAGTAATTTTTTTAAAAGAAATACTTCTTTAAGTGTACTGCGTTCCAACTACGTGGGATGTCTTGGTCGTCGAGGGTTTGAAGCCTGTAAGCACCCTTCCCAGCGACTTCAGATATTCGGTAAGGTCCTTCCCACTTACTGGATAACTTACCTGCGTTTGGTTCTTTGGTGTTTTGGAACACTCGTCGTAAGACGTAGTCACCTTCCAGAAAGATATTGGCTCTAACATTTTTGTTGAAATGCCGTTCAACAATCTGTCGTTGAGATGCCATTTTGACTAAAGCAGACTCTCTCATTTCTTCGAGAGCGTCGAGATCGTAGCTCAGGTCCACCAAGTTATGGTCGACGGATGTATGTCCCGATGTTGGAAGCTGCGCTTCAATAGGTAAGACGACTTCGCAACCGTAAACCAATGAAAATGGTGTCTGTCCTGTCGATGTTTGAGGTGTCATACGATTCACCCATAAGACCGAGGGGAGTTCTTCGACCCATTTTCCCTTTGCAGCCTTAAGTCTTTTCTTGATTGAATTGATAATGACTTTATTGCTCAATTCTTCCAGACCGTTAGCCTAGGGATAACGTGGGGTTGAGGTAGTAAGTTTGATATTACGATCCTCACAAAACCGTTGCGTACGATCACTTATGAACTGTGAAGCATTGTCACATACGATTTCGGAAGGGATTCCGAACCTGCATAGAATGTTATTCTGGATAAAAAAGATGACCTCTCTATCCCGAATCTGGGATTAGGCAGCTGCTTCTATCCACTTAGAAAAATAATCTGTAAGGACTAACAGAAAAACTTTCTGCCCTGGAGCAGGAGGTAATTTACCAACGACGTACATTCCCCACCTTATGAAAGGTCATGGGACTAAGGACGTATGTAGAGGTTTTGAAGGTTGGTGTATCATACCTGAGTGTCTTTGACATGCATCACAACTTTGGACGTACCTCGTGGCATCTTGCTTTAATGTCGACCAATAAAAAATCGTTCCTGACGTAAAGTCCGACTGCCCCCAAGTCATGAGCGCATCGTATAGAGTACACCATCTTGCCTCCTGTGGGGACTTTAAGACGACACCAAGACCTGCTCCTCTGGAGTTTGAAGAACCATCAACATGGAGCACCCAGGTCGTGTCACTTATAGTCGCCACAGTATAGGTCTCGATCTGTGCTTCTTTTTCCAGTTCAGGACTGAAATCGGCGACGAAGTCGGCTAGGACCTGTGACTTGATTGCCGTGCGAGGCTTGAAGTTAATGTCGGGTAATTGCTAGATGCCCTTTTTCTGAGGTTTCAATGTCGCTTTGTAGCAATCACGGGCGATCTTCAGCTCACTTTTGATTTCTTGTACTCCCCATGACGTCGGGAATTTGATCGTCTGATGATAGGTCGAGGGGACCGCCTTCATGTCGTGTATCAATGGTCGACCAAGTATAACATTGTAAGCTGACGAATAGTCGATAACATTAAACTTTGTTTGCTTGTTGACCCCTTTAGCGTACACTGGGAGGATGATTTCTCCCAACGTGTTTGTAGAATCGCCATTAAATCCTATCAGAGTCGTCGATCGACGGGTGATTTCGGATTTATCGATGCCTATAGCTTTGATCGTGCTTAGGAAAATGATGTTATCCATACTTCCTTCGTCGACCAGTACTCTTTTGGTCGAGCAGTTGCCAATAGGAAAATGATGTTTCTGCCAGCTGTCCTGGAGGTCGTCTTGATCGAATGTTATTGGCATCGCCTCCAGTTCCAACTCTTGCTTTGGTCGGGACGACCGAGGAATGTGGTATGCTCCTGATGATTGACAGGCGTGCCGCTTGGCTGCCGAATATGTTAAACCATAGACGTCTGATCCACACGTCACACAATTGATGAATTTTTCATGGACGGGGGATGCTGGTCTTATACTGTAGACTGGCGCACATTCTTTATCAATCAAACCTTGGAGATGGCTTTTGAGGACGATCCAGGCTAACTCCTTCTGCAAATCAAGGCAGTTATCCGTCGTATGACCATGGTCGCTATGGAAGTCGTACCATTTGGTCTTGTCCTTGTTGTCATCGTCTTGATCGTTTTTCTTAGGCCACCGTACGGATGACTGAATGTTTCTGAGAGCTTCGACCAAATCTTTCGATGTCCCCTTGAATCCATAAGAGGAGATCTTAGGATATTGAGGGAATCTAGTCGTAGGATTGCTCTTTTTCTTATCGAACCGAACGTTCGATATCTGGCGAGCTGGCTCCGTCTTGACGCTCGTCTTGGACTTGAAATCTGGTTTCTTGATCCCAAGCAACTTTTTGTCGGTAGAATGCTTACGACGGAAAGCCATATCGTCTTCGACTCTCATGTAAGCCAGAGTCCTAGCTCGTACGTCTTCGAAATTCTCCGGCGGATACTTCGTAAGATCAACGTACAGTCCTGTAGTGTTGTCGTCTAGACCACGCTTATAGGCTTCGATGGCGGTCTTGACATCACAATTTCGGATGTTGATCATTTCTGCGTTGAAACGGTTGAAATAACCGCGGATGGATTCTCCAGATCTTTGGACAACGTAGTATAAGTTGTTGGTCTGCTTGTCCATCTTGCGACTACTGGTGAATTGTTGCGAAAATTGGTTAACCAACTCCGCGAAGTTGCTGATGGACTTGGGTTTGAGATTGATCAACCATTGGAGAGCAGCACATGTAAGAGTCGAACCAAAGCTTTTGCATATGCAAACTTCTTGATATTGATGTGGGATTGATCATGTCCACATCAATTGTTTATATTGGGCGATGTGCTCCGTTGGATCGGTTATTCCTGAATACTTGGGCGTAAAAGAAGGAATGTTGTACTTCTTTGGAACGTCAACATTCGCTATCGTGTCAACGAAAGGCAACTCTTGGAATCCTGTGAGATGTTTGACGTCGACGGGGACGGTGGCACCGGTTAACTTTGAAAGTAGCGACAACATCTTTTCGTTCTGATCCTCCAATAACCTGAGTCGTTGGGTAACGAGGTCGTTAGGATCGGGGATCACACCTGTCGGAGGAATGACTCCTGAGTTTTGAGCTATCATGTCGACTATCGGTTGGGAGCAATTTCCGTGTGACGAACCGTTGGCTTCTTCGTTAAAGGGGAAGTTCATTGGGATCTGATGTGGTATGGCTCCATTGTATAGCGGTGGCGGCCTTAGATTCTGCGGAGGAAATTGTCCAAAGGGAGGATTATTGACAAATGGCCCTGGGCCTGCGTGGAATGGTGGCCTTGCGAAAGGTGCGCCTGTAGGTCGGGGACCGTCCTTAGGGCCAAAGGAATTGCCAATCGCTGGATTCCTCAGAGAAGCAATTTCAGCAGTTACCTTTTGGTTCTGCTCGTTCAGGGCTTGAATCTGACTCCGAGTTGCATTCAATTCTGCATGAAGTTGAGCCATAGGATCTTGGTAATTTGCCATTTACCTGAAAACAACAAAAACTTTACAAGATCGTTAGAGCGATGTATGCTTGGCTTGAGATTTTCTCTAGATGGGGTCCCACGGATGGCGCCAAACTGTTAATGCCAAAAATCACCCAAAGGATAACTTAAGGTTGATGTGGAACTTTTAACAACTAAAGAAATAGATCTCAAGACAAACAATACAATCGCAAAAAAGGGTAAATAAGACAAGAGAATTGGTGACGCGGAAAACCCAAACGAGGGAAAAACCGCGGTCGACTTGTGAGAGTCGACGATGCACTATGATCGCCAAACAGGGGCGAAAGTCCTTTGGTAACAAGTGTTTTGCGTACAACAGATTACAATAAGAGTAAAAACATACTTAATCGTAAGATAAAGCTGTGCGTCGTGCGTAAGTCGTGCGAAATAAGCTGATGTCGTGCAAAACTTGCGTGAGTGACTTTCGTTCAAATGCTTCTGATGTAAGAGTGTAGAAAGTGTAGAAATATAGAGTTCAAATGTTGCGTGGATTGCCAGTTTCTTTGATGTGTGTAGCCATGTCCCGTTCGAATGTGGAGCAGACCTTTATATAGCCTTTGTCGGCAATAAATGCGTCTTGATGACTTATTTTGTAACCGCTGTCAGGTCTTTAATGTCATTAAAAGCTCGTCCGTTACTGGCCGTTGTATCATGATTGCTCGTGGACCTGCATTAATGAACAAAAGAAACGAATGTTGACTGTTAACGGTTAGTGTATTCGTACGACTGTCTTGAGTCTCGGACGTCGGTCGTATGGAAAATACGACCAACATGGAAATGTACGACCAAATGTTCGATAGTAAATAACCCGCAAGACCTTATCTTAATACAAAAGTGATCTTATGTAAACGCCATATGAGTTATCTATCGTCGGTCGTGAGGTGTGAATTTTTACCCAAACAGCAGTCGTTCGACATCCTTAAAGAATACAACATGAAGTTGAATCCGCCAAAATGCTCCTTCGGGGTGAATACTGGTAAAATTTTGGGCATATGCTAACATGTCGAGGAATCGAAGCAAACCCAGACCAAATCTAAGTTATCGTCGAAATCGAATCACCAAGAAACTACAAGGAGGTCCATTGACTCATTAGTCGTGTCGCGACGTTAAATAGGTTCATATCTTGATCCTCGGATAAATGTTATTTATTTTACAATTCCTTGAGAAAGAACAGGGGCTTCGAGTGGACGAACGACCACGAGTGTGCGCTCCAGAAACTGAAGGAATATATGGCATCACCAGCACTATTGTCAAAACCTCAAGACAACGAAATCTTGCAACTCTATTTGGCTGTAAGTTCAAACGCTATAAGTGTCGTCCTAACTCAGGAACACGACATCAACAACTTCCTATCTATTACATAAGTAAGTCACTATTGGACGCTGAGACAAGGTGCTCGTCCATGGAGAAGTTACTTATGTCGCTAGTCACTGCCGCTAAAAGTTGCAACACTATTCGAGTTGCATCCCATAACTGTCGTTACTAACTTTCCTCTTAAGTATGTCTTGAGAAAACCAGAGTTGACAGGTCGATTCAAAAAATGGAGCATATACCTTAGCAGCTACGACATTGAGTTCAAGGCAAGGACGACAATCAAATCGTAAGCCTGTTAATGCCAAAAATCACCCAAAGGATAACTTAAGGTTGATGTGGAACTTTTAACAATTAAAGAAAGGGATCTCAAGGCCAATCAACACGATCGCAAAAAAGGTAAATAAGACAAGAGAACTGGTGACGCAGAAAACCCAAACAATTGTGAAAGTCGACGGTGCACTACGGTCGCCAAACAGGGACGAAAGTCCTTTGGTAACAAGTGTTTTGTGTACAACAGATTACAATAAGAGTAAAAACAAACTTAATCGCAAGATTAAGTTGTACGTCGTGCGTAAATCGTGCGAAATAAGCTGTAGGCATGCGATTCAAACTGTTGTCGTGCGAAGCTTGCGTTAGCGATACGTGTTCGAATGCTTAGATTATCACTGTTGTATTGCGTAGAGATATAGGATAGATGTTGGATGTTGCGATATTTAGCTTTATCCGATGTGTATCGATGTGTAACGGATAGATTCTTGATGAAATGTGAACAAGCCTTTATATAGCTTCTGTCGGCATTAAATGTGTCTTGATGACCTGTTTGTAACCGCTGTTGGGTCTTTAACGTCATTAAGAGCTCGTCCGTTACTGGCCGTTGTGCCATGATTACTCGTCGACCTGTATTAATGAACAAAAGAAACGGATGTTGACTGTTAACGGTTAGTATAATCGTACGACCGTCTTGAGTCTTGGACGTCGGTCGTATGGAACATACGACCATCATGAAAGTGTACGACCAAATATTCGATTGTAAATAACATGCAAGACCTTATCTTAACACAAGAGTGATCTTACATAAATGTCATATGAGTTTTTCATCGTCGGTCGTGAGGTGTGAATTTTTACCCAAACAGTTTGCCCCCAAAATTTGAATTTAGGCGTGAAATTCGAATTTAAATCCGACGAAGTGTCTTGACACGTGTCGCATGAGGAGAGGGTCTGGTCGAATCCCGACCGTCTTGGTTTGATGTGGACCAAGGGAGACGAAGTGGTCGTGACGTCATGGCGACGTGTCAGAGGCGTGGAGCCGTTAGAGGACTGATGTCATTCATTGGCACGATGCATACGAAAAGTTGGTGGACAGCTGTCGACCAAACACCGGATCGACCTGACACGACGTTGCTATAAATATCGCGATTCTGGAGATCACTTCCTTTCTTACGCGTGCGATATTTCCAGAGAGATATTTTCGAGAGAGATTCTTAGAGAGATTCAGAAAGATCTACCAACATTTCCGTTCGATCATTCGAAGTTTTAGAGATCTTAAGGTACGATTTTTACACTTTTAACCATGCGGAAACAATCGATAGCCAGGAAGACCACTACAAATAGGGATCTCATGGACCTATATGTAGCACAGATTTTCGGCCCTGATTTCTCTGTTTCCTCCGAGCCGGCGAGCTCTTTTCAAGAGAAGAAGGAGGTGGAAGCCTTTAGGTTGTTGGCGGATATACCTGCCGAGGTCCGACTGTATACACCCGACCAACTTAGACCGGCAGAGTGTTTAAGAGGAATCTTCGTCTTGTACGAGTATCCTTTTAGAATAGGATTTAGGTGGCCGGTTAGGGAGTTTTTAGATGCTTTTGACCTTTCTCCTGGGCAAATCTTGCCCGAGTTTTGGCAGATTTTCCAGGAGATAGATCGGATCACCGTTGATTGGGAATCTCCTTTCACGGTGAGCGATCTTCTGACGGCGTTTGACGTTAGACCGGACGGCTATCATCGATATAGCCTATCCTCCATGCTGAGGGGTGGATATACTTGTTTGGGTAAAATTTCACCAGTCTCGACCACGACCAAAATAGAGAAAACATTTATTACACTTTTTCATAATAAGGTTAAATCATAAACACTTTATCGTCTGACAAAAGTTGAAATCGAAAGTTACTCACGACACACGACCGTCGTGTGGAACCTCTCGACCTCGACCGACTAACATGCAATATTACTGTTACGTTTCTAGTGTTTAAATGCATGAATCAATGTCATTAATGATCAACGAACATAACCGACGAGGACAATTATGAGCATTTAACACAGTAGCCGTTACGACCGTTATCAGCAGTTTTTTTGGAGTCATTCAAGGCGCTGGAAGACTATAACTACAAAGGCTCAATCATCATTTGCGCATCATTTGACTTCTGGAATCATCTGAATTCTCAAGAACTCTAAAAGAACACTCAAAGTAAAGAATTCTTTCTCAAAGGATCGCTCACGACGCATGACTTACACACACGACACATAGTTTTTTACACATAACACACTTGTTTTTACATTCGATACACTTGTTGCTTTACATTTAAAGTCTTTCTTTCATTTGTATTGTAATCATTGAACTCTCGACACTTGAAACATAAGGATATCGCCCCTGTTTGGCGACCATAGTGCAGTAACGACATCCAAAGTCGTCCGCGGGTTTTTTCCTCGTTGAGGTTTTTCCCGCGTCACCAAAATCTCTGACTTATTTAATTTTTTTTGTCTTTGTCGTACGGTTTGTCGAAAGATTCCTATTCTTTAGTTGTTAAGCTCCACAATTAACCTTAAGTTATCCTTCTGGACGATTTTTTGCATTAACAGTTTGGCGCCCACCGTGGGGCCCCATCTAGAGAAAATCTTCGACAAACGTGCGTCTTACTAACGGTTTTTTGGAGTTTCCTCTGTTTTCTGTTTCAGGAAAATGGCAGCCCATGGAAATCAAGAGCAACTCATTGCCCAGATGTATCAGGAGTTAGAAGTGGCGCGAAATCAAATCAATGTCATGGCCGAGCAAAGTCGAAGGGCAGCCGAGGAAATCGCGTGACTAAGGAATCCATTCGGACCGCAGAACGGTCCAAGACCATTCGTTCAGACCCAGGTCAAGGATCGTTCGGTCAGAATCCAGGATCTGATCCATTCGTCCATAATCCAGGATCCGCTTAATTCGCCATAATCCAGGTTTGGGTCCATTCGTTCAGAATCCAGGACCTGGACCGTTTGGTCAAAATCAGCAGCAAGGTCAGTTCATGCAGAACCAGTAGCCGGGATCGTTCATCCCAAATCCCCAGTTCGGGACAGTTCCTCCTCAACATTTGAGACCTCCACCCATGAACAATGGGTCTCAGCCATTCTTTGTCCCTTTCAACGGAGACGCCAATGGTTCGTCGTACGGAAACGGCACCAGTTCAGGAGTTAATCCTCAGACCGGTGCGAATCCCGATCCTAACGACCCTGTCGCTCAGCGGTTGAAGATGCTGGAGGACCAGAATGAGCGTGTCCTGTCCTTGTTCGCTAAGCTGCCTGGGGCAGCCGTACCTGCTGACGTCGAGCCTCGCTCAGGATTTTAGGCGTCGCCTTTCGTCGACAAGATCGCGACAGTCGATGTTCCAAAAAAATATAATATTCCCTCTTTTACGCCCAAGTATTCGGGGATAACCGATCCGACGGAACACATCGCGCAGTACAAGCAGCTGATGTGGACAATCTCGATCCCACATATGTATCAAGAGGTTTGCATGTGCAAGAGTTTTGGGGCGACCCTCACAGGTCCTGCCCTCTAGTGGTTGATTAACCTCAAACCCAAATCCATCGGGACGTTCACCGAGCTAGTCAACCATTTCTCCCAACAATTCGCCAGCGGTCGCAAGATGGAGAAGCATACCAACGATCTGTATTATGTCATTCAAAACACCGGTGAATCCATCCAGAGTTATTTCAACAGATTCAATGCAGAAATGATCAGTGTCCATAACTGTGATGTCAAGACCGCGATCGAAGCCTACAAACGTGGTCTAGACGACAGTTCAGGTCTATACACCGATCTGACCAAATATCCCCCAGAGAAATTTGAAGATGTTCGAGCCAGAACCTTGCTTATATGAGGGTGGAAGACGACGCTGCCTTTCGTCGCAAGCATTCTGAGGACAAAAGAACGCTTGGTGTGAAAAAGCCCGAGTTCAAGACAAAGGCAATATCCAAGTCAGAGCCTGCCCGACAAATCTCGAACGTCCGATTCAATACAAAAGCAGAGTTCAAAACCACGACCAAATTCCCTCAGTACCCTATGATATCCTCCTATGGATTCAAAGGGACCACTAAGGACTTGGTCGAGGCTCAGAGGACCATCCAGGCGACCATCCGGTGGCCGAAGAAGACTGACAAAGACGACGATAAGAAAGAAAAATCGAAGTGGTGCGACTTCCATGTCGACCATGGTCATGCGACAGATGATTGCATAGCATTAAAAAAGGAGCTAGCATATCACGTCCCGAAGGGCAATCTCAAAGATATCATCGACGACGTTGTTACACCATCTAACGACGCTCGATCGCCGACCCCCAAGCATGCAAAAGTCGTCAACTGCATCACTAGTGGTTCTGACGTGTGTGGTTTGACATATTCTGCGGCCAAACGTCACACCAGCCAGGCACCTGACGATCGGCCTATCCCGCGCTCATCAAGACCCAAAGGAGATATGGAGTTGGCAACCATGAAAATCACGTTCGACCAAGACGACCTCGGTGACTCATATCAGAAACATCATGACGGGTTGATCATTCAACTCACGATTGGTAATTGTTTAACCCGGCGAGTCTTGGTCGATGGAGGCAGTTCAACGAACGTCATATTCCTTGACACCATCAAGGCCATGGGAATCGATCGATCGGAAATCACCCGACGCTCGACAACCTTGGTCGATTTCAATGGAGACGGACGAGTACCTTTGGGGAGATCATCTTGCTTGTCTATGCCGGAGGAATCAACAAGTAGACAAAGTTCAACGTCATTGATTGCTCGTCGGCCTATAACATCATCTTAGGCCGACCATGGATCCATGAAATGAAAACTGTTCCCTCGACGTACCATCAGACCATGAAGTTCCCTACGCCGTGGGGAATCCAGGAGATCAAAAGTGAGCCGAAAGTCGCCCGTGACTGTTATAAGACCACCCTGAAGCCACGGAAGTAGGCCATCTAGCGGTTACAGGTCCAGGATGCTCCTAGGACAGTCGAAAACCATCACCCGGAGGAAGTCGTCCTGGCCCAGAGCAAGCCTGACCAAAAAATCCTTGTAAGTTCATCTCTCGATCCCTGCCTTAAAGACAAGCTAATATCTTTTATGCAGAAACACGCCGATTGTTTTGCCTGGTCGCACGAAGACATGGTCGACATGGACCCTGGCGTCATTTCCCATAAGCTCAATGTCGACCCGTCATTTAAGCCAATCAAACAAAAGCGACAGAAATTTGCTCCTAAAAGGAATAAGGTGATAAATGACGAGGTCGACAACCTCCTCGAGACAAGAAAAATTCAAGAAACAAAATACCCCGACTGGCTTGCCAATGTCGCGGTCGAAGAATGACAAATGGGAAGGTCCTAGTCGTATCTCAGAAATCGTGGGTAAGGGTGCCTATCGGCCCCAAACCCTCGACAATCGAGATATCCCACGTAGCTGGAATACAATACATCTGAAAAGGTATTTCTTCTAAGTCCTTTTCTTTCTTTCATACGATTTTTTACCACGACGATTACTGACTTAAGCATCGGAGGGTCGTTGGCTAGCCAACGACCAATCTCTGACATTGTTTTATCGCAGATCGCACGACATAAGTTGCTAAGTCTACTATACAACTTTAGTCTCACAGGATCGTACGACCTAAGCGATCAGGTCTCTGACTTGATTATCCTATCACAAGAACACATGATCCAAGTTCATCGTATAATCTAGTTGTATGATCATAAGGTCTAACGACCCATCGATCTAAGTTTTCTAACTTAGAAAAACTTCATGTTCTGAATGAATGCTTTGATCGCATGTGCTTATGATTGCCAGCACGATTTAAAAGTATAAAAGTCTTATGATTTATGTGTTAGTCGTTATATTACAATGGATGCCTAAGTCGCACGATTTCTTGTTCATCCTCTACTTAGTGAATTTCGCAATTGATACTATATCTATGCACGACATGTAAGAGTCAAGACACAAGTTCAAGAAATATAAATTTCAACATTCATTTACATCCATGTAACTCGACCACCAACGGTCGAGTAGTAAAAAACAAAAATAACAAAGATTTTTCCTAAGGCTAAAGAGGAGCGTCGGTCGCATCCTTGCCTGAGGCCCCGCCCTTAGAGCCCTCGTCCTCCTCCTCCTCGTCGACCTCCTTCTCGTCGTCCGAGTCTAGGTCCCGCTCCGACCCGAACATCGACAAGAAAAATGCCAACTCCTCCGATGCAGAGGCAAGAGGATTCTTGCCCGACAGATGTCGTCGCATGACAGCCGCCCGCGCAGTGAATTGGGCAAAAGCGAAAATAGACTTAGTCTCGTCCTTCAACTCCTTCACCTCTTCCTCCAGACTTGCCACCTTCGACTTGGACTCCTCGACTTCTTTTTCCTTCATAGTCAACGATTCCTTTATCCTGTCTAGCTCCTCCCTTTGGTCAGCGATCAAAGACAGGGATTGCTTAAGACGAGAATTTGCCTTGTCCTTTGCATGACCGACGGCTTCCAGCTCGTTCAGAGCGTCGTCGATTTGTACCGACATACCTTCGGCATGTTCCAGAGCAGACCTCTTCCTCTCCAATGCCGCATCCTCTCTCTTAAGAGCAGAAGACACTAGGCCTTCTGAAGAACATGAAAAGCATTGTTAATAAATATTCGACAAAGTAAACATCGATAAAATAAAACAACTCTTGACTTACCATGAACGCCAGTCCGGAAACATGCGATCCCTCCTCCTCGACGGAGACCCCTCGAAAACGCTCCTTGAAAGATGGGAGCTGATATTTCCCCAGATGCGAAAACAATTTCGTACCGTCTAGGACGTTGTCAGCTAAGAAGTTCGACGGGAATGTAAAATTAACCGTCGCGACTTCCTTATCCTCGATCGCGTGACCTTTGCCCTTGTCGGCCACTGTACGGGTCGATGTCACAGACGCAGGCGCCGTCTTTGTCGCCTGAAGCGCCGGGCTGACTGGCGTCGCGTCAGAAGACATCTTCGTCTTCTCAGGAGTCGTGATCGCCGCCTTCGCCTTCTCAGGACTAACGACTCTCGACGAGTCGCTTACCTTCGAAGACGGTTCCCTCGGGATCGTCGTCCTCGTCTTTTTTAGGACACCCGACCCAGTTGTCGGGATCCCCTTCCTCTTTTCTCTGCCCTGACGGGCCAGCTCAGCTTGAGCTGCCTTCTTGGCAGCCGCAGGCGTCATCTTCGTCTAGGATCCTCCTGTGGAACAAGAAAAAGAAAGAACGATTAGACAATCGAAAGAAGAGAAAGACTAGTTCGAGCAAGAAGAAAGAACACTTACCTATCATTTCCTCCTTTTCTTCCCTCGACTCTTCTCTCTCCTTCTCCTCTTTCTCCTCTTCCTCCTCAGTCTCTTCTTCCTCCTCAGTCTCTTCTTCCTCTTCTTCCTCCCCCTCTTCTCGTCTCGCCTATTGGTTTTCGCCCAAGTAGACCAAGTCGTCGTCCTCGTCTACTAAATGTCTCGTGATGAACGATCGGTCGTCAGGACTGATCTCCAAGAACTTCTCAATTTTAGCCTTGGAATCGTCGTTGGGCTTCACCTTGATGAAGTTGATGTCTGAAGATATACAAGGGAGAAGATTAGTCAAAAAACAAATAAATAAATACAATAAAAACGCTCGACCAAAGCTGGAAACTCACCCACCATGTTCCAACCGGACCTGATCCAGTCACTTTCAGGGTCCAGCGTCGCTACCCGCACGAGTACGTACCTGGTCTTCCATTTGCAGTCATTGACTGCAGTTTTCAGAACCAAGGTACGATCGCCCTTGTGTTTCGAAAACAGGCTGTAGCGACGGTATGTATCCTTCTTGACCTGATAAGACGTCAGCAGGTCCGTCACGTTCATTGGCGACTCCCAACTCGAGGTAAGTCGCTCGATGACCTGGATAACACGCCAGAACTGGGGCATTAGCTGCCCCGATGAGAGGTCAAACTCGCACATAAACGCCTTAGCTAAAGGCGAATATGGCCACTTGAAACCTATCTTAAAAGGGTATTCGTATATCACGACATACCCCTCTGGACACATCTCCGGTCGAATCTGACCGACCTTGCTCACTGTAATCCCCACAGGAAAATTTTTGCTAAACTCTTAAAATCATCGAGATCATCTTGATCTCGAATGGTACTTCTGGGTTCTGTCGACATTGCTAATCCTGTTAACCAAGTTTGTCGGTCGGAAAACCCAAAATATCCCAGTTTTTCCTAGGTTTCCTCGCAATTGACTTACGACGCATGCAAAGACTAAGAGATCGTACCTTATATAGGCGCTCTAAAAACTCTAACTCTAATCAAGATCTTGCAGGTTTGAAAACGAATCGCCGAAGAATAGCAAGAAAATCTCTCTCTAAACTCTCTGTAAGCGTAAAATGGAAAAGATCCATCGTGGGTCTCTATTTATGTAATCGATCGTGTCAGGTAGAATCCCTCGATGATCGACACGTGCCCTTACCTTTTCGTATGCACACAAGGATCATCCCCTTTTCGACTTCCCCTTTAGTTGGAATTGGACCGATCCAGTTCCAAGGCAACCGAAATGACTCTTGACACGTGTCACGACCCCAGACGTCTGATTGACCAAATTTAAAATTCAAATTTGCCACTATTTTTAAATTTTGGGGGCAAACTGTTTGGGTAAAATTTCACCAGTCTCGACCACGACCAAAATAGAGAAAACATTTATTACACTTTTTCATAATAAGGTTAAATCATAAACACTCTATCGTCTGACAAAAGTTGAAATCGAAAGTTACTCACGACACACGACCGTCGTGTTGAACCTCTCGACCTCGACCGACTAACATGCAATATTACTGTTACGTTTCTAGTGTTTAAATGCAGGAATCAATGTCATTAATGATCAACGGACATAACCGACGAGGACAATTATGAGCATTTAACACAGTAGCCGTTACGACCGTTATCAGCAGTTTTTTTGGAGTCATTCAAGGCGCTCGAAGACTATAACTACAAAGGCTCAATCATCATTTGCGCATCATCTGACTTCTGGAATCATCTGAATTCTCAAGAACTCTCAAAGAACACTCGAAGCAAAGAATTCTTACTCAAAGGATCGCTCACGACGCACAACTTACACACACGACACATAGTTTTTTACACACGACACACTTGTTTTTACATTCGATACACTTGTTACTTTACATTTAAAGTCTTTCTTTCATTTGTATTGTAATCATTGTAGTCTCGACACACGAAACATAAGGATATCCCCCCTGTTTGGCGACCATAGTGCAGCGACGACATCCAAAGTCGTCCGCGGGTTTTTTTTCTTGTTGAGGTTTTTCCTGCGTCACCAAAATCTCTGTCTTATTTACATTTTTTTGTCTTTGTCGTACGGTTTGTCGAAAGATTCCTATTCTTTAGTTGTTAAGCTCCACAATCAACCTTAAGTTATCCTTCTGGACGATTTTTAGCATTAACAATACTCTGGTTCCTGACAACCAGATCCACGACCGCGGGTGGAAGGCCAAGTATGTTATCGGTCGTGTGCTGTCGCTCGATCATATAGACGAGGATACCTCCTGGCTTGCATCCGGGTGGAACACCAGGGGTATATAAATTTTATCCTGTCGTACGTTTTTAGCATTATTTTGTCTTTTTACTAACTGTGGTCGAACGTTTCAGGTATCAACTTTGCTGCAGTTGGGTCTGCTCTTGACTCCAAAGAGAAAGTCGCAAGACTTTTTTCTTGCTGCGTTGAAGAGTTGTTCGACTCTCCTAGTCGTACGACCGTTGGTACTTCAGAAGCCGAAGAGAGAAGTCGACAAGAGACTTCGACAAGTAAGTGTTTAATCGTACATTCTTACATTTTGAGTCATACGATAATACCTGACATTTATCGTTTTTTGCAGGCGATTCAGAGATGCAGTCTGTTTCTGGCAAGTCGAAGAAGGAATCGCAACTAGATCTGGCTCGGAAGGCCAAAGAGCTGAAGAGGAAGGATCCTCCGACTTCAGGGTCGGAGGCTTTAAAAAAGACGAAGACGGTTCCCCTGAGGGAACCGTCGTCGACGGGTGGAGAGCCTACGATGGTCTCCACTCCGGAGAAGGCGAAGAGGCCTTCGGGCGTGCCTGGGGTGATGCCATCGCCCCCAACGTCGTCCGCTGCAGGGGATAAGGGGAAAGGTCCTCAGGTTGAGGAGACCCCCGAAGTTACGACGATCAACTTTCCATTTCCGTCGAACTTTTTGATAGACGACGTCCTGGACAAGGCGAAGATTTTCCCAGACTTAGGAAATTTCTCCTGCCAGCCTTCAAGAAACGCTATCGGGGCGTTTCTGTGGATGAGACGGGGTCTCATGTCGCAGGACTGTCCTTTCTTGTATGTCCTTTTTCATTTATGTCGTATGTTTTTTCCTCTCTGATAAGATAGACTTACCTTGATTTTTTCGTGCGACTACAGGCGTTTCAGGCGTCGTTATGCCTTTTTGGCCAACTGGAGGAGCTACAGAAGGTCGACCCTTCCGTCTCTGAGTAGCTTCATCGAGCACAAGAGGGTGAGCTTAAAGCTCGAGAGGAAGAACGGGCGACAAAGGCAAAGGTGGAGGCTCTCTCCGTTCAACTGGACGATCTCCGCAGCAGTTTGGAGACATCGTCGCAGGAGAAGGAAGAGCTCCAAGGTCGCCTCCGGGAGGCATTGGAGAAGGCCTCTGCCTATGAGGCAGAGGTTTTGGCGACAAAGGCGTCCCTTACCGTGCCCGAAAAACAGGTGGGGGACCTGAAGTCGGCCGTTAAGGCTGCTGTTTGGGTAAAACATCACACCTCACGACCGACGATAGATAACTCAAATGACATTTATATAAGACCACTCTTGTATTAAGATAAGGTCGTGCAGATTATTTACAAATGAACATTTGGTCGTACACTTTCATGATGGTCGTATGTTTCATACGACCAACATCCGAGACTCAAGACGGTCGTACGATTACACTAACCGTTAACAGTCAACATCCGTTTCTTTTGTTCATTAATGCAGGTCCTCAAATATTCATGGTACATCGGCCAGTAACGGACGAGCTTTTAATGGCATTAAAGACCCGACAACGGTTACAAAACATGTCATCAAGACACATTTATTGCCGACGAAAGCTGTTGTAATAACCAGGTATTTAATCTATATTAAATTTGAAAATTTTATAAGATTTTATGTTAGTGTTTTATGAAGTTAGAAGTTAAGGGGCATGTTTAATTTTTATTTGGAAGTTTGGGGGTAAATATTGCCAAATAGAAAAAGTTGGAGGTTTGTTTGGTATGTTTGCCAAACCTCATATCCACCACCGCCACACCCACCTCAAGAGGAGGAGGTGTCCTCTTTTAAGATACTTAGAAAAATCTACTAGTGTGTATGTGTGTGTTACGTGAAGAGAAGGGAGAAAAGAGAGAAATCAAAGGAAGTTAAGAAGGAGAAGAAATCAGAAGAATCTGCAGCAAGGTTTAGGAAATTATCCAAGAGAAACCAAGATTCTGTGAAGGATTGAAGTACTGATAATTAACTTGGAAAGACTTTGGTGATAAACAAAACAGGTGAGTTTTACTTTAAAGTATTTTTACTGGAATACATTATATGGATAACAAATACTTGATACATTGTATGAATGTGTCATACGTGGGTGATTATAATATATTGAGATATTATAATTACGTGAGTATTATATGAGAATATAATACGTGGCCGGGCTTTGGACCGGTGTGTTAAATTGGCTCGCAACCAATAAATTTGGCCATTGGTGGAGGGATAAGGTTGGATGAGACAGGTATGATGCACAAATCTTGGTTGGTATATATGTGTATTTATATAAATAATATTTTATATAAATGAATTTTTATTGATTTCCAAATGTCAGGGATTTACTAGACCCTTAGGTCTAACCCTCATTTTCTGTTTTAAAATATGTATTCCAGGTGGTGATTCCAGTAAGACTAAGTGATTAGAATACTTGGTGAATAGCTTTTTGGGGAAGATGAACGCTATGAAGTTGTGGATGCTCTCGTACTTATAACTGGGTTATTAGTTATTATGTTATCTAAATAGGATCAAGTTTGTACTGAATTTTTATATTGATTAGTCAGACTTTGGGACCAAATGTGCAATATGAATTACTTTTGTTGAAAACATGTTATGAATTATATGTTATATGTATATTTGGATTGTGGGTTGTTACAGATGGTATCAGAGCCCTAGTTTAAGGGATTTAGGTATTAGTATGTGTACCTAGACTTAAACTGCATGTGAAGTAGGATGGCCCTATTATTTTAGAACCTGGGGATGCTAAGTATAAAAGGTAGAAGGAACATCATGTAAGGTAATTTCAGATTACACCTGGCCAGTGTAATTATTTGCTTACAGGTACATGTTTGAACTGGAGTACCTTGTTATATGGGGTATGTGCTTATGTGTATATTAACTTTGTTCGAATCCACAGAATGGCAAGTGGCACTAGACAAAGGAATCAGGGAAGAGGAAGGAATTCGAGTGGAGAGAATCCACCAATAGGAACAGGGGGAAGAGGAGGAGATCGTGGTAGAGGCAGAACCGGAAGGGGAACTGGGGGACGAACTGGAGGTAGAACACAACCGCATGGTACAGAGTTTGTTACACGGGATGATCTGACTGCTGAAATGGGGAGATTACAGGATAGCATACAAGCCATGTTCGAACGTAATCGTCATAATGAAACTGAAAGATCAAATCCGGAACATGAAGTTGAGATGCCACTTACCGCTACTGTTTTACCGGTAAGGAAAAGGTGTGACTATAAAATATTTCTTAGTTGCAAGCCCCCTACATACTCAGGAGATCGGGATCCGGTAAAAGCTATGAGATGGCTGAAAGAAATAGAGGCTATCTTCAAAACGTGTAAATGTGCTGAAGAAGATAAAGTACTTTATGGAACGGCAATGCTAAAAGGTGATGCTCTGTATTGGTAAGAGGCTCATATAGAATCGAGAGGAGCGGATATATACTCTACTTTTTCATGGGAGGAATTCGTGTTAGCTTTCACAACACACTTATGTCCACAAGCTACTGTCAGACAATTGGAAGAAGAATTTATGAAACTACAACAAGGGAATTTGTCAGTCAGAGACTATACTGCACGATTTTTAGAAAAATCTCGTTTTGCAGGATATTATGTTGCTACAGAAAAGATGAAAATGGAGAGATTTATCTATGGGTTAAATTCAGAAGTTCGAAGACTAGTGACTGCCACAGGGCCAAATACCTTTACAGCTGCGGTGGATGCTGCAGAAAATGTTGAACGAGATAATAAAAGGGATGTCGGAGATAAGAGCTTGGGAAAAAGGAAATGGGAAGGACCACCACAGGATTCAAGGAAGCCTAGATGTCAGAGGTTCGATAACCGTCCGTCGTTTCGACCAGCGGAAAGACCATGTCCGAGATGTAATCGCTACCATCAAGGAAATTGTCAAGTGGAATCTCGGGTTTGTTTTAAGTGTGGGAAAACCGGTCATGTTGTTAAAGATTGTCGATTAACGCTGTTTTGCTTTTTGTGCAATTCTCCGGATCACCTCCAATCAGATTGTCCACGAGGTAGAATACAACAAGGGGGTACATCCGGGAAACCAGCCATTACTAGACCAGTAGTCCCAAGAATAGAACCCCCGAAAACGAGGGGTCGTACATTCCAAATGACAGCTAAAGAGGCGGAGGAAACTCCGGATGTGGTCACAGGTACATTTTTCATAAACTCCACCCGTGGTAAAGTGTTATTTGATTCTGGTGCAAATCGATCTTTTGTGTCTCCCTCCTTTGCTGCTCACATGCATTTAGAGCCTAAAATGTTAAAACATGCTTTATTAGTAGATACTGCAAATGATAGCCAGGTGGCAGTTAAAGAAGTTTTTGATCATTGCATGATAAATACAGAGGGGTGTGGAGTACCGATACAACTATTTCCAATAACTTTGATTGAATTTGATGTGGTAGTAGGAATGGATTGGTTAGCTGAGAATCAGGCTAACATAGTTTGTGATAAGAAAATAATCAATGTCGTTTTACCTGATAAGAGATCAGTAGTGATTTATGGAGATCGTAAGAATCATCAGTCCAGTCTTATATCTATGGTAAAAGCCCGTAAATGTGTCAACAAGGGTTGCTCTAGTTATTTAGCTTATGTGATAGATAGTAGGCCTGAAAAGATTAAGCTGGAGGATATTTCTATCGTTAGTGAATATCCAGAAGTTTTCCCTGAAGACTTGAATAGTCTTCCTCTTGTTAGACAAGTAGAATTTGGTATTGACTTAATCCCAGGAGCCGCTCATATCGCTCGTGCGCCGTACCGATTAGCACCTCTAGAGATGAAAGAAATGATGGCACAGCTTCAAGAATTGTCTGATAAGGGCTTCATCAGACCCAGCTCTTCGTCGTGGGGTGCACCAGTTCTATTTGTGAAAAAGAAAGACGGTTCAATGAGAATGTGTATCGACTACCGAAAGCTGAACAAGCGCACGATCAAGAACAAGTATCCACTTCCAAGAATTGATGACCTCTTCGATCAATTAGTTGGAGCTTGTTACTTCTCCAAGATTGATCTCAGATCTGGCTACCATCAGTTGAAGGTTAAGGAAGAAGACGTTCTGAAGACTGCCTTTCGTACGAGGTACAGTCACTACGAATTTTTGGTGATGCCCTTTGGACTAACGAACGCTTCGGCCGCTTTTATGGATCTAATGAATCGGGTATGTAAGCCTTATCTCGATAAATTTGTCATTATGTTTATCGATGATATACTTATTTATTCTCGATCCAAAGAGGATCACACACAACATCTTCGTTTGATTCTGGAGTTACTGAAGAAAGAAAAGTTGTACGCTAAGTTCTCTAAATGTGAATTCTGGTTGCGGGAAGTTCAGTTTTTGGGTCATATAGTTTCAGAGAAGGGTATACAAGTTGATCCAGCGAAAGTGGAAGCAATTGAAAGATGGGAACCGCCGAAGACGGCAACCGAAGTACGTAGTTTTCTGGGTCTAGCTGGATACTATCGGAAATTTATAAAAGACTTTTCTCGAATCGCGATGCCATTGACTAAGCTGACTCGGAAGAATCTAAAGTTTGAATGGAAAGCAGAACAGGATGAGGCATTTAGAATATTGAAGGAGAAACTCTACAGTGCGCCGATATTAGCATTACCAGAAGGTCCCGATGATTTTATGGTCTACAATGATGCTTCTAAACTAGGATTGGGATGTGTACTTATGCAACGTGGAAAGGTGATTGCCTATGCTTCTCGTCAATTAAAGGACCATGAAAGAAAATATCCTACTCATGATATGGAGCTTGCAGCAGTTGTCTTCGCATTGAAGATTTGGAGACATTATCTTTATGGTTCTAAATGCCAAATTTTTACTGACCATAAGAGTCTCCAACATCTTTTCGATCAGAAGGAACTGAATATGAGGCAAAGACGATGGTTGGAATTGGTAAATGATTACGATTGTGAAATCCTTTATCACCCCGGGAAGGCGAACGTGGTAGCAGATGCACTAAGTCGTCAAGAAAGAAGTGGAACGATAAAAGCGATATCGCTACGAGCTGAACTCCTTCCAAATATCTTTGACGAATTACTGAAGTGCCAAATAGATGCTTATCAGGAAGAAAGTTTGAAATCAGAACGGTTAGTGGGAATAACAGCATTACTTGGGAAAGATGACCGTGGGTTATTGTGTATGGGGAATAGAATTTGGGTGCCTCGTTTGGGTGGATTATGTGATCGTGTACTACAAGAGGCTCATCAATCTCGATTTTCTATTCATCCAGGTACAAATAAAATGTATGGAGATTTGAAACAATTCTATTGGTGGCCGGGAATGAAGAGAAGTATTGCTAAGTATGTGGAAGATTGTACTACTTGCAAGAAAGTAAAGATTGAACATCAGAAGCCGTTTGGTCAGTTACAACGACTAGATATACCAATGTGGAAATGAGATCAGATCACTACTGATTTTATTACCAAGTTACCTAGAACTTCAAAGGGATTCGATTCTATTTGGGTGATTGTGGATAGATTGACGAAGTCTGCTCATTTCTTGCCGATAAAAGAAACTGATTCCTTGGAACGTTTGGCCAAATTGTACATTAATGAAATAGTAACTCGACATGGAGTTCCAATCTCGATTATTTCTGATCGAGATAGTCGTTTTACTTCCAGATTCTGGAGAAGCTTTCAAAAAGAGATGGGAACGCAGATAAAGTTGAGTACAACATATCATCCTCAAACTGACGGGCAGAGTGAAAGAACAATCCAGACTTTAGAAGACATGCTTCGGGCTTGTATAGTTGATTTTGGGGGATCGTGGGATAAACATTTGCCTTTGATAGAATTTGCCTACAACAACAGTTATCATTCCAGCATTCAAGCGGCACCGTTTGAAGTACTGTATGGTAGAAAATGCCGAACGCCTCTGTGTTGGAATGAAGTGGGGGAGAAACAATTAGCAGGACCAGAAATAGTACAATTAACAGCAGATAAAATTACTCAGATTCGGGACAGATTAAAAGTGGCTCAAGACAGACAGAAAAGTTATGCAGATCGACGCCGGAAACCGTTAGAGTTCCAAGTCGGGGAATTTGTGATGTTGAAAGTCTCGCCCTGGAAAAGAGTCATACGTTTTGGGAAACAAGGTAAACTTAGTCCAAGGTATATCAGGCCGTTTGCAATTACGGAAAGGATCGGTGAAATAGCTTACAGATTGGATCTTCCGCCGGAATTAAGCAGGATTCACAGCGCGTTTCATGTATCAAATTTTCGAAAGTGTTTGGTTACACCAGATCAGGCAGTCTCTCTACCAGATATTTAAGTTGATGAAAAATTGAACTATGTAGAGGAACTAGAAGCTATAGTTGATCACAAAATCAAAGTATTGAGGAACAAAGAGATCAGACAGGTAAAGGTTCAGTGGAAACATCATAGAGGTCAGGATGCGACGTGGGAATCAGAGTCGGAAATGAGAACCAAATACCCTCATCTGTTCGCTTAAATTGAATTCCGGGACGAAATTCTTTTAAGAGGGAGATGTTGTAATAACCAGGTATTTAATCTAATTTAAATTTGAAAATTTTATAAGATTTTATGTTAGTGTTTTATGAAGTTAGAAGTTAAGGGGTAAGTTTAATTTTTATTTGGAAGTTTGTGGGTAAATATTGCCAAATAGAATAAGTTGGAGGTTTGTTTGGTATGTTTGCCAAACCTCATATCCACCACCGCCACACCCACCTCAAGAGGAGGAGGTGTCCTCTTTTAAGATACTTAGAAAAAATTACTAGTGTGTATGTGTGTGTTACGTGAAGAAAAGGGAGAAAAGAGAGAAATCAAAGGAAGTTAAGAGGAGAAGAAATCAGAAGAATCTGCAGCAAGGTTTAAGAAATTATCCAAGAGAAACCAAGATTCTGTGAAGGATTGAAGTACTGATAATTAACTTGGAAAGACTTTGGTGATAAACAAAACAGGTGAGTTTTACTTTAAAGTATTTTTACTGGAATACATTATATGGATAACAAATACTTGATAAATTGTATGAATGTGTCATACGTGGGTGATTATAATATATTGAGATATTATAATTACGTGAGTATTATATGAGAATATAATACGTGGCCGGGCTTTGGACCGGTGTGTTAAATTGGCTCGCAACCAATAATTTTGGCCATTGGTGGAGGGATAAGGTGGGATGAGACAGGTATGATGCACAAATCTTGGTTGGTATTAACTTACGTGTGATATATGTGTATTTATATAAAGAATATTTTATATAAATGAATTTTTATTGATTTCCAAATGTCAGGGATTTACTCACTAGACCCTTAGGTCTAACCCTCATTTTCTGTTTTAAAATATGTATTCCAGGTGGTGATTCCAGTAAGACTAAGTGATTAGAATACTTGGTGAATAGCTTTTTGGGGAAGATGAACGCTATGAAGTTGTGGATGCTCTCGTACTTATAACTGTGTCATTAGTTATTATGTTATCTAAATAGGATCAAGTTTGTACTGAATTTTTATATTGATTAGTCAGACTTTGGGACCAAATGTGCAATATGAATTACTTTTGTTGAAAACATGTTATGAATTATATGTTATATGTATATTTGGATTGTGGGTTGTTACAGCTATATAAATATCTGCTCTACATCCGAAAAAGACACCTGTTACACATCAATTACAAACATCTGAACATAACTCTCCTACATTTCTTACGCAATACAACAGTGACCAAAGAAGCATTCGAACACACATCGCTAACGCAAATTTCGCACGACAGCAGTTCGAACCGCACGACAACAGCTTATTTCGCACGATTTACGCACGATGCACGACTTTTTCTTACGATTAAGTTTACCTTTTCTCTTATTGTAATCTGTTGTACACAAAACACTTATTACAAAAGGACTTTCGCCCCTGTTTGGCGATCATAGTGCACCGTCGACTGTCACAAGTCGACCGCGGTTTTTCCCTCGTTTGGGTTTTCCGCGTCACCAATTCTCTCGTCTTATTTATTTTTTATCGCGATTGTGTTGATTGGTCTTGAGATCCCTATATTTAGTTGTTTAATTCCTCATCAACCTCAAATTATCCTTTTGGGTGAATTTTGGCATTAACAGTTTGGCGCCATCCGTGAGACCCCATCTAGAGAAAATCTCAAGCCAACGCATACATCGCTCTAACGATCTTGTGAAGTTTTTGTTACTTTCAGGTAAATGGCAAATTACCAAGATCCCATGGTTCAAATTCAATCAGAATTGAACGCAGCTCGGAGTCAGATTCAAGCCCTACATGAGCAGAACCAGAAGGCTGCCGCGGAAATTGCCTCCTTGAGGAATCCGGAGATTGGCAATTCCTTTGGACCTCAGAACGGTCCCCGACCTATAGGTGCACCTTTCGTAAGGCCACCATTCCAAGCAGGTCCAGGGCCTTTGTCAACAATCCTCCTTTCGGACAATTTCATCAGCAACATCTGAGACCTCCACCACTGTACAATGGAGCCATACCTCATCAGATCCCAATAAACTTCCCCTTTACCGGACAAGCCAACGGATCGTCGCACGAAAACGGTTCCCACCCGACAGTCGACACGACGGCCCAGAACTCGGGAGTCATTCCCCCGACAGGTACAATCCCCGATCCTAACGACCTCGTCGCTCAGCGACTCAGGTTATTGGAGGATCAGAACGAAAAGATGTTGTCTCTACTTTCGAAATTACCTGGCGCCGCCGTCCATGTCGACGTCGAACCTCTCACAGGATTCCAAGCATCGCCTTTCATCGACACGATAGCAAATGTTGACGTTTCGAAGAAGTACAACAAACCTTCTTTTACACCCAAATATTCATAAATAACCGATCCGACGGAACACATCGCTCAATATAAACAGTTGATGTGGACAATATCAATCCCACATCAGTATCAAGAGGTGTGCATGTTCAAAAGCTTTGGCGCGACTCTTACAGGTCCTGCTCTCCAGTGGTTTATCAATCTCAAACCCAAGTCCATCAACAACTTCGCGGAGTTGGTCAACCAGTTTTCACAACAATTCGACAGTTGTCGCAAGATGGAGGAGCAGACCAGCGACCTGTACTACGTCGTCCAAAATTCTGGAGAATCCATCCGCGGTTATTTCAATCGTTTTAACGCAGAAATGATCAACATTCGAAATTATGATGTCAAGACTGCCATCGAGGCCTACAAGCATGGTCTGGACGACAATACTACAGAATTATACGTCGATCTTACGAAATATCCACCAGAGATATCTGAAGACGTCCGAGCTAGGACTTTGGCATACATGAGGGTCGAAGACGACCTAGTCTTCCGCCGTAAGCATTCTACCAATAAAAAGCCGCTCGGGATCAAGAAACCAGATGTTAATGCCAAAAATCGCACCAAAGGGACAACTTAAGGTCAATGTGGACTTTAACAACTAAAGAAAGGAATCATTTGACAAAGGCGTGCGACAAAGATAAAAATGTAAATGAGACAGAGGATTTGATGACGCAGGAAAAACCTCAACGAGGAAAAAACATGCGGACGACAGTGGAAGTCGTCGCTGCACTATGGTCGCCAATCAGGGGCGATGTCCTTGGTGTTACAGGTGTCGATCGTACAGAGATTACAATACAACTGAAAGGAAAGACTTCGAAATGTAAAGTACAAGTGTTTGAAATGTAAAAACAGTGTGTGTCGTGTGTGAAAACAACGTGTAAGCTGTTGGTCGAGAGTGAAAGCTTGCGTCGAGAGCGATCTTTTATGAATGATATCTTTGCTTCGAATGAGTATTCTTCGAGTGTTTGCGTTTGCTTTTGTTGTTCGATGTTAGGTCCTCTTGTTCTATCTCTCTCCATGTATTATTCGATATCCTGAAACTGAGGATTGAACTTGGGATTTATAGCCTTCGGATGCTTTTAATTGAATCATTAAAATCTTTGATGATTGTTGTAACGGTCGTTGTTAATGCCAAAAATCGCACCAAAGGGACAACTTAAGTTCGATGTGGACTTAAACAACTAAAGAAAAATCTTTCGACGAAACATGCGACGAGGATAAAAATAAAGAAACAAGGGATTTGATGACGCAGGAAAAACCTCAATTGAGGAAAAAACCTGCGGACGACAGGGGGTGTCGTCACTGCACTATGGTCGCCAATCACGGGCGATGTCCTTCGATACTGGCGTCGGTCGTACAAGGGTTACAATACAGATGAAGGAAATGCTTCAAAATGTAAAGTACAAGTGTTTGAAATGTAAAAACAGTGTTTGTCGTGTGTGAATACAAAGTGTAAACAACTGTTGGTCGAAAGCTATTGGCGTGCGTCGAGAGCGATTCTTAGAGATTAAGTTCTTCACTTCTGTTGTTCTTGAGTTCCCTGTAGTATTCTGGAATTCAGTCTAAGATGTGTATGCTTTCTCGAGATCGGTATCAGATGTTGTGTTCGATGTTCGATGTTCAGTGTTCGGTCCTTGAAATGATAATTGAACTCGGTCTTTATAGTCTTCGGGAGCTTTAATTAGATCATTGATTGCTTCATTTAACAGCTATAACTGCTGCAACGGTCTGTAACGGTTGTCGGAGTGAACATTCATAATGGCCTTCGTCCGTTACGGCTATCCTCGGGTAACAGCTTGCGTTGGATAACGGCTTGCATTGGATATAGCTGTTGCTTCTTTAATGGCTTTGACTCTTGCATTAAACACTTAAGAAAACGTAACAGTCATGGTTAACGTTAGTTTTGGTCGAGGTCGCATGGCTTTATGCTATGGTCGTGCGGGGACGGGCGTCGCTATGGTCGAACGTCATAGGGAACTCTCGACTTACCTTCCACGAGGGACGACGATCGTTCTCTGGGTCTTGGTCGGGACCTTATCTTAATCCAAGATGTATTCATGACATGCGTCTTACCTTTTCTGGTCGTGGTCGTACGACATGAATTTTTGCCCAAACAGTTTGCCCCCAAAATTTGAAAGAAGGATGGAAAATTCGAGTTTAAATTTTGTCAATCAGACGTGTAGAAAGTAAAGTAAGGGTCAGAAAAATTTACCTTGATCTCCTTGGAACTGGACTGGTTCGTCTTTATCTGAACGAGAAGTCGGGGTTGTGATGTCATGCTGTCGTATGATTATGCTTACCAACTGTTATTTTAGGAATGTCGACGGAGCCCAGAGGTGCTATTAGAAATGAAAAAGATCTCGACGACTTTAGAAGTCTAGCGAGGATTCCCATGTGGATTACCATAAGCAAGGTTGGCAAGGTTCGACCGGAAATGTGCCCCGAGAGGTACGTCGTTATATACGAATACCTGTTTTAAGATGGGCTTCCACTAGCCGTATTTGCCTCTGGCCAAGGCAATTCTGTGTGAGTTTGACCTATCGTCAGGGCAACTGATGCCCCAGTTTTGGCGAGTCATTCTAGTCACCGAGCGAATTACTTCGCACTGGGAGTGGCGTATAAAGTCATGAGCGACCAATATCGTCGTTATAGTTTACTTTCAAGGCTTAAAGGTGATTGTACCTTAGTTTTGAACACTGCTGTCAATGATCGTAAATGGAGGACGAAGTATATACTTGTGCGGACAATTACTAGATTATATCCGTAGATACTGCACAACTGGCGACGATGTCTCATACTGCACAACTGGCGACAATGTCTCATACTGCGCAACTGGCGACGATGTTTTCTGCTGCCACGTCGACCCTTTTGTCAGCCGACAAGGGCGAGGGTGTAAATATGGGAGAGAATGAGGGAGAGTTTATGGCGACGAACAACTTTGCGTTGTCGTCAACCCTCCTAATTGACTATGTCCTCGTCAGGGCAGAGTCATTTCCGCATCTGGGGAAATATCAGCTCTTATCTTTCAAGGAGCGTTTTCGAAGAATCTCTGTTGAAGAGATTGGACTGTGTTTAACTGAACTGGCGTTCTTTGTAAGTTTTTCTTTCAAAACTTGTGTTATTGATGTTCTTTCGCTGAGCACTTAGTATGTTTCTTTTGTAATTTGCAGATGCTTCTGTTTCCTCTCATTGAATATGTGAAGGCAGAGGAAATGTTGGAGTGGAGGTCGATCGTTGAGAAGGATATATTCCTTCCTCCAACCTTAGCATTAATCTTAAGAGCCACATTCACAGAAGGTCGAGGCGTAAGGAGTTGGAAGACCACTCCTAATATACTCGTTTGATCCTTGCATCAGTTCTTCGGGATTGGCCGGGCTTCGAAGGTCGAGACTTTTGGACAGAGCTTGCCATCAACGCTCCTCTCTAGATTTTGGACATGCTATGTCTTTTCATGTCTCGATCGTTGGTGGTCGAACCGTCGGTAGTCGAGTTCTTTTGAATGTAATCGACAGTTCTGTAAATGAAACTTTGAACTTTTGTTTGAACTTGCGTTTTATATATTTGGTAAACAAATACCATATCAATTATGAAATTGAATCTGGAAATCATGCGACTAAGGCATTCATTGTAACACAATAACTGGTACGTAAGCCATAAGACTTTTAAATCGTTTGTATAAACATAAGCACATGCGACTAAAGCATACTTTCGGAGTATGAAATTTCTCTAAGTTGAGAGGCTTAGATCATGAGATCGTTAGACTTCGCAATCGTACGACTAATTCGTGCGATTAATTTGAATCGTATGTCCCTGTGAAGGATGATCAAGTCATAGACTTGGTCGTTTATGTCGTGCGACCTTTGAGAATTTAAAGTCATATAGTAGACTTAATGACTACTGTCGTGCGATCCTGCGATAAGCTGTCATGCGATTCTGCGATAAAGCGATGTCAAGGGTTGGTCGTTGGCTAACCAACGACCCTCCGATGCTTAAGTCAGTAGTCGCTTTGTGAAAAAATGAGAAACAATCGTATGAAAAAGAGTTAGGAACATACCGTTATATTATCTTTTTAGTGGGATATTGCCCCCCTGTTGTTTATTATCCTATTCTTTTCGGATGAAAAGATAGGTTTTAAATGACAGGATGACACGGCGATCCGGTGTGATATTGTCTGCGATCGACTATGTTGTCGTGCGACAGGGCACCATAGTAATCTTATCCCTGTGGAAAAGATATAAATTTAGGGATAGAAGAATGAACCTGTCAAGGGCTTGATCTTGCGACTTTAGTTCATTTTCGCGGCTTTAAGGTAAACTTGTAGCACTCACGAGCAACTTTTGGCTCGCTCTTGATCTCCTGGATCCCCCATGGCGTAGGGAACTTCAACATCTGATGGTATGTCGAAGGGACGGCTTTCATATCACGGATCCATGGTCGACCTAAGATGATGTTATAGGCTGACGCACAGTCGATGACGCTGAACTTGGTCTGCTTGTTGACTCCTCCGGCATAGACGGGCAAGGTTATCTCTCCGAAGGTGCTCGTTGCTTCGCCATTGAAACCGACCAAAGTCGTCGAACGTCGGACGATTTCCGAGCGATCGATTCCCATGGCTTTGATGGTGTTGAGAAAGATAACGTTTGTTGAGCTGCCCCCGTCGACCAAGACTCGACGAGTTAGACAGTTACCAATCGTGAGTTGAATGATCAACCCATCGTGATGCTTCTGATACGAGTCGCCGAGGTCGACGTGGTCGAACACAATCTTCAGGGCTTCTAGCTCCAAATCTCATTTGGGTCTAGACGAGCGAGGAATAGGCCGATCATCGGGCGCCTGACTGGCATGACGCTTGGCCGCTGAATACGTCAGACCACACACATCTGAACCACCGGTGATGCAATTGATGACCTTCGCATGCTCGGGGGTCGCCGTTCGATGTCCGTTAGCTGAAATAGCGACATCGTCGATGATATCTTTGAGATTTCCTTTCGGAAAATGATATGCTAGTTCCTTCTTCAATGCGATACAGTCGTCTGTCGCATGACCATGATCGGCATGGAAGTCGCATCACTTTGATTTGTCTTTCTTAGCATCATCTAGGCCGGACTTCTTCGACCATCGAATGGTCACTTGTGCGGACTTAAGAGCTTCGACTAAGTCCTTTGCGGACCCTTTGAATCCGTAAGAGGATATCTTGGGATATTGAGGAAACTTAGTTGCAGTCTTGTCGATAAACGGCGACGCCTGAAAGCCAGCTCGAGGCTCGACGTCGATTGGCATGGCTGCCCCAGACAATTTGCCGAGCAAGGACAGGACTCACTCGTTCTAATCTTCTAGCATCTTCAAACGCTGAGCGACGGAGTCATTATGATCGACGGTTGCCCCTGCTTGAGAGTTAACTCCTGAACCGATGCCATTGTCATGTGACGAACCATTGGTGTCCCCAGTGAACGGGACAGAATATGGCTGTGACCCATGATGAAATTCCTGCGATCCTTGCTGGAAAGGCTGCGATCCATTGTGGAATGGCTGAGGTCCATTTTGAAACGATTGAGGTCCATTCTGAAATGGCTGCTGAAATGGCTGCGACCCCTGCTGGAAAGGCTGCGACCCTTGCAACGGCTGCGACCCATTATTCATGGGTGGTGGCATTATGTGCTGAGGAGGAACTGTCCCGAACTGAGGATTTGGGTTGAATGGCCCTGGTTGCTGATTCTGCATAAATGGACATGGATGCTGATTCTGCGCGGATAGTCTCGGTCCTGTACTTGGATTCTGGACAAATGGTCTGGGACCATTCTGATTGAATGATCCTGGAACTGGGTTATGCACGAACGGTCTAGGAACATTTTGAGGTCCAAAAGGATTTCTTAACCGCGTAATCTCCTCAGCTGTCCTACGATTCTGCTCTGCCATTGCATTGAGTTGATTCCTGGCGACTTCGAGCTCCTGATACATCTGAGCAGCGGCTCGTTGTGAATTTCCAGGGGCTGCCAATTATCATGCAGTAGAAAACAGAAGAAACTCCAAGAAACCGTTAGTAGAATGCACGTTCGTCGAGGATTTTCTCTAGATGAAGTCCCATGGATGGCGCCAAACTGTTAATGCCAAAAATCGCACCAAAGGGACAACTTAAGATCGATGTGGACTTAAACAACTAAAGAAAGAATCTTTCGACGAAACATGCGACGAGGATAAAAATAAAGAAACAAGGGATTTGATGACGCATGAAAAACCTCAATCGAGGAAAAAACCTGCGGACGATAGGGGGTGTCGTCGCTGCACTATGGTCGCCAATCAGGGGCGATGTCCTTCGGTACTGGCGTCGGTCGTACAAGGGTTACAATACAGATGAAGGAAATGCTTCGAAATGTAACATACAAGTGTTTGAAATGTAAAAACAATGTTTGTCGTGTGTGAATACAAAGTGTAAACAACTATTGGTCGAAAGCTGTTGGCGTGCGTCGAGAGCGATTCTTTGAGATTAAGTTCTTCACTTCTGTTGTTCTTGAGTTCACTGTAGTATTCTGGAATTCATTCTAAGATGTGTATGCTTTCTCGAGCTCGGTATCAGATGTTGTGTTCGATGTTCGATGTTCAATGTTCGGTCCTTGAAATGATGAGTGAACTCGGTCTTTATAGTCTTCGGGAGCTTTAAGTAGCTCATTGATTGCTTCATTTAACAGCTATAACGGCTGCAACGGTCTGTAACGGTTGTCGGAGTGAACATTCATAATGGCCTTTGTTCGTTACGGCTATCCTCGGGTAACAGCTTGCGTCGGATAACGGCTTGCGTCGGATATAGCTGTTGCTTCTTTAATGTCTTTGACTCCTGCATTAAACACTTAACAAAACGTAACAGTCATGGTTAACGTTAGTTTTGGTCGAGGTCGCATGGCTTTATGCGATGGTCGTGCGGGGACGGGCGTCGCTATGGTCGAATATCCTAGGGAACTCTCGACTTACCTTCCACGAGGGGCGACGGTCGTTCTCTGGGTCTTGGTCGGGACCTTATCTTAATCCAAGATGTATTCATGACGTGCGTCTTACCTTTTCTGGTCGTGGTCGTACGACGTGAATTTTTGCCCAAACAGTCGTCGTCTTCAATGTGGGGTTAGATGCTCATAACTGATTTCGTCGGTTATAGACATTGTCCATTAATGACTTTGACTCCTGCATTAATCACTGAACACATATAACATTCGTATAACGCGTTAGTCGGTCGAGGTTGCATGATTCTACGCGACGGTCGTGCGAAGTAGGCGACGTCGAGGTCGAGTGTCGTGAGGAACTCTCGACTTACCTTTTAGGAGGGACGACATAGGTTTTTTGGGTCTTTGTCGGGGCCTTATCTTAATACAAGATCTAGTTCATAACATGTGTCTTACCTTTCTTGGTCGTGGTCGAGACTGGTGAAATTTTGCCCAAACAGTTTGCCCCCAAAATTTGAAAGTAGGATGGCAAATTCGAATTTTAAATTTTGCTTGTCGGGTGTTCAGGGTCTTGTGTTGAAAAATACCTTGGTTGTTTTGGAACTGAATCGGTTCAATTCAAACTGAACGAGAAGTCGAAGAGAAAACGAGGTCGTGACGTCATACTGACGCACGATTGTGCTTACCAGCTGTCTTTGACAGGTGTCGATGATCCGTGTGGTCATACGAAAAGACGGGGACATGTGGCAATCATCAAGGGATTCGATCGTTTGCATAAATAGAGTCCTCAATGGGTCTATTCTGTTTTACGATTTCAAAGAGTCTTAAGCGAAGATTTCCTCTCGATCTTCTTGATGTTCTTTGCCCGATCATTACTAATCCTGCAAGAATCTGCGATTCAGTTAGGATTTTCGAGGTCTTAGAGCGCTTATATATAAGGTACGATTTCTTCGATTTCTCCAATCTGTTTTTAGAAGTGTCGATGGATCCTGAGAGCAATATTCAAGAACAGTCGGATCTTGATGACTTTAGGAGGTTAGCTAAAATCCCTGTGTGGGTCGAATTAATTTGCGCAGGTCAGATTCGATCGAACGAATGTCCCGAGGGTTATATCGTGATATACAAATATCCCTTTAAGATTGGCTTTGAATGGCCCTACTCACCTCTAGCTAAGGCTTTTATGCTAGAATTTGACTTAACACCGGGTCAGCTAATGCCCCAGTTTTGGCGAGTTGTACAAGTGATCGAGCATGTCACTAAGAATTGGGAATCTCCCATGAATGTACGCGACCTCCTTTTGGCTTATCAAGCCAAGAAGGATGGGAGTCATCGCTGCAGTTTATACTCTAGACTTAAAGGTGATCGGGTTTTGGTCCTTAGGACCGCTGTGAACGATCGCGGGTGGAAGACTCGGTACACATTTATGCGTCAGTCGACCCTTGACTCTGAGAGTGATTGGATTAAGGCCAGCTGGAATACATCGGGTGAGCTTTGTACTTTTTTGTCGTCTGTCGTCTGCGTTTTTTTGTTTTTAACTTGTTTTTTATATGTCGACAGCCATAAAGTTCGAGGACGTGAAGCCTTACGCTAATTCTCAAGCAAAGATCGATGCATTCATAGAGTTCAGCACTGGGGAACGGTCGTTTGTCGTATGAAAATTGGTGGACGACGACGAGGATTTAGTATACTTAGGAGAAAATCAGGGGGAGAAACGTGAGGAAGAAGGGGAATCGAAAGAAGAAAGAGAGATGACTGGTAAGCGTACCTTCTTATTTCTTTCTGTGTTAATTCAATTCTTCTACCCTTGATTTTCATAATGTTTATTCTTCTGTGGTTTCCAGGGGAGTCTCAACCACGGATGCCGCGTGTCTCTGCTAAAAGAGCAGCTGAGCTCGAGCTTGCTCGTAAGGGCAAGGAGCAGAGGCAGAAGCTTATGTCCGCTGGTCCAGATGTTTCGAAGAAGACGCGGACGACGATTCCGAGGGAACCGTCTTTGGGAATTCAGGACTCGTCTAGAGTCGTTACGCCTGAGAAGGCGAAGGTCGCATCGCCCAAGAAGTCGTCTTCTGATGCGATCGCTGCGACACCTATTAGTTCTGCGCCTTCGGCGGAAACAGCGAAGTCCCCGTCAGCCACGTCGGATCCTTTGTCGGCCGGCAAGGGCAAGGATCAGCCGACGGGAGAGGCTAAGGTCACGACGGTTAATTTTACATTGCCGTCGGACTTTATGGCCAACAGTGTCCTAGACGGGACGAACTTATTTCCTCACCTGGGGAAATATCTGCTCCATTCTTTCAGGGAGCGTTTCGTGGGGTTTCCTATCGAGGAGACGGGAGCTCATGTCGCCGGGCTGGCTTTCATGGTAAGTCTTTCTTTCAAGACTTGGTTCGTTTGTCGCTGTCATTGTCGTTGTCGGTGTCGTTTGTTCGTTGTCGTATGTTTATTTTACAATATTTGTTTTATGATTTTGCAGGCATTCCAGGCTTCCCTAGCTTTGCGGGTTGAGACAATGAAGATAAAGGATCTAATGTCTGTTGCGCACGAGAGGGAGAACGCAACGTCGAATAGGGCGAAGGTCGCCGCAGAGCGCGAAGATGCTCTATTAAAACGTCTGGATGACGCCCGAAAACATTTAGAGGTCGTCGGTCGTGCGAAGGATGATGTCAGTCATCGCCTAGCGCAGTCCTTATCTATGATTGCCGACCAGAGGGAGGAGATAGAGAGGATTAAAGAATCTTTCGCTGCAGCTACAAAGGAAGCTGAGGATTCCAAATCCGAGGTAGAGGGTCTGGAGAGAGATGTACAAGCTGCTAAGGACGAGGGTTAGTCTGTTTTTGCCATAGCTCGTATGATTTCTAGGGCAACGATTATGAGGCGACATCTAGCGGGGAAGGATCCTCTTGCTTCGGCGTCGGAAGAGCTCGACATTTACTTGAAGGGCGTCGGGTCGGTGAGAGACCTTGATTCGGATGATGAGAAGGAGATCGAGGAGGAGGTGGTGGACGGAGGTCTTCAGTGCGGGACCTCAGGCAAGGATGCGACTGATGCTCCTCCTCAAGTTTAGAAATTTTGTTATTTTTGTTTTTATTGATCGACCGTTGGTGGTCAAGAATGTAATCGATAGTTTTTCGATGAATGAAATTTGGGCTTCTTTTGAACTTGCGCTTTATAAAATATCACATCGACTGTCAAATTCGTAAAAAATATACAAGGAATCATGCGACTTAGGCATCTATTGTAACACAATAACTGGAACGTAAGCCAATAGACTTTTAAATCGTGTATATAAATATAAGCACATGCGACTAAAGCATACATTTGGAGTATGGAAATTTTTTCTAAGTCAAGAAACTTAGATCATGAGATAGGTAGAGCTCGCGATCGTACGACTAAATGGTGCGATTAATTTGAATCGTGTGCCCCTGTAGAAGGATGATCAAGTCATAGACCTGATTGTTTATGTCGTGCGACCTTGCGAAATCGTGCTGGTGTCATGCGACAGTCTCAGTGACTTATGTCGTGCGATTCTGCGATAAAACATTGTCAGAGGTTGGTCGTTAGCTAACCAACGACCCTCCGATGCTTAAGTTAGTAATTGTCGTTGTTAAAAATCGTATGACAAAATAGAAAAGGGTTTAGAAGTCGTACCTTTCCTGACGCGTCGTGCCCAACTACGAGGGACGTCTTGATTATTGCTACCATCTTGCCCCCTTGTGGCCATTTTAAGACGATACACTAAATGTCGTCGTGAATCGCCACAATATAAGGTAGATTTTCGCGGCTTCAGGGTGGTTTTATAGCAATCACGAGCGACTTTCGGCTCATTTTTTATCCCCTGGATTCCCCATGGCGTAGGGAACTTCAGAGTCTGATGATACGTCGATGGAACGACCTTCATTTCATGGATCCATGGTCGGCCAAAGATGATGTTATAGGCCGACGCACAGTCGATGACGCTGAACTTGGTCTGCTTGTTGATTCCTCCGGCGTAGACTGGCAAGATGATATCTCCAAAGGTGCTCGTCGCTTCTCCATGGAAACAGACCAAAGTTGTCGAACGTCGGGTGATTTCTGAATGATAGATTCCCATGGCCTTGAGGGTTTCAAGGAAGATGACGTTCGCTGAACTGCCCGCATCGATCAAGACTCGTCGGGTTAAACAATTACCAATCGTGAGTTGAATGATCAACCCGTCATGATGTTTCTTGTACGAGTCACCGAGGTCGTCTTGGTCGACTACGATCTTCATAGCTTCCAACTCCAGATCTCCTTTAGGCCTTGATGAACGCGGGATAGGTCGATCGTTAGGCACTTGACTGGCGTGACATTTGGCCGCGGAGTACGTCAGTCCACATACGTCGGAACCACCGGTGATATAATTGACGACTTTCGCATGCTCGGGGGTTGACGGTCGATGGTCGCTAGTTGGAGTAACGACGTCATCAATGATATCTTTGAGATTTCCTTTCGGGACATGATACGCTAGTTCTTTTTTGAGAGCTATGCAATCATCCGTCACATGACCATGGTCGACATGAAAGTCACACCATTTAGATTTGTCTTTCTTAGCGTCGTCCTGATCGGACTTTCTTGGCCATCGAATAGTCGCCTGGGCGGTTTTCAGAGCTTCGACCAAATCTTTAGTGGATCCTTTGAATCCATAAGAGGATATCTTGGGGTACTGAGAAAACTGGGTCGCGGTCTTAGCCTCTGCTTTCGTCTTGAATCGGATGTTCAAGATCTGGCGCGCGGGCTCTATTTTGGAAATTGCTTTTGTCTTGAACTCGGGCTTTTTCACACCTAACGACCTTTTGTCATCGGTATGCTTGCGACGAAAGGCAGCGTTGTCCTCTACTCTCATGTACGCTAGGGTTCGAGCTCGGACGTCTTCAAAATTCTCCGGAGGATACTTGGTCAGGTCAGTGTATAAACCTGAGCTGTTGTCCAGACCATGCTTATAAGCTTCAATTGCAGTCTTGACGTCACAATTGCGAATGATGATCATCTCCGCATTGAATCGATTGAAATAACTGTGGATAGACTCATTGGTTTTCTCCATCTTGCGACTGCTGGCGAATTGCTGGGAGAATTGGTTGACCAATTCAGCGAACTACCCGATGGACTTGGGTTTGAGATTGATCAACCACTGGAGAGCAGGACCGGTGAGAGTAGCACCGAAGCTTTTGCACATACAGACCTCCTGATACATGTGTGGGATCGAGATCGTCCACATGAGCTACTTATACTGCGCGACGTGCTCTGTTGGATCGGTCACTCCCGAATACTTGGGCGTGAAGGCGGGGACATTGTATTTCTTTGGGACCTCAACAGTCGCGATCTCATCGACGAAGGGCGACGCCTGATATCCTGATCGAGGCTCGACGTCGACGGGCACGGCTGCCCCAGGTAGCTTGGCGAGCAAAGATAGGACGCGCTTGTTCTGATCTTCTAGCATTTTCAATCGCTGGGCGACGGGGTCATTGGCGTCGAGATTTGCCCCTGCTTGCGGATTGATTCTTGAACTGGTGCCATTGCGATGCGAAGAGCCATTGGTGTCTCCGTTGAAAGGAAAAAAAATACGGCTGCGACCCATTCTGAAATGGATGCGACCCATTCTGAAATGGATGCGACCCATTCTGAAATGGCTGCGATCCATTCTGCATGGGTGGTGGCCTTATATGCTGAGGAGGAACCGTCCCGAACTGGGGATTTGGAATGAACGGTCTCGGCTGGTGGTTCTGTATGAACGGACCTGGATGCTGATTCTGAGCGAACGAACCTGATCCTGGACCTGGATTATGCGCGAATGGTCGAGGACCATTCTGACCGAACGATCCTTGGCCTGGATTCTGAACGAATGGCCTAGGACCATTCTGAGGTCCATAGGGATTCCTTAACCGTGCGATCTCCTCAGCTGCTCTGTGACTTTGCTCTGCCATGGCGTTGATTTGATTTTGAGTGACTTCAAGCTCCTGGTACATCTGGGCAATGACATGCTGCTGATCTCCAGGGGCTGCCATTTTCTTGAAGCAGAGAACAAAGAAAACTCTAAGAAACCGTTAGTAAAACGCACGTTCGTCGAAGATTTTCTCTAGATGGGGTCCTACGGATGGCGCCAAACTGTTAATGCCAAAAATCGCACCAAAGGGACAACTTAAGGTCGATGTGGACTTTAACAACTAAAGAAATGAATCGTTCGACAAAGGTGTGCGACAAAGATAAAAATGTAAATGAGACAGAGGATTTGATGACGCAGGAAAAACCTCAACGAGGAAAAAACCTGCGGACGACAGTGGAAGTCGTCGCTGCACTATGGTCGCCAATCAGGGGCGATGTCCTTGGTGTTCCGGGTGTCTATCGTACAGAGATTACAATACAAATGAAGGGAAAGACTTCGAAATGTAAAGTACAAGTGTTTGAAATGTAAAAACAGTGTGCGTCGTGTGTGAAAACAACGTGTAAACTGTTGGTCGAGAGTGAAATTCTTGCGTCGAGAGCGATCTTCTATGAATGATATATTTGCTTCGAATGAGTATTCTTCGAGTGTTTGCGTTTGCTTATGTTGTTCGATGTTCGGTCCTCTTGTTCTATCTGTCTCCCTGTGTTATTCGATGTCCTGAAACTGAGGATTGAACTTGGGATTTATAGTCTTCGGATGCTTTTAATTGAATCATTAAGATCTTTGATGATTGTTGTAACGGTCGTCGTCTTCAATGTGGGATTAGATGCTCATAACTGATTTCGTCGGTTATAGCCGTTGTCTATTAATGACTTTGACTCCTGCATTAATCACTGAACAAATATAATAGTCGTATAACGCGTTAGTCGGCTGAGGTCGCATGATTCTACGCGACGGTCATGCGAAGTAGGCGACATCGAGGTCGAGTGTCGTGAGGAACTCTCGACTTACCTTTTAGGAGGGACGACGGAGGTTTTTTGGGTCTTTGTCGGGGCCTTATCTTAATACAAGATATAGTTCATAACATGTGTCTTACCTTTCTTGGTCGTGGTCGAGACTGGTGAAATTTTGCCCAAACACCAGATTTCAAGTCCAGGCCGAGCGTCAAGACAGAGCCAGCGCGCCAGATATCGAACGTGCGATTCGATACGAAAAAGAGCAATCCCGCGCTCAGATTTCCTCAATATCCTAAGATCTCCTCTTATAGATTCAAGGGAATGCCGAAAGAATTAGTCGAGGTTCTTAAAAACATTCAGTCGTCTGTTCGATGGCCCAAGAAAAGCGATAAAGATGATGACAAAAAGGATAAGACCAAATGGTGCAACTTCCATAGCGACCATGGTCATACGACAGATAACTGCCTTGCTTTGCAGTAGGAGTTAGCCTGGATCGTCCCCAAGGGTCATCTCCAAGTTTTGATTGATAAAGAATCTACGCCAATTGACAATGTAAGATCAGAATCCCCTGCCCATGAAAAAGTCGTCAACTGTGTGATGGGTGGATCAGACGTCTGTGGTTTAACCTATTCGGCGGCCAAGCGGCACACCAGTCAATCATCGGAAGAATACCCCATTCCTCGGTCGTCCCGACCAAAACAATAATATAGGATATTAGTTTAAAATTGACCGCAACGAAATAGTTTAAAAGAGAGAGAACATTTATTTTAGAGGAAAATGAGTTTTTTTTAAATAAAAGGAGTTTTATTATAAAAACTCTTAAAATTTTTGAAGTAGTAAAATGAGTTAAAATTGTGATTTTAAAACTCATCCAAACTCCATGTCTAAATAATAAAATGTTGTTTTATTAAAAAGACTAAAATTGGTTCTAATGCGCTCAAACTCAAACTTTAATATAGGATAATAGTTTAAAATTGACCGCAACGAAATAGTTAATAAAATGGAGATTTTATTTTGAACTAAAAGAACCAATAAAAGAAAAATATGATTTTAAATAATAAGTACCATGTGATATTGGATGTATGCAATATACATGATACAACTTGTTGTTTATAAAACTAGAATTACAATACATCTAAAATCTCTTTTAAAATGCAAGTCTATGCCGTCCTTTTGAGTAACACTCAATATGCCACTCTGACACCCTTGTGGGATAAAGGTCACCTAACCACTTGGATTGTCTTGTGATGGATGAGGTGATTCTTATGTCTTTGTGGGATAAAGGTCAGCTAACCGCATGGATGTAAGTTTCACACGTTGTTTCATGTAGGATGACTTGATTGGGAATCTTTTGTGATAAAGGTCACCTAAGCATTAGAAACCCAAGGCATAGATGGGATCAAACATGCCAATAAACAAACAAGTTGTTAAGGATCCCATAACGCTAGGAATTACATTCGATGTAATCGATAAACGTTATCTACCTTGTTGGATTAATTGGACGGGATAAAGGTCACCTAACCGTTTCATTTGTTTTGCAATGTTGGATCCTAGATTTTATGCAAATTAATGTTTTTAGAAAACAAAAGGGTAATTAATTTGCTTAATAATTAATATTGAAAATACTATATTAACTTTGTTAAGTTTTGTAGATGGCCCAAAATGCAAACACTACAATTGATTCACTCCTAATAGCTTTTCTTAACGAAGAAAAGTTAAACACTCAGAACTTCCCGATTTGGTTTCACAAATTGAGACACGTTCTCAAACGTGAAAACAAATCATACGCACTTATCGTACCTCGTCCTGAAGAACCTCCTCTTACCTCCATAGAAGCTCACGATACTTGATTGAAACATAATGATGACTCAATCGATGTATCACGTCTTATGCTTGAAACCATGGTTCCATCCTTACTAGAAAGAATGGAAACGTTTCCACTGAGGGCATTTGACATGGTAAACCCATTAAGGATCCATTATCAAATGTATATGGTCTATGAATGCTTCAATACAATTGGAGGAAGGCCAAAACGTAAGCCCTCATATTCAACTAATGAGGACACACCTTGACTATTTGGATAGACTTGGCTATCCTTATTCCAATGGGAGAGCCGTAAATGTGATCCTCAAATCTCTGACCAACGCATTTGATGTTTTTGTCGAGAATCTGAATGTAGTGATAGACGAGGAAACATTGGTCATAGAAGAGGAGATTGTCCTTCTGAGAAATAAATTTTTTCTAACGTAGGAAAGTCCTTCAGGTATCAATATTTAAGATAGAACTTTTACCTTTCTATCTTACACTTGTGTATTTGATACTAAGTGTAGAACTCACTCTTGTAATATGTTACAGATAATCAAGAAAGGTAAATGACTGAAAGACAAGCAATATGGTGATCCATATAAGCAAGGAAGCAAGATTGCGTACCAAGCTTATAGGAGATTTTCTTATAAAACCATATGGCTTGTATTGTTAAATAAGTTTGTTTCGAACAAGGTTTAAATTTAGTTTGACTAAATTATTATTTTTCCAGTCACATGTTTATTGATTGAATGAAATTCACTTAACCGTTTTGGAAACGATTATATTCATATTCAAATTGAATTATTCTATTTCGAGAACTAGTCCTCCTAACTGAATAATAAAGTGAATCTCAAAAGTCTTCTAAAACATAGTTCTATATAATCACCATAAGACTCAAATGTGATTTGAATCAAATCTACACATGAAATAGTCAACTTAATCAAGAAAAACATTAAACGCATATCTAAATTTCAAAACTGTGGTATTTTTTAAACTAAATATAAATATTTTCATTTGAAATATGCGATCTTAATAAAGTTGAATATAGCTCTTTTCTCTAATTCATAGAGAAGGAGAAAAAGGTTTTGTTAGAACTGATACATGTTGATGTATGTGGTTTTTCAAAACCAGGTCTAGACATGGTGATAGGTAATACAAAGTCTTCACTTACGAATTTGGAACATAAAGATGAAGCATTTGATGTAATTCAAGTTGTTTCAAAGTGAGGATTAAGAAAACAACTCAGCAGGACCATTAAAGTATTTTCTAATATAGGAGGATAGTAACTAAACCGAGAACTCTTGGATCATCTTAGAAATTGTGTATATCCGAAAGGATAGACCAAACCTTATTAAATATAGTTCGCTCTACGATGAGTAGAAGTACTATCCCTATATCAATTCGGAATTTTATGCCCTAGGTACCATAAACTATATGTTATGGCACCAACCAAAAGGTAGACAAAACACCTTATAAGATTTCGTATGAAAAGTTTTTCATCCTTAATCTTAGTTGAAGGCGTGGGTTTATGAAGCTCATGTGAGACAATAAGCTTCAAGTAAACTCGACCCAAAATCTACTAAATGCATATTTTGTAGAATATACTATAAATTGTTTAAGATACCGATTCTACAATCCCACAAACAATTAAATTGTTTATTGTTCCAAAGCCAAGTTCTTAGAAAAGCAAGTTTTTTTGGGCAAGGAAAATGGGAGATTTAAGGAACTTGAAGGAAATCAAGAACCTCATAACCTAATGCACTTATTGGTTGGCACTAGTTATCAAACAAAGGTTGTTGAAACTGAGCAATTTGATTGATCAGAAACTTAGTAAAAACACAAAGTGTTCGCAAATCTAGTAGAATCATTCAGAAATTCGAGAGATATCGATTTCTTATAACTAATAAAGAATGATGTATGACTGGGTTCTAGTAAACCCATCAACTGCCAAAGTGCTATGTCAGATTCTGAATCTGGTGAGTGGCTTAGAGTCATGAACACTTAGATACAATCCGTTCATGGATCAGTACAAGTATCACAAAGCAGAAGTCTTCATTTTGACAGGAAAATTAAAAGTATAATTTTCATCAAAATAAAATATGACTCATGCATTTACTAAAACTAGTGGGAGCGCAGTAAAATTCCCAAACATGTATGAGCAAGACATACTAGCATTTGGAAATTAACTTTCCGACATAGCAAAGCATCATGTTGTGGCTCGAACAATATTTCCTTAATAAAAGACTTAGAAAGGGCTAATCTTGTTCTTGAAATAGAGATCTTTAAAGATTGAATCAAGACGACTTACAGGTTTAAGTCAAAGTGCATATGTAGACATGATCTTGAAAGTTTCAAGATGTAAGGCTCTAAAGGTAGTTTCTTGCAAGTATGATATCACATCATTTTGAGCATGTCTCAATATTCTAGCACAAAGGCTGAGGTAGATAAAATGATTAGTATTCCATATGCTTCGGCAATTGGATCTATCATATATACCATGACATGCACTAGATCGAGTGTATCATAATGCTTTAGAGCATTAGAAGGAGATACCAACGAAATACGAGGGAAGGTCATTGGATGACTATAAAGAACGATTTAAGGTACTTACAAAGAACCAAGGAAGTGTTCCTTAACTGAGGGTTGGAAGAAGATCATAGTAAAATGTTGCACTGATGATAGCTTCCATAAAGATCGAAAAAGTTTCTCGATCACAAAAGGGGAAATATCTTCATTATAATTGAAGAAGTAGTTCACTTGAAAAGGTTCCAAGTGAAGGTAAAAGTTGCATAATACACTACAAAATAAGAATACATTGCTGCTTTAGAAGCCACAAAAGAAAGATTTTTGGATGAAAGAGTTCATTGAAAAGCTAGGTAGATGCCTACCATTCAGGATCATCTAGAAATCCTTTGTGAGAATGTGGGTGCCATTACGCAAGCTAAAGGACCCTATCTCACATCAGAGTACCAAGCATCTACTCCAAACATTTAACTATATTTGGAATAAAGTTAAAGATGGAGATGTTAGTGTTCACAAAGTTTAATCAAATCAAGTTTCTGGATGAACCCATTCACGAAGCTCCTTTCATTAGCTAAACTTGAAGTGTCATGTTTGAGCTATAGGACTTCGTTATTCTAGTGATGGGATTTGATTTGAATTTAGTATTTGGATATTGGAACAGGTTAAGCAACAAGTATAATATTTAAATTACATATATGGAATATGATCTTTTACATACTCGTTGTGTTCTATATTAGCATGTTTAATCCTTGAATAAACCAATTATTCTAAATGTCCATAGTCGATCATAGTTGTGGGAACAACTATGAAGTAAGACTAATATGAATTAGATTGGTTGACTTTTAAGAGTAAAAGTGGCAAAGTGTTGCAACCAAGTTCATAGGTACTTGTTAGGGAACAAGTATTGGACCTGACCCGCTTCAAGATCACCTCATGGATCGTCGTCATAAGTGAGTCTTGAATAAAGGTTGTATCTTTGTATCCTTCGACATGAGATGCATATTTGGGACTCAAGTGTAGGAACTGTTATGTTTTGATATGGTTAACCGTTGTTCTTGAAAAAGGCAGCTATAAAGGCCATTATTGGGCATGGCATGAACTGCATAAGAGGCGTATGTAATCAAGATAGGATTTGTTTCTCTAAATATGTTAAGAGTGAGACATCTAAGGCGCCTTACCAAAAGTTGAACAATAGATGAGAATGATAGTGATCCATGTCTCATGTTCAACATGATGTCCAAACAAACGGATAACTGATACCACACCTTATACGTCAATTAAAGCTACGAGCTTATGGGAATTGGATGTTGTTGAATGGCACTTACAGTCATACATTGCTGGGGGGCAGTGAGATGTTGCTAGACGTCCACCACTGTCTATATCATTCTATAATACAATCTTGAGCAAGTGGGAGATTGTTGGTTCCATATGCTCAAGAATGATTATAAAATAATATTACCGGTAATATATGATCCTATAGGGTCACACCGTATAACAAGTAAACACCGAATTAATATTTATAAGAATTTGATTCTTTATAAATATTAATAATATTCTTGATAAATATTATTAATTATATTATTGAATATAATTTATAATATTAAATACAAATAATAATTTTTGGTTACATAAAATAATACATGTGATGAATTTATTTTGTAACTAAAATGAAAGGAGGGACTTGAGGAGAAAGTTTAAGATAGTTAAAATGTGATTTTAACTATCTCAAACTAGAAGGGTTTGTTTGGTAAATATGCATGGCCTTCCTCCCTTTGATTGGTCATATTGGGTGGCAAAAAGGAGAGCACATGCTCTTGATTTAAATAAATACTAAACATGCCAAACAACTAAGAGACTTGAAAAAACAACTAGCCATCACTCTCCTCTCTTGCTCTCTCTCCCATTTTCGGCCGAAACCACCATGGTTGGTGGTGGTTTTTGTTCTTCTTATTTCAAGTCTATTGTAGTCTTGAATAAGGATCTCTCTTTTTCATTTTTCTTCAAGAAAGTACTAGCATACAAAGGTGTTGGAGCTTGTTGGTGGACTTCTCTAGAGGAACTCTTCCTTGAGTTCTTGCCATCTCCATCAAACTAGAAGACTTTGCAAAGGACTACAAAGGTTGTACTTTCTAAAACCCCCTATGTATGTTCTATAATCTTTCATGTTCATGCAAATGGATCCTTGGTGGGTAATGAAATGCTTTTTCATGTTGTTCAATCTTTAAGCTTCCGTTGCAAAATTTTATGATTCTTGAAATTATGTTTTGAACAAAACCCAACATACAGGTGATCGTACATCTGGGATCGTAATATCAAACCTACGACCTCAAACCCCACGTAGCTGGGATGCAGTACAAGAAGTATGTCATTTAGCATTTTACTTTCGATATATTTCGACAAACGATTACTGACTTGAGCATCGGAGGGTCGTTGGTCAAACCAACGACCACCTCTGATCTTACATTGCAGGCTCGCAGGATCGCACGAACGCCAGTCTTACGATTTATATCGTGAGAAACAAAGTCTTTGAGACTACAAGGTCATGGCTAATACGTCACGACCAATAAGTCATGACTTACTCAACATAAACAGGAACCTTACGATTCATCTCATTAATCTTATGATCACAAACATGCGCTTTCTTAAATCTGAGTTTCGGAGTCAAAGTCTTATGACTTGAATTCCATACTTAGAATATTACTTCGGCCCAGTCGCCCGGTTACTTCAAAAGCTACATGTACCTATGTCGTACAGTTTTTCATACGTCTTACTGCTTTATACGCTCATTCTTTAAGTTTTGTTATCCCTCGTTTATTTTGTTTATTTACAACAAAGTAGAATAATGCGATAGCATAACAAAAATTTACTTGTATTCATATGATCAAAAATTACAAGTAAAAGGGCATGACCAATTGCAGTCGCCCCATCAAAAGAAAAAACAAAAAGGCCAAAGTCAAGGCAGAGGAGGGTTCTGCTCCTTAGCGACCTCCTCGTCGCCAGTTACATCGCCCTCAGCGTCTGTTGAGTCCCCTTCTTCGAGCTTGTCTTCCTGGTCGAGTTCTTCCTTGTCCCCGACTAGCTCTAGGAATGTGGTGACCTCTGCTTCGGCTCCGACCATAGGGTTTAACCCCCGTAAATGGAGACGCATGATCGCCGCTCGGACCCTCAGATGGGTCAAAGCTTCAAATTATAGGAGTCGCTCCTCTAAGGACTCGATCTCCCCCTCTTTTGCCTCGACGAGCGACTTAAGGTCCTTGACCTGTTTTTCGCTCTCGGCCAAGGAGCCCTTAGTCGCTCCTAACTCCGCCTCAGCCGCAGAGGACTTCTCAAGGGTCTCCCTCAGATGGCGCTGAAGGTCTTCCTTCACGTTCATCGACGCCACATAGACGTCTTGAGCTTCGTCGAGTCTCGCTGAAAGGCTCTTGACCCTTTCCATCGCCAACTTCTCCTGATCCTTTGCCACACGAGTTTCGTCTTGCGCCTTATGCATTTTCTCTATGGCAACAGTAGCAACCCTACGGATCTTATCCAAATGGGCATAGAAGCAGAGAGAAGTCTGGAACGCCTGTAGTCGCACGATTCAAACACAAAACGTTAGTAAACAAACGACATAAATACTTTAAACAGATGGATCGTACGTACATTGAAAGGCAGCCCTGTGACGTACGACCCCATGTTGTCGACCGTGACGCCCTCCAGTCGCTCCTTAAAGGATGGCAGGAGGAATTTCTCTAGATCAGGGAAGATTTTATCGCTATCCATGTCTTCCCCAGACATAAAGTTGGACGGAAACGTGAAATTCACCGTCATTGTATCGGTGGACTCCTCCGTCATCTTCCCTTTTCCCTTGTCGACCGACGAGGGAGAAGGAGCAACCTCATCAATCAGAGGAGAGGCTATGCTTACCGGAGTCGCGTCTATAACTCTCGGTGGCGTCTTCGTCTTCTCCACAGCGGCAACCCTAGATGGATCACCACCCTTCGACGACGGTTCCCTCCGGAGAACCGTCTTGGACTTCTTTACCCCCGACGACGGGGGTGGAGGAACCTTTCGCTTCAACTCCTTGGCCTTACGAGCCAAAAGGAGTCGAGCCTTCTTCTTTTGCACATCAGGGGTAGGAATATCGCCTGACCCACCTACAAAACATAGATGCACGATAAGAAGGAATGATTATAGACCAAATCGTACGACAAAGCAAGGTAATACGTAAGATCATCACCCGCTGTCTCCTCTTCCTTCTCTTCTCCCTCCTCTGTAGGGACATTTGGGCCCTTGGCCGAGAGGATCTCGATATCCGAGTCCTCATCCACTAAGCCCCGCTGAACGAAAAAGGACATATCCTCCACGGAATAGGACCGAAATTTATCGATCTTCGCTGCCGACATAAGTTGATCGGCATCAGGAAACGTGATGGCTGAAACAAAAGAAAAATATATTAACTAAAACGTTTGATCTAAAGCAAAAGCGTACGATACGAAGGAAAAAGCTTACAAGCTGTATTCCATCCAGCAACGACCCACGTCCTATCCTCCGTCAAAAGCTCAAGCGATTGAGTCTTGCCAAAGACATACCTCACCTTCCACCCGCGGTCGTTGACCTGGGTATTCAACACAAGTACCAGAGTACCTCTGTGCTTAGAAGCTAAACGATACCGGTGGTAGCCATCCACCTTCACCGTATATGCCGCTAACAAGTCGCCTACATTGAACGACGCCAGCCGATCGTCGGTGATCTTATCAATCACATGCACAATCCGCCAGAATTGAGGCATCATCGGTATGGGAGATAAAGAAAACTAATTCAAAAACTCCCTGGCCAGTGGAGAGAATGGCCACTTGAAATCCATTTTGAATGGGTATTCGTACAAAATGAAATGCCCATTCGGTCACTCAGACGGCCGAAATTGATTCGGCAAGTACAACTGCACAGCATTTGGGACGCCCGATAACGTCCGAAAAGCCGACAAACCATCTTGGCCGGTAATAGTGCTCGCAGGTTCAATCGACATTGTGAAAAGAATGGGAGATTAAGCAATATTCTCTCTCGATTTATAGCGAACACACGAAAAGGCAACTAAATCTTTCGAAAATCTCTCTCTAAAAATATCACAAACATAAAAAAGGAAGTGATCTCCAGGATCGCGATATTTATAGCAGCATCGTGTCAGGTCGTCCCGATGCATGGTCGACAGCTGTCCACCACCTTTTCGCATGCATCATGCCGATGGGCGACACCTGTCCCCTAACGGCTCCACGCCTCTGACACGTCATCGTGATGTCATGACCTTTTCGTCTTCTCTGGTCCGAATCGAACCAAGCCGGTTGAGATTCAACCAGACCCTCTCCCCATCTGACACGTGTTAAACCACTTCGTCAGATTTAAAATTTGAATTTCACGCCTAAATTCAAATTTTGGGGGCAAACTATTTGGGTAAAAAATCACACCTCACGACCGACGATAGATAACTCAAATGACATTTATATAAGACCACTCTTGTATTAAGATACGGTCTTGTAGGTTATTTACAAATGAACATTTGGTCATACACTTTCATGATGGTCGTATGTTTCATACGACCAACGTCCGATACTCAAGACGGTCGTACGATTACACTAACCGTTAACAGTCAACATCCGTTTCTTTTGTTCATTAATGCAGGTCCACAAGAATTCATGGTACAATGGCTAGTAACGGATGATCTTTTAATGGCATTAAAGACCCGACAGCGGTTACAAAACAAGTCATCAAGACACATTTATTGCCGACGAAAGCTATATAAAGATCTGCTTTATATCCAAAAAAGACACCTGTTACACATCAATTACAAACATCTGAACTCAACTCTCCTACATTTCTTATGCAATACAACAGTGACCAAAGAAGCATTCGAACACACATCGCTAACGCAAATTTTGCACGACAGCAGTTCGAACCGCACGACAACAGCTTATTTCGCATTATTTACGCACGACGCACGACTTTTTCTTACGATTAAGTTTACTTTTTCTCTTATTGTAATATGTTGTACACAAAACACTTGTTACAAAAGGACTTTCGCCCCTGTTTGGCGTTCATAGTGCACCGTCAACTCTCACAAGTCGACCGCGGTTTTTTTCCCTCGTTTGGGTTTTCCGCGTCACCAATTCTCTCGTCTTATTTATTTTTTATCGCAATTGTGTGATTGGTCTTGAGATCCCTTTCTTTAGTTGTTAAATTCCACATCAACCTCAAGTTATTCTTTTGGGTAATTTTTGGCATTAACAGCTGTTGAGGCCAAGACGGAGGCCTTAGAGGAGAAGCTCCTCTCGTTCAAGGCGTTGACTCGTCTGAAGGTCAGGGCGGCGATCATGCGCTGTCACCTGCAAGGGAAAAATCCATTGGCTGACACTGAGGCCGAGGTCGCATCCTATCTTGAGCATGTCGGGACCGAAGAAGATCTCGACCAAGAAGATAGGGTCGACGACAGTGATTCCGCGGAGACCAAGACGGGCAGTGCGGAAGACGAGGCTGGAGTCGACCAGGGACCTCAGTAGACCTTTTGTAATTTTTGTAATTTTTGAGGGCAATCGTTGGTGGTTGCGCCTTTTTCTTGTACTGCCTTTCGATTAATATAAGTATGTCTATCGTTATACTACCGTGTGCTTTATTTTGTTGGAAATAAATAAAATAAACAAGAGATAACAAGAGCAAGTGTATAAAGAAGTAAGACATAGGTAAAACTGTACGACTAAGGTACTTGTACCTTTTGGAGTAACCAGGCGGCTAGGCCGAAAATGTTCTAAGTATGAAGTTCAAGTCGTAAGACTTTGACCCCGAAACTCAGATTGAGAAGCACCTGTTGGTGATCGTAAGATCCATGAGATGAACCATAAGATTCTGTTTATGACGTATGAGTCATGACTTATCAGTCGTGACATGCTAGTCGTGACCTTGTTTCTCACGACCCTCCGATGCTTAAGTTAGTAATCGATTGTCGAAATAAATCGAAAGTAAAATTTTAAAAGAAATACTTCTTTAAATGTACTGCGTTCCAGCTACGTGAGATATCTTAGTCGGCGAGGGTTTTAAGCCTGTAAGCACCCTTTCCAACGACTTCAGATATTCGATAAGGTCCTTCCCACTTAGTGGATAACTTACCTATGTTTGGTTCCTCGATGTTTTGGAATACTCGTCTTAAGACGTAGTCACCTTCCTGAAAGATCTTGGCCTTAACATTTTTGTTGAAATGTCATTCAACAACCCGTCGCTGAGATGCCATTTTGACCAAAGCAGACTCTCTTAGCTCTTCGACAGCGTCGAGGTCGTAGCTTAAGTCTACCAAGTTATGATCGACGGATGTATGTCTTGATGTCGGGAGCTGCACTTCAATAGGTAAGACGACTTCACAACCGTAAACCAATGAAAATGGTGTATGTCCTGTTGATGTTCGAGGTGTCGTACGATTTGCCCATAGGACCGATGGAAGTTATTCGACCCATTTTCCCTTTGCGGCCTTAAGTCTTTTCTTGATTGAATTGATAATGACTTTGTTGCTCGATTCTGCAAGACCGTTAGACTGGGGATAACGTGGGGTTGAGGTCGTAAGTTTGATATTACGGTCCTCACAAAACCGTTGCGTACGATCACTTATAAACCGTGAACCACTGTCATATACTATTTTGGGAGTAGGCAGCTACTTCTCTATACCTCACAAAACCTACATAGAATGTTAGTCTGGATAAAACAGATAACCTCTCTATCCCGAATCTGGGAGTAGGCAGCTGCTTCTATCCACTTAGAAAAATAATCTGTAAGGACTAACAGAAAAACTTTCTGCCCTGGGGCAGGAGGTAATTTACCAACGATGTCCATTCCCCACCTCATGAAGGGCCATGGGACTAAGGACGTATGTAGAGGTTCAGAAGGTTGGTGTATCATACCTGAGTGTCGTTGACATGCATCACAACATTTTACGTACCTGGTGGCATCTTGCCTTGATGTCGGCCAATAGTAACCTTGTCGTGATATACGATTTGCAAGACTACGACCACCGGAATGGTTGCCACATTCGCCATCGTGCATTTCTTTCAGAATGTTTTGTACGTGTTCTGGAGTATCGATGCATCATAGGTTGAGATCTGTCGATGATCGTCGATAAAGTGTGCCACCAAAGATAAGGTATTTCGATGCTTTAAATTGATTCTTTCGAGCTTCCATTCTATCTTCAGGTAGTTGATCATGCATAAGATAATTCTTGATATCACACGACCAACTATTTTTTGTGTTAAGAACATAAATCGTTTCAGAGTCCTCGATGGACGAGGTCGCTAGATGGATCATAGGAATAGCTTCGAACGACGGTTATTGAGTGCTGATCCAAGATTCGCTAGCGCATCGGCATGAGTGTTTTGATCTCTGGGGATTTGCTTGATTGAGAACGGATCAAGTATTTTTGACTTCTCCTTGGCTATCCTGAGATAGACCATCATCTTGGAATCTTTTGCTGCGAATTCCTCGTTCATTTGGGTTATGACCAATAAGGAATCACTTCTGGCGTGAAGTTCGACTGCCCCCAAGTCGTGAGCCATATTCATGCCCACGATCAGAGCTTTGTATTCTGCCCTGTTGTTAGTAGCTTTGAAACTGCATCATATGGAGTACACCATCTTTCCACCCTGTGGGGACTTTAAGACGACAACAAGACCTTCTCCTCTGGAGTTTGAAAAACCGTCGACATGGAGCACCCATGTCGTGTCTCTTGTAGTCGCCACAGTACATGTCTCGATCTGTGCTTCTTTTTCTAGTTTGGGACCGAAATCAGCGACGAAGTCGGCCAGGACCTGTGACTTGATTATCGTGCGAGGCTTGAAGTCAATATCGTAACTGCTGAGGTAGATACTCCATTTCGCTAGTCGCCCTGATAGCTCGGGCTTTGTCAGAACCGACTTGAGAGAAAAATTTGTTACGTCGGTAATGGGATGAGATTCAAAGTAGTGTCGTAACTTCTTTGCTGCTATGACTAGTGACAAAAGTAATTTCTCCATGGACGTGTATCGTGTTTCAGCGTCCAGTAAAGATTTACTGACGTAGTAAATCGGTAGCTGCTGCCTGTCATCCTCTCTAGTTAGGACGACACTTTTTGAGTGAGGACTTACGGCGACATACAATTGTAGGATCTCGTGTTCCTCTGGTTTCGAAAGCAAGGGTGGAACGGCCATATATTCTTTCAATCGTTGTAGTACTTGCTCATGATCGTCCGTCCAGTCGAAACCCTTATTCTTTCTCAATACATTGTAGAACAAACGACATTTATCCGACGATCGTGAGATGAAGCGATTTAATGCGGCTACACGACCTGTAAGTCGTTGGACCTCTTTGAAGTTTCTGGGCGACTTGATGTTTATCAAGGCCTTGATTTGATCAGGATTTGCCTCTATGCCTCATCGTGTGACCATGTACCCTAGAAATTTCCCGACGCTGACCCTGAAGGAACATTTCGTAGGATTCAGCTTCATCCGATATTGTCGAAGGATGTCGAAGGACTTCTTCAGATGATCGATATGGTCGGTTGCCTGCTTGGACTTGACAAGTATGTCGTCAATGTAGACCTCCATGGTGTCGCCAAGGTGTTCTTTGAACATTTTGTTAACCAATCGATGGTAGGTCGATCCTGCATTTTTTAAAATGAAAGGCATGACTTTTTAACAGTATATGCCTCTATCTGTCATAAAAGCAGTCTTCTCTTGGTCTTTGTTATGCATCAGTATCTGATTGTATCCAAAATAAGCATCCATGAATGTCAAGAGTTCATGTCCTGCAGTCGCGTCGACCATAGCGTCGATGTGGGGTAGTGGGAATAGATCTTTAAAACAGGCCTTATTAAGGTCGGTGAAGTCGATACACACTCGCCACTTCCCATTCTTCTTTTGTAAGACCACGACGTTGGCTAACCAGTCGGGGTATTTCACTTCTCTGATCTTCCAAGTCTTAAGCAAGTTGTCGACCTCATCGTTGATCACCTTGTTCCGTTCAGGAGAGAACTTTCGACGTTTTTGCTTTATTGGTTTGAAGGATGGGTCGACGTTAAGCTTGTGGGATATGACATCGGGGTCTTTGCCCAACATGTCTTAGTGCATCCAGGCGAAACAATCAGCGTGTTCCTGCAAAAAAGAGATTAGCCGACTCTTTATGAAGGGATCTAACGATGCCCCCACAAAGACAATTTGACCAGGCTTGTCTTGGTCCAAGATGACTTCTATTAGACGATAATCGTATGATTGTTGTGCCATAGGATCTGGTTGGACCGCCATTTTCCTGGAAACAACAAGAAGTTCACAAGATCGTTAGGGCGATGTATGCTTGGCTTGAGATTTTCTCTAGATGGGGTCCCATGGATAACTTCAAACTGTTAATGCCAAAAATAACCCAAAGGATAACATAAGGTTGATGTGGAACTTTTAACAACTAAATAAAGGGATCTCAAGGCCAATCAATACGATCGCAAAAAAGGTAAATAAGACAAGAGAATTGGTGACGCGGAAAACCCAAACAAGGGAAAAAACCGTGGTCGACTTGTGAGAGTCGACGGTGCACTACGGTCGCCAAACATGGGCGAAAGTCCTTTGGTAACAAGTGTTTTGTGTACAACATATTACAATAAGAGTAAAAACAAACTTAATCGTAAGATAAAGTTGTGCGGCATGCATAAATCGTGCAAAATAAGCTGTAGTCGTGCGATTCGAACTGTTGTCATGCGAAGCTTGCGTTAGAGTTACGTATTCGAATGCTTAGATTATCACTGTTGTATTGCGTAGAGATATATGAGAGTTGAGTTCAGATGTTGGATGTTGCGATGTTTAGCTTGATCCTAGCAGACTTTGTAGCCGATTTCAGTCCCGAACTAGAAAAAGAAGCACAAGTCAAAGCATTTACTGTGGCGACTCTCGATGACACAATCCGGACACTACTTTCCGACGGATCATCCAACGACAAGGGGCAGGACTTGGTGTCGTCTTAAAGTCGCTACAGGGGGCAAGATGGTTACTCTATACGATGTGACTTAAAAGCAACAAACAACGTAGCCGAGCATCAAGCCTTAATCGTAGGCATGGACATGGCATGCGACTTGGGGGGCAATAGGATTTCACATCAAAAGTGACTCATTGCTCGTCGTAAAACAAATGAACGGGGAATTCGCAGCAAATGACTCCAACATTACAAGCTATCTCAAAGTGGCCAAGACGAAATCTGAAATGTTTAAACCATTTTCGATCATGCATGTCCCAAGAGATCAAAATACTCAGACTGATGCTCTGGTCAACCTCGGATCGACATTTAGCAGGTCATCGTTCGACGTCATCCCCATGATACACTTGTCGATGCCTTTTATTGAAAATCTTAACGACGTCCGTGTTTTAGACGAAGAGGATGATTGGTCGAGCAACATCAAGATTTATCTAATGTACGACCAGGTCCCTAAGGATAATATGGAAGCCCGAAAAATCCGATTCAAAGTCTCCAGATAGGATGATCGGTAATAGATTTACCGACGATCGTCGACAGGTCTAAACCTACGATGCATTAACAATAAAAGTCAAATCCAAAAGATCTTACAAGAAATGCACGACGGAGAATGTGGTAATCATTCTGGTGGCCTCAACATGGCAAACAGAATATCACGACAGGGCTACTATTGGCCAACTTTACGCTAAGATGCCATCAGGTACGTCCAGAGTTGCGACCCATGTCAGTGACATGCAGGTATGTCTCACCAACCCTCAAAACCCTTGCACACGATTCTAATCCCATGGCCCTTCATGAGAAGGGGGATGAACATCGTCGGTAAGTTGCCACCTACCCCTGGGCAAAAAGTATTTTATTAGCCCTTACATATTACATTTCTAAATGGATAGAAGCAACCACCTTCTCCCATGTTCTGGACAAAGAAGTAGCTTTCATACTATCTTTATAGCGACATATAGGAAAGAAAAGAAACCTGGAGAAAAAGAAATGAACACTTTGATGAGGAACAAAGTCATCTCTTTTATCCAGACTAACATTATATGCAGATTTGAAATCCTGTTTGAAATCGTGTGCGATAACGGATTGCAGTTTTTAAGCGACAAGACTCGATAATTATGCGAGAATCGTAATATCAAACTCACGACGTCGACACCATGTTATCCTCAATCAAACAGACTTGTTGAGTCGAGCAACAAAGTGATAATAGACTCCATAAAGAAAAGACTCAAATCCGTAAAAGGTATGTGGATGGAAGAGCTACCGTCAGTTCTTTGGGCCAATCGTACGACTCCTCGTATATCCACAAATCAAACCCCTTTCCCCTTAGTCTATGGTTGTGAAGCCGTTTTTCCCATCGAAACTCAACTACCAACTTCAAGACACACTAATGTCGACCACAATCTTATGGACCAAAGTTACGATCTCGACGCGCTCAAGGAATTGAGAGAATCTGCATTAGTCAAGATGGTGTCGCAACGACAAGCAGTCGAACAATACTTCAACAAGAACGTCAGGATTAAAACTTTTCAAGAAGGCGACTTTGTCTTACAACGGGTCTTCCAGAACACAAAAGAACAAACACATGTAAGTTGTCCACCAAATAGGAAGGATCATATCAGAGGTCGTCGGAATGCGAGACATTTGAAAAGGTATTTATTTTAAAGTTACTTTTTTCTTTATGATTATTCATCACGACTCTTGCTGACTTAAACATCGGAGGGTCGTTGGTTAGCCAACGACCAACCGCTAACGACCAACCGCTAACGACCAACCGCTAACGTTGTTTTTTCGCAGGATCGCACGATTACACAAAAAATGTCGATAGAAATTCACGATTACTTTGACGTAACTTACGATCAAACGACTCAGTATTACAAGTCTGTATTTACGTCATAAGTCTTACGATTTAAGTTCTATACTTAAAACTTTTATTTTCGAATGCCTTAGTCGCAAGCATTTTTACGTTTTTTAGGCCATCTAAAGGTCATCATTATCATTGGTTTTCCATCTTCGGTCGCACGTTATTGCCCGATTCTTTACTTAACATTTTATTTACATATGAGAAACTAAGTATTCGACAAAGGCGTTGTGAGGCCAAGAAAAATTAACACTTGTATTCATAAGCACAAAAAATGACAGGTGTTGGGCATGACCCCTAACAGGTCGCCCCTAAATCAAAAGAAAAAACGACAAAAGAACTATGCTTGGGCTGGGCTGACTCTTGCTCCGGCGCGACCTCTGAAGTCCCACCTGTTTGGGTAAAATTTTGAACCTCACGACCGACGAATAAAATAAACATGACATTTATTTAATACCATTCTTGTATTAAGATAAGGTCATGCAGGTTACTTACAACTTCTTCTTCTGTCTTACATTTCTACAACAGTCGTAAGACTCCTACGATCGACAACCGTGACTTAAAGATGGTCATACGACCATACTAACCGCTAACAGTCAACAACAATTTCTTCTTGTTTCATTAATGCAGGTCCAAGAGAAATCATTGCCCAACGGTCGTAACGGACGAGCCATTAATGACAATTAAAGACAAAGCAGCGGTTATGATAACCATCAAGACACATTCAATGCTACCCAAAAGCTATATAAAGGCATGTGCAACACAACTTCTGAAAAAAGGACGCATTTATCACTTCTTCGCGAACACAACAGAGATCATCAGAACATCATAGCAATACTGTTTACGCAAGATTACGCACGACGACAGTTTATTCCACACGATTATAGCATTATTTCGCATGACACACGACATTAGTTTACGATTAAGTTTACTTTTATTCTTATTGTAATGTACTGTATTCACAACACTTGTTACAAGAGGATATCGCCCCTGTTTGGCGATCATAGTGCACCGTCGACTTCTATAGCCGGCCACGGTTTTTACCCTCGACGGGGTTTTCTGCGTCACCAAATTTGTTGTGTCTTATTTCCTTTATGTCGACGATTGCATTGTTTGCCTTTAGATTCTTTTCTTTAGTTGTTAAAGCTCTACATCGACCTTAAGTTATCTTTTGGGTGATTTTTTGGCATTAACAGTTTTGGTGCCCACCGCTCCAGACAGGTCCAGGACCATTTGTCAGCAATCCTCTCTTGGGACAGTTCCCTCCGCAGCATTTAAGGCCACCCCTGTTGTACAACGGAGCCGTGCCTTACCACATCCCGACGATCCCTCAGGCGACGATGACAATTCCCATGAATTTTCCCCTCAACGGAGAAGCTAAAGTTCTTCGTACGAAAACAGTTTCCATACGACGGTCGGCATGACGTCTCAAGATTCGGGAGTTATTCCTCCGATTGCTACGGACGACCCGGTCGCCCGACGCTTGAGGCTTTTGGAAGATCAAAATGAAAAGATGTTATCTTTACTCTCGAAATTGTCTGGTGCTGCTGTCCCTGTCGACGTTGAGCCCCGCTCAGGATTCCAAGCATCACCTTTCATCGACGAAATCGCAAACGTCGACGTCCCGAAGAAATACAGTATTCCTGCTATTATGCCCAAATATTCAGGAATAACTAACCCAACAGAGCACATCGCCCAGTACAAGCAATTGGTGTGGACCGCGTCAACCCCACATCAATACCAAGAAGTTTGCATGTGCAAGAGTTTTGGTGTGACCCTTACAGGTGCTGCTCTCCAATGGTTGATCAAACTCAAACCCAAGTCCATCAGCAACTTTGCGGATTTGGTCAACCAGTTTTCATAATAGTTCGCCAGTAGTCGCAAGATGGAGAAGCAGACCAACGACCTGTACTACGTCGTCCAAAAAACTAGGGAATCCATCCGCAGTTATTTCAATCGTTTCAATGTAGAAATGATTAGCATTCGAAACTGTGACGTTAAAACCGCAATTGAGGCATACAAGCAAGGTCTCGACAATGACATTTCAGGTTTGTATGTCAATCTTACGATGTACCTGCCAGAAAACTTTGAAGACGTCTGAGCTAGGACATTGGCTTACATGAGGGTGGAAGACGACATGGCTTTCCGTCGTAAGCATTTGACCGACAAGAAGTTGCTTAGGGTAAAGAAACCTGATTTCAAGTCCAAGACGAATGTCAATATAGAGACCCCGTGCCAGATATCTAACGTCCGATTCGAAAAGAAAAAGAACAATCATACACAAAAGTTCCCTCAATACCCTAAGATTTCTTCTTACGAATTTAAAGGAACCTGTTAGGTCTAGAGTTTTGTCAAAAACACAAGTGTTGAGTTCTGAGTAAGAAGACTAAAGAAGACTCAGAAGTTCTGAGTAGAAGACTCAGAAGTTCTGAGTGAGAAATCTCAAAAAGATTCTAAGTGTTGGATTCTGACTAGAAGGTTCAGAGTTCTGAGTAGGAGACTCAGAACTTCTGACTATGAAGACAAATGTTCTGAAGCGCTTATTCAGAAGTATGTTCAGAATTCATATCTTGGGATATTATCTGTTATATTCAGTTACTAATTAGGACACGTGTAATTGTTCTATTAGTCTGTTTCTCATATGTACTGTAGCTTTAGCTATTCTCTACAGTATATATAGGAGTTAGCAACTGTAGCTAACTGAATCTTTGGCTAACCTTTTGGATAACTCTTTACGCATAAATTGTTAGATCTATTGAGAGAGAAATTCATTGTAATATCTTGTAATTCACAGATTGTTAATAGATCATATGACCAGTTGCTGTTAATACGATCTTAATTGTTCATATTTGATTGTAAGTGTAAATCCTGGACTTTCAATTGGTATCAGAGCCAATCAACAAACAAATTCGTCCAAGAGTGTGTTTGATCGCGTTCTTGAAGTTTCTTGATCAATTCGACAATTGATTCCGCTGCTGCTGCATGTTGATTAGTATTCAATTTTTTGTTGATAAGAAGATTTCATTAATTCATGTACTCTAACTGTTTGATAAAATGCATGTGACAGATTTGATTAGTTCTTGCATATTCTAGATCTGTGTTGATTCTCATTTTTGATCATAATTCATAGTTGATATTTGAATTTGTCATTTCATCATGCCTGAGATTATTGAAGTTTTTGTGAGACCTGCAATTTCTATAACCAGTTCAGACAATTTACAAAAATTAAGTCCTGTAAAAGCAAAAGAAACAATTTCTGAACCAAAAACTGAGATTGTTCATTTTGAAAGCAAGATTGCTAATCTTCAAGCAAAACAAGACGAATATGCAAAAGTTATAAAGATTTTGCAAAAAGAGAAATCTGATTTTCTAAAGGATTTTGAAAAGGTTCAAGAAAACATAAAGTTGTTAGAAAAAGAGAATGTTGATTTGAAAGAGAAAGGCAATTTTAGAAGAAAGATGTTGACAGAGTCTGAAAATAGAATCAAATCATGTGAAATGAAAAATTGTCAACTCTTGAAACAGATCTATGATTTTGAACAAGTTCTTATACTTGAAAGAGTGAAATTTGAGAAAGAGAGAAGAGACTTTCAAACTGAGAGGAAAGGTTTTGAAACAAAGTCTGTTGAATTATCTTTGAAAATTTCTGATTTGGAGAAAATTCTTGCAAAAGAAAGAAAAGAGTTTGAATGCAAGAAAAATGTTTTTCAAAAAGAAAAGATTGGTTTTGAGAAAAAGAAAACAGGAATGTTAAATGAGTTTTCTGTAAAAATCAATGAGTTGGAGAAAGAGTTAGAAGATGGAAGGAAAGAGACTGAAAAGAAGAAGGTAAATGGCTTTAAAGAAAAATGCTTAAAAGATGAGTTTGAGAAGGAAAAGAAAGTTTTTCATTTGGAGATAAGGAGGCTTATTAAGAAATTATCTGATTTATCAACTAAAATCATGATAGAGAGGAAGTCCAAATCTGATTCGCAGTCAAGGTTTGATTTGTATGTTAAAAAGTTTAAGGGGGAGAAAAGCTAAAGATTTTGAAGATGATTTTGCTTTCCAAAACTTTAGGGGGAGAAAAGCTAAAGATAAGATTTGTCATTTCAAGGGGGAGCAAAGAAAAAGCAAATATGTAACAGAAATCAATTTGGAAATCGTTGCTGCTGCTGATTAAAGACTGACCAGAAGTTGTTAACTCAGATTATTCAGAATTCTGAGCAAAAGTTGTCAAAGCATTCAGAAGAGCTCCTTCTGAAGAAAGTTGTCAAAGCATTCAGAAGAGCTCCTTCTGAAGATTGTTCCTGCTCTAAGAATTTGATGATGAATAGTACAAGTGTGTTTGACAAAAAGGGGGAGATTGTTAGGTCTAGAGTTTTGTCAAAAACACAAGTGTTGAGTTCTGAGTAAGAAGACTAAAGAAGACTCAGAAGTTCTGAGTAGAAGACTCAGAAGTTCTGAGTGAGAAATCTCAAAAAGATTCTAAGTGTTGGATTCTGACTAGAAGGTTCAGAGTTCTGAGTAGGAGACTCAGAACTTCTGACTATGAAGACAAATGTTCTGAAGCGCTTATTCAGAAGTATGTTCAGAATTCATATCTTGGGATATTATCTGTTATATTCAGTTACTAATTAGGACACGTGTAATTGTTCTATTAGTCTGTTTCTCATATGTACTGTAGCTTTAGCTATTCTCTACAGTATATATAGGAGTTAGCAACTGTAGCTAACTGAATCTTTGGCTAACCTTTTGGATAACTCTTTACGCATAAATTGTTAGATCTATTGAGAGAGAAATTCATTGTAATATCTTGTAATTCACAGATTGTTAATAGATCATATGACCAGTTGCTGTTAATACGATCTTAATTGTTCATATTTGATTGTAAGTGTAAATCCTGGACTTTCAGCACCTCAAAAGACTTGGTCGAAGCTCTAAGAAACGTTCAGTCGACCATTCGATGGCCCAAAAAAGCGATAAAGATGATGCGAAGAAAGATAAGACCAAATGGTGCGACTTTCATAGCGACCACGGTCATACAACAGACAACTGCCTGGTATTGCAGAAGGAGATGGCTTGGCTTATTCCCAAGGGCCACCTCCAAGGTTTGATCGATAAAGAATTAGCGCCTATTGACAACACTTGACCAGCATCCCTTGTCCATGCACAAGTCGTCAATAGCATGACAGGAGGATCAAACGTCTGTGGCCTAACGTATTCGGAAGCCAAACGACACGCCAGCCAAGTATCAGACGAATATCCAATCCCTCGGTCGTCCCGACCGAAACATGAATTGGAACTGGAAGCAATGCCCATCACGTTCGATCAATACGACCTCCAAGACAGTTGGCAGAAACATCACGATGGATTGATTATCCAGCTTACAGTTGGCAACTGTTCAACCAAAAGAGTTTTAGTTGACGGAGGAAGCTCGGATAACATCATTTTCCTAAGCACTATCAAAGGAATGGGCATTGATAAGTCAGAGATCACTCGTCGATCGACAACTTTGGTAGGATTCAATGGAGACTCGACCAACACATTGGGAGAAGTCATCCTCCCCGTATATGCTAAGGGGATCAATAAACAGACAAAGTTCAATGTTATCGACTGTTCGTCAGCTTACAACATCATTCTCGGTCGACCATGGATCCATGACATGAAAGTAGTCCCTCGATGTATCACTAGACGATCAATTTCCTGACACCGTGGGGGGTACAGGAGATCAAAAGTGAGGAGAAGACCGTACGTGATGGCTACAAGGCGACGTTGAAAACTCAGAAGAAAGACATCTAGCAATTACAGATCCAAGATGTCCCTGAGTCTACTGATAAATATCGTCTAGAAGAAGTTGTCTTAGACCAGGACAGGCCTGATTGAGTCGTCCTTCTGGGGGCATGTTGGTCCCGAAAGGGTTATACAAGTTAGAAGGGGGGGGGGGGGGGGTTGAATACAAACACACGATTTTTACTTTTCTAAATTGTTTATTGATATGTATCAAACAATTTACAACTTGTTGCGGAACAAGATTAAGGAATAAACCTAATCTAAACAACTTAAGAGAATCACTAAGATTTATTGCACTAGAAATAAGCTTGAGAGAAAATAAGAATACTAGCGATAATATTCTAACACACAGAATAGTAAGAAGAAGGAAATGGCCGAGCACTTCATTTCTGAAGTAGGGTTTCCTTTATATACTGCATGCATTTAATGCACAACAGTACAACTTTACATGTGGCAGCCGCTGGTTGGTTGCATGGTTTGATTTTAGTCGACAAAACAATGGACGCATGATGAACATTATAGAATCATAGTTGGTTGTACGATTTTGGACAAAAGGGATGTCCGTTCTGACAGATCGTACGGAGACGTGCAAGGGGATAAGACAAAAGTAACTTGTAGAGGAAGCTTCATGATCAGCGTTTACTGAATAGTTCTTTATCAGCGAGTGATAAAGTTCAGCGTTCGCTGAAGTTTTCTACTTGAAACTTCACGTTAAGTGGACAGGTCTTGGCTTCGCTGACATCCGCATCAGTTCATTAGTAGACTTGTCGCTGGTTCTTCGGCTTGATCTTCGACTTCAGCGTAGAACATAGTTGACGTGAAACTTGTCTTCAAGGATCATAAGTAAACAACTAAAACTATCAGCGATCATCATTAAGACTGAACAGGCTCAGGGCTTGCTGATGAACAGTATCGCTGAATGTGTAATTTAAAGAACATGAGCTTCCTATCAGCGGTACTGTAGAGACATAGTACTTATCAGCGACCGTGAAACTCTAATACATATTGTCTACTTACAATTTTCACTAAGTGTTTCTCAAAGAGTCATTATCAAATCACTGAGGGTTTGGATCAACAATCTCCCCCTATTTGATTATGACATAGCAATAAAAGAAAATTGCTAAGTAAGAAAACATAAGGATAAATAGAACTTATAAAATATTTGTCCCATTTACTGTTTTCGGGGATCTTTTAAGTACTAATGGAGTAAAGTACATTCGCTGAAATTTTTCTTTAAACTTCGTATAAGTTACAGAGGGATGTAGAAAAATGACAAGTACAACAAATAAAATTTACAAGTACAAAAGATACAAGCTGATAAAGATAGAAGAATTACCGGGAATCCTATCAGCTATACAGGTTCATCCTTAATGAGAAGTTCATCAAGGGAGTTTGTGGTAGGGATCATCCAATCAGGGACTTTTTCTCCAAGATCCCGTCTTCGTTTTGCTTCTTTAAAGATAAGGGGCTTCATGAAGTGTCCGAGAAGATCATCTCTGAAACCGCACCAATAGACGAGACCCTTGAGCTTTTCGATAGGAGTGATGGGTAGCTCAGAGATGTGTTGAAAGCATTCTCGTCCATCGTAGTCTCTGAAGAAGATACCATAAGGTTCGCTTAAGACATTTGCAGGGACAAAGTGTTCACCAAGAGGCAAAGTGACATCAAGTACTGAGAGATCAGGTTCAGGACCAAGAACTTCTTCGTGTGAAAAGCCAATTCTAGTTTCGTTTCTGATAGGAGGTCCTGAGTCTGAAGATATTATCGTTTTCTTTGCAGCAGGCCTTCTTCGTTGAGTATGAGCAGGAGAAGGAGGAGGAATATCCACAGCATATGTAACCAAGTCGATCTATTTATTTATAACTTTCTCGACATGGTCTTTAAAGGTTGAGCGTGATCGCTGAATGGCTATTCACATTTCCAACCACTCAGAGAAACCGTACTTGATGATTGATGAAGCGTAGATGGTTTCCTTGTTACCATTCTCTCTGAATATGTCGACGTCAACAACTGGAACTTTTATTGACATCCTTCCTCTGATGTTCACTTTGTTGATTCTAGAGACCCGATATCGATAGTTTAATCTTTCTTTGCACCATACCAGGGTTGAGTCAGATACCTTGGTCTTTTCTTCGACGATCTTCTGGGCGTCCTTCCACAATTGACGTTGAACTGAGATATGAGTCTTCTTCAGTTCAGGATTTTTAACAGATTGTTGGACGAGCGTAATGGCATAGGCTTTATCTTGTTCTTCAGCTCTCCTTCGATCGGCGAGTTGTTTTTTAGCTTTGAGGTTTTCAACATATTCGTTTTTGGATATTTTGAATCGAGGGGCAAGGACGATTCGCTGATCCTCAAGCTATTTGATCATTGCTTCTCTTCTTTTCAGTTCTTCTTCACTTAGCTTTTGAGGAGCTAAGGAAGGTCTTTTCTTGTGAGGGAGCAGTTCTTCTTCAGTATTCAGGTTCATCAGTCTCAGCGAGATCTAAGACTGGGATTGTTTCTTCAGCACTCGGGGCTGGATTTATTGTTGAAGTAGCTGGAGGAACTTCAGTTGGATCCTCAAGCAGGGGAGAGGACTATCTGAAACATAACGATCGTTTAAGTAAGATTATTTGGGAGAAGAGATAGAGAAAAGAATGTGGTTTAAGTGTATTGAGGTTTTATGGAGAGGAGAACTGAGGTTGAGAAGGGATAGAGGAGGGATGCAGTGTAAGGGAAGAAAATATATTGTACCTGACAAATTGGCTTTCAAAGCAAGATAGTCAGATTGTCTTCATCAGCGATGCCTTTATTTTTGCCCTTGTCGTCTTCGGTCGCTACAGGCTTTTTCGCGGTCCCCTCCCCTGAAGTATCTTTGAAGACTACCCCTTTGAGAGCAGGGGTCCTTCTGGGATGGAAGGAGAAGTCCTTGTCATCATCATCATCTTTAGGTGATGCTGATGGTTCGTCGTCGGCAAGATCGAGGTCTTCTTCGTGTTCTTCTACTTCCTCAGCTTCTTCGTCAGACTCAACATGCATAGGAGAGTCTGCATGTTCTTCGACATTCTCCCCCTCAGAATCATCGTTGTGTTGGGAGAACTCGGTTCCCTCAGGGTGTTCATCTTCTTGAGGTTTTTCAGCAGCAGTAGAGATAATACCCTCCCCTTCAGAGTTATGGGGAAGGTCTTCTTGATTCTTCTCCCCCTCTTGCACCTGACAGATGGGGGAGATAACAGTAGCAACAGTAGCATCAGTATGCTTTGGGTCACTGTCTTCGGGGCCAGTGATCCCAACGCATGTTTCCACCCTTGCTATTCTGTCTTCCAGGCCAGAAATAGCAGGGCGAATCTTTTCAAGAGTCTCTCCATCGACCTGAGTAAAATGTGATGGAGCACAGATTGGAGCGTCCAGGCGATCGAGTATTTGCTGCAAGAGATTTTTCACAGTGCCAACCTCTGACTTTATGGTAGATACCTCTCCCTGAAGAGTCCCAACCACTGTCGACAACGATGTGACTTCGTTCGACAGGGTGGTGAAGTTGTTGGAGAGGGTGTTGTTGGTAGAGTTCATGGTGTTGATGGAGGTAGAGTTGTCAGTGAGAGTCTCAACAACTTTGGAAAGACTACCTTCCATCTTTTCTAGATCAGCACCGGAAGCTTTGCCTTTCACCTCGTCGGTGAGTGTCTTTAGAGCCTCTCCAGCGTTTGTAACCACTGAAGAGTTTGCAAAGAGTGTGGTGGTGAGAGATTCCACCTTTGTAGTTAAATCCTTTAGGGAGGTGTCAATATCTCCCAAATTAGGACTTGTAGAAGATAAAATCTTATGAACAAAAGAAAGCTCAGAAGTTGGGGATTTTGAGAGAGGAGTGTATAAGGTGTTGTGTATACCTGCGGGTTGGTTGACGATGTCATCGAAGTTTCGATAACCAGAATATTTTTCCATGTCGTCTTCTATAGATCCTTGATGTTGTGAAGTGCCCACAGGTCCTGTATTTTGATACATCATCCGCTGTAGAGCTTCAGCAGATGTATCACTCATGATGATGGTCGCTGTAGAGAGTGGGGGGAAAACAGGTGGAGTGACCAAAGAAGTTGTGGGAGAAATGATGGTTGAGAAGAGGGATGGGGTGCCGGATTCAGTGTTGGATCCGCCGATGAATATTTCCGCAGTACTTAGAGGTACTGAGGGAGGGGGGTTCTGTTACAAGACAACCTCAGAGTTTAGAGACGCTGGAGCGGGTATGGAAGGGGTGGATTCAGTAGCTGTGGCAGGGCGTACCACAGTACTTTCCAACGACTCTTGTGCAGAGAGAGTCGTGGAGTCTTTAGCTTGGGAAGGCTTGGAGGGTTACTCCTTGGAGGACTTCTTGGGCTTAGGAGCGCCAAGTGGGGTGCCAGAAGGTTTCCTTTTTCTAGAAGGTGTGGATGTTGCAGCCGGGGTATCAGCGGTTGGGATTACCGCTGCCGATGTGGTAGCTGCAGAAGTAGAAGAAGTAGGAGGTCTGAGAAGAGATATGATAGTTGTGAGACGCACCTTGTTTGTCATGGGAGTGTAGTAGAGAACCTTAGTGCCAACCTGTGATAATTTCAGGTCGCCCACCTTCGGGTATTTGTCCCTGAGTCCTTGTCTGAAGAGAGCGCTGAGAAACCGGGGATATGGAACAGTCCGTGGCCTCTTTGTTTCATCGACTCTTAGCATCATGTCGTCAAAGATGATTTTGGCCCAATCGAAGTGAAGGCCCTTCAGCAGTGCGTATCCCATAGCCTGCTGGGGTTTGGAGGCTTGGTCAGTTGAACCAACCTTAGCTGTCATGCAGCTGATCAGATGAGCGAAGATGAAATTCATCTCGATGGGCATTTTGGACTTCTAGATCGTGGTAAGCTTCTTCTTAAGGAGGCCGTCTCTCCCTGTTCCCCAAACACACTTCATTGCATCAAAGAATGCAATGAGTGCTTCTCTATCAACCCGGTTCTTGGGATTTGGTAGAGGAACAAAGCGCTTTTCTTTTGAACTACCAGGGAGGTTTAGGGCACACCTGATAGCGCCGGGATTAATGTTTGAAGTACCATGTTCGGTGTCGAAGAGGATCACATCGATCTTTTTGTTGGGGTCTTTGGTGGAGGTGATCTGAGCTCTTCTGGCAGTATACCAGAACTGAGAGAGTAGATTTCTGTGAGCGGGAGGTGTGATGGTTAGGGCTGTTGATAGAGGACAGGTCTGGAGGAAGTTTACATCGTCATTTAGGTGTGTGATGTTCTTCCTTGGAGGAAAGTTGAAGAGGGCATAAGGATTGTTTCCTTGAAAGATAACTTGCTCGATTTCAAAGTTGACATGAGGGGCTTTGACGAGCTCAGTGCTTTCCGAAGTAGTAGGAGATTGAGTAGTGGGAGCTTCAGAGGATGCCATTTCTGTTCATAAAGTATAAGCATGAAGAATATGAAAAGAAGTTCTCAAAATGGATGAAATTCCAGAATAAGGGTTTTTAGGGTTTTGTAATTGCCATTTAGAGAAAGAAATGGAAATTAGGGTTTTTCTAGTTTTGAGCAAAAATACAAAATCTGGTGAATGTTCTGGTTTTCAGTTTTCCTTTTAAAGAAGAGATTCTGGAAAAACATATGAAATGGTCAAGTTTAAGATTTTTAGTTTAAACTTGAAGAACAATCTGAGAAACAGATTGCATTCATAAAATCACGAAGAGAAATGATTTCATTTTGAAAAAGTTCTTTTGTTTGATCTTTTGAAACCAAGAATAAGATCAAAAACAAGTTTATTTAAAGGAAAATAATAGAAATATTAACCTTTAGTGTTGAAGAAGATGAAGATGAACAGTTTCTGGAGAAAATGAGTTCAAATACAACAGTTGTTCTTGCTCGAGAGAGATGATGTTCGCGTAAAAGGTGAAAATATAAACTCAAATGGGTTTATATAGTGAGAGTAGAGATAGAAAAACGAAAGTTTTTCATGATGACACAGACACGTCCCTTGAATCTGATTGGTCAAGGAAAACGAAACGGGCGAACGTGTCAGAGAAAAGCGTGCCATGGTTTATCTGTTGCAATGACGTCACAAACGACCTTTCACATTTTTAAAGTGTCTCTGAGGATTTTGAAAACTCAGGGACATTTGTAAAACATGAAACACTGATTAGAAATATCAGTGATAGTTTTAGAATTTCAAAAGAACCGCTGAAAAGGAAGAGAGTAATTTGTTTTGAAATCTTGCTTTCATAGGCGAACGTCAGCGAGTAAGAGAGAACATACCTTGATATCAGCGAATCAAATTTGTTCAGAGATAGGGTGATTAATAAGGTTATACAAATTCATTGTATCACTGATCAAAGGTGAACCGCTGAAGATTTTACTCTTCTAAGTTCAGCATTCCAAGCTCGCTGATGAGAAAGTTGAATGTTGTCTCGTCAAGAGGTTTGGTGAAAAGATCAGCTAACTGAAAATCAGTTGGGATAAAATGAAGTTCTATATCACCAATCATCACATGATATCTAATAAAATGATACCTGATTTCGATGTGTTTGGTCTTTTAGTGTAGCACTGGATTGCAATGGCACTTGTGCTGTCGCAATAGATTGGAAATTTTGAGAGCTGAAGATCATAGTCCAGTAGTTGATTTCTCATCCACAAGACCTGAGAACAACAGCTTCCAGCGGCTACATACTCAGTTTCAGAGGTTGAGGTGGACACTGAGTTTTGCTTTTTACTTGTCTAACTCACCAGCTTTCCTGTTAATCTAAACCAGGATCTAATCAAGTATTCTAGAGAGAGAAATAGAGATCGTAGAAAGAGAAAAACATCAGTGCGCCATCTCTGATTAGAACAACTAGTTACAAAAGAGTTCAACAAGGGTATTTATACCCTTGACTTACAAAAGTCAACATAAAAGCTAAAACTTAACATAAATAACCTTGATTACAATTAAAATGACATTAACAATCTCCCCCTTTGTAATCAAGGGCGCTCGAATCTTCGATGAAGTCTATTCTTTCCAATTAAGATCTCCAAGCGTTGTAAAGTGTTTCTGAAATTGAGTCTCGAGTCGATTGTCTCCAAAGCTCGTCTCAGAAGTCTTATCTCTGGATTATCAATTTGGTATGAATTCCTTCTAGATTGAAGAAAAGATCTCACTGCTTCATTTAGCCTTTGCTCCAGTTGATATCTTATCACCTTTAACGTGCCATCTGAGAATCTTCCAATTTCATCAAACCTGACGAAGCATCTTTGAGAAGTTTGATTTCTGTAGACAACCCCATAAGGATTATCCAAAACTGTGCAAAGTGGATATTCAGAAATATTGGGTAGATCTCTGTTTGGTCTTGTCACATTAACAACTGGTTGAAAGCTTTCAACTGCAAGTTGAAAATCAAAACACCGATAAAACCTGACTTGATGGCGTAAGAAACGTTTGACTGCATCCAAAGCTCTTAAAATATCATCATTTCGAATGGTTAAATCTCTAAAATAATGATAAAGAACCTCGAAATCATCAATTGAGAGATCATTAAAATCTGCTTCTGAAAACTGATATGTCACACAGTCTTGACGTTGAACGTAGAAGACTGGATACCAGTAACTGATAAATCTCACCATTTCAACCTTGCGAACATAGACAATCTTGTGCTTTGAGTAAACAAAGAACTTCCCTTTGCGTTGACACTTGATAAAATTCACATACTCATATATGAATTTGGGTGTCTCTTTCTCAATTCCAAGAATAGCACTTAGACTCACCCTCTTCTTCTTCTTTACAAAGATGCCACGTTCAGAGTCTTCAAGAAAAGCAGATCTCATTCTGACACTCTGATATTTTTCTTCGAGTCTTTGCATTCGTTGTTGTGCAGTCAAAGAAAGAACTGGTTCCAATATACTTGGAGGAATATTCACATTCACTTCAGGAACTTCAATTTGAGATTTAGAAGACTCACCACTTTCAAAAATGCTTGAAGGAGCAGTGGCAGTTGGAGCAGATACAACTGGAGTTTCAGACATTGGAGTTTGTTGAACAGGAGCTTCTGATTCACGAGAAACAACTGGAGTTTCATCGTGTTGTACAGGAGACTGAGTAGATGGTGATTCAAGAGTTTGTGACTCATGAACAGGAGATTCACCATATAACAGATTTACCAACTCTATGTCTTTTTCGTCTAACTCAACATCAACTTCAGAATCTGAAATTACAATGACGTCATCTTGTTCTTCTTCCTTTATCTTCCAAAACTTTTCAAATCTCGCGTGCAAATTATCATCGGAATCTATCTACACTGTTGGGAACTGAAGATATGCTAAGTATGGTTAGTACTGCTAAGTCTTCATTACTACTGCCAGTTCTTCGTTACTACTGCTGGGCAAAGTTACTGCTGCTAGATGAAGTTAATGCTGCTAGTTGAAGTTAGTGCTGCTAGTCCAAATTACTACTGCTAGACATGGTTAGTACTGCTGAGCTGAGTTACTACTGCTTGAAGACTGTGAAGATTAATACTGCTGAAGGTTGTTAATGCTGCTGAGCCAAATCATCATTAATACTGCTGAGTTGATAAATTTGATATGAGATACTTTTGGAGACAAAGAAGGAATTGATCAAGATATGCTTAACGAAGATTCAGAAGATCAATTTACTTTTTATGGTTATCTTGTAATTACTTTTGTATAAATAGTATTGATAGATAGCTATTAGAAAAGATGAGAAAAACAGAAGATAGTTAGCATACAGAATTCGATATTCAAGAGTGAATTAACCTCAAGGTCATAGATCCTATTTCTAGAGAAGTAGAAATCGTCTTGTTGAGCCTGTTCAACAAGATTGAGGTTTGGTGTAAAACTTGTGAGTAATAACTGTTTGATCTATATACAGTTTATTGAATTTCTATTGATTGTTCTTTAATTGATTTAGAGTTCTATTCCGCAAGATTCTCTAAATTCTGTTTCTAAGAAGTTTAATTCTTGTTAAGAATCGATCCTGACAAGTGGTATCAGAGCATTGGTATCTTAGAAATTATGGACCACTCAATGGATTCTCACAGTACTCTTGTTTCAAAGGTTCCCATGCTCAAACCCAATGAATTTGACATGTGGAAACTAAGAATCAAGCAGTACATTCTTCTTACTGATTATGCAATATGGGACATTATAGAAAATGGCCCATGTAATGAAGGAAAGATTGGAGCAGATGGAAAGAGACCTCCTCCCAAGACAGATGCTGAAAAGAAAGTAAGACAAACAGAGATGAAGGCATTAAGCACTCTGCTTTTGGCTATTCCTAATGAGTACCAACATCAATTCCAACACTGCACAGATGCACAGATGTTGTGGAATGCTCTGGAGAAAAGATTTACTGGAACAAAGAGCACAAAGAGAAATCAAAAGGCTATTCTCAGGCAACAATATGAAAACTTTATGTCTGCAAAGAATGAGTCTATGACTCAAACTTTTGACAGATTTAACAAGTTAATTGGAGAATTAGCAACTGTGGGTGTACACATGGATGCTGATGATGTCAACAGAAAGTTCCTTAGATCATTGGGAGAAGAATGGACCATGTACACTGTCTCATTCAGACAGAATGACCAATTGGAGGACAAAGAGCTAGATGACCTCTACAATGATCTAAGAGTATTTGAGGCTGAAGTTGAAGCCAAGAAAAGGCCATCAGGATTTGTTTATAATGCTGCTTTGTTATCTTCATCCTCTGATACTGCTGCTAATCCTGATTCTGTTAATACTGCAGGTTCTGTTAATTCTGCTAGTGGAACCAATCAAGAGAAGACCACAGATTCTGTACTAGAAGCATTCTTTTCTAGTCATGTCCACTCTTCTCTAATCAATGATGATTTAGAGCAGATCAATGCTGATGATCTGGAAGAGATGGACATCAAGTGGCAGATGGCTATGCTATCAATGAGGGTGAAGAAATTCATCAAAAGGACTGGGAGAAACAACTTTTCCCAAAGAAGAGAAGATGGTGCAGGCTTTGACAAGTCAAAGGTTGAATGCTATAAGTGTCACAAGATGGGACACTTTGCCAGAGAATGCAGAAGTGGAGGATCACAGACTCCAAATGGAAACCAAAACAGAAGCTCCTCTCAAGCCCTTGTTTCTCAACAAGGAATGGGATTTGATTGGAGTGATCAAGCTGAAGAAGCCTGTCAGAATCAAGCTCTTATGGCAGAAGTGTCTGATATCCCCACTGAGGTACAATCTAAACTCTGTTCTCAAGCTTGCATTGATGCTGTTAAAAGATATAGGGATCACAATCAGGGTATGTGTGATGACCTTAAGAGGCTAGAGAAAGATGTGAAAGATTATGTTAGGATTGTAGAAAGGTTTGAGGAACAGATTAAAGCTTTTCAAGCTAATGAACTTCAACACCACTATGATACTAACTATTGGAAGTGGGAGAAGAATGAGTATGAGATTAAGCTGAAAGTATCTGGGGAGGAGAATGAAAAGTTAAAAGAAGAGCTTAAAAAGGTTAAACTTGATGTTGAAAAGTTTACCTGTGCTTCTAAAACCATGGACACCATCATTAAAGCACAAATCCATGACAAGATTAAAGTAGGGATAGGGTACAATGCCACACCTCCACCCTACAATAACAACTACATACCTCCTAAGTCTGATCTGTTAGAGACCAAGGATAGAAAGGAACCTGAATTAAAGATTGATATAGATCCTTGTGAAAAAGAAATAGTTGTTGAGGATGAGACTGACAAAGTAGACTCTGATGAGGAATATGAGAGTCCATGTGTCAAGAACACAGAGATCAAAAGGACTGAAGAGAAAAAGGAAGTTCATTACACACAGCCCAAAGTTGTGAACTCAAATACTTGTAAACAGTGTTCCTGCAGGAAATTCAAAGAGAACAAGCCCCAAAAACATGATAATCAGAGGGGAAATCAAAGGAACTGGAATAACCAGTGGGCTATGAGACAAGGAGTTGACCTGAACAGAATCAACAGGCCAAAACCTTGTTTCATCTGTGGTAAGCTAAATCACTTAGCCAAACACTGTTATTTCAATCCTATTAACCAAAGGTTTAATGCTCAAAGATCTTTTCAAAAACCTAGTGGTTACAGAAGGAATGGTGGATATAAAAAATCTGCAAAGAAAAATGTGGCAAAGAAACAAGACCACATAAAGAAAACAACTGAAAAGGAATGTGATAATATGTGGGTTCCAAAAAGCACTAAAAACAATACTGCTGCTAGCAGTGTTAGTACTGCTAACACTGCTAGTACTGCTTCAAAAGTTAGTGCTGCTAGCAGTATTAATACTGCTAGTAATCATTCCAAAGTTAGTACTGCTAGCAATATTAATACTGCTAGTAATCATTCCAAAGTTAGTACTGCTAGCAATATTAATACTGCTAGTATTCAGTCCAATGTTAGTGCTGCTAATACTTTTAGTGCTTCTTCTTCAGATAGTACTGCTGCTAGCAGTATTAACTCTGTTAATACTGCTTCTAGCAGTGTTAACGCGGTTAATACTGCTACCTCTGTTAGTACTTCTGAGGTTAATACTGCTAGCACTGTTAGTACTGCTAGCACTATTAGTACTGCTGCAAGTGCTGCTACACCAATAATTTTGACAAAGTATTCCAGCACAGCAGTACCAAAAGTTAAAAATCTCATCAAAACCAAGTGTAAGTATTTTGATGAGCAAGGGAGACCCAAGACCACTTCGGCTTGGGTTCCAAATAAAACTAACTGATTTATCTTGATGTGCAGGGCAACCAACAGCTCAAGGGGAAGAGCATTTGGCATGTTGATAGTGGTTGCTCCAGGCACATGACAGGTAACATGTCCTGCCTCAAAAATTTCAAAAAGGTTGATGGAGGACATGTTGCATTTGGGGATAATCCTGCTGGTGGAAAGATAAGTGGTAAGGGTGATGTTTCAAAGGGTAAGATGACCTTTGAAGATGTATACTATGTTGAACAATTGAGATACAACCTGTTAAGTGTATCACAGGTTTGTGACAAGAAGCATAGTATATTGTTTACAGACTCTGAATGTATTATCCTTGCTCCTGGATACAAAGTGGTTGATGAAAACATGATACTTCTGAGAACTCCAAGGAAGGGTAATGTTTATTGTTTAGATTTGGAAAGTGTTTCATCTGATTCATCTCTAAATTGTTTAGTTTCAAAAGCTTCTTTAGATGAATCATCACTTTGGCACAGAAGGATGTGTCACATGAACTTTAAAACAATAAATAAACTTGTTAAGAACAACCTTGTAAGGGGTTTGCCATCCAAAGTATATTCATGTGATGATCATTGTGTTGCTTGTCTCAAAGGCAAACAACACAAAACTTCTCATAAGTCCAAAGAGATAAACACTATATCAAATCCTCTTCAACTGTTACATATGGATCTGTTTGGTCCTACCAATGTGATGAGTATTGGCAAGAAATCATACTGCTTAGTTATTGTTGATGATTATTCTAGATTTACTTGGGTATATTTTCTGAGAACTAAAGATGAGACAAGTGGACTGATCAAATCTTTCATTCTCAAAATTGAAAACCAATCAAATCAAAGAGTGAAAGTCATTAGATCAGATAATGGAACTGAGTTTAAAAATTCTGATCTAAACACCTTTTGTGAAGAAAAAGGAATTGAGAGACAATACAGTGCTCCTAGGACTCCACAACAAAATGGTGTTGCTGAGAGAAGGAATAGGACACTGATTGAGGCTGCTAGATCTCTGTTAGCTGACTCAAAGTTACCAATTACTTTTTGGGCAGAAGCAGTTAATACTGCCTGCTATGTTCAAAACAGAGTTTTAGTTGTAAAGCCTAAAAACAAGACACCTTATGAGCTTTTCCATAAAAGGAAACCATATATTGGATTTTTCAAGCCATTTGGATGTCCTTGTACTATTCTCAATACCAAATCTCACTTAGGCAAGTTTGATAGCAAAGCAGATGATGGTTTTCTTGTTGGGTATTCATCTCAAAGTAAGGCCTACAGAGTCTTTAATACCTCTTCTAGAATAATTGAAGAAAGTGACAATGTCAAATGCAATGAGAACACACCAAATCCTATTGGTTCAGGTCCTAATTGGCTATTTGACATTGATTCACTCACTAATTCTTTGGGTTTCAGTGGTGATGTATATGCAGGACAAAGGGTTACACCATCATCAGAACACAGAATTCAATCTGTGATATTTCCAATCCCTTCCATTGATCCTGTGGAATTCTGTGAACACCATGAGGAGACTGAACCTATTCAGAATGAAGAAGAGAGGAGAGCAGAGGAAAATCAGTCTTCAGGTTCAAATTCCAGAGAATCTGAGGTGACTGAAGAAGCAGAAACAAATCCAGAATTAAATGAGTCTAATCTGGATGAGGACTTACAAGAGGAAGCTGGTCATCAAACAAGAACTCAGAAAAATCATCCTCCTGAGTTGGTAATTGGAGATATTGCATCTCCCATGATGACTAGAAAGCAAAGCAGACTCCAAGAGTTGCAAGAGCAGCAAAATACAGTTAACACTGTTCTTACTTGCTTTCTGTCCCAGATTGAGCCCAAAAAGGCTTATGATGCCATGAAAGACCCAAGCTGGATAGAGGCAATGCAAGAGGAGCTGCTACAGTTCAAATTACAGGATGTTTGGGACTTGGTAGACCTTCCAAAAGGTCAAAGAGCAATTGGCACCAAGTGGATTTTCAGGAACAAGAAGGATGACAGAGGGATTGTAATCAGAAACAAAGCTAGACTGGTTGCACAAGGGTACACTCAGGAAGAAGGAATAGATTATGAGGAAGTCTTTGCTCCTGTGGCAAGGATTGAAGCAATCAGGTTATTTCTAGCCTATGCCTCATACATGAAGTTCAAAGTGTACCAAATGGATGTCAAAAGTGCATTTCTGTATGGAAGCATTGAGGAAGAAGTATATGTCTGTCAACCCCCTGGATTTGAGAATCCATTGCACCCTGACAGAGTATACAAGCTGAAGAAGGCTCTCTATGGTTTGCATCAGGCCCCAAGAGCATGGTATGACACTTTGTCTACCTATCTCTTGATAAATGACTTTGAAAGAGGAGTCATTGACAAGACCCTGTTCATCAAGAGGAGAAAGAGAGGTACTTTACTTGTTCAGATCTATGTGGATGATATCATCTTTGGATCCACCAATGATCAAATGTGTAAAGAGTTTGAAGAATTGATGCACAAAAGCTTCAAGATGAGCTCCATGGGAGAACTTACATTCTTTCTTGGGCTTCAGGTAAAACAGAGGAAAGATGGAATTTTTATTAGCCAATCCAAGTATGTGAAAGACTTCCTGGACAAGTTTGGTTTATCAGACTCAAAGTCAGCAAGCACTCCAATGGAAACACATAAACAGATCACTGCAGATCTTGAGGGGGAGGATGTGGATGTCCATCATTACAGATCAATGATTGGATCTCTCATGTATCTCACAGCCTCTAGACCTGACATTATGTTTTCAGTCTGTGTTTGTGCCAGATTTCAGGTTTCTCCTAAGCAATCACACCTTCATGCTGTCAAGAGAATATTCAGATACTTAAAAGGGCAACCTAGATTAGGTCTCTGGTATCCTCATGAATCCTCTTTTGACTTGCTTGCATATTCAGATAGTGATTTGGGAGGAGCCAACATGGATAGGAAGTCTACTTCAGGTGGATGTCAGTTTTTGGGTACAAGACTAGTATCTTGGCAGTGTAAGAAACAAACCACAGTGTCCTTATCTACCACAGAAGCTGAGTACATAGCTGCTGCAAGCTGCTGCTCTCAGGTTCTATGGATTCAGAATCAGATGTTGGACTATGGGGTAACTTTTCTTCACACACCAATCTTCATTGATAACAACAGTGCTATTAGCATTGTTAATAATCCAGTCAAACACTCAAAAACAAAGCATATAGAGATAAGGTATCACTTTATAAGAGATTGCAATGAAAAGAAATTAATTCAGGTTGCTAAAGTTCATACAAATGACCAGTTTGCTGATCTATTCACAAAAGCTTTTGATGTGGGTAGATTCACCTTTTTGGTAACAAGTGTGGGCATGATCAACCTAGAATAAATTCTTGACTTTCTGTTTTTATACCTATATTTCTTCCTATATTTGGTGCTACTAACTTTCTTTCTCAGGATCCTCTGTTTTCCTCAGATTACCAAGTGAAGAAAAGTGTAAGTGTGGTTACTACTGCCACTACAGAAGTTACTACTGTCTGTGTTCTAGTAGTTACTACTGCTTGTGCAGTTACTACTGCTCAGTGGTTAATACTGCTCAGTGGTTAATACTGCTAGTACAGTTAATACTGCTAGTGTAGTTAATACTGCTTGGTCGTTAATACTGCTCAGTAGTTAATACTGCTCAGTAGTTAATACTGCTAGTGCATTTAATACTGCTAGTGGAGTTAATACTGCTCGGTAGTTAATACTGCTTGGTAGTTAATACTGCTAGGTAGTTAATACTGCTTGGCAGTTAATACTGCTCGGTAATTAATACTGCTCGGTAATTAATACTGCTCGGTAGTTAATACTGCTAGGTAGTTAATACTGCTTGGCAGTTAATACTGCTTGGCAGTTAATACTGCTCGGTAGTTAATACTGCTCGATAGTTAATACTGCTCGGTAGTTAATACTGCTAGGTAGTTAATACTGCTTGGCAGTTAATACTGCTTGGCAGTTAATACTGCTCGGTAGTTAATACTGCGAGGTAGTTAATACTGCTTCTGATAATCTAGGGCATATAAATACCCCTGTTTGCCCGCCCATGTTCATAACGACTCTTCGCATTTACTTCTTCTCTCTCGTTCTAACCTAGACTCCCCAGCATCTCTGTGCTTTTCTTTCAAGAATCCTTAGGCATCATGGAGTTTGTGGATGAGCACAATGAAATAGCCATGCTTCAGAAGCCGAAACAAGCTGCGGGATTCCACGATATAGTCGATTTTCTCAAATCCTCGCACATCTCCTATGCACTCACGGTGAGCCCAACAATCTATATCGAACATCAGAAACAATTTTGGGAGAATGCCACTGTTAGTGTTGAAGAAGGGCAGAAGACCATACGAACAAGGGTTTGTGATAAACCCTTGAAAGTCACTGAAGAGGTTATTCGCATCTCCCTTCAGTTGAATGATGCTTCAGGTATAACTTCTATTCCTAATGAAGAACTCTTTTCTACTTTACAAAGAATGGGGTATGAAGGTCCCATTGGTGTTTTTAAATTCTACAAGTCAAAATTTTTCAACCAATGGAGATTTCTTGTTCATACCCTGATGCACTGTATTTCCAAGAAAACTACTGGATGGAGTGAGTTCAGCAGTCCCATTGCATATGCCTTGGTCTGCTTATCCACTGCCAGAAAGTACAATTTCTCAGCAATGATCTTTAATGATCTTGTATCAAACTTGGAATCCAAAAAGACCTTTTTCATGTATCCAAGGTTTGTGCAAGAAGTTCTTAACAAGGAGTTGATGGACTTACCTCAGTTCACTGAGGTATATGTACCCAAATCCCCTAAAGGGAAGGTTTTTTCAAATATGAAAAGACTTCCTAGGGACTCGGAAGGAGTTGACACACCATTGTTCTCCACAATGATGGTTGTGTCCCAACCCTCTGAAGGTATGGCATCAGGATCAAGGCCCTCATTAGATCAACCCACTGATGACCAATCCCAACCTTCCATCTCAAAAGACATCCCACAGTCCATTCTTGAACAGCCCACTCCCACAATCACCAAAAGGTTTCAAAGAAGAAAGGTGCACAAGGCTCCTTCCCTTGTTGTACCTACTCCAAGCCCTACGCCTTTAAGCCCTCAATTGGAGCATTCTCCAATTGAGAATATCAACAGGGAAACCACAGGGGTGTCTCCCAACCTCAAGAAGGTGGTCTCTAAGGAGAAGGATGACCATATGGGTGGTAAGGCTGCCACTACTTCTGCTAGCACAGAGAAGGACAGTGGTAACATAAATAAGACCTTCCCCATGGCAACTCTAAATGAGAAATCATTAGGAGGACCCAGGTGCCAAGAAACCAAGGGGGCAGGTAGTGCTTCTGCTAGGCAGAAGGCTTCTGCTGAAACTTCCAAGGATCCTTTAAAGAAGGTTAATACTTCTAAACAAGGTGAGGATAGATATAACTATGAGGAATTGATGGAAACCTTAGGGAATATCAACTTGGATGTCATGGCACAAAAGAAAGAGATTGAGCAACTTAAGACTGTGGTCACCTACCAACAGTCTCAAATTGAGAAGCTCAAAAAGATGGTCACCAAGTTGCTGAACAAAAGGAAAAAGGCAAGGTTTGTGCTAAGAAGGAGAACCTCAACTGATGATGCTCCCAAAAAGGGGGAGTCAGAGTCAGAAGCAGAACTGAAACTGAAGGGTCCACAAATTGAGGGGGAGACTGCTCACATAGAGACTGAGATGGAAATGGACTATGCACAGTTTAAGGGGGAGTCCAGTGAGACAGAAAAGGGGGAAGAGTGTGTCAAAGAAACCAAAGCAGCAGAAACCACAGCAGCAGAAACCAAAGCAGCAGAAACCACAGCAGCAGAAACTGTTAATGCTGCTGAGCTTGAACAAGCAGCAGAAACAGTTAATGCTGCTGAAGGCCAAACAGTCAAAGCAGCAGAAACTGAGAAGGAAGCAGTAACTACAACTCAAGCTGAAATAGATGAAGAAATTTACTGGATTATAAAGAACAGTATTGAAGCAGCATCACTACATGTACTAAGAGAAGCAGTAACAGCCATAGCAGCAGAAATGGTTATTGCTGCTGAAAAACTTAAAGCAGCTGAACCAACTCCTGAGGCTGTCAAAACTCTTAAAAGAACCAAGATGATGTCCAAGAAAAGACCAAGAACCCAGCCCATAACTACAAAGAAGAAAAATGAAAAGAAACCAAGGGTGGAGTCATCTGCAGAAAAGGCCCAGGAGGAAACAGTGAAATCTGATGGAAAAGTTGCTGAAGAAGAAGTGGCAACTTCATCAGGGAAATCAGGCAATGTGCAATCACAAACGGATGCCCAATGTGACTTGTACATCACTAGTGTTGAATCTAACCCAATTCCACTTCAGGCTGAACCAATATCATCTAAGGCTCCTGAAATCATCTTTTGGGACACATTGAAAGATGGTAGAAAGGAGTTCATTAGGATAAAAAGAGCTGATGGAAAATTTGAAGTATTTTCTACTTGGGGAAAAATTGTCAGAACCTGCTTAAGATCAGACTTAGAAGAGATGTTCAAAGTTGGGATGAAGATATATGGAAACATGCTGACTGAGCCAGGGATGTCAATTTCTAAAATGGTACTTGAATTCTTGTGCCAAATGTTCAAACCTGAAGCAGTTCAGCATAGGTTAAACACACAGTTTCAAGTCATTACCAACTGGATGCTCTATGAAAACTGTGGAGTATATGTCATCTCCCTTGACTCTGCAACTCATGAATACTATCTTGTAGATGAAATATACAATCACAGCATGAAGAGGCTGCAAGGAATGCTACACACTAAGCTGACCTGCAACAAGGATTCAGCAATGGGTAGATTTTTGGTAAAGAGGATTCTCAATCAGAGTCTAGGCCTAAGTCCTAATCTGTGTGTACATGATGACTAAGTTTTGGAAGCATCATCTGAAGAACTTGACTTCTTTTCCTAAAAGTCAAGTTAGGGGGAGATTGTTGGGAACTGAAGATATGCTAAGTATGGTTAGTACTGCTAAGTCTTCATTACTACTGCCAGTTCTTCGTTACTACTGCTGGGCAAAGTTACTGCTGCTAGATGAAGTTAATGCTGCTAGTTGAAGTTAGTGCTGCTAGTCCAAATTACTACTGCTAGACATGGTTAGTACTGCTGAGCTGAGTTACTACTGCTTGAAGACTGTGAAGATTAATACTGCTGAAGGTTGTTAATGCTGCTGAGCCAAATCATCATTAATACTGCTGAGTTGATAAATTTGATATGAGATACTTTTGGAGACAAAGAAGGAATTGATCAAGATATGCTTAACGAAGATTCAGAAGATCAATTTACTTTTTATGGTTATCTTGTAATTACTTTTGTATAAATAGTATTGATAGATAGCTATTAGAAAAGATGAGAAAAACAGAAGATAGTTAGCATACAGAATTCGATATTCAAGAGTGAATTAACCTCAAGGTCATAGATCCTATTTCTAGAGAAGTAGAAATCGTCTTGTTGAGCCTGTTCAACAAGATTGAGGTTTGGTGTAAAACTTGTGAGTAATAACTGTTTGATCTATATACAGTTTATTGAATTTCTATTGATTGTTCTTTAATTGATTTAGAGTTCTATTCCGCAAGATTCTCTAAATTCTGTTTCTAAGAAGTTTAATTCTTGTTTCAAATCCTTCTGTTTCTTGTTCAGTTGATCCTTCAGGAATTTCAACAGTCACTGGAGAAGAATTTGGATCAACATAAACAACTAACTGTAAATTGCTTTCAACTCTGGATTCTTCAAAAATGATGGCCGATGCCATTGCATTTAAATCAACTTCATTAAGCATAAGATCAACCAAATCTTCCGGAGTTACATCTTCGACTCTTTTCGAACAACCGGCAACCATTCCTTGAACTTCAACATTTGACACATCTGATGCTCCTTCGGTTCTTTGTCTTTTTGCATTCTCCCCCTCATGGCCTTGATGACCTGGGTCATCACGGTCATGTGTTCCCTTATTAGAAGGACCTGCCTCAGATTGGAAAGTCTGATTATGCTTTTCCATTCTTTCTGAAAGTATAGAAAAAGCATCAGTTAATAACTTCATGCCATTTTTAATTTCCTTGAAATCATCCCGAACCTCAGATCGAAAGGAATTAAAATCAGTAATAAGTGTTGTTACACGCGCATCTAGAACAGAATGTGGAACTGGTGCTGGAACAGGTGCTGGAGTTGGACTTGGTTGGAAATTACGCAACAACGACAATAAGTCACTATCTTGATGTTTCGGAGGAGTCATTGATAGAAGTCGAGCATACAGCATGTCAGACAACTCAGTCACCGGAATATCTTGAATAGATTTACCTAAAGGAATCTGAACAGTTGCAGGAGTCGGTTGCTGACGCAATACAGTAATGCTAGGCTGTTGTGGCGATGACAAAGGAATCTGACTTGAAGGTTCTCTGATTACAATCTCGGATGGACGTCTCAATGGAATAGCAAATGGATTGACTTGAACATCTGCTTCTGACATCTTTCCCTTTCCTTTAAGTAAATATTTGATCCGGTTTATTTCTTCATTCTTCGTTGCCTCCATTTGTGCAGTCATCTTTTCCAAAAACTCAGAGAGAGGCATGTTTCCAGAAAATGGAATAGTATCAGTGTTTGCATCAATTGAATCTACCCCTGGACGCAACTCTTGTAAACCTACAGCAGAAGCAGTCACATCTCGAAGCTCTACCTCGTCCACAAGAATGTTGTCCACTCTTGAGTCAATAGGAGTCGTTTCAACACTATCAGCAATATTTCTAGAGAAAGAAACTTCTGGAGAGATGTTCTCAGAACGCTCTAACATACTTGTTTGTAGCACAACTGTTTCTAACACATCTGAATCTCGCACATCTGAATCATGCAGTGCTGTTTCTCTTACATCTGAAACTTGCACTGTGTTATCTACTTGAAGATTGTCATTATTAAAATCATCACCAACACTATTATCATCACCAGCATCATCACCATTATCACTATCTGAACCACCATCACTGTCTGAACCACCATCACCATCTTCACCATCTGAACCACCATCACCATCTTCACTATCTAAACCACCATCACCACCGTCATTATCATCACCATCTGAAGACGAAGAACTACTAGATGTCTCTTCATTTCCTTCCTCCGCTACGGGAATTTGAATGTTATTATCATCACAGTACGAAGTAACATCCTCATCAGTTAGATATGCATATATGAGAATAAGATCCGGAGGAATGGGCATTGAATAAGCAAAACTCCTCTTCTGCCTTTGAATATACGACATCTCAAAGTCCATGGCTAGGGCCAATCATTTCTTCGAGGAATCTATTTGTTACTCCTGAGCATGCTCCAAACAATAAGTTCCAAGAACCTTATATATGGAATGAACTTGCGCTTCTTGAGAGTTTCCTTGTCATTAACTCGATCCGATAATTCTTGCCAGAAAATGATAGTGTAATCGACATGCAAATCGTAAATGATGGCATGGAATAAACGAAGAAAACGTAAACTAGCATTGTCAGTACCAGAATGTTTGGAAGTCAGGCATCTGTTTAGAACAGAGAACAGAGCATACCACACGGGTGGTAGTTTGGACTTCTCAAACTGGCTTACTTGAGTGAGATCACCAACATAGCCCAATGCTCGAATTCCAGCAAGAACATCTCCTTCAGATGGAAATGAATCAAAAGATGTGCGACCCGTTCTAGAATTCGCTTCAGGAAGTCTGAGGATCAGTCCTAGTCTTCTATAATACACCTCTGTTTCATACTGATCAATCTGGATATGAAAACAATGAGGATTCGCGCTCTCATTCTTGACAATGTAGTGCCATGCTTGTTGTAGATAAACTTCAGGAATGCCCGTGCATCCCCCTAGAGCATATGAAATTGGATGCCCTCGTAGAATAGACCCAATCACTGAATTAATCCTGAGTTTATCCAGGTTAACATAATGATTATTAGGTTTATACGGTAGAAGATACATCATTCTTGGAAAGACAGCATTCGGAGTATTGCGACGAGCGGATGGATCAGCTCCTGAAGATAACGTGGATGGTAAAGGATTGTCACGAGAGGCATTATCAGATGGTGCCTCGAGATGTTCTTGAACCGTATTTTCATCTTCTCGAACTTGAGAATCAAAATCTTCATCAGAAGCAATGAATACACCTGGAATGAAGTATAAAAGATCTTCAATAAGAACAACAAATGAATCACAAAAACACATGAACATCTCGAGGCGCAAAGCTAGGTTTGCGCTACCAACGGGTGGCGCAAAGCTTACTCTGCGCTACCAACGGGTGGCGCAAAGCTAGGTTTGCGCTACTAGCGGGTGGCGCAAAGCTCACTTTGCGCTACCAACGGGTGGCGCAAAGCTGACTTAGCAAATCCTGAGAAACATTTAGACGACCAAGACGCATAAAATCAAGGAAAACCCTAACAACCATCAGATCAAAAATCGAAAGAACATGATACAAATCGATCAATAAAATCCTAGAAATCGAAAAACGATTTATGTAAGGTGTCAATCGCAAACATCCCTAAATGAAATTAGCAGATTCAAAGCGATACAAACCTGATGTCGTTAGAACCGAGAGAAATAGAATGAGAAATCTTACCTGGAGTCGATGATCTCAGACGAATTGCATACCAGAAAGATGAAATCGGAACAGTGGTCGTGCAAGATGGTGAACAGAGGTCGTGTGAGATAGTGGAGGCAAACATAAGAATATGATTTAAAAAATTGTATATATATATGCCCCCCAAAAAAATTTAAAATTTACTTTGAAAAACCCAATTTGCTCCCCCTACACAAATGCAATAGATGATTTAAGAAAGATTTTACATCTGGAGAGTTTGCCGGACAAAAAGCTTCAGAAGTACATACCTGGAAGATTTATATGACTTGAGTTCGTGATTCTTTTGAATTTCAATTCCTGTAAATATCACAAAATCTCATAACTTTGAACACAGAAAATCACAACTCATCATACCTTGCTCCCCCTCAAACACTGAACTCAGTACTTTTCTCCCCCTGAAATTAAGCAGTACTTCACAAAAACACAGAATGAAATATCACGCATGAAAAATCAGTAATAGAAATAAAATACATCAAATTATATACTATAACTACTAACTATAGAAAATTTGAACACCAAACAAAAGAAATTCAACTTAGTGAAATCTGACAGATTTTTCAAACAAATGAACTTGAATGCATGTTTTTGGATTTAAATACAAGTCATCATTGCATATCAAGCTAAAAAATGTTCAGTTTCAGCCTCTTTATTAAATCTATTTGGTGTGCTAGCATGCAAAATATGATCAGCTTCAATCATATGCATTTCTAAAACATATAAGAATACTTTGCTCTGACTCACACTATTTGTCCAAAATCAGAATTTTCACAAATTTACATGTTTATTGCGACTTTGTATTTTCCCCAAGAATCAAGAGATGTGTGCTCATTGGCATCTTTTCTTTTGTGCACATTGGCATCTTTTGATTTTGTGCACATTGGCATCTTTTGATTTTGTGCTCATTGGCATCTTTAATCACAAAGTTTTGTAAGAATAAGATACACCGTTAAACATGACTTTCTAACTGGTTCTATAGCAGGATTTGGGTCAGCCAATCCCAGACCAGTTGGTCTTAGGGGCTAGGTGTCGAGCACCCCTTGGAACTTACTTTCCCAAACCAAAAAGGCCACATCGATATATCTTAAACCCATTTGTACCAGTAGAACATGGCTTTCTATCTGGTTCTATAGCAGGATTTGGGTAAGCCAATCCCAGACCAGTTGGTCTTTGGGGCTAGGTGTCGAGCACCCCTTAGGACTTAATCTCCCAAACCAGAAAGGCCACAGGCACAAACTTTCAAACTAAATGATTGGAAAGAAAAACATTGAGCATCTCAATCGCTAGGTTCTACAACATAGTGCTTCCCCCATATTTTCGTTTCCATCCATCATTCTGACAAAAAGGCTTTTTGAGCATTGTATTCTATATAAATCCAGATTTGCACAATTTCGAGCATTCAGCATAATTTCATTCATGTTTTGCTGACCTTTCGATTTATATCAGAAGTGAAAGTTGAAACAAGTCTAACTCAGATATAACAAAAAGCTTGTAAAATCACCCTAGACACACATTTTATTTATTGAATGAAAATTGAAATAATTTTCACTTCATTGAATTAAATTTGTGAGGATTCAAGCTTTCAAATTCAACATGCCGAGTTTTGATAAAAGGAAAGTGAAACGCTTTTTATCCAATGCCTTGGTGAAAATATCGGTAAGTTGATAGTCAATAGGTACAAAATATAATTCAATAGTACCTTTTTGCACATGATATTTTATGAAGTGATATCGCATGTCGATGTGCTTTATTTAGTATGATGAACAGGATTCACTGAAATGGCTATTGCAGATTTGCTGTCACAATAGATTGGAATTGTTTTATACAGCAACCTGTTGGTTCCCGTTTTGCTTAGACAAGATTAACAGATCTATTAGTTCGAGTTTATGTTTGATGCGGAAGCGTATTTAAAGAACTAACAGATATGTTTGATAGATATAGAACACACAATATAAAGAAATAGTATTTTAAGAACAAAATGATATCTTGAAGATTACTGTCGTTCGATATATAATAAGAACACCAAGAACAGATTAAGAACTGTTTGGTGTGTGTGAGAGAGTGTAATGCTTAACAGGTTTGACGATATAAAACATAGGCATGAAACTCAGATTCTTCGTTAAGTCCTTAAGATTGTTAAGGAAGATCTCAACAAGAGACTTCCTTTTATACTACTCTATGGGACCATAAAGCATGAGCTACTGTTGATCGGACGGCATGAATAGTTGTACATACAGTATTGTATTTAATGCCGCAGACGTCTATAATGTACTAAGCCCCATTGAGTCCATTCAGAGCTTGACGCGTGTTGAGGTTTGACAGGGCACACTACCATGCAAGTTGATTAACGGATCCAGTAACAGTAGCAAGATATAAAATATCTTCCAAGTCTTTATCGTAAACCGCAGAGGCTCTGTAAAGGGTTACAGAGGTTTTGAGGTCTGGTCTTCTGTAGAGCAGTCTTCACCGGGTTCCGAGTCTTTGGTCTTCTTTGTGCGTAAGACAGAGGTTCTGTAGGACACCTCTGTAGCTTCTGTAGCTTCTTGACATTGATCTTTCGGAAGTGGCAGAGCCTCTGTAAGAGGCTTTCTTCACTTAGCCTATTTTTCACTACTTCTAAATACTTCTATGATTAGGAAGATTGAAGCTAACAATCTCCCCCTAAGTAGTGAAAAATAAAAATTTGACATTGAAGTACTTTAGGCTAAGTTAGATAAGACAGAGGTTAAACAATACCTCGAAAGTTCTTTCATTCAGAAATATGCCAGAGGCATTTTACATTTGAGTATTATGAAAGATAAACTGAAAATGGTTTGCAGAGATTTTGTTTGATAATCAGATGATGGCGTCTTTGAAATCGTTGTAGCTTCTGTTGTCTCTTCCGAATTCTCTGATCTTGTTGTAGAAACTGACGCAGAGTTCTCTTAAGCGGATTGTAGCATCAATCTCTCTGATGAAAGCATCTGCAGCGTCTCTATCCATTTGCTCGGTATCTCTGTATTTCACAAGGTTTGCTCTGAACATGTTCAGAGTACAGGTTGCGTACTTCTGACAGTCCATGGTCACAAAAAGTTTGACATCGCCTTGTGGGTTTTGAAATACTAACCCGAACCTTGGTTCTGTAATGATTGAGTTGGGCACATCGTCTGGTGGGCAGCGATCCTCTGGTGGTCGAAGGTTCAGATGTTTGAGACCAAGATCCTTTCCTAGCTGAAAGTCTGTCAAACTGTAGATCAGAAGCCTTTCCATCATTGCTTTTCTCAACACTTGATAGGCTCTGGTGTTTGGCTCTGTGTTTTAGTTGTCCTTCGTCCATTGCAGAAGGTCAGGTAGATCATAGGGATTCAGATTCCTTAGGTCAGCATCAGCGAAGGTGGTTTATGAATTGTTTACCCTTCTGACTCTGTAAAGATTGTACCTGACCCTTGGATAGGTTCTTATAAAGGAGTACGTACAGAAGACTACCTTTTTTATTTTGTGGATTGAGAAGACGTCTGCTCTGGTTCTTGGCTTTGTTCTGGTGAAGATGTTCTCAAATTCTTCTCTGATCTCTGGATTTGGGACGTGATCTGTTGGATGATTGGTCTGAAAGGGTTGTTTGTAGAGGTAGTTGTATACCACTTCTTCCATTTCTTCGTATGTTGGACCAGGTGGTGGTACTTGTCTTCTGAGACTCTCCATCTGTCGAACAACTTCTGCAACTCTACCTGTTAGTGGAATGTCTGACAGAGGCTTCAATCCATATGCCCGGTCCTCTTCTTCAGGCTTTGGAGTTTGGAAGGCATCAAAGGTGCTCTTCATCAATTTCTCTGTAGGCTTAGGCAATGATTTCTTTTTCTTGGGCTCTTCTGTCAGTTTCGCCTTTCCCTTGTCTTTGGCCTTTGGAGGTTCAGAACCTGTTGCCTCTGTAGGTTTGGGTGTTGGCGCTTCTGTTGGAATGATGGGTGTTGCCTCTGTAGGTTTTCACACTTGTGTTTGAGAGGAATTTTGTGGCATTGGTTCTGTTGGCTTGATTGGCTCTATAACCTCTGTTGGAGGTTCTTTGGTGACTTCTTCTGTGAGCTTGGTTTCTGTGGGTTGAGGAATGTCGAATCTTCTTGCCATTCGGAAAGATGATGTAAACCTCTGTCTTTCTTCTGCTCTTTGCGCCATTCGTTCAGTCATTGTGTTGTGCATATTTCTTAGAACAGAAGAAGCAGAGGTCTTTGCTCTTTTTGGTTTGTGGGCAATAGACTTTCTTCTTTAGATGGTTTAGGGTTTTTCTGTTGGTTTTGTAGTTGGGGAGGGAAGATCTTCTTCTGAAGAGGATGACAGATGTTGAGCATTTACTCCAAACAATGTAGGGAGTTCCACAGAGGTGGGTGTTTCCTCTGTGGTCTTTTGAGCTTCTGTTCCTCCGGGTTGTTGGTATATTGAAGGACTTTCTTCCAAGATGATTACCACAGGGGTGGTTGTTGCCTCTGTGGTCTTTTGAGCAGTTTCTGGTACATGGGTTTCTTCAGCAGTTGATTCCACAGAGATGGGTGTTGTCTCCGTGGTCTGTTGAGTTTGTTGTTGTTGGGTTTGTTTTGGAGGGGCTTGGTTGATGGGTTCTGCGGCTATTGGTTGAGCTGGAAGTCCTCTGCTCGTAGCTTTCTCCCTTGTATTCTCCCCCTCAGGATGATCTGATAGACCATGGTGGTCATCATCAGAGTCATCCTGACCCTTATTAGAAGTACCATCTGCTCTGCAAGAAGCTTTGGGTTTCTTTGGTAGTTCTGCTACTGCGACCATCAACTTTGCGCATAAATCATCACAGAGGCCGAATAGAGTTGCAAGCTCTGCTTCTGTGTTGAAGCGCATTCTGCCGACACTTGCTCTGAACTCTTTAACATAGTTGGCATTTGCAGTAGTGAAGGAGACGATGACTTCTGTGACCTGGTTTATCACATTCTGGTAGTTGTGCTCTGGTCATGTAGTCTTTAGGCTGCATCAGCACAGTGTTGCGCATTGCTTTTTCTTGTACGTCTTTCAGGGCCTTCCGTAGATCTGCAGGTGTAATGCCCTTTGCTTTGTTGGATTGCTTGTTCATTTGTTCAAGGAAATGTTTGACTGATTCCTTGAACACAGAAGTTGCAGCTATCCTGAATTCTTTGGCGGCAGAAGTGGTAATTGTTTCAGCAGAAGACTTCATCTGGGTAATGGCGGATTTCACCTCTGCGGACAGATTGTCCATTTTGGTGTTCAGATTTAGTAAGGCCGTCGATGTTGTCTCTGCAAAAGATTTGAAAGAGCTTTGCAACTCTTTCATGGTTTGGTTCACAGAGGTGACAAGGGTGTGTAACTCATCCCTTGATACTTGTGTTCCTGTGGTAACCTCTGGAGGAACACATTCGTCTCGAGAGTGAGTCTCTGCTCCTGGGACACCTTCGTTCACCCTTTTTTGTACGTTGGGGGTGGAAGGATATCCATCTGATCTTCGAGAAGAAATTTGAGTTTCAATCTCTACAGAAGTTCTGCGAAGAACAGTGTCCAAATCCATTCCAGAGGTGGGTATCGGAATGTTCTTCTTTTGACTTGGAGACTTGTCTAGAGTCTCTTCGTCTTTGTGCTCACTACTTATCTCTGAAAAAAGTTTTGGCCCTAAATTCTGCGTGGCAGAGGAAATGAATTCCTCTGTAGGGTGTTCTAGTGTGATCTAGGGCGATTGATCACGAACTATAGGTGAGTCTCTCTGAGGAGACTACCTAGGAATGGATTCCCCGGTTTCTGTGGGCGCAGAGGTTGAAAGAGTAACCTCTGGCTGGATGGGTTGGGTTTGGATCGAGCTGTGCTGCTCTTGTTCAATAACACCTTCTGCAGCTAGACCTGCGGTGTTAGAAGTGTGGGTTGCACTGGGAGGGGTTTGAGGATGTGTGCCTTCTACTTATACGGCATCTTTTTCTATCCCTTTTTCTTTCCTCCCATTCTATCTAAAGCCTCTGTTACCTCATCTCTATTCCACTCAGCTTCTGCTTGTAGCCTAATCCTTTCCCTAGTGGCATTATCTTACATATCGATTTCTTCTATACCTTATGAAGCTTGGCTTGGACTCCTTCTGTGGATGTTCAATCCCTGTTGGATGAAGGGGTTCTGTAGAATGTTTGGTGTTTCAACAGGTTGATCTCTGGGGGTTTGGTCATCATCTTGCATATTTGTGTCAACGCCAGAGATAGAGAAGTCTTGTTCTTCTGTGGTGTGGTGGTCAAGTGGTGGTGCATTCCACCCAGCTGTATTTAGGGTGTTAGCAATGTCATGGTGTTGAAGGAAATCGTTTAAGCTACCTTGATGAGCGAATCGATGTGGGGATTGATAAGGTGATTGACATCCCTCTTCTGTAACTTCTTTTTCTGCAGTCTCTTCCTCTGCAGTTTCTTCGACTCGGGTCTCTGCGACCTCTTCTTCAACAGCTTCTGCAGCTTCTTCTTCTGCGATGGTAACCACTTGATCAAGTGGTTTCCCATGCTTCTTTTTGGTCTTCCTCCTCTTGGGTTTTGGTGCCCCTCCTTCTGTGGGTTTTGATTTCCTTTTCTTCTTTTGTTTTGGAGAAGAGGGAGGAGCAGAGGAGCCAACTTCTGTGGCATGAGGAGGAGAAGGTTGAGTTTCTGTAATGCTTGTAGAGGTGCCTTCTGCAGTTTTCCTCTTCTTTGTTTTTGGGGTAGAGGCAGACGCTTTAGAAGAAGACTTCTTTCCCATGAGCTCGGCTCGTTTGGCTATAAAACTAAGTTGGATTGCCATGTGTTTTGCTAGTTTCTGCTCTTTCGCTTCTGTAGAGAGGGGTTCTGCAACTATTGTTCCTAGGGAGACACCTAAACGCGGGGGTGTCACAGGGCTCGGTTTTGCAGTCGTATGATCGTGTATATACTCTAACTTAAGGGTTTTGTTCTTGGCATAGCTCAGAAGCTTCTTTGACAGAGGTCTACAGTGAGTGTAGACATCTACATGATCGGTGGGGATGTTTTTGTTCATTGGGAACTGTTTGGGAATTGGCCCTTCCATTGGCCAGTTTTGCATCAGCAGCAGAGGTTCGAACAGGAATCCCAATATTCTTTGGAATTGCAGAGGCGGTAGATACTTAGGATCGTTCTCTCTTGCCTTTTTGGTGTTGTTCTTTCTGTTGATCGTATTGATGATCTTCTGCAACATGATGGTCGCGTAATCGAGTGGGAGATCGTAGTAGACCACGTACATGATGGTTAAGATTTGGTGCGAGCTCTGGTCAATGCTGCCTATCTTCCCTGCAAGGCATCTGTTGAGGATAGAAAACAAGGTGTTCCACAGAGGTGGTAGTCTGCCTCTGCGGAAGTCATTTCTCTTCCTTAGGTGGGTGTTGTACCCAAGCATTTCTACAAAACGACAGAGCTCGTCGTCTGTTGGTTGTTCTGCATATGTTTTCAGTCCAAGAAGACCCCTTGTTGGTAGATTGAACTCAAGAGAAAACATTGTTCTATTGAACTTGAGTTCCAAATGTTCAGATTTGTCTGGCGTTGAGATGTACCCTTTGATAAGAGAATCATCTTTATCATATCGGCAACTTTGCCAAAATTGGTTCAAATACCTAACATGTATTTTCTTTGGGGTTCTTGAGAGTAAAGGAAAGAGAATATGGTTTTCCATGATGTGTAGAAGAAGGGCATGGGCTTCGCCGAAAGCAGTGAGTGAGGGGACCAAATAGCAGATATTGGATTTGATGGGTAGGACCTTTTCAAAATGCTCCTTTGCGGTAAAGTTTTGGAGATGGGTGGTCGGAGCAAAGTCTGCTGAGTCGCTAGAATCTTCTTGTTTGATATTTTTGGCGAGGTGGGGGTTTTCTGAATGTTCAGAATGAGCAGGGGAGTGTTCCGGTGAGTTCGCCGGAGAGTGTGCAGGGGAGATAGCTTGAGAAGATGAAGCCATTGGTAATGAGAATAAGATACTTGCAGGTTTTTGCAGGGTTTCGCCGGAGAAGAATGAGGGTTCGTAAATATTTTATGAGAGGGTAAGCTTGGGTTTTATAGGTGGGTAAAACGATAGAATTCGAAAGGGTAAAGATATTTGGCAATGGATAAATATTTGGAATCCGTACTTGAGTTAGAACGGCGGGTTCAACTTTCCAAAAAAAAAACGTGCCATGTACGCCCAATGAAAATGAGACACGTAGGCCATGTCAAAGGATGACAGGATGTCGTGCGCGGCCTATTAATGCTAGGCGCGTGGGGTTGTTCTTAGCCACATGATTTTCACTCTCAGTAAAAGTAACCGTTACTGTTTACAGAAATGCCCAAATACCATATTCACAGAAGCTCTGTGGTTTACAGAAGATCTGTGATTTTGAAAATCTTGGATTTTCACCCTTTTCTCATATATCTCATTGTTATCATGACTCTTTAGGTTCTATTTTGACCAAAACATTTGTAAAAGCATTGGAGAGGATTAATAGGATTTTAGTGAAGAAATTTCGTTCACAGAGATTTTGAGGCTCTGTAGGAACTTGCAGAAGCTCTGTCAGGGCCAGCAGAAGCTCTATGAGTGAAAATTTCTCATAACTAAAAATCTATTAACAATTTTGATCATCCAAGTTTTGATTTGCATTAAGAAATGTTTTTCGGACATATTTGAAAGTTGGTGTCCGAGAAAACTGTTTTGGAAAAAGTTTTGTTCGAGAAGGTCATGGTTTGTGTATTTGTGCGTATCGGTTTCCGAGTTAAATTTGCGATTACAGAGCAGTGTTCTGGCAGAACTTCTGTTGAGCTCATCAGAGGCTCTATGACCTCAAATTTCTCATAATTCAAAAATTATTAACAGTTTTAATAATTTTATTTTTGAAATGTTATTCCCAGTATTTTTAGGACGTATTTGACAATTTTTGTCCCAGAAAACTGTTTTCAAAAACCTTTTGTACGAGACATACCTTTTGGTTCTTCTTTTCTTGGCAGTGATGTCTGACTTCTGACGATATAGATTCATCGACACTCTTCTTTGGCTTCCCCTTGAAAGATTAACCTCTGTAGATCATTTCAAGGTTTCTTTTGCTCCCCCTTGATCTAACCATTTCTGTCGATCAAGTTACTTTCTTTTGCTCCCCCTTGATCTAACCATCTCTGTAGATCAAGTAATTTCTTTCTGCTACCCCTTGACCTATGCTTGGATCAAAATAGGATAAGTTTTGCATAATACATACGTCATGTTTACCAGAGGTTCTGTAGGAGTCGTCAAAGGTTATGAGCAGACCCACAGAAGCTCTGTTATTTCAAGAACTATTTAAGATTGAGAATTTACATATAGAAAGAAATCAATCAAAGCAATAAATAAAGCAATATATTTATACACATGTTTACAGAAGATAAGCTATACTTACAGAGGATTTTCACCTCATATTGATCATTCATAACTTACCCACCAAGAAATTGAATCTTTTCTCGTCTAAAGCTTTGGTGAATAAGTCCGCGAGTTGGTATTCCGTGGGCACGAAATGCATCTCGATTGTACCGTATTCAACATGATGTTTCAAGAAGTGGTACCTTATATCGATATGCTTGGTTTTTGAATGTTGCACAGGATTGGCAGAGATGGCAACGACACTTTTGGAATCACAGAAGATGGGTATCTTGAGTAGGATGTGGCCGTAGTCTTTTAGCTGAGTCTTCATCCACAGAACCCGAGAACAACAGCTAGCAGCAGCAACGTATTCAGCTTCTGCCGTAGATGTTGACACACAATTCTGCTTCTTGGAGGTCCAACTGACTAGCTTACCACCTAGGAATTGACAACTCCCAGAGGTACTCTTTCTGTCGAGCATGCATCCTCCATAGTCTGAATCTGTATAAGCTTTAATACAAAAGCCAGAGTTCTGTGGATACCAGAGACCAAGATTTTTGGTCCCCTTTAGGTATCTAAAGATTCTCTTAACAGCATCATAATGTGATTTCTTAGGATTAGCTTGATAACGTGCACAAAGACATGTGGCATGCATAATGTCAGGTCTGCTAGCAGTTAAGTATAACAGAGATCCAATCATGCCTCTGTAGAGAGTGCATTCTACAGAGATACCATCTGGATCTAAGAATAACTTATTTCCAGTGGCCGTTGGAGTTTTCATGGCAGAGGTATCAGAGAGGCTATACTTGGAAAGAATGTCAGAGACATATTTGGCCTGATTTATAAAAATTCCCTCTGATGATTGTTTGACTTGGAGTCCGAGGACGAATGTTAATTCTCCCATCATACTCATTTCAAACTCACTTTGCATGAGTTTTTCAAAACTTTTGCACTCTTCTGTATTAGAAGACCCAAAAATTATGTCGTCCACATAGATTTGTACAAGCATTATTTCACTGTTTTTACGTTTATAGAATAAGGTAGTATCTGTTGTACCTCTGTCGTAGCCATTGACTAGAAGAAAGGTAGAAAGTCGTTCGTACCATGCCTTTGGAGTCTGTTTCAGTCCGTACAGAGCCTTTTCAAGATAGTACACATGCCTTGGGAACTTTGAGCTTTCAAACCCTGGTAGCTGATTTACGTAAACCTCTTCTTGGATTTCACCGTTGAGAAAAGCTGATTTCACGTCCATCTGATAGACTTTGAAACCTCTGTGGGCTGCGAAGGCTAAGAATATTCTTATTGCTTCGAGTCGTGCGACAGGGGCAAAAGTCTCATCGTAGTCTATGCCTTCTTCTTGTCTATATCCCTTGGCCACTAATCGTGCTTTGTTTCTGATGACCACTCCATCTTCATCCTTCTTATTTCTGTAGACCCACTTAGTCCCAATGGCCTGTTTCCCTCGTGGCAGAGGTACTAGAGTCCAGACTTTGTTGCGCTCAAACTGCAGAAGCTCATCTTGCATGGCGTCTACCCAGTTTGGGTCGTCAAGGGCTTCAAAAATCTTCTTTAGCTCTATCACACTAATAAAGTTCGTAAAGAAACAAAAATTAGCAGTGGCATACCTTGTTTTTACCGTGTCAGAGGGTTCACCAATTATTTGGCTTAGAGGATGGCTTTTTGTCCACTGAGTCGAGCGTGGATGATGGTCACCAATGTCATCGAATTGTTCTTTAGAGGCTTCTTGTTGTTGTTCTTCTTCTTCTTCTGGTGTAGCCTCTATCGTAGTGCGTGCCTTTGTAGTTGATCCTACAGTTTGTGGAATGATTTGTATGAGTGGTGGTGGAGTTTGTTCCTCTAAAGGCGTATATACTTGGTCCTCTATATCCTCTGTTATGGGTTCCTCTGTGGATTGTGGTGTTCTTCAGCAGCTTCTGTGGTCGTTTTCCTTTGTGTTTCATCTTCTGTAGTCTCTTCCTCAGCATTTGCATCTGTAGCATTTACAGAAGATGATGAAGCATTATTTGGACCAGTTAGAGTCATACCTGTAGGATTTTGACCGACAGAAGATTGTTCTGCAGAAGCTCTGATTGTTCCAACAAAGGGATCAATGTCGTCGTGGAACATCTCTAAAAATAGAAGATTTAAGTCTTCTTTTGTTTGTGAGATGCCAGAGGATTCCCCTTTAAGTCCGAGTTCTGAACTGATTTGCTCAGAAGTCTTTTGTAAGGTATACTCTGTAGGCTTTGGAAGTGGCAGAGTATCCAATGAATTTTTCTTCGTCAGCTTTTACCTCAAACTTTCCTCTGGAATCTCTGTCGTTTAAAACAAAGCATTTACATCCGAACACATGGAAAAATTTGATGTTTGGCCGCCTTTTGTTAATCAGTTCGTAAGGAGTCTTGATGTGTCTTTTCACAATGGTTGAACGATTATGTGTATAACAAGCGGTAGAAATCGCTTCTGCCTAAAAGTTCATCGGTAATCCGCATGCTGATAGCATAGTTCTTGCGGCCTCCACGAGCATTCGATTCTTTCTTTCGACTACGCCGTTCTGCTGTGGAGTGCGTGCGACAGATAAGTTCTGTGATATTCCTTCTGTAGAAAGATAGGCTTCAATGACAGAGTTTTTAAATTCTGTGCCATTGTCACTTTTTAACTTCTGTATTCTGCATTCATAAAGAACTTGGATTCTTTTCATTAGATTAATCAAGATGATTGGAACATCTGTTTCTTTCGGACAAATTCAACCCATGTGAATCGCGAATACTCATCAATTAAGACAAGTATGTATTTCTTGCCACCTAGGCTCTGTATGGCAATGGGACCGCAGAGGTCGACATGAAGCATGTACAGAGGCCTAGTGCAAGACACATCTGTTTTGCCTCTGTGGGAAGCTCTTCTGAGTTTTCCCATTTCACAGGCAGAACACAAATGATCCTTATTAAATTTAACATTAGGCAAACCTTTAACTAGATCAAGTTTGACCAGTTTATCCAAGGTGTGAAAGTTCAAGTGACAGAACCTGTTATGCCATAACCAGGCTTCCTCACTTTTACAGGCTATAAGGCAAACTTTGTCCTTGTTCTTGGAACTGAAATTCATCAGATATAGATCACCTCTTCTTTCGGATCGCAGAAGTTCCATTCCTGTGTCTTCACTTTTCAGAGAGCAGAAAGTTCTTTTGAATAACACATCGAATCATGTATCACAAAGTTGGCTTACACTGAGTAGGTTGTGTTTAAGGCCATCCACATATGCAACTTTGTATACATAAACGTTTTCCTTCTTTATGACTCCATAGCCCTTGATGTGTCCCTTTTTGTGGTCTCCAAAAGTTACAGATTCACCATCGAGTGTTTCTTTGTACGTGGATAGTAAACTTCTGTAGCCAGTCATGTGCCTTGAGCATCCGGAGTCTAGATACCAGATTGGCACATACCACTTCTGCAAGACAATCACAGAGACTTAGGTACCCATATCCACATGGGTCCAATATTGTTAGAATTTTTCAAGTTTGCCTTAGCATTCTTGAAATACATTTTATCTTTTGTAGAAGAATCAGATTGTTTCTTTGTAGGTTTTGACTTTTGAATTTGAGTAGAGAGTAAACAATCTTGACTGGAGAAGTGATTATTTAGTTTGAACATAAGATCAAAGGAATGACAATATTGAATATGAGACGTGATTTGCTTGAACTTTTCATTGAATTCATTGAACTGAGCCACAGAGGCATTACATTCTTTCTTAACACTAAATTTCCTATTACAAGAAGATCTATGAATACTAGAATGTTGTTTGCAAAAGCTTTGTTTAGTTCTTGCCTTCTGTGAGTCTCTTCTGTGGTGAACATCTTTTCTTCACTGTCACAGAGGAAAAAGATTTGTTAACTTTAGGCCATTTTCCCTTTTGTTGCCAAGTGGGATTTTCGTTAATTTGCCTTAAAGGTTTTGAAAATTTTCAACTTTTAGGATCTACAGAGGTCTTCTTTTTAAGATTTAACATATCAAGCTCAGCAGAGGTTTTGACTTGTAAATACAAGTTTAGAAAATCTGGGCAGATAGGTATCTCTGTGATTTTCTCTTTTGGAGAAATAGTTCTGTTAAGAACTTCAGAGGAGAATTTAACATCCTCTGTGTCATAGTGAACTATCCCTGATGTAACATCCGTCTCTGAGTCGTCAGAAGATGAATCGTCCTCATATATACAGAGGTTGAGTCATCTCTTTCGACAGAGGCTGGATTTTCCGAACATGTATCGTACGAGCTTTCTTCCTCTGTAGAATAACTTTCATAGACGGCAGAGGTTTCTGATAAGATCTCTTCAGCGAGAATTTTATCTACATAAGAGGTACATAAGTTTTCTAAAATGTTTGTTTTCCATACTTCCAAAATTTCCTTTTCAATTGTTTCTATAAGTTTTTCTTCTGAAAAGGTGGATTTAAACTCAAGAGCTTCTGCCGATAATTTCTTTTCAACATTTATCATACAGACAAAAGCAACCTGCGTTTGAGTCTCTGGTTTACCAAACTTAAAGATACCAATCTGATCTTGTGTTTTCAGATATTTCTTTGGTTTGATTCCTCTATTGATAGAGGTTGAAGATGATGAATCTGTGTTTTCAAACCACACATTGATCATCTTCATATGTTTCCTCAAGTGAGGTTCCACAGAGATTTTAGCCCTTTTACTTACAGAGAGTAAGTTTGGAAAATCAGGTTTGTTCATTTTTCCTAACACAAACAGAGAAGACAGAGGTTTAATTCTTTTGCCTTCAACACCTAGGGTAATATCATCGTACCCTATATCCCGTCTTCCTATTTGTGAGTTTACTTTATCATACACCTTCTGTGCATCTTTATAGTTTTTAAGTAAAACTTCTCTTCTGAGTAGATCTTGCCAAAGTATCTCTCTCTCTCTCTTTGAAAGTATTCTTTTAAAGTATTCTTTGAGAGCTCTTATGTCTGTTGTTTCACTTCTAGAAACTGAAAGTTCTTTTGTTTTGACTTTTAGAGCAGAGGTTAATTCAGAAATTTGCCTTTTTAAAGGATCTAGATTTTTGTTCCAATTCTTTTCTACTCTTTCCTTTTCTTCAAAATTTTTGGCTTTTTCTTGAGTGATAAGCCTTACTTCTCTCTCATTAAAGGTGAGTCTTTTTTGAATGCTTTCATTTATCTCTTTTAGTTCAATCAGTTCAATGTTAAGTTTAAGTAAATTATCATCTACAGAATTAGTACAAGAGGTAGAGTTTGAAGTGGATACCTCAGTGTCAGTGCCGGAGTCGACTTCTGCCATGCCACAGAATAGGGCATTGGTGGTGTATTCATCGTCAGAGGTAGAGTTTGACTCGAAGTCCTCCTTGTTCGCCTCAGAATGCCCTTTGTTCGCCATTAGGGATTTTTGCGCATAATACTCAGCCTTCTTTTTGTAAAAAGCTGAGTCCTTCTGTGGGCGATTTGGTCTACTTCTGCATTCATTTGCGAAATGGCCTGGCTTCCCGCAGTTGAAACAACCTTGGGAAGTGTTTCCAGCACGATCGTCGGACTTCTGTCAGTCTCCACCTTTCTCCGTTCGGCATTCGTTTGCGTAATGACCAGGCTTTCCACACTTGTAGCATTCTTGTTGTGTGTGGCTCACCTTGTCATCTAACCTCTGTCGGTCATTACCTCTGTAGTTTCTGTCGCTTGACCTCTGTCGGTCATTTCTATCATCTGACCTCTGTCGGTCACTCGATTCTTCTCTTCTTCCATCATCTCCTCTATCACCTCGGTTGTCTCTGCCATATCGATTAGTTCCTGAAACCCTCTGGTTTCCTCTGAACTCTCTTGTCAATAGAGCTAAGGATTTAGCTAATGACGCAAGAGTTATCTCTTCTTCTACCAGCTCGTCTTCTTCGCTATCAACCATCACTATCTTCTTCTTCTCATTCTTCTTCTCCTCTGTTGCTCTCTCATTTCTTGGTCTCTCTGCAGCCTCTGTAGATTTACTAACCAATGCGTTTGGTGCAATGGTTAGTGTTTTAGACTGTGCTATTTGAGGCTCCAATGCGGCTAGTGTTCCATAGAGATCAGAGAGTGTCCAGGAGTCTAGATCTTGGTTTGTTTGTAAAGACATAGACAACTGGAGCCACTCATCATTCAGGCTTTTTAGAAACATGACGTTATTTTCTTCCGAGGTTCTGTGAATGCCAGACTTTCTACATTTGTTTATGAGAGAGTTGAACCTGTCGTACGTCGTTTGCAGAGATTCTGTTGCAGAGGCTCTGAAGGCATGATATTCATTTATGTATTGTGACCTTCGGTGTATCTCTTGAAATTGCATACCTCTGTTATTGTGCTTTTAGGGTTAATACTGAATCTACCGTAGAGTGAATTCATAAGGATCATGTACACATAGGACAAAGCATCATTTCCTTCTTGAAAAGAGCGAGCTAACAAAGTCTTTGAATGGACTTTCCTTCCTCTCAAAGAGGTAGCCTGAGATAGGGACCACCTTGTACCCAAGGCCAACAGCATACTTCAACTCTTCGCTATAGTAGACTCCTACAAACTCACCCGTTTGAAAGATCAGAGTTCCTTTCTTACCACGATATGGCAGAAAGAGCTTATTGATTGTCTTCGGACATACCACATATGCCTCAATAAAGCCTAACATGCTATCTATGTCCTTGTCTTCCAGATTTGAATACCATACTGGTTTACCACAAGGCATAGGATATTCTTTCATTACATGAGGATAGAGTGAGTTTACGTCATAGTAGTATAGATTCTCACCATATGGCTTATATGCATCTGTATGACCCCCATAGTAAGCTTTCCTAATAAAGGTGTCTTCGTTTTGGTTCGGAATGTGTATTGGAAATATTATATCGTTGTAGTATCTCAGACTAAAGATGTTAAGAGCCAGAGATGAAAGAGTGATTTTGCTTTCAATATCTAGCTGGTACAGATTCCAATAGATGGTCTTTGCTTTTTGCATAACTCCACCTAATAGAAGGATATCGTCTTCATATACTCTATCAAATCCTCTTTGTTTTTCTCTATATTTGTCTCGTTCACACTCTCGTGGTCAACTGAACCTTTTCTCCCAAGATCTGGGCATATACTCATTGCTAGGTTATTAAGCGTACCTGGGAGTAGATTCAAGGAATCCCTGAAGCGGAATAACATCATTTTACCAGAATAGACTGATAACTCATAAAGCCTATTGTTCCGCATAAGTGGTTTAAGCCTATATTTAGGGTGATGACTTGAAAGGTGCCTAAGCAAGAAAATTCCATCGAATCTAGAGAAGTTGTGGAAGTAAACTGTTTTCGCTTTCTTCTCTTGTTTCACTAGTCTTTCAATCATACTGATCAAGTCAATAAGAACCCTTTTACTTCTTTCTTCAAAGCCATCCAGGATGACTTTATAGTCTTCACTAAAGTAGGTATGAATTATCATATCCTTTTCTATCATTTTTCCAGGATGAACCATCATGAGACCAGCGGCATAAGGCTTATGAATGTTATTTACCTTTATTGTCTCGAGGTCGGATACAATGAATGGTTTTTGTTCCATGCTACCTTTTTTGATAGCTGTGATATACTCAGGATACAATTTCTCATTTTTTTCTACCTGTGCGAGTGATTCTTATTGCTTTTTCAGGCTTGGACTTACTTAATCCTGCTTTCAGGATTTCTGAAAGTGAGCTATATCTTTCCTTTTTTGATAGGGCTGGCCTATCCTCCTTCATTTTCTCACTCAGATAGGCTCTGATCATCACTTTGACGATAGATGATCCGTCGTAGATCTCAGCATATCCCAATAATAAGTCAAGGGAATTGCTGCCCCTAACGTAAATGTAATCAGTTCACCGTAAGATCTCTTCACTGTTAAGGAGATCGTAAATTTACTATACCCTAATATTGATGGGTAAACATACTGGATTAAGAGATCCAAAACAGCAAGACTGAGTAGGCTTGTTTCGTTCACTATGGGATAAGGTTGACTTAAGTCATTTACTGCTATTATTAACCTTGGATGTGGATCATGAACCATAGTTCTTTCTATCTTATTAAAGAATGGCCCTAATAACATGTTTGTATTAACATGTCTATATTAACTATATCAGTTGTGTAAGTTATCATATTTCTAATCCTAAAGTGATTTTGTAAGATAGTCATTTGTAAAAATAGGTTATTTTGTAAAATCATTTGTTTTTTCATTTTTTATTTTTTTATCAAAAGTGTAAACTGTAATTGGGAGATTTACTCAAATCTACCCCTTTTGGTAATACCTTATTCATGAATTGTGCATACTTTTTATAATGATCTTCAATTCTTTTTGTATTGCCGCTTTTACCGCATACTAGATTTGTATAATTCTCGTAACAGTTCAGTATTGTATTGACTCTCTCATCCCAGACTTTTTTTCATTCTTTTTCATACCCTCTGGCATTAGATCATTTAAACATGGTTCAAGTATATAAACGAGAAAGTACTGTATGTAAGATTAAAGACTTTTGTTCTTCTAGTTGAGCATTATCCTTATTAGCTGACATTCTTGTATGTTCTATAATATTTGAATACATAAACTCGTTGATGATTTTAAGAGGCGGGCCCATCTCTGAAAACACTTTGTTATAAACTCCTGGCAAGTAATCGCTAGCAAACGATGTACTAATAAAGTTGTCGTGTACTATGTAGATTGGTACTTCACAGGATAACATAACTTCAACTACTTTCATGGCAAGATTGGCATCCCTCTGATGAATGAAGTTCACGAAGGTTGATGTTACTGTCTTTCTTCTGTCTCTATCATTGGAAGAGACTCTCAGAGTCACTTTACGTCTCTTTTTCTTATTATTTTGGCAATCGTAAACCCAGATATGTACTGGTTCCATTTTCATATAGTCTTAGACTGTTTGAAAGTAATCTACTTGATATTTCACTTCCCGCTCTGTTTTTGATACAACCCAACCTATATTCTGGATCAAACGGATCATGTTATCCATATTATGGTATTTTGTTTTCCAGAAACTAAAGCAGCTAGATGCTAATGAATAACTCTCCTTATTAGTTATGAATTGAGAGAGTTGTTCTCGTAAATCACCTGCGGTACTCGTCAATGTTTTCCCATAGATCATTGGCATAAAGATACTCTTGACTATCTTACGATCAAGTTTCGCATCTATTAGATTTGTGAGATTCTTATCTATCTTCTCATCTTTTCTAATGAAATCTTTCAGCTCCTCCAGAAGATATGAATAAATATCATTAATTTTTTTTATTATCAGTGGATAATGAAAAGAGATTTGTTCTATATGCCATGGTTTCATCCAATAAAAAGTAACTCATAATCTGATAAGCACTAGCTGATGCATCTTTGGTTATATGGAGATTACCTAAAAACTCTTAATCCTTAATTCTATAAAGTATAAGACGTATAGTACTAATGAACTGAAAGGGTTTTTTTGCTTTCGAACTAAACTTGTAAATATCCTTTACCATTCCTGGAAGTGCTACTTTTTCCACCCAATCATAAGAGTCACTGTATGACTTAAAAGACTTGAAATGGAAGGCTCCTCCATTTGCCACGTTCTTTTTTTACTTCATCACAATTATTATTAGCAAACATAATCAGGCTTCTTGCTAGATCACCTTCATGGAAGTGTAACAAACCACAACGGTAGATTCTACCTCTGAAGTCAAGAAAGACTGGCAAATAAAACTTATACCCAGTGTATGCTTTTGCCATATTGATAATCAAATTCTCATATCGTGCACGTTGGATGTCCTTCTGTAATTGATGTAAAAGATTGTCAAAGCTTTTCAATTTCCTAATTTCTGCATCTTTCATGTAATTCTCCCTAAGTAAGGGAGTGATATCTTTCATCTTGATGTTGCTAAGAAACCTTGGCATGAGTAAACCACACTCAACAAACTCGGAATAATTTCCTGTTATCAGACCAAACATATCTTCATTTATTTGAAATGCCTGACCCTGCAACTTGTTCATTATTGAACAGATTCTTTCGTGATTCCCTCGATATTGATATAATAGTGGTTGATATTATTTGAACTTATCAGGTTGTAACGACTGAGATTACCACAGTGTGTTGTTAAATAACCACCATTCAAATCAGAAAGGAACCTTGGTGGATCATCTCCTCTTCTAGGTCTCTCCCAATCTGATGGTTTGCATACCATTGGTAGATTGAACTTTATGGGAAGTAATGAGAGATCAAAATTACATACGCCATATAGCGTGCTTTCAATATAATAAGTATCTTTCTTTTTTCCTATGACATAGGTACTTTTATCTGATGATACACTGATCATTTCCTTTTTTAACATAAAATCAAACAATTTTGTACAAATAGGAAACATTTTCTCTATTTTTTTTGTTTTTGATTCCTTCTCATTGATTTTTGTTTTTGATTCCTTCTCATTTTTAGATTCCTTCTCATTTTTAGATTCCTTCTCATGGAGATGTGTATTTGTTTTTATACCTCGGCGAGTTATTAACAATCCATGTGATCTTACATTTCTTTCAAGTTGATCCACTAAAGATGCAACACGAACCATCGTATTTGAATCTGTGGTATACAACTGACTGAGAACATAAACAATTAATGCCTCAAGTGTATAATGACCGAACAAGGCTATCATTCTCTTATCATCATCTGATTTGAGCTCATTAATAAGAAAATCTTTTGCATTGATGCTTGCTTGTTCATTTGATGCAAGCATCTTTATTAAGTAAGGATTTGTTTTATAAATGGACTCCTCGTCAAAGTGCATTGTTAAATTCTCTATTTGGGTTTGTATGACACGTAAATCGTCATCACTTAGCTTGTTTGCTCTATTTTTATTCAATATTTGTATTACTTCATCCTTGTACTGACTTGTACTGCTCTTAACACTCTCTTCAATATTCCCAGAACTTTTAAAATCACTGTACAATTTGTCCCAGAAACTCACTATAACCCCTTTATTTGATGACTCTGAAACAACATTCTCTAACCACTTACGAGGCTCTATATTCATTTAAAAATTTAATTTTATATTTCAAGCAAAGTACTCTAGGATTTTACTTCATACTTATAAATTTAGTTTATTAACAGACTTATCTACTTTCATCTAGCATCTTATAGACGACATTTAGACAGCATCTTCAAAATACTAGATAAAAACAGACACATTTAGCCTATATCTAAATACAGTATGAAGGCGCCATACCCTGGACCAATTAGTTCTTTTAGGACAAACTCCATCATTGAGAGGTTTCCCAGCATTCCAGGAACTCCCGATGGAGACAGGCATCGAATAAGCTAGTTCCAAATACTTAATTTATTTAGTATAGCGAAATATTCATGGATTTTCTATGGAGAAGTAGTGGTTCATGGATGAAATCAGGCCACACCCATGTGACTTGCTTTTGTTTACATGTAACTTTTGTTTTGTTTTACATGTCCATAGTGCCATTACCTTGTCACTAAAAGCTTGACTGACCACTCTAGCAAAATGACTAGAGAAAGGCACTGTACTTCTTGAATCGGGATACAAATTGATCAATTTATCAAATTGACATTGATTTATATCCTAAAGGGTCTCAACATAAAGGAGATTTAGGTACCCATCTAGTTGTGGGTCCCTTCTTGTTAGTTCCAAAAGACTTCCTATCAAACACAGGATGTTTTCTTTTCTTTGAAAAACTTTTGTGTTTATAAAATGCATTTGAATCAAACATCGGATAATGAATTTTATATGTATCAGATGAATAAACATCACCACCAGAACTACAACATGAGGAGCAACATAAACCACCATTGGCAATTCGAAACATTTGCTTTATTGAATATCTAAAAGAGTTTTTACAATTCTCTTTATTTTCAGCAAATGAACTAATTGAACAAGGGTTGTTGACTATGCTACTCTTCTCATCTGTTGAAGTATCTGGAGACAACTGCTTGACTTTCCAAACTTGTCTTGGTCTTTTCTTCACAAACCTATCTGAGAAAGTAGAAGAAGAAGCATCAGAATCAGTTCCAGATTTTGAATCTTGTTTCTTAGATTTCTTTGACCTTCTCCTTTTTCTATGATTCTTTTTGTGAAAATTTGCATTTATAGTAAAAGAATCATCAATTTTCTCTGTTTCAACATCTGAATTAGAAGACATTACTTTGTGTAAGAAATCAAACTTTGAAACTTTTTCATTTATACTTTCCTCAGAGTTACTCTCCTTTTCTTTTTCAGAACAGTCAAAATCAGAATCAATTTTATCATCAGAAGAAGAGCTTTCGTTAGAATCGTCTTCCATCGTGTCTTTCTCAGAATCAGATTGTACAACATTTTTATATTTTTCAAAAATATCTAGTTGAAGTTTTATTTCTTCTTCAAAACTTAAAGTCACGAAGGTAGAAATTATGTCATTTTCAAACTCAAACAAGATATTTTGTTCTTCCAATTTAGCTTCAAGATCTAAAATTTTACACTCTAATACTAATGGTGGAATGTATCTTTTAGTATCATAAGATATTTGAGGTACATTCTTTTTATTAGTATTAATAGCATAACTATCAAAATAATCGTTTGGTAATGATGCTTTTTCGGACTTTGTGAAATTTGATAATTTTCTAGAAAGTCTTGATTTTCTAGAATCTTGAGATTTGATGTTGTACTTTTCATTTTCTCGAGTGTATACAAATGGAAGGTGATAAATCCCAGATCTCTAGCAATAAGATATGAATGTAGTGAGAGAGAATCTAGAGAGCAAATATGTCATCCATGTATTGATCTCAAAGGATTACAAAAGGTTTCTAAAAGATTACAAAAGCTTTTTTAACAAATGAACTAGACAAGCCTATTTATACCCATGACATACAAGGTATAAAGGCATTCACAATACTGTATAGACTCATACAGTACATTGACTTTACAGTAAATCTTGAATACAATAATGCTCTAACAATCTCCCCCTTTGGATTCAAGATTTAAAAAATTTGACAGCAGTCTTCAGCTCTTTGTAAAGTCAATCTTCTTCAACAGACACTTTATCAAACTATCTTCAAGCCTTGTACATGAAAACAGATCTTTGAACTTTTAGGTGTAAGCGCATTCCGAGAACCACTCAGAACTAAGATAACCAAATTCAGCAATATTTAGACTTCACATGATCCTTCTCCCCTGATCTTCAGTGTTTGTTCACGAATCATTGACTTGAAAGCTCTTAGACATGAGATATAAACATTTCTCCCCCTTTTTCGATGAAAGTGAGCATCATTATCATCGAAAACCTTCTTCAATTTCAGTCGCGTCACTGAGTATTACTAACAATCTCCTCCTTAGTGGATAACCTTGCTCCCCCTCAAAATAAGAATTATGGAGCAATTTGTTTTCTCCCCCTGAAAGTATGCATATGTTTCAATAACGCACAATATACAAATTTTAAAAAATTTACACAAGGAAAATAAAATTCATTGAACTTCATTTTATAACTACTAACATTTGATCATTTGAATGCTTTACAAAAGAAATTCAACTTAATGAAATTTAACAATATTTCAATCAAATGAAATCAAATGCATGTGTTTGGATTCAAAAACAAGACATCATTGCATATCAAGTTACAAACGTTCAGTTTCAACCCCTTTATTAAATCTATTTGGTGTGCTAGCATGCGAAATATGATTAGCATCAAGCGTATGCAATTCTAAAACATATAAGAATACTTTGCTCTACTCACACTATTTGTCCAAAATCAGAATTTCATAAATTTACGGGTTTATCGCGACTTTGTATTTTCCCCAAGTTTCAAGAGATGTGTGCTCTTTGGCATCTTTTGATTTTATGCACATTTGAATCTTTTGATTTTGTACTCATTGGCATCTTTTGATTTTGTGCGCATTGGCATCTTTTGATCAAAATGTTTAGTAAGAATAAGATACACCGTTAAACATGACTTTCTATCTGGTTCTATAGCAGGATTTGGGTTAGCAGATCCCAGACCAGTTGGCCTTAGGTGCTAGGTGTCGAGCACCCCTTAGAACTTAATTTCCCAAACCAGAAAGGCCACATCGATATATCTTAAACCCATTTGTAGCAGTAGAACATGGCTTTCTATCTGGTTCTATTGCAGGATTTGGGTCAGCCGATCCCAGACCAGTTGATCTTAGGGACTAGGTGTCGAGCACCCCTTAGGACTTACTCTCCCAAACCAGAAAGGCCACAGGCACAAACTTTCAAACTAAATGATAGTGCAATAATTTTATCTCAATCACTTGGTTCTAAAACATAGTGCTTTGCCCATATTTTCATTTCCATCCATCATTTTGACAAAATAGGCTTTTTAAGCATTATATTCTATATATATCCAGATTCACATAACTTTGAGCATTCAGCATAATTTCATTCATGTTTTGCTGACCTTTCGATTTATTTTAGAAGTGAAAGTTGAAACAAATATAACTCAGATAAAACAAAAAACACTTGTAAAATCATCTTTTAGCACACATTTAATTCATTGAATGAAAATTGAAAATTTTATCTCATTGAATTAAATTTATAAAGATTCAAATTTTCAAAGTGGTAGAAACAAAATATAATCCAATGTTACCTTTTACCACGTTCCTTGAAACAGAAAGATGTAACAGTTAAGGATATCACCTGAGAAGTGTGAGTTCTAAACTGATTTGTTTAGAAGTCTTAGTCGTTGAAGTACGGGTCCTGAACTGAATTGTTCAGAAGCCATAGTCGTTGAAGAACGGGTTTTGAACTGATATGTCCAAAAGCCAAAAATATTTATCTCCCCCTTAATAGTACAAATATTCTTCAAAAAATTACGCCGCTTCTCTTCTGTTTTCAGTCATGTGTGTGGTATATATGTAACATTCAGCAGAACACATGATATACCTACAAAACAGTTTAAGCAGATTTTGGTACCCAATGGCACTTGGATCCTAGTGGGTTAGGTGTAGATTTCTTACAAGGAATACTGTAAGAACCATACCAATAAGAAGTATAATCTTTATGCACAAAGTCATTTGATCCATAGTAAGAACAACAGATTTTCTTATGTGCCAACCTAATCAGATGATTTACATAATGAATAGGATTAGGTTTAGCATAAGATTTACCTTTTGGCGTATTGTTCTTCTTTGCATTTGATGTGGATACAGATGATTTTGGCACATTTTTCTTTGGAACTGTTGTGCCTTTGATTCTCCATTACATCTTCACCCTCTTGAAGACTGGAACTTCTTCAGATTTGGAAGTATTAATTTTAGGCACCTTAAGAATATCATCCGATTTATCAAACAGAGGATTATAGAAAAGATTAGAAGAACGAATCTGACCTTTTGAGAAATCTGTTGATCTATTAAATTGTTTAGAAGGAATGTTTTTAAAACTTGAACTTGAAGCAGTTTTAAAAGAACATTCAGAATCATTTGAATCAACAAATGGAGTCTGAAAGATAGAATTATGACTAGCCTGCTTTGAGACATCAAATTTAAAAATGACGTCTTCAAGTTCTTTGACTTTGTTTATTAAAACATTTTTCTCTTTAGAAATTAGATCAAATTTCTTTTGGAGATCAGATTTGATCAACTGATCCTTCATAATATCAGCTGATAAACCAAATAAACTTTTGGTAAGATTAAGAATCACATCTTCAAAATATACACGTTCCGATTCAAAATCTTTTTCCAAAAACCTTCTTTTATCAGTAATCTCTTTGAAAATTTCCATATTTTTCTTTTTAAGGGTTTTACTTTCCTTTTCAAAGAGATTTTTCTTTTCCGTGAAATCTTTTATTTCCTTTTCCAAAAGATTTTCTAATTCAGAGATTTTTATGGAAAGTTCAGAACTTTTAATCTCAAAAAAATTTCGTTCAGTTTCAAATTTAGCTCTTTCTTTTTCGAGCTTGTCTTTTTCTAAAAATAAAACTTTCTCAAATTCAGAAACTTGTTTTGAAAGTTTTATACAATTAAGTTCAATTATTTCCTTTTCTAAAAGAATCTTCTCTCTCCTGTCTTCAATGCTCTTCAGATCAGCATTTTCCTTTTTAAGAGTTGTTACTTTCTCTTGAAGTTTCTCGATTTGATCGTGCAGACTTGAGTTGTCTTTGTCTTTCTTTGTTTCAAGACCTGCAATATAAACTTCAAGATCAGTTATTCTTTTAGTAAGTTTAGCATTTGAAGAAGAAATGTCTAAAATTTGTCTTTTCAGATTAACATTTTCTTCTTCCAATGCTTTATTTAAAATAGGAGTTGAAGAATTTGAAGCATTATCTTTAACAGGAGTTTCTGATATAGGAGATGTTTCTGATAAAATAACTTGTTGCAAAATTCCATTATTTGCCTTAGCTTTTTCAAGTGGCTTTGGAGGTGTTTTTGTTATTATGACTTGTTGCAACACTTCATTATTTGGTTTAACAGATACATGTGAATTAACAGATGTTTCTGTTATAATGACTTGTTGCAACTTTACATTTGGTTTAACAAAAACTTTTGCAATTGGAGGAATCTCCTTTTTCAGAGTTTGCTTCAAATCTTCACCAGTGCTTTTAACAATAACTTGTTGTAAAACCATTTTGAAAATTGCTAGAAATTGATCGTTCAGAAGATCAAGCAGACAGTGTATGAAAATACACTTTACAAAAAAATTTATATAAATTTTTTTCTTGAAAAGCTCTTACAATGTATGAAATACACTATAGAAAAAATTTCGGGATAATTTTTTTTTTTAAATTCACAAGAATTCGGATGAATAAGGATTCGAAATCAATGAATTCGAATGAAGAAGGGTTCGAATTCAATGAATTCGGATGAAGGAGGGTTCGAATTCAATGAATTCGGATGCTGAAGGGTTCGAATTCAATGAATTCGGATGCTGAAGGGTTCGAATTCAATGAATTCGGATGCTGAAGGGTTCGAATTCAATGAATTCGGATGCTGAAGGGTTCGAATTCAATGAATTCGGATACTGAAGGATTCGAATTCACTCAATTCAGACTTAACTTGGTTCGAATTCACTCAATTCGAATGTAACTGGGTTCGAATTCACTCAATTCGAATGTAACTTGGTTCGAATTCACTCAATTCGAACTTAACAGGGTTCGAATTCTATACTTGGAAAATCAAATTCAACTCAGATGAATCCACAACTTCTCAATTCGAATCTAACAGGGTTCAAATTCACCTCAATTCGAATCTAACAGAGTTCGAATTCACCTCAATTCGAATGTAGCAGGGTTCGAATTCTTTGAATTCGAATGCTTCTTGAGTCGAATTCTATACTTGTGATTCCAAGAACAATCCGAATTCTCTATGAATGTTCCGAATTCTCGTTGAATGATCCGAATTCACCAAGAATGATCCGAATTCTGCACTTCGAACTTCAAAATCACTTAATCTGCCATAACTTCTTCAATTCTTGATCAATTGTGATGAATCTTATATCAAATTGTTCGTAATTGAAATCCGCACACTTTTTCTGTTGATTGCAATTCACAATTCGATCAATTTGAACAGATTAAGATCAAAACAGTGATCTTGAAGTTTTGGAAAAAAAAAATCAAGAATCGATTAGATCTGTCAATTCTGTGCAGATTTTGATGTTAATCCAAGAATTAAAAGTGTTCAGGAAGCAAATCCGAATGCCATGATGCAAAGAATTGATTCAAAAACTCAAAATCTGGAAAAACTTCATGTCTGAATGATAAGACTTCAGATGAACAGTAAAAGCCACTTGGTCCGAATTCTTGAAGAACAGTGTAAAAATTCTTCAATTTGGTCTTCGATCTGCTTGAATCTTATGTTTAGCTCTGATACCAATTGATAAATCCCAGATCTCTAGCAATAAGATATGAATGTAGTGAGAGAGAATCTAGAGAGCAAATATGTCATCCATGTATTGATCTCAAAGGATTACAAAAGGTTTCTAAAAGATTACAAAAGCTTTTTTAACAAATGAACTAGACAAGCCTATTTATACCCATGACATACAAGGTATAAAGGCATTCACAATATTGTATAGACTCATACAGTACATTGACTTTACAGTAAATCTTGAATACAATAATGCTCTAACAGAAGGTGCATCTTTGTTGTAAGACTTCTTTTCTCTTCTACTAATTTTAAAATCTCATCATCATTTGTCCATTTAATTTTAAAATGAGGAGCATATTTGGCAAGAGTTAAAAACTCAAATTCATAAAGAGTAGGAACTTGCGTTTTAGCTTCTTCAAAAAATGTGGATTTTCAAATACATGTCCCCATTTTTCTTTAATAGATGTGTAACTCCTTAGTTTATTTAAATAAACCGTTTGTTCGGTTTGACCTCTCAAATAAAGTTTTTCTTCTAAAACAGTTACTTGTTTAGAAAGATTGTCTCTCATATTGGTCATTGATTTCCAAGATTCAAGATAAGATCTGTTTAATTCTTCCAACTCTTCTATTTTCTTTACAAATTTACCTTTTGTATCTTCTAAAATTTTGTTTTCATCTTTAAGGCAAATTTGTAATTTTTCAATAGATTTTGAATGAATATTATTCTTTTCCTTTTCAGAAAACAGTTTTGTGCGAAGTTCATGAATGGCAGTAGTCATGATGTTCATCTGATTCACAATAAATTCATAATCAAAAATAGAATGTACCTCAGAATCATCAGTTGAGCTTGCATTGTCATTTTCCTCATCATCACTGGCATCATCACCAATAAAGCACATGTTTTCCGCTTCCTTATCAGAGTGATCTAGCCAATATTCTTCTTCCGCTAACATAACTACACCGGTTTCCTTCTTTTCAGCCAATTCTAATTTCTTCTTGTAGTATGCTGCATCCTTTACAACTTTCACTCTACAGTCTCGGGAGAAATGACCGGATTTTCCACAGTTGAAGCAAACATCAGCTTTCTTTCCTTCCACCTTCTTGGTTTCCATGGGTTTTGGACCTTCAAACTTTTGTTCAAATGCCTTTGAACCACTAGCATCAGAATCAATCCTTCTTGAACCAGATGAGACTCTCAGATTATTTGACCCTGGCCTGTTGAAGTACTTCTTTTGAAAGTGCTTGGTCAAAAGAATCATAGCTTGTTGTAGCTCTTCACCATCATCTTCAGTCTGTCCATCACAAGCATTCTCTAATAGACTCTTTTCTGCCAACTGATTAGCAATCAAAGCAATTGGATCCACACTTGTGACTTTGTTCTTTTTATCCAACTTCTCTTTCTTTTCTTTGACCCTATCTTCATCAGTCATTAAAATTTCATACAACTCTTGAATTTGCATAGTTGAGATTCTTACATCATTTCTCATCCTATGACACGGTTTGCTCCATTCAGGTTGAAGAGCATTAAGAAACTTCAGATTAGCTTCCAATTCGGTCTTAGTAACTTTTTTTTCAGAAGATCATTAATAACTCCCCAAAACCGATCAAATACACTCTTCAACGATTCCCCTTCCTTTGCCTTAAAACTCTCAAAACTGTTCATGAACCGATTCTGTCTTAACTGAGTAGCAACTGCCGATCAAAGCATAATTTTCTCCAACTGAGTCCACATTAGCACCGGGTTGTATTTGAAGGAGTCAATGCGATTGTAAATGTGGTTTGGAAGAGCAAGAATAAGATTCTACTTTGCTTCTTTGTCTGCTTTAGCTCTCATTGCTTCTTCGGCAGTGTATTCTTCGACTCTTTTTAATTCTCTTGAAGCAGGCACAGTTGCTGTTGCGGGAATTACTTTGTAAGGTTGCACAAAAGGACCTTCCGTGAAAGCTAACATCATGTTATCCCCATTTGGTTGTCTCTCGATAAAATCAATAAACCTGTCTTGCCATTGTGAAAATTCATTTTCATTGATTAATACCGGTGGTCGGGTATCTGTTCCAAGAGACATCTGAATATCATTCCTATACAAACTTGCTTGAAGATTCATGATGAACAGTAATGAACAGTGAACAGTGAACAGTAGCAAAAGTCAGAAAAACAAAGGCTGGTTTGCGCTAGAAGTGAATGGCGCAAAGTGAGGTTTGCGCTAGACGACAGTGGCGCAAAGTGGAGGTTTGCGCTAGACGTCAGTGGCGCAAAGTACGGTTTTCGCAACCCATTGGTAGCGCAAAGTGGAGTTTGCGCAACCTGTTGATGGCGCAAAGTGGACTTGGCAGAAATCTCAGAAACCAAAGATGAACTGGCGCAAAGTTTGAATGTGGCGCAAACTGACCAAAAACGATCCAAATCTCTCAAAATGCAGAAATACACTTCCAAAATCTGCAAATTTGAAGGGAAAACAGTTTCTAACACAATCAAATAAAGCAGATTCACAGAATAACTCGAAATAGTGCCAAAATCGGATGAACAGATCTGAGAAACTCGAACATAACAAAATTCTCGAAAATCCTCAAATCGAACACCAAATCCGCAAAATCAGTCCATGATCCTTGAAACTAAAATGATCTTCTTTCAAAACCGAATCCAGCGATCACAAGCTCGAATCCAAATTCACACAAACTTGTAAGAATTCTACAAAAAGAGATTTTCTTGAAAAACAAGAAACTCGATCGATTTTTCTCTGAAAATCACAAATTTGATGAATGAATTTGAGAAATCTCTGCAGAAAAACACTCGATCACATGCTCTGATACCATTTGTTAATCTAAAACAGGATCTAATCAAGTATTCTAGAGAGAGAAATAGAGATCGTAGAGAGAGAAAAACATCAGTGCTCCATCTCTGATTAAAACAACTAGTTACAAAAGAGTTCAACAAGGGTACTTATACCCTTGACTTACAAAAGTCAACATAAAAGCTAAAGCTTAACATAAATAACCTTGATTACAATTAAAATGACATTAACATTTCCACCTAGGAGCTGACAACCTCCTGTGGTGCTTTTCCTATCCAACTTGCATCCTGCAAAATCACTATCTAAATAGGCGATTAGATCAAACCCTGAGTCTTTGGGATACGAAAGACCTAGGTTAGGAGTACCCTTAAGGTATCGAAAGATTCGCTTTACAGCGATCAAATGAGATTTCTTAGGTTCAGCTTGATATCGTGCACAAAAACAGGTTGCATACATAATATCAGGCCGGCTAGCTTTAAGATACAGAAGAGAGCCGATATCCCAAGGTACGTCGTGACTTTAACAGGTTTGCCTGAAGGATCCTTGTTTAGTGTCAGCGGCGGTGCCATAGGGGTTTTTATAGCTGAGCTCTGAGTTAAATCAAATTTTTTCAGCATATCTTTAACATATTTTCCTTGGTGAATGAACGTTCCTTTTTCATTCTGTTTGATTTGAAGACCTAGGAAATAGGTTAGCTCACCCATCATACTAAGAATAGACGAACGCTGATTTAACATCCATTTGATAAACCTTGAAGTCTTTGTGTACAACGTAAGCTAAGAATAGACGAATTGCTTCGAGTCTTGCCACTGGGGCGAATGTTTCGTCGTAATCTATACCTTCATCTCGTCTGTATCCCTGAGCAACAAGACATGCTTTGTTGCGGGTTACAGTTCCATGTTCATCCAACTTGTTTCGATAGACCCATTTAGTGCCTATCACTGACTTGTCGGATGGTCGAGGAACAAGCTTCCAAACTTTGTTTCTTTCAAATTCTGTCAGCTCTTCTTGCATAGTGCTGAACCAGTTTGGATCTCTGGGGGCATCATCTGTTTTCTTTGGTTCAATCAAAGAAATAAAGTTAACAAATAAACAAATGTTACCTGCACTTCGTCGAGTCTGAATACCAGCGTTTGGATCACCAAGAATTTGTTCAATAGGGTGATTAATAGTCCATCGCTAAGCCGAAGCATAAGCCGCTGACTCAACCTGAACTTCTGGAGAGGCTGAAGATGAGGCTTCAGCAACTTCTGGTATATCAGCCAAGAGAGGAAGAGGTTCAAATGTCATTTCATTCACTGATTGCTGAGAAGTAGATGGTATGTCTGAGGTAGAAGGTTTAGAAGCAGGCATAGTATTGAGAGGAATTGCTGAGACCTATGAGGATTCAGCTTCAATTGTCTGCATGTTTGAGATGATAGTAGAATCATCATCTTCAGCGGTATGAGTATGAGTTGGAGAGATAGGAGCATCTTCTGAATCACCATGATGAGAAAACATCCATTGATTCAGTTCTTCAGTATCAGTAGAAGGTCTAGAGTTTGCTGACAGGGATTCATCAAAAGTGACATGGATTGTTTCTTATACAGTTTGTCTTCTTCGATTGAAGACTCTGAAGGCTTTGGAGACTGAAGAATATCCAAGAAAAATTCCATCATCAGCCTTAGGATCAAACTTTCCAAGGGCATCTCTGTTGTTCAGTATGAAACACTGACATCCAAAGATGTGAAGAAAGCTAATTGAAGGCTTTCTCCCATGGAATAGTTCATAGGCTGTCTTCTTGAGTCTTTTGACAATCAGCGACCTGTTTTGAGTAAAACAAGCAGTATTGACAGCTTATGCCCAAAACTGAGTAGGTAGGTGAGAATCGCTGAGCATTGAACCTTCAGCTTCGATGATAGTTCGATTTCTACTTTCAGTGACTCCATTTTGTTGCGGTGTTTTTACTGAGGAAACGTTTTGAGAAATACCCTTACTTTCAAAGAAGGAGTCAAGGGAACTGTTTTTGAATTCAGTCCCATGATCAGTCCTTATTGAGCGAACGGTCATGTTGTTCAGGACTTCCATTTTCCTGACAAAAGTGATGAGTTCTTCAGGGGTGTTACTCTTAGAACGGAGAAACCTTACCCAGGTGTAGCGAGAGAATTCATCAACTATGACCATTGTATATTTCTTTCCAGCGAGGGATGATACTGAGGAAACTTGTTTAGATTTGAAGCTTGCCTTGGTTTGTTTCCCTTTCTCACACGCCGAACATAGAGACTCCTTGGCGTATGAGTGTTGATGTAGACCAGTAACTAACTCTTTAGAAGAAAGTGTATTTAGTGTCTTGAAGTTGAGATGGGAGAGACTCTTGTGCCATAGCCAGTTGACATCAGATGAGGCTTTTGAGAAGAAACAGGAGTTCTCAGTGGTTGTAGAGTCCATGTTTATAACATAAACATTTTCCATACGGTATCCGCTGAGATCTATCTTCTCCTTTTTGTCAGTAACACAGCAAGATTCCTTGGTGAAAATCACTTTGTTATCCTTGTCACACAGCTGACTGATGCTTAGAAGATTGTGCTTCAGTCCTTCAACATATGCAACTCTTCTGAAGGTTGTTGTATCATTAGAGAGTACACCAAACCCTCGGGTATAGCCTTTTCCGTTTCCACCGAAGGTCATTGAGGGACCCTTCTCTTCCTTATATTCAGTGAGCAGGTTTTTCATTCATGTCATATGTATAGAGCATCCGCTATCAAGATACCAGATACCCTTCTGAACCTGCAAACAAAAAGGAAGATTAGTTTGACTTGGGCACCCATTTCACCATGGGCCCACATTTTTCAGTGGTGGTAGAGGAAGTGGAAGGTTCAACGATCTTCGCATCGTTTGAAGATTAAGCTTCAGAACTAGTCTTCACTTTGGTTAATTTCTTAACCTTAGTGGTAGGTTTCACCTTGACCTGATTTGCACCAGGATTGGTCTTCTTTTCCTTGGGGGCATTGATCTTCACCTTAGCTAACTTTTCATCTTTGGTGGTTGTGGGGCACTTACTAGCAATATGATCGGTAAGTCCATAGTGATAACATTTGCTATAGCTAAAAGTATCTTTAGGACCATTTGTATGCTTAGCCAAGATTTTTAAATGAGCAGGGCCAGCACCAAGTATACCTTTGGCATTGGAAATGGGAGGAACAATCAGTTCTTCAGATTTCTTACCAATTATATCCACTCTGAGTCTAGGAGTAGATCGCTGAATAAATCCAGGGATCTTGTTTTTAGAAGTAGAGGGATAAGTCACTGAAGCTTTAGAAGCATTCAGCTTGGGTACAAAGGTACCCTTATGAGGTTTTTGGTTGAAAACCTTTTCTTTTCCTTTACCATTAGGGATTAAGGTAGGTTTTTCCTCAGGGATGGGGTTTTCAGTAGAGGAACACTGAGATGAGGAGGTGTCAGGGACTGAGGATACGAACATTCCAAATTTGAGCATGGAACGATCAGTGGTTGGTTCTAGAGTATCAGCTTTAAAACAAAGTCCACTCTTATCACTCAGGGGAATCTGAGACCTTATAATCTCAGTGATCGTTGTTGAGGAATTACACCATCCTTCAACAGTAGCTTTAAAATAGTAGCCTTTTCTGCTTCTTCACACCCGATTTTGACTATCTGATTTATATGGACCTGATCTTTTAAATCTTCTTCAATTTTAGAAAGCTTTTCTATTTAAAGGTGACAGTTTCTAAGTTGTTCAGCTAGATCAAGGTTTTGATTTTCAACTATGGTCTTGCCAATCATGGCGTCATATAAATTTATAGTCAGAAGTTCGATTTTCCAAAGACTATCAGCTTCATTAATATCTGAAATATTAGTAAAGAAGGAAGTTGATACCTTAGAGGTAGAAGTTGAAGTGGAGGGAATATCAGAATTTTCTTCCTCGTCTTCTATTTTTTCCATGAGGCAGAGATTGGCCTCATCATCATCTTCAGAGTCAGATGATTCTTTAGAGTCAGAGGCAGCCCAGTCGAAGTCAGCGACCAAGCCTTTGCCTTTCTTCTTAAAGCTTTTGAACTTTGAATATTTTTCTTTCAGCTTCTTGTATTTGTCATCTCTAGCCTTGGGGTTAGAGGATTTCTTGTAGGAGAAAGATGAGGGTTTGAAGACTTTCTTAGACCTGCATTCACTAGCGAAGTATCCTACTTTTTCACAGTTAAAGCAGGTAGCAGTAGCCTTATCAACATGGGTTGATGATTTTGGCTTATCAGTGAGTGCAAGAGGTTTGTTTCTTCTGAAGTTACTCTTTCTAGCGAATCTCCTGAATGTATTAGTCAGGAGTGCCAGAGATTCATCAAGATCTGAAGGATCAGCATCTGATGAGCATTCAGAGTTAGTTTCCAACTTAGTGATAGTGATAGTTTATCGCTAAGTGGAAGGTGACTCTGAGAGTAAAGCAACATGTGTGCTTTTGGAATCTTTTACAAGATTCTTCTTAAGACGACACGACTGCTCATGATTGAGCATAGTGCCAAATAAGGTAGAGAGGGTCATAGATTTTAGATCCTTTGATAGCTTGAGACACATTGAATATGAAATCTAATGCTAGGAAAGATTGTAATAATAAAGCATTTGTGCCCATATTCAGGGTTTTTAATGAAAAGTTCAAGCAAGATTCTTCGCATATTAATTATTGTCATTGCTTCGATCTTATGCATCAAATGAACCAACACTTCTCAACCTCTTACTTTTTCCTCTCTAGACCCAAAAAGAATTCAAAATTCAAGGGTAAGAAGAAACAAGATAGTTCCTCGAAAGAGGTTAAAGCCAAAACTAAGGATGCCAAGGAAACCTTAAAGACCCCTAACAAACATGGACCCATTTGGAGATGGGTACCTTAAAATCTCTGAATATGTTGCAGAAGCAGTATGTGCCGATATGGTACCTAGACTCCGGGTGCTCAAGGTATATGACTGGCGACAGAGGTCTACTATCCTCATATAAAGATAAACTTGGAGGAGGATCGTTGATCTTTGGAGATAATAAGAAGGGGTATATAAAAGGCTATGGAGTCATTAAGAAGGAAAATATAACCGTATGCAAAGTTTCATATGTGGATGGCCTTAAGCACAATCTTCTCAGTGTTAGCCAACTTTGCGATACGGGTTTCGATGTCATGTTCAAAAAAACCTTCTGTTCTCTGCAAGGGGAAGATACAGAAGTGGAACTTCTGCGAGCCGAACAAAAGGGTGATTTGTACCTCATGAACTTCAGTGTCAAGGACAAAAAGGACAAGCTCTGTCTTGTTGCCTGTAAGAACGAAGAAGCTTGGTTATGGCATAACAGGTTCTGCCATCTCAACTTTCATACTCTAGATAAGCTTGTTAAACTTGATCTAGTTAAAGGTCTGCCAAATGTCAAATTTTGTAAAGATCATTTGTGTTCTGCTTGCGAAATGGGAAGACCCAAGAGAGCTTCCCATAAAGGCAAGACTGATGTGTCTTGCCCTAGGCCTCTATATATGCTACATGTTGACCTGTGCGGTCCAATTGCCACACAGAGCCTAGGTGGCAATAAATACATACTAGTGTTGATTGATGAATATTTAAGATATACGTGGGTGGAATTTATCCGAAAGAAATTAGATGTTCCAAACATTATGATTAATCTAATGAAAAGAATACGAGTTCTGTATGAGTGCAAGATTCAAAAGTTAAGAAGCGACAATGGCACATGTTTCAAAAACCATGTCATTGAAGCTTATCTTACTGAAGAAGTCATATCTCAGAACTTCTCTGCTGCACGCACCCCACAACAGAAGGGCGTGGTCGGACGCAAAAACCGCACGCTTGTGGAGGCTGCAGATCTCTGGGCAGAAGCTGGGTCAACATCTTATTACACCCAGAATCGATCAACAATAGTGAAGAGACACATCAAAATACCGTATCATCTTATTAACCAAAGGAGACCAAATATCAAGTTCCTCCATGTATTCGGATGCACATGCTTTGTCCTAAATGACAGACAAGCTAGAGGAAAGTTTGATGTGAAAGCAGACGAAGGGAAGTTCATCGGGTACTCTGCCACTTCTAAGGCCTACAGAGTTTACCTTCTGCAGTCTCGAACAATTGTGGAGAGTATAAATGTTTCTTTTGACGATTCATTTCAAAAGACTTCTGAACAAATCAGTTCAGTACTCGGACTAAAAAAGGAATCCTCTGGCATCTCCAAGACAAGAGAAGCAGAACTGAATTTGCTATTTGAAGAGATGTTCCATGATGATATTGATCCCTCTACTGGAGCCACCAGAGCCTCTGGAGAAACATCTTCTGTCTACCAGACTGATTCAGGTATATCTCTGACTGGTCCTTCAAATACTTCACCCTTTTCAATTAATCGTGCAGATGCAAGCGTTGAGGGGGAGCAACCAGAAGATGATGTAACCAAGAATACTACTACAGAAACACTGGAAATACCTACTCTAGTTACGACAAAGGAAGCAATACCAGAGGAAAACGAGGATTCTGTTTCAATATCCTCAAAGGAATCGATTCCAACTCTTATTCAAATACCTCGACAAGCTGAAGAACCATGTTCCAGCACAGAAGTACCATCTACTATAGAGGTTGCACCAGAACCACCAAGTGCAACCACATAAGTTCAACTGGATGATGCTAATGATCATCTCCCAAGGATGACAAAGTGGACGAAGAGCCATCCTCAGAGCCAAATCATTGGCAGTCATTCAGACATAGTGAAGACGAGATCAGCCACTGCTAACTTTTGTTTCTTTACAAATTTTATTAGTATGATCGAGCCAAAAATAGTTTCTGAAGCCCTAAATGATCCAAACTGGGTAGAGGCTATGCTAGAAAAGCTTCTCCAGTTTGAGAGAAATAAAGTGTGGACCTTAGTTCCTCTGCCAAGAGGGAAACAAGCTATAAGGACAAAATGGGTCTTTAGAAACAAGAAGGACGAGGATGGGGGGTCATCAGAAAAAAGGTGAGATTGGTGGCCAAGGGATACTGCCAAGCAGAAGGAATTAACTATGATAAGACCTTTGCCCCTGTCGCACGGCCCGAAGCAATAAGAATATTCGTAGCCTTCGCAGCCCACAGAGGTTTTAAAGTTTTTCAAATGGATGTCAAATCCGCCTTTCTGAATGGATAGATTCAAGAGGAAGTCTACGTCCAACATCCACCAGGGTTCGAGAGTGCGAAATACCCAAATCACGTCTACTACCTTGATAAGGCTATGTATGGACTGAAACAGGCTCCAAGAGCATGGTACGAGCGCCTTTCAACCTTTCTTCTCGGTAATGATTTTGAAAGAGGTACAACCGACATTACTTTGTTTTATAAGAGAAAAGGTGAGGAGATTCTGCTTGTGCAGATATATGTGGATGACATTATATTTGGCTCTACCAATGCACAACATTGCACAGATTTCAAAAAACTCATGCAGAGTGAGTTTGAAATGAGTATGATGGGAGAACTAAACTTCTTCCTAGGACTCCAAGTCAAACAATCATCAGAAGGAATTTTCATAAATCAATCTAAATATGTCTCTGTCATACTTTCTAAATTCAAACTCTCTAATGCCTCTGTCATGAAGACCCCCATGGCCATTGGATCTAAGTTACACTCAGATCTAGAGGGAAAGTCTGTAGAGTGCAAGCTCTACAGAGGCATAATTGGGTCTCTTTTGTACTTAACAGCCAGTAGACCAGATATAATGTATGCCACATGCCTCTGTGCAAGATATCAAGCTAACCCTAAAGAATCCCACCTTCTTGCTGTAAAGAGAATCTTCAAATACCTAAAGGGAACCAAAAATCTTGGCCTCTGGTATCCGAAGAACTCTGGCTTTGATCTAATAGCTTATACAGATTCAGACTACGGAGGATGTAAGCTTGACCGAAAAAGTACCTCTGGGAGTTACCAATTTTTGGGTGGTAAACTAGTCAGGTGGACTTCGAAGAAACAGAATTGTGTGTCAACATCTACTGCAGAAGCCGAATATGTTGCCACTGCTAGCTGTTGCTCCCATGTTTTGTGGATGCGAACTCAGCTAAAGGTCTATGGTCTAGACATACAACATATCCCCATCCTCTGTGACCCAGAGAGCGCCATTGCCATCTCTGCCAATCCCATACAGCACTCCAAAACAAAGCACATTGATATTCGGTAACACTTCTTGAAGCATCACGTTGAACAAGGCACAATCGAGATGTACTTTGTGTCCACTGAATTTCAGCTTGCTGACTTATTCACCAAGGCTCTTGATGAGAAAAGATTCATTTTCTTGGTGGGTAAATTAGGTATGCTAAACATGAGTTGATCCCTCTGTATGTAAGACTTGATCTTCCTGTATATATATGCATAAAAGTTATGTACCAGACAGAGCTTATGTGAAATTTCTCAGAGCATCTGACAATTCCCACAGAACCTCTGGTGAGTTTTACCTATGTTTTATGCTTTACTTATCACTTATGATCCAAGCATAGGTCAAGGGGGAGCAGAAGGAGACCTTGAATGACCTACAGAGGTTGATTATTCAAGGGGGGGCCAAAGAAGAGTATTCATCGAACATATCTACAAAGTCAGGTACATTGCCGAACAAAGGAGAATCCATGAGTGAGTATCTCGCACAAAACCACTTTCCAAAACAGTTCTCTAGGACACCAATTTCCAAATATATCCTAGAAACACATTGTAACACATTCAAAACCTTGGATGATCAATAAGTTAATAGAAATTTTCGGTCATAGAGCCTCTGCTAAGCTCAACAGAGCTTCTGAAAGCCAGAGCCCCTGTAACTTCAAATTTTACACGGAGACTCTATCGATCATTTCCACTGTCTTTTCAAATGTTTTTGGTAAAGATGCAAGCTCAGAGGAAATGGAAGAAGATTTCAGATCACAAAGCTCATTCCACCACAGAGCTTCTATCGATTTGACACTTGTGCACAGAAACGGGTTCTGTAGGTGCGGGTTATTTTCTATAGTGACAATCATTTTTTAAAAGAGACGCCCACACGCTCAGAATTAATGGTTGCCGCACGACGTCTAATCGTACTCTGACGCTTCTGACGTGGCACGCCTCTATTGGTCGTGTCAGTCAAACGACGTTTTAGAGGCGTGGTAACAGCTGTAAGAACTTGAGTGCGGACCCCAAATTTCATTAAATTCACTTTTTACTTTGGAATTCTATCCGTTTCTACCCCTAACTATATAACCCCGTTGAATCCATTTCTTCTTCCTTTACGAATATCTATCTCTCCTTATCTCCGACGAACAGTGCAAAACCTGCAACTCTGATTTTCTACTCCATTTCTGCAAGAAATCTTCCATGGATTCCACCAGAAACTCTCCGGCGAACTCCCCTGCTCGTTCTGAGCACTCCCAACACCCATCCAGGGCTAGGATTCAGGAACAAGAACAAGGAGATGAATATGTGGATTTCACTCCGTCCTCACATCTACAGTTCTTCTTAGCAAATGACTATTTTGAAAACTCACTACCCCTAAAACCAATAATCCTTACCTAGTTCCCTCAAGAACAGCCTTTGGGGACGAACATGCCGTTTTATTGAACATCCTCGAAAACCACCCTCTGAATACTCTGCTTACCAAAAACGTCACAAGGATCCCTGCCAGATACCTGAACCAGTTCTGGCAGAGCTGCTACTACAATGAAGAAGATAGGCAAATCATAGGCTATGTCTCTAAACCAGATAGATCCGAAAACATAGAGCTAAAGTTCAACAGAATTATGCTATCTCTGGAATTCAACCTTCCCACCAGAGGAGTATTGGGAATAAAAGAATACGCCAAGATTCCCACTGACAGAGAGCTATGCGACTTCGCAGAGATGTTGGGCTACAACACACGCCTGAACAAGAGAAATGACTTCAGAAGAAACCGCTTTCCCCCTCTGTGGAACACCCTATTTTCCATCTTGAACAGATGCCTCACAGGGAAAGTGGTCAGCCCTAACCAAACCTTTCACCAAATTCTGGCGATCATGTACGGGGTGTACTATGATCTGCCCCTCGACTTTGCTGCTCTCATGGTGCAAGAGCTTGTGAACACAATCGACCACCACATCTCCACACAGAAGGCCAAGGGCCCCAAGGCCAAAGAACTTCCTGCCTTACAATTGCAGAGGACCATTGGCGTCATCCTGGAACCTCTGCTACGCCTCAATGACTAGCCAATGGAAGGGCCTATTGTGAAAACCTATCCCATGGCCAAAATGGCCCCTACACAGCACGCAGAAGGGTATCGTTTCTGCCGACCTCTGCCATCCAAGCTTTTGACATATGCAAGAGAAGAAGAACTTAGGCTAGCATACATACGCGATCACATAACTCCAGAACCGAGTCATGTGACACCCCCGCGTTTAGGTGCCCCTATAAGAGTTATATTAGTTTAGAGAATGAGCGCATATGAATGGGCAGAAGCAGTGGCCAAACATGAACATAAATTGGAGAAGATTCGCCTTCAGAGCAGAAAGATGATATCCTTTGCAACCAAGCGCAAAGCAGCCTCCCCCGACAGAACACAAAAGGCTCCCAGAGCAAAAAAACCTTCAGAGGGTACATCTACAAGTGCTGCACAGACCTCCCAACAACCACCACAAACAACTGTGGTTGCATCCTGTGCACCACCTCCTCCAAAAGAGAAGAAGAAAAGAGAGACTAAATCTTCTGAGGAGGGAGCCCAAAACAGAAGAAGAATAAGGCAAAGAAGCCCCGAACTCCTCTGCAGAGTATCGCAGAGGAAGTAGTAGCAGAAGTAGCCTCTGAACAACCTCTGCAACCCCCCACTCCCATTCACTACGCAGAGCAGGCTGACTTATCTGCTTTCCTTGAACGACAAGATATTGCCAACACATTGGATACCTCTTGTTGTGTACCAGAGGCCCTCACAGATTGGAACACCACAAATCCAAACGTCATAGTCTCAGAGGTTGACTCCGATCTGGAGGTCAGTGACAGAACCCCTGCCGATATTCAAGCAGACACACCTTCTGGCAGGATGAACTCAGACCTATTCGCCTCTCCCCCAAGCTACCACTCCCACCTTGACAACATAGAGGAGATGGTAGAGACAGAGGAAACTTGGGTGTACATAGAATCCAAAATACAATCCCATGTCTTAGGGTGCATGACAGAAGAGGAAGCAAGAAAGGTTGCCGAAGAGAGTAGAGGCACACAACCTCAACCCCCTCCCAGTGCAACCCACACTTCTGACTCTGCCAGTCTAGTGGCAGAAGGAGTCATTGAAAAAGAGCAGCCCAACTCGACCTCAACCCCTGCAAACCGGACAGAGGAACCTCTTTCCTCCTCTGTTCCATTAATATCCGGGGAAACTATTAAGAGGGGGTCCTCTCAAAAGGACTCACTTCTCATTCGTGATCAATTGCCCCATATCACATCTAAAATCCCCGCAGAGGAATTTGTTTCCTCTGCCACACGCACACACCTAGGACCCATCGACTCTTCATAGGAGCCTAGAGAGCACATTGGCGAAGGTACTATAGACAAGTCCCCGAGCAAACTCGGAGGAACTGCTGTCCCCACCTCTAGAGTGGATCAGCATAAGGTCTCTGACATAACCTTCGTAGAGTCTGAGGCCCAAAAAGCCTCTGCCCTAGGATCGAAGGGAAGTCCTTCCGCTCTCAACATCCTAACAGGAGCGAAAGAATGCATCCCAGGATCAGAGACACACTTTGGGGACAAATGTGTTCCCCCAGAGGTCACACCTGGTTCATATGTCGCAAGGGGTGAGTTCCGAACCCTTGTCACCTCTATGACCAACTCGTTGAAAGAGTTGAAAAACTCTTTTGACTCTTTGCAGAATCAACCTCAAGGGCACTAACCAATCTGACCACGATAGTTGACAACCTGTCAACATAGGTGAAAGTTGTCAGTGCCTAGATGAAAACAACTGCAACAACCTATGCCGCTACAGCCGCCTCTGCTCCTGAAAAAGCTTCAACTTCTTCAGTAGAAGCTTCTGTCAAAGAGCTCACCGAGCAACTAAAGAAGGCAAAACTCCCTGCTTCTACGGGCCTTACACCAGAAGATCTTAAGAAGGCCTTAGAACACGTCCAGGAATACACCACTATAGAAACTCAGGCCATGAAGCCCTCTGACTACATGACCAGAGCTCAGATTATAGAACTTGGTCAGGGGATACTCAATGAGATGACAGAGTTCATTAAGGCCTTCACCACCGCCAATGCCAAATACGAGAAAGACTTTCAGGCAAGCGTGGGAAAGATCAGGTTCAACTTGGAAGCAGAGGTTACTTATCTTCTCGACGTTTGTGACGACCTCTGCGCAAAGATGATTGCCGCAGGGGCCACTCAGCCAAAGAAACCTCCTACCACATATCGAGCAGAAGGTACATTGGACAGAGGACAGGATGACTCTGATGATGATTTAGATGGACCATCAGGTCATCCTGAGGGGGAGAAAAGTGGAAGAGCAAACATCAGAGGTCTACTAGCTCCACCACCACTCAGCGCCGAACCCCTAACCCAAGTACCATCAACCCCTGAAGATCAACAACAGAAGCAGCCCACAGAGGAAATACCCACCTCTGTGGAAACAACTCAACAGGAGAACCTACCCACACCCAAACCAAATACTGCAGCTGAGCATGTCCAATACTTACTTCTTTAGAAGACGACCTCCTTTCCCCAACACCAAAACTAACAGAAGAAACAAAGCTACCATCCCCAACACCAAAACCAATAGAAGAAACAATGCTACCATCCCCAACACCAAAACCAACAGAAGAAACAAAGCTGCCATCCCCCACACCCAAAACAACAGAAGAGCCTAAGGCCAAATCCAGAACCAAAACCTTAGCTCAAAAACCCTGAAAGTATCTGAGCAAAACCGCAGAAGCATCAACAACCAAACCCCAAACCAAAACCACATCACCAACCAAGTCCCCTGTCAAACCAACAGAGGCACCTCCAACAAAGACCTCAGAGGCTCAATCGACAAAACAAATAGAGGCGTCCCTACAAATAGAAGAACAGCAACCTAAGGCCAAAGACAAAGGAAAGTCCGTCCTGACAGAGGAACTGAAACCCAAGAAGCAAAAGCATCAACCCTCTGAAAACTACTAAAAATCTCTTTTGATGCTTTTGTTACACCCAAGCCAGAAGAAGAAGAATGGGCTTTCGGAATTCCTCCTCTGTCAACCAAGCCCGTAATAGATCCAAAGGATAAGCCAACAGAAGATCGAGTAGCCGCACTAATCATCAATCTAGAGGCTCTGCAAAAACCCATGCCACCACCCTCTGTTCCACAAAGACAAATGGAAGAGGTGGTGTACAAGTACTTATACAACAGAGCCGTCAACGATCCTCTGCCACCATCCATTCTGAAACCAGATATGCTCAAGCAGATGCGAGAAGACTTCTATAGAGATAAAGACAAACCCATCCATCAAGTCTTCTCAAATTCAAAGATAGAAAAAGTCATCTACTGCAAGCTCTCCCACACCAGAGGCACACAAATCTACTATAACCTCTACCACGTCAAAAGGGCCGACAGATCTGAGAACAAATTCTCAGATGCAGATCTGAGAAATCTAAGCCTCTATGACCTACCAGAGCTTCTGAGTTGGGCAAGGCAAAACTATGCGCGCAGACTTGAAGTCCAAAGAGCTTATGATGAAATCAAGAAGGCTATGCGCGAAAAGCTTATGCTATACAGCCTGACAGACTTACAAGTTGGACTCGACCTTGGAGTACGAAGAATAAATCTCCTACCACCAGAAGACCAATGCCCCTCCTCTGCTGACATCAGACCGAACTCTATCATCACAAGTCCAAACGTTGGGTATGTCTTTCATGATCCTGCTGGTAAATTAAAGTTGTTCCTAGATATTGATTGCCAAAAGTATGCAACAAATACTCTGCTCGAGTTCAGAGCCAATCTCCTAGAACACAGAGGATCAGAGTTCATGGATCTAACTCACGCCAATAGATTAATAGAGGTTATCGACTCTGTCATCAACTTCAGAAACATCTGCATCAAAATGTTATGTGAACTCAGAGATGGAGGACTCACCAGGAAGATAAATGACTTCCCAAACGCCAGAGTCTGACATCCACCACTATCCTATCATTACTTATCTTTCATACTCTGCAATGTAACCAAATGTAAGTGTTAGAGCATTATTGTATTCAATATTTACTGTAAAGTCAATGTACTGTAATGAGTCTATGTTGTATTGCTTTGCCTATATACCTTGTATGTTATGGCTATAAATAGGCATGCCTAGTTCAATTGTTAGATAACAATCTAGAACACTTCATGCATATTGTCATTTGTACTCTCAAGTTCAATATATGAATGACACATTTGCTCTCTAGATTCTCTCTATATTCTTGATTGCTAAATCTGGGTTTATCAATTGGTATCAGAGCTAAACAGAAGATTCAAGCAGATTAAGAAGCAAATTGTAGATTTTTTACACTGGATTGAAGATTTCGGATCCTTCAGAGTTTACTGTTCATGATGATTTCTGACCCTTCTTCGATTACTATTCATCCAGAATTCGACATTTCAGCAATTTTTGATCTTTTGGATTGAAATTTTACATCACTGAACTCGTTTTTCATCCCTGATCATCTTTAATACACGAGTTTCTACCAAATTCTACATAAATATCATCAAATTGACCATTTTAGATATGTTTGTTTGAAAACCCTATTTTTACTGATTTTGGATCAAAATTCGATTTATTTGATCGAATTAGGATTTGTAATCAACAAGAAAACTGTGCGGAATTTGATTTCGAACAAATCGGTGTAAGTTTCATTTCAATTGATCAAGAATCGAAGAAGTTATGGCAGAATCAGTGGTTTTTGGGTATTAAGTGAAGGTTTCGGATCATTCATGAAGATTTCGGATCATTCATAAGGATTTCGAATCACAAAGAGAAGTGATATTTGTTTAAGTTTTGGTTTTGGATCCTTATACATTCGAAATCTGTTGGTTTCGCATCGAGTTAAGTTCGAATCCATTGATTTCGCACCCTTATAGATCCGTAACCTGTTGGTTTCGGATCCTTCTTGATCCGTAATCTGTTGGTTTCAGATTCTTATACATCCGGATTCCGTGGTTTCGAATCCTTCTTGATCCGAATTCATGTTAATTAAAAAAAAATTATTCCGAAATTTTTTCTATAGTGTATTTTATACACTTTAAGAGATTTTCAAAAAAAAATTTATATAATTTTTTTTCTATAGTGTATTTCATACAATTTATGCTTGATTTTCTGAAAGATCAACATCTAGCAATTCCAAAGAGAGAAATGGGTTTGAAGCAAATTATTATAACAGAAATACCTCCAACTCCACAAATTTTTGTTAAATCAGATAGTGAAGGTTTGAAGCAAACTTTTGTTAAACCTAATACTTCAAATCCTTCATTTCCTGTTTTAAATAAAGTATTGGAGGAAGAAAATGTTGATCTAAAGAGACAAATTTTAGACATTTTTTCTTCAAATGCTAAACTTACTAAAAGAATTACTGGTCTTGATGTATATATTGCAGGTCTTGAAACAAATAAAGACAACTCAAGTCTGCACGATCAAATCAAGAAACTTCAAGAGAAAGTAACAACTCTTCAAAGTGAAAATGCTGATATGAAGAGTAGAGAAATCGAGAGAGAGAAGGGGAACTTATATCTACAAGATCAATTAAAAAGAGGTCAAGAGCAAAAAATAACGTTGGAAGGTGAAAACGTTGAATTGAAGAAGATGCTTTCAGAACGTGAAAGAGAGTCACTTTCTTCAATAAAAGTTCTTAAAGAAAAGGAAGTAATTGAGCTTAAAGATATAAAACTTTCTCAAGATCAGAAATTTGTTTTGAAAGTTTTATATATTTAAGCTCAATTACTTCCTTTTCTTTAAGAACTTTCATTTTATCTTCGTGTTGACCAAGAATACTGAAAATGTTGGTCAACTTTTCATCATCCATATCCCTAGACATTTGGAGCTGAATGGAGAATGAATCCCATTCTGGTAGTAGATTCTTGATAAACTTGTAATTTATCTCCGATTCTGATTTGTCGACTCCATTCCTTCTCAAATCATTAAGGATGATGTTGTAGCGATTGTAGGTCTCTTTCAATGATTCGCCATCTTTTGCTTTAAACCCTTCATAAGCATTGATGCTTTGATTCTTTTTGGTCTTCATGGATTTTGATGATCCCTCAAACTGCCTTTCTAACTCATCCCATATCTCCTTAGTTGTATTACGACTATCTACTCGATTGTAGATATCATTTGGGATGGCTTGGGTCAGGTACGTCAAAGCTAGCTCATCAATTTCAACTTTAGCCTTTTCAGCTTCATTGTAATATTTGTATTCTTTTTCAACTCTTCTTGGAGGAACATACTGACTTGTAGCAGTTTCAGCAATACCACCAATATCTATGTATGCTTTGTAAGGACCATTTTGAATAGACAGCATGGGTTCTCTGTTTTGATGATTCAGAAATTGAGTCATTCTCTTTTTCCATTGAGAATACTCTTCGGCCATTAAGACTGGAGGCTTACTCTTTGAACCCATACTCAGTAATTCTCTAGACATCTTTACAAATTGACACAAAATAATCGTTCAGAAAATCAAGCAGTAAGTGTAACACAAATTACACTTGGAATTCGGATGCAACTAAAAACTCTCAAGTATTCGGATGTACTTTAATGAGTCTATGTTGTATTCCTTTGCCTTTATACCTTGTATGTTATGGGTGTAAATAGGCATGTCTAGTTCAATTGTTAGATAACAATCTAGAACACTTCATGCATATTGTCATTTGTACTCTCAAGTTCAATATATGAATGACACATTTGCTCTCTAGATTCTCTCTATATTCTTAATTGCTAAATCTGGGTTTATCAGTAAGTGCCTCTGGCATAACCATATATGAATGGTAAACTTTTTACAGAGGTCAAATGTTCACCTCTTGTTGTCTTCTTAGCTTAGAAAAACATGCAAATTCCAAATTTGTATTTTTCAATACTTAGGGGGAGATTGTTAGCACCAACTTCTGTATCAAAGAAGTATTGAAAAATTGGCTAAGTTTAGAACATCGACAGAGCCTCAGCCAAGACACCAAGAGCAAACCTTTCTGCAGAAGACCTTTCAGAGGACAAGGCTATAGAGGCTCTGTCATCCTTGATAGATCCTCTGTGGTATGAAGACTTGGAAGCCTGAAGATTCTTGAAGATAAAGATAAAGACGATCGTGCCTCTCACGTGCCTCTGTTGTACGAAGATCCTGAAGATCATTCGTACAAGGCGTGCCCTGCACATTCCACGTGTCATCCTCTGATGGTTACAGCCTTTGCAAAATGCAGCACACTACATTAACGTTGTACCTGATCTCTGATCCACGATGTTGTCTTTGTACCTTAGTACTTCTTGTCTACCGTTTGTCCCATGTAAAGTAGTATTGTTAGAACTGAAGTTTGTCAAAAAGCCTAAGTGTTGAAGTCTGAACTAAAGTCTCAGACTTCTGAGAAAGAAGGCTCAGAAGTTCTGATTGGGAAGCATTGCAAAGATTGCTAAGTATCAGTTATGAACAGAAGAGTAAGAGTTCTGAGTAGGAGACTCAGAAGTTCTGAAGATGAAGATGAAAATGTCAAGTGTTCAAGTATATGTTTTGAAGTGCTTAATCAGAAGGATGTTCAGAAGTTCTGAACACGTTGTTCAGAACTTATGTCTTAGGACATTTTCAGTTATATTTCGTTAGTCATTAGAACACGTGTAATTGTTCTATTGGTTTGTCATGTATATGTACTGTAGCTTTAGCTTTTCTTTACAGTATATATAAAAGTTGGCAACTATAAGCTAACTAACTATACACATAACTTTGAATAGATTTTGTATTCTTTTTGTAATCTTTGAGAGACTCTCTCTAGATCTGTAATATGTTCTTGAATGAATACGAAGCTTTTGGATCCAATTCTCTATTATTCTACTACTTGATTGTTCTTGATTGATCAATTGCATTGTAAGATTGAATCCTGATTTCTACAATTGGTATCAGAGCCAATCAACAAACAAATTAGGTCAAGATAGTGTTCTTGAAGGTTTCTTGATCGTGTTCTTGAAGATTTCTTGATCAATTCGATAATTGAATTCCGTTGCTACTCATAATTCTTGAATTCTTAGTAATTCCTGAATTCGTTCAATTTTTTTTCAAGAAATTTGAATTTGTCTTTCTGTTGAATCGATTCAATTCATCTTACAATCATGTCTTATAAAGAATTTCTCTCTATGGGATCTCAGACGAAGCCAGTTGTTCTTATTCCTGAAGAGTATTAATAATGGAAGATCCGAATTATACAATTCTTGGATAATATTGACGAAAATTTGATGATCTCAATTCGTCAAGGTCCAATTGAAGTTTATGTTGATGTTGCTGCTACACCTGCAACTAATACTACACCAGAGATTCCTGCTACGAGAGTGAGGAAGAGCTTTTTATAGTATACTGAAGCGCGGAAACAGAGACATGCAATTGACAAAAGAGCTGTTACTTTGTTTACTTTGGGAATTCCTAATGACATATTCAATCGAATTGACAGTGGAACATCTGCTAAAGAAATGTGGGATGAACTGGAGAAGCTGATGCTTGGTACAACCAAGTCAATTCAAGCAAAACTGAATCAATGCATATGAGAGATTCAAAGCAAAGGAATCTGAGAATTTAACTCAGACTTACAACAAGTTTTGCACAATATTGAATGATCTTAGAAGGAATGGGCTAAAGAAAACTAAGTCAGAGATCAACTAAAAGTTTCTAAACTGTCTTAATTCAGAATGGTCATCTTTTGCAATAAGTCTTCAAATGAATAAAGATATGTGTGAAAAAGATCTGAATGATCTGTTTTGTGTTCTGAATCAGCATGAAGATTCTGTTAAGCAAGTGGTTGAGGAAAAGAAAAGTGTTTCTGATCAATTAGCTTTGCTTTCAGAGAGAAAAACCAAGATCACCAAAACATCAAAGAAATCTGTGTTTTTCTTTGAAATTCCAAAGTTAGAGGAAGAATCTGCTGAGGAAGAAGGATCTGATGAAGATGCTGATATCAAGTTAATTGCTGAGAAATTAGATTTGTTGACTAATACTTTCAACAAAGAAGAAGTTTGAAGGCAAGTTCAGAAGAGAAGGACAGGGGAGTTCATAAGAGAGGTATAAGAAGAAGGAAGATGGAGAAGAAAGTAAGTATGAGAAGAAAGAAGAAAAGGAAGAGAGAAGAGAAAAAGATTTATGTTTCAAGTGTGGGAAACCTGGTCATTTTGCAAGGGATTGCAGAGTAAAAGTTGTTAAAGACTATGAGTATTATGCAAAGAAAGCTCAGTTGGCCAAAACCAAAGACAGTGGGATTGCACTCGTAGCAGAACAAGAAAACTGGTTGTATTACTCATCTGATGAAGTGGATTGTATTCACTTCTCACAAATGCAAAGTTATATGGCCAAAATGGGTGATGAAGATGATTCAGATTATGAAGAAGGAGGTTCTGAATCTTTAGCTGAGGTACACTCTAGTCTTGAAATTGATTTAATGATTCAAATGGAAATATGAAATCTGAATGTGTTAATCTCAGAAAACAGATAAAGGTGAAAGGATTCTAGTTAACAAATTCAGAATAGAAAAAGAATTGCTTAAAGAAAAAGTTGAAGAAACTGAGGTTGAGAAACAAGAAGTCAGAAAAGAGAATTCTGATATTTTGAAAAAGATTTCTGAATTAAAAGATGAACTTTCAGAAATAAAAGATGAAAAAGGTGATTTGCAGATTAAATTTGATATGTTGCTTGATGAAAGAAAGAATTTATATACCAAAATCAAAGAGTTAGAAGATCTTAATCTGATAAGAGGTCAAACTCAACAAACTTTAAGTCTTCTCACAAGCAATGTCAAAGACACAAGGTTTTACAATCCAAAAATGGGATTAGGTTTGGAGGAAAATGCTATTTTGAAAAAGGCTCCAATAAATCTTTATGATTTTAAGGAACTAAAAGGACCTAAACTAGAAATCCTAGATATAGTTGAAATTTTTGTAAGACCTGCAAGTTCAATAACAAGTTCTGACAGTTTACAAAAATCAAGTTCTAAAAAGGCAAAGGAAATAATTTATGAACCAAAAACTGAGAAGTCAGAAGTTTCAGATGACAAGGTTAAGAAAGAAATTTCAAAACCAACAGAAGAGAAACTAAGATACAATGATGCTAAATTCAAGTATGATTCTCTGAATGTTAGTTACAAAGATAAACAACCAAGTTTCTCCTATACTGACATTGAGAGTATATTTCATGCAAGCAAGGTTTCTGAAAACAAAGAGAATTCTGAACAGTCAGTCAGAATTCTGAATCCATTAGTCAGAATTCTGAGTATGTAGGTCAGAATTCTGAGACTGCTAGTCAAAATTATGAGTCAACTGAAAATTCTCAATCTAATTCAGAAAGTTTCTCGGAACTTGAGAAGAGGTTTAAACTTGTTAACCAAGAACTTGAAGAGTTAAGGAAAAGTTTTGATGAACATGAAAATGATTTCTGTGATGCAGATTATTAACTTGAAGAAGCTTTAAAAGAAAATAAATCTTATGTCTTAAAATTAGAAGTGCTTGAGAAGTTAAAGGTTGAGTATGATCTTTTTAAGATTAAAGCCTTAGAACAGAATAATGAATTCTTTAATGAATCAAGTACTTATGAACATGGTGAATCATCTGAATCATCTACTAATTCTAAAAAGTTGAATGTTTCAGAAAAGAAAGATAGCAAAAGGAAAGATGATCTAAAAAAGATTTATGAGAAGATTGGACTATATACTACTTCTGAACCCAAAGCTATTAGTTCTTGTAATAGATGCAAATGTAATCTGAATGCTATCAATAAAAATGAAAATTCTTTTCATTCAGATTTGTTATCTTATTCAAGAAAACATCTACAAGTTCAATGTGGTAGTCATTCATTTCAATTCTCTCAGAAAAGTCAAAACTCTAAAACATCTTATAAACCTAAAGCAAATCAGAATTCAGAAAAGATGACTGAAAAGGTTTCTCAATTCAAGTCCAAAGGAAAGAAAACTGAAAATGTTTCAAAATCTCAACCAAAAGTTTTCAAAGAGAGAAGAAATAATTTTGTAAACAAAAAATGTTCTGATTTCATAAAAGTACAAGGAAAGTGGTGCTTAAAAGAAGATTTTGAATGGAAAGTAAAAGGAACTTTTGTTAAATCTGATATTGAAGGTAACAAAACAGGACCCAGTCAGAGATGGGTACCTAAATCTGACTAAACTGTTTTTGCAGGGCTGTCATGTGTGGTTTTTAGATTCTGGAGCATCAAGACACATGACATGTCACAAGTCCTCACTGTCAAATTTCATAGAAAAAGTTGGTGGAGCAGTTAGTATTGGTAATAACAGTAAAGTACAAGTTAGAGGTTATGGAGATTTAACAAAGGGAGATCTAACCATTCAGAAAGTATTTTATGTGGAAGGCTTACAACATAATCTGTTCAGTATAAGTCAGTTATTGGATAGTCTTTGTGAGATCAAGTTCAGTATAACAAGATGCTTAATTCTAAGTGAGGATAAGATAAAGGTGTTATGGGCCAAAAGATATATGGACTTATTTGTGGTTAACTTTTCAAAGATTCAAGCTTTAACTCCAGTATGTCTATTGTCAAATGCAACTGCAAATGAATGTTGGCTATGGCACAGAATATGTTCTCACTTGAATTTTAAGGAGTTAAACAATCTATTTGGCAAAAAATCTGGTTAAAGGGCTGCCAAAGATCAAATTTGAAAAGGACTCACTATGTTCAGCATGTGAAATGGGCAAGACGAAGAAGAGTTCTCACAAGTTGAAAATGGACTCCTCATGCATGACATCATTAGAGATGCTACATACAGATTTGTGTGGTCCTATTTTCGTTCAATCAATGGGAGGAAAGAAGTATATACTTGTCATTGTTGATGAGTATTCAAGATACACATGGGTTGAATTCTTAAGAGCAAAATCTGAGGCTGCTGCAACATTGATTAATTTCATCAAAAGAATTCAAGTGTTCTTACAACTTCCAGTTCAAAAGATCAGGATGACAATGGAACTGAATTAAGAAATGAGACTCTTCAGAACTTTTTACAAAGCTCTGGGATTTCTCATAATTTTTCTGCTGTCAGAACTCCACAACAAAATGGTGTTGTTGAAAGAAAGAACATGACTATAGATGAAGCTGCAAGAACCATGTTGGCTTATTCAAATCTTCCAACCTTCCTATGGGCTGAATCAATTGCCACTGCTTGTTTTACTCAAAACAGGACTTTGATTAATAAAAGATTAGATAAAACTGCTTATGAACTGATTAATAAAAGAAAACCACTAATCAAATTCTTTCATATTTTTGGATGCAGATGCTATGTTCTCAAGGATAGAGAAAATCTTGGTAAATTTGACAAAAAGGCAGATGAAGGATACTTTGTTGGTTATTCACTAACTTCCAAAGCATTCAGAATCTACAACAGAAGAACCAAAAGGATTATGGAAAACATCCATGTTACTGTTGGTCCCGAAGGCCTATACAAGTTTGTAGAAGGGGGGGGGGGGGGTTTGAATACAAACACACAGATTTTACTTTTCTAAATTGTTTATTGATAAATCATTAACAATTTACATCTTGTTGCGGAAACACGATTAAGGATAAACCTAAATCTAAACAAGTTGGAACAATATGGTTTCTTGCACTAAGAGAGATAAGGAAATTACTAATAATAACCTATCTTTAGATAAGAGATTGAACTTGTCCAGAGTTAGCAAGTTACTTCAAAGGAAGCGAGTTCATCTCTTTATATACTGCATGCATTTAATGCAATTCAGTATATACTTTACACGTGTCATCAGCTGGTTGGTTGCATGTCATTGACCTTGGTTGACAACCTTAGTAGCCGTATGGATGAATAGTGTAGTTTCAGAGTGGTTGTACGATTTCAGATATTCGGAGGTTCTTTTCTGACATTTCGTACGGAGTCGTGCAAGGGTGGTTAAAACAAAAGTACTATGTACGGAGGACTTCATGATCAGCTTTCGTTGATTCAACGATTATCATTTTCTATTCAGCGAATGATAAAGTTCAGCGATAGCTGAAGTCTTGTACTTGATACTTGACGTAAAGTGGACAAATCTAAGTCTTCGCTGATCTGCATCAGTTCATTAGGAGACTTGTCGCTGGTTCTTGAGCTTGATCTTCGACTTCAGCGTAGAACCTTTGTTGACGTGAAACTTGTCTTCAGAAGTCATAAGTAAACAACTAACTTATTAGCGATCATCATAATGACTGAACAGACTCAGAGCATTAATGATGAACAGTGTTCGCTGAATGTTTAATTTAAAAGAGCGAGAGTTCCTATCAGCGGTACTGGAAGATCTTAGTACTTATCAGCGATAGTGAAACTCTGATACATATTGTTTACTTACAATTTTCACTAAGTATATAAGAGAGGGTCATTATCAAATCACTGAGGGTTTGGATCAACAATCTCCCCCTATTTGATTATGACATAGCAACAAAGAAAATTGCTATTTAATGAAAACGTAAGGATAAAAAGAACTCATAAAATATTTGTCCCTTTTACTGTTTTCTGGGATCTTTTCAGTACTTATGGAGTAAAGTACGTTCGCTGAAATCTTTCATTAAAATATTGAATCAGGTTACAATGAAGAACATAAAGATTACAAGTACAAGCGAAAATAATTTACAAGTACAGAAGGATAACTGATACAATAAAGAAAAAGGAGATTATATCAGTTTTCAAAGGGTTCTTCCTAAATGAGAAGTTCATCAAGGGTCTTTTTAGTGGGGATCATCCAGTCAGGGACATTTACTCCTTGATTCTTTAACTTTAGAGCAGCTTCAAAAATCAAGGGCTTCAGGTGTCTAGCTTTGATGTCGCGTCTGACTTCACACCAGTGTACGAGATCTCTGAGTTGTTCGATGGGAGCGATGAGGAGCTCAGAGACACGTTGAAAGTGAGGATTTCCATCATAGTCTAAGAAGAATATACAATATGGATAACTTACCACTGTGCCAGGGATGAAGGTTTCTCCAGGTGGTAGGGAGGTGTCAAGCATTGAAAGATCATCATCAGGGCCAAGAACTTCAGCACGAGAGAAACCAATACCTGTTTCATTTCGAATGATTGGACCTGAATCAGAAACTTTCTTCTTCTTAGCAGAGGCTTTCTTCGGTTGAGGAAGAGTAGGAGGAACATCCACAGCAGATGAAAGCAAGTCGATCTGTTTGTTTAAGATCATCTCAACATGGCTTTTGAATTTTGAGCGTGATCCCTGAATGGCTAATTTCTTTTCTAACCATTCAGAGAGACCAAACTTTTCTAATGAAGCAGCATAGAAGGTTTGCTTGGTTTTGTCATCTCTGTAGACATCCACTTCAGCAACAGGAACATCAGCGTACATTTTTCCTCTGATGTTGGCTTTGATTATTTTGGATGGTCTTGATCGATAGGTCAGCATTTGTTTAGCCCATTCCAAAGTTGTATCAGAGACCTTTGTCTTTTCTCTAACGATTTCTTGAGCATCATCCCATAGCTGACGTTGAACATCAATGGGAACTCTTTTCAGCTTGGGGTCTTTGATTGATCGTTGAGTAAGCTTGATGGCGTATTCTCTGTCTTTCTCTTCAGCTTCCTTCATTTCAGCGATAAGGCGTTCAGCTCTAAGGTGTTCCTGGTATTCAGCTTTAGAGATTTTGAACTTTGGAGGAACTGAAACAGGTATTGGTTTCTCTCTGTATTATCAGTTCAACCAAAGATGTTAACAAATAAGAATTGTCTTGATATGGAAAGAATTTCCAGTAAGATGGTTCGAATTTTGTCCATTTCATTCAGACATAAATGTCTTAATGAAGATTAGGGTTTTTCATGATTTTTGAAACGAAATGTAAGACCCATTGAATCTTGTTATCCATTTTTTATGAAGAAATTAGATTCTGGAAACGAATGAAAAACAAGTTTAAGATTTTTGCATTTAAACTTGAAGAACAACCATGAAATGGTTGTGTTCATAAAACCATGAAAGAAATGATTTTATTTTTAAGAAGTTCTTTTGTTTGATCTTGTTTAAAACAATGATAAGGTCAGAAACAAGTTATCTGCATTTGAAAAAAAAATATGAACATATTAACCTTGATGTTTTGATGAAGAAGATGATGAACAGTTCTTTGAAGATTTGAGAGCACAAATGCAACAGAGGATTCTTTCTTGCGGAGGAAGATTTGATCGCGTAAAAGATAAAATATAAACCAAGAGTTGTTTATATAGAGATTTTAGAGAGAGAAAACCTTGAGCGGGAAAGGGTTTTCATCATGACACGGACACGTGTTTGCATTTGATTGGCGAAAGAACGAAACGTGCAAACGTGTGTCAGAAAGAAATCGTGTCGGGGTTTATCCGTTGCAATGACGTCACAACTGTCCTTTCATATTCTTGGTTGTCTCTGAGGTTTTGAAAAACTCAGGGACTTTTTGAAAACATGAAACACTGAAGAGAAATATCAGTGAAGGTTTTAAGAAATTTCAAAAAGTCGCTGTTAAGGAAGAGATATTCAGCGATGCAATTTATTTTGAAATCTTGCATTTACATGCGATATGTCAGAGAGAGTAAACATACCTTGATATCAGCGAATCAAGTTTATTCAGAGAGAGAATGATAGAATGGGTTATACAAGTTGATTTTATCCTATCGCTGATCAATGTGAACCGCTGAAGGTTTTATCCTTCAAAGTTCAGCATTCCAAGCTCGCTGGTGAGAAAGTTGAATAAAATGAAGCTCTATATCACCATTCATCACATGATCTCTGATAAAATGTTATCTGATTTCGATGTGTTTTGTCTTTGAGTGTAGCCCTGGGTTGTTGGCTATAGCGATGGCACTTGTGCTGTCGCAATAGATTGGAATTTTTGAGAGCTGAAGATCATAGTCTAGTAGCTGATTTCTCATCCACAAGACCTGAGAACAGCAGCTTCCAGCGGCTACATACTCAGCTTCAGTTGTGGAAGTGGATACTGAGTTTTGCTTCTTACTAGTCCAATTTACCAGCTTTCCACCCAGGAGCTGACATCCTCCTGTGGTGCTTTTTCTATCCATTTTACAACCTGCAAAATCAGTATCTGAATATGATGTTAGATCGAATCCTGAGTCTTTGGGATACCAAAGACCTAGATTCGCTGTACCCTTAAGATATCGAAAGATTCGCTTTACAGCTTTCATATGAGATATCTTGGGTTCAGCTTGATATCGTGCACACAAGCATGTTGCAAACATAATATCGGGTCGGCTAGCTGTAAGATACAATAGTGAGCCGATCATCCCACGGTACAACGTAACATTGATAGGAACACCCTTTGTGTCCTTATCAAGTGTCAGTGGTGGTGCCATAGGGGTTTTCATAGCTGAACTTTCAGTTAAGTCGAATTTCTTCAGCATATCTTTAACATATTTTCCCTGATTTATAAAAGTTCCTTTTTCAGTCTGCTTAATCTGAAGACCAAGGAAATATGTTAGTTCACCCATCATGTTCATTTTATACTCATCTTTCATTCTATCAGCGAAACGAGTACAAAGGTCAGGGTTAGTAGAACCAAATATAATGTCATCAACATATATTTGAACTAGAATTATATGACCTTTCACTTTTCTAAAAAATAGAGTTTTGTCAATCTTACCTCGCTCAAATTTTTCAATATGGAGATAAGAGGAAAGAGTGTCATACCATGCACGTGGAGCTTGCTTCAAGCCATAAAGTGCCTTGTCCAGTTTATAAACATAACTTGGACGCTTAGGATCTGAGAATCCTAGAGGTTGTTCCACATAAACTTCTTCATTCAGCTTTCCATTCATAAACGCTGACTTAACATCCATCTGATGTATAGTAAAGTTTTTGTGTACAGCATATGCTAAGAAAAGACGAATAGATTCAAGTCTTGCTACTGGAGCAAATGTTTCGTCATAATCTATGCCTTCCTCTTGTCTGTATCCCTGAGCAACAAGACGAGCTTTGTTGCGAGTTACAGTACCATGTTCGTCCAACTTGTTTCGATAGACCCATTTAGTGCCTATCACAGTTTTGTCAGTTGGTCTTCGAACAAGTTTCCAAACTTTGTTTCTTTCAAATTCAGTCAGCTCTTCTTGCATGGCGCTGACCCAGTTTGGATCTTTGAGGGCATCATCTACCTTCTTTGGTTCAGTTAGTGAAATAAAATTTACAAATAACCAAATATTACCTGCACTTCTACGAGTCTGAATATCAGCGTTTGGATCACCAAGAATTTGATCGATTGGGTGATTTACAGTCCATCGCTGAGCCGGAGCATACGTCGCTGACTTAGTCTGAACTGGAGAAACTGAAGATGAGGCTTCGGCTACTTCTGGATTATCAGCTAAGAGAGGAATGTTTGCATTTGTCACTTCATTCACTGATTGCTGAGAAATAGATGTAATTTCTGAGACATTTGGATTAACTGCAGGTATAGTGTTTATAGGAACAGCTGAGACCCAAGATGTTTCAGCTTCACTATTGTGCATATCTGGAATGATAGTAGGACCATCATTTTCTACGGTGTGAGCATGAGGAGTGGGAACTTCTTCTGAATCACCAAGATGAGAAAACATCAATTGATTCAGTTCTTCAGTATCTGCGGACGGTTTAGAGTTCGCTGAACGGGATTCGTCAAACGTGACGTGAATAGTTTCTTCTACAGTTTTTCTTCTACGGTTGAAGACTCTGAAGGCTTTTGAAACTGAGGAGTATCCAAGAAAGATTCCATCATCAGCCTTAGGATCAAACTTTCCAAGGGCATCTCTGTTGTTCAGTATGAAACACTGACATCCAAAGATGTGAAGAAAGCTGATTGAAGGCTTTCTCCCATGAAAGAGTTCATAGGCTGTCTTTTTGAATCTTTTAACTATCAGCGAACTGTTTTGCGTAAAACAAGCAGTGTTGACAGCTTCTGCCCAAAACTGAGTAGGCAGGTGAGAATCGCTGAGCATTGAACGTGCAGCTTCAATAATTGTTCTATTTCTTCTTTCAGCGACTCCATTTTGTTGCGGTGTTCTCACTGACGAAAAGTTGTGAGAAATACCCTTACTCTCAAAGAAGGAATCAAGAGAACTGTTTTTGAATTCAGTCCCATGATCACTCCTTGTTGAGCGAACGGTCAGATTGTTCAGGGTTTCCATCTTCCGAACAAAGGTGATGAGTTCTTCAGAGGTGTCACTCTTAGAACGGAGAAACATTACCCAAGTGAAGCGTGAGAATTCATCAACTATGACCAGCGTATATTTCTTTTCAGCGATGGATTGTTTGTTAACAGGGCCAAACAAATCCATATGGAGTAGTTGTAGAGGAGATGACACTGAGGAAACTTGCTTTGATTTAAAGCTTGCTTTGGTCTGCTTCCCTTTTTCACACGCTGAACATAATGAATCTTTGGCGTATGAATGCTGAGGTAGACCAGTGACTAACTCTTTTGACGAAAGAGTGTTCAGTGTCTTGAAATTTAGATGAGAGAGCCTCTTATGCCATAGCCAATTGACATCAGATGAGGCCTTTGAGAAGAAACAGGAGTTCTCAGTGGTTGTTGAGTCCATGTTTATTACATAAACATTTTCCAAACGATAACCGCTGAGAGCTGTCTTCTCCTTTTTGTCAGAGACCAAGCAAGATTCCTTAGTAAAAATTACTTTGTTATCCATGTCGCAAAGCTGACTGATGCTTAGAAGATTATGCTTCAGCCCTTCAACATATGCGACTCTTCTGAAGGAGGTTGTACCATTTGAAAGTACACCATACCCTCGGGTATGTCCTTTTCCATTTCCACCGAAAGTCACAGAGGGACCTTTCTCTTCTTTGTATTCAGCGAGCAGGCTTTTCTTACCAGTCATGTGTCTAGAGCATCCGCTATCGAGATACCAGATACCCTTCTTAACCTGCAATACAAAGGAAGATTAGTTTTTCTTAGGTACCCACTTAACCATGTATATACGCTTGTCAGTGGAAGTGGTTGGAATGGAAGGTTCAGCAGTCTTCGCAGCATTTGAAGATTCAGCTTTGTCTTTCTTCAATTTGGTTAATTTCTTAACCTCAGTGGTAGAATTCACCTTGACCTGATTTGCACCAGGGTTGGTCTTCTTTGCCTTAGGGGCAATCTTCACCTTAGCTATCTTTTCAGCTTTGGTGGTTGTGGGGCACTTACTAGCAATATGATCAGTGAGTCCACAGTGATAACATTTCCTATAGCTAAAAGTAGTTCTAGGACCATTTGAATGCTGAGCTTTTAATTTTGAATTAGAAGTGCCAGCACCAAGTAAACTATTGGCTTTAGAAATGGAACGAACATTCAGTTCTTCAGATTTCTTACCAAGGATATCCACTCTGAGTCTAGGAGTAGATCTCTGAATAGATCCAGAGATCAGCTTCTTTGATCCAGAGGGATGGGTCACTGAAGCTTTAGAAGCATTCAGCTTTGGTACTAAAGTACCCTTCTGAGGATTTTGATAAATAACAATTCCTTTACCTTTATCTTTAGAGACATAGGTAGATTTTGAATAAACCATTTCTCCTTGCCTTTTGAGGAGGTAGGAGTTTCCTCAGGGATTGGTGTAATGGACGATGAGCACTGAGATGATGAAGTGTCAGCGACTGAGGATACGAACGTTCCAAATTTAAGCATTGAACGTTCAGTGGTTGGTTTTGGAGTATCATATTTATAACCCAGACCACGTTTATCACTCAGAGGAATCTGAGCCTTAATTATCTCAGTGATCTTTGTTGAAGAATTACACCATCCTTCAACAATAGCTTTTTCAGCCTTTAATGCAGCGATAGCTTCTGCTCGTTCGATTTTGACTAGCTGATTTAAATATACTTGATCTTTAAAATCTTCTTCAATTTTAGAAAGCTTTTCTATTTGAAGATGACAGTTTTTAAGCTTTTCAGCGAGATCAAGGTTTTGGTTTTCAACCACAGTTTTGCCGTTCATGGCTTCGTATAAACTTCTAGTCAAGAGATCGATCTTACGGAGACTATCAGCTTCATCAATATTTGCAATATTGGTAAAGAAAGAAGGTGATACCTGAATAGCAGAGGTTGAAGTGGAGGGAATGTCTGAACTTTCTTCCTCTTCTTCAATCTTGGCCATGAGACATTGATTTGCTTCATCATCTTCAGAATCAGATGATGATGCTTCTTCATCAGAAGCAGCCCAATCATAGTCAGCCATCAGGCCTTTGCCTTTCTTCTTAAAGATTTTTAGCTTCGCATATTTTTCTTTCAGCTTTGAGTATTTGTCATCTTTATTCCTTGGAACAAAGGATTTCTTTGTAAAAGCTGAGGGTCTAGAAACTTTCTTAGACCTGCACTCGTTAGCAAAATGTCCTATCTTTTCGCAGTTAAAACAAGTAGCAGTAGCCTTATCAACAAAAACTGATGATTTAGGCTTGTCAGCTATGGAAAGAGGTTTGTTCTTTCTAAACATTTTCTTCTTGGCAAATCTCCTGAACTTTTTGGTTAGGAGAGCCAAGGATTCATCATCTGAAAAATCAGAATCTGATGAACTTTCAGAGTTACTCTCTAACTCAGTGATAGTGACCGAGGGTCGCTGAGTAGAAAGTTCCTCTGAGATTAAAGCAACAGGGGTGCTTTTGGAATCTTTTACAAGATTCTTCTTAAGATGGCTTGATTGCTCATGATTCAGCAACGTGCCATATAAGGTAGCAAGGGTCATTGATCTTAGATCCTTTGACAGCTTGAGACACATGGAATAATTGTCCCAGCTTTCAGGTAAACATTCTAGAAACTTTGTCAGCACTTCAAAGTTAGAATATTCCTTACCAACAATTTTCAGATCTATAATTAAACAATTAAAACGTTGGTGAACTTCATAGAGAGTTTCATTCTTACCAGAAATGAAGCTTTCATATTGTCTTACCAGGTTGATCTTTCTTGAGTCCTGGACTTCAGACGTTCCTTCATACTGAACACATATTGTGTCCCACATGGCTTTTGATGTTTTTAGATTCATGACGGAATGGTAGACTTCGTCAGGAAGAGCCATGGATAGTATGGATCTGGCTTTTGTATCTATAGCCACTTTCTTCTTATCTTCGTCAGTCCATTGATGGATTTCTTTAGGTACCAGCCTTTCTGGAATAGCAGGTCTATTCTCAGTGCCTGGAACTGCAGCATCAAATCTTACAGGGATGAATGGACCATTCTCAATATAGTAAGGCATAGTAGGGTCTACACCTTCTAAGAAGAGTGTCATCCTATTTTTCCATAAGTTGAAGTTATCTCTGGAAAATCTAGGGGGTTTTGCAAGAGAACCATTGTCTATATAATTTGTGTTTGTATTGGTGGCCATTTTCAGATAATAGCAAGGAAGAGAAATATCTTAGATTAGATCTTGTTTATGAGATTAAACAAATCTGCTCTGATACCACTTGTTGGTCCCGAAGGCCTATACAAGTTTGTAGAAGGGGGGGGGGGGGGTTGAATACAAACACACAAATTTTACTTTTCTAAAATGTTTATTGATAAATCATTAACAATTTACAGCTTGTTGCGGAAACAAGATTAAGGATAAACCTAAATCTAAACAAGTTGGAACACTAAGGTTTCTTGCACTAAGAGAGATAAGGAAATTACTAATAATAACCTATCTTGAGATAAGAGATTGAACTTGTCCAGAGTTAGCAAGTTACTTCAAATGAAGTGAGTTCATCTCTTTATATACTGCATGCATTTAATGCAATTCAGTATATACTTTACACGTGTCATCAGCTGGTTGGTTGCATGTCATTGACCTTGGTTGACAACCTTAGTAGCCGTATGGATGAATAGTGTAGTATCAGAGTGGTTGTACGATTTCAGATATTCGGAGGTTCTTTTCTGACATTTCATACGGAGTCGTGCAAGGGTGGTTAAGACAAAAGTACTTTGTACGGAGGACTTCATGATCAGCTTTCGTTGATTCAGCGATTATCATTTTCTATTCAGCGAATGATAAAGTTCAGCGATAGCTAAAGTCTTGTACTTGATACTTCACGTAGAGTGGACAAATCTGAGTCTTCGCTGATCCGCATCAGTTCATTAGGAGACTTGTCGCTGGTTCTTGAGCTTGATCTTCGACTTCAGCGTAGAACCTTTGTTGACGTGAAACTTGTCTTTAGAGATCATAAGTAAACAACTAACTTATCAGCGATCATCATAATGACTGAACAGACTCAGAGCATTAATGATGAACAGTGTTCGCTGAATGTTTAATTTAAGAGAGCGAGAGTTCCTATCAGCGGTACTGGAAGATCTTAGTACTTATCAGCGATAGTGAAACTCTGATACATATTGTTTACTTACAATTTTCACTAAGTATATAAGAGAGGGTCATTATCAAATCACTGAGGGTTTGGATCAACAGTTACATTTGATGAGTCAAGATTAAAGACTTCTGAACAAAACAGTTCAGAACTCAATCAGGATAAGACAAGAATGATGACTTCTGAATCAATTTCTAATCCTAATTGTTCAGAACTCAATATATTGTTTAAGGATGCATTTCTGGAACTAACTTCTGAATCTTATGCAGAATATGAAAACCCTAAAATGGTTTAAGAAATGAAAAAGGGAAGTTCAGAGGTTCAAACAACGGTAATTTCTGATTCTGGTCCGTCTTAGGAATGTCCAATGTTGGTAAATACGAGTGATTTATCTGAGTCGGGTACTCAGAATTCTGATCAAGGTATTCAGAATTCTGATCAAGGTACTCAGAACTCTGACCAAGGTACTCAGAATTATGGACATGGTACTCAGAATTCTGGACAAGGTTCTCAGAACTCTGAACAAGTTATTCAGAATTCTGACCCTTCTATTCAGAATGTGGACTTAGAGACTACACCTCAAAGGGATAGTTTAGAGTTACATGCTGTAACATATGAGAATGATACAAACACAAAAGAACAAACACATGTAAGTTGTCCACCAAATAGGAAGGATCATATCAGAGGTCGTCGGAATGCGAGACATTTGAAAAGGTATTTCTTTTAAAGTTACTTTTTTCTTTATGATTATTCATCACGACTCTTACTGACTTAAACATCGGAGGGTCGTTGGTTAGCCAACGACCAACCGCTAACGTTGTTTTTTCGCAGGATCGCACGATTACACAAAAAATGTCGATAGAAATTCACGATTACTTTGACGTAACTTACGATCAAACGACTCAGTATTACAAGTCTGTATTTACGTCATAAGTCTTACGATTTAAGTTCTATACTTAAAACTTTTATTTTCGAATGCCTTAGTCGCAAGCATTTTTACGTTTTTTAGGCCGTCTAAAGGTCATCATTATCATTGGTTTTCCATCTTCGGTCGCACGTTATTGCCCGATTCTTTACTTAACATTTTATTTACATATGAGAAACTAACTATTCGACAAAGGCGTTGTGAGGCCAAGAAAAATTAACACTTGTATTCATAAGCACAAAAAATGACAGGTGTTGGGCATGACCCCTAACAGGTCGCCCCTAAATCAAAAGAAAAAACGACAAAAGAACTATGCTTGGGCTGGGCTGACTCTTGCTCCGGCGCGACCTCTGAAGTCCCACCTGTTTGGGTAAAATTTTGAACCTCACGACCGACGAATAAAATAAACATGACATTTATTTAATACCATTCTTGTATTAAGATAAGGTCATGCATGTTACTTACAACTGCTTCTTCCGTCTTACATTTCTACAACAGTCGTAAGACTCCTACGATCGACAACCGTGACTTAAAGATGGTCATACGACCATACTAACCGCTAACAGTCAACAACAGTTTCTTCTTGTTTCATTAATGCAGGTCCAAGAGAAATCATTGCCCAACGGTCGTAACGGACGAGCCATTAATGACAATTAAAGACAAAGCAGCGGTTATGATAATCATCAAGACACATTCAATGCTACCCAAAAGCTATATAAAGGCATGTGCAACACAACTTCTGAAAAAAGGACGCATTTATCACTTCTTCGCGAACACAACAGAGATCGTCAGAACATCATAGCAATACTGTTTACGCAAGATTACGCACGACGACAGTTTATTCCACACGATTATAGCATTATTTCGCATGACACACGACATTAGTTTACGATTAAGTTTACTTTTATTCTTATTGTAATGTACTGTATTCACAACACTTGTTACAAGAGGATATCGCCCCTGTTTGGCGATCATAGTGCACCGTCGACTTCTATAGTCGGCCACGGTTTTTACCCTCGACGGGGTTTTTTGCGTCACCAAATTTGTTGTGTCTTATTTCCTTTATGTCGACGATTGCATTGTTTGCCTTTAGATTCTTTTCTTTAGTTGTTAAAGCTCTACATCGACCTTAAGTTATCTTTTGGGTGATTTTTTGGCATTAACAGTTTTGGTGCCCACCGCTCCAGACAGGTCCAGGACCATTTGTCAGCAATCCTCTCTTGGGACAGTTCCCTCCGCAGCATTTAAGGCCACCCCTGTTGTACAACGGAGCCGTGCCTTACCACATCCCGACGATCCCTCAGGCGACGATGACAATTCCCATGAATTTTCCCCTCAACGGAGAAGCTAAAGGTTCTTCGTACGAAAACAGTTTCCATACGACGGTCGGCATGACGTCTCAAGATTCGGGAGTTATTCCTCCGATTGCTACGGACGACCCGGTCGCCCGACGCTTGAGGCTTTTGGAAGATCAAAATGAAAAGATGTTATCTTTACTCTCGAAATTGTCTGGTGCTGCTGTCCCTGTCGACGTTGAGCCCCGCTCAGGATTCCAAGCATCACCTTTCATCGACGAAATCGCAAACGTCGACGTCCCGAAGAAATACAGTATTCCTGCTATTATGCCCAAATATTCAGGAATAACTAACCCAACAGAGCACATCGCCCAGTACAAGCAATTGGTGTGGACCGCGTCAACCCCACATCAATACCAAGAAGTTTGCATGTGCAAGAGTTTTGGTGTGACCCTTACAGGTGCTGCTCTCCAATGGTTGATCAAACTCAAACCCAAGTCCATCAGCAACTTTGCGGATTTGGTCAACCAGTTTTCATAATAGTTCGCCAGTAGTCGCAAGATGGAGAAGCAGACCAACGACCTGTACTACGTCGTCCAAAATACTAGGGAATCCATCCGCAGTTATTTCAATCGTTTCAATGCAGAAATGATTAGCATTCGAAACTGTGACGTTAAAACCGCAATTGAGGCATACAAGCAAGGTCTCGACGATGACATTTCAGGTTTGTATGTCAATCTTACGATGTACCTGCCAGAAAATTTTGAAGACGTCTGAGCTAGGACATTGGCTTACATGAGGGTGGAAGACGACATGGCTTTCCGTCGTAAGCATTTGACCGACAAGAAGTTGCTTAGGGTAAAGAAACCTGATTTCAAGTCCAAGACGAATGTCAATATAGATACCCCGTGCCAGATATCTAACGTCCGATTCGAAAAGAAAAAGAACAATCATACACAAAAGTTCCCTCAATACCATAAGATTTCTTCTTACGGATTCAAAGGAACCTCAAAAGACTTGGTCGAAGCTCTAAGAAACGTTCAGTCGACCATTCGTTGGCCCAAAAAAGCGATAAAGATGATGCGAAGAAAGATAAGACCAAATGGTGCGACTTTCATAGCGACCACGGTCATACAACAGACAACTGCCTGGTATTGCAGAAGGAGATGGCTTGGCTTATTCCCAAGGGCCACCTCCAAGGTTTGATCGATAAAGAATTAGCGCCTATTGACAACACTTGACCAGCATCCCCTGTCCATGCACAAGTCGTCAATAGCATGATAGGAGGATCAAACGTCTGTGGCCTAACGTATTCGGAAGCCAAACGACACGCCAGCCAAGTATCAGACGAATATCCAATCCCTCGGTCGTCCCGACCGAAACATGAATTGGAACTGGAAGCAATGCCCATCACGTTCGATCAATACGACCTCCAAGACAGTTGGCAGAAACATCACGATAGATTGATTATCCAGCTTACAGTTGGCAACTGTTCAACCAAAAGAGTTTTGGTTGACGGAGGAAGCTCGGATAACATCATTTTCCTAAGCACTATCAAAGGAATGGGCATTGATAAGTCAGAGATCACTCGTCGATCGACAACCTTGGTAGGATTCAATGGAGACTCGACCAACACATTGGGAGAAGTCATCCTCCCCGTATATGCTAAGGGGATCAATAAACAGACAAAGTTCAATGTTATCGACTGTTCGTCAGCTTACAACATCATTCTCGGTCGACCATGGATCCATGACATGAAAGTAGTCCCCTCGATGTATCACTAGACGATCAATTTCCTGACACCGTGGGGGGTACAGGAGATCAAAAGTGAGGAGAAGACCGTACGTGATGGCTACAAGGCGACGTTGAAACCTCAGAAGAAAGACATCTAGCAATTACAGATCCAAGATGTCCCTGAGTCTACTGATAAATATCGTCTAGAAGAAGTTGTCTTAGACCAGGACAGGCCTGATTGAGTCATCCTTCTGGGGGCATGTTGGTCCCGAAAGGGTTATACAAGTTAGAAGGGGGGGGGGGGGGGGTTGAATACAAACACACGATTTTTACTTTTCTAAATTGTTTATTGATATGTATCAAACAATTTACAACTTGTTGCGGAACAAGATTAAGGAATAAACCTAATCTAAACAACTTAAGAGAATCACTAAGATTTATTGCACTAGAAATAAGCTTGAGAGAAAATAAGAATACTAGCGATAATATTCTAACACACAGAATAGTAAGAAGAAGGAAATGGCCGAGCACTTCATTTCTGAAGTAGGGTTTCCTTTATATACTGCATGCATTTAATGCACAACAGTACAACTTTACATGTGGCAGCCGCTGGTTGGTTGCATGGTTTGATTTCAGTCGACAAAACAATGGACGCATGATGAACATTATAGAATCATAGTTGGTTGTACGATTTTGGACAAAAGGGATGTCCGTTCTGACAGATCGTACGGAGACGTGCAAGGGGATAAGACATAACTTGTAGAGGAAACTTCATGATCAGCGAGTGATAAAGTTTAGCGTTCGCTGAAGTTTTCTACTTGAAACTTCACGTTAAGTGGACAGGTCTTGGCTTCGCTGACATCCGCATCAGTTCATTAGTAGACTTGTCGCTGGTTCTTCGGCTTGATCTTCGACTTCAGCGTAGAACATAGTTGACGTGAAACTTGTCTTCAAGGATCATAAGTAAACAACTAAAACTATCAGCGATCATCATTAAGACTGAACAGGCTCAGGGCTTGCTGATGAACAGTATCGCTGAATGTGTAATTTAAAGAACATGAGCTTCCTATCAGCGGTACTGTAGAGACATAGTACTTATCAGCGACCGTGAAACTCTAATACATATTGTCTACTTACAATTTTCACTAAGTGTTTCTCAAAGAGTCATTATCAAATCACTGAGGGTTTGGATCAACAATCTCCCCCTATTTGATTATGACATAGCAATAAAAGAAAATTGCTAAGTAAGAAAACATAAGGATAAATAGAACTCATAAAATATTTGTCCCATTTACTGTTTTCGGGGATCTTTTAAGTACTAATGGAGTAAAGTACATTCGCTGAAGTTTTTCTTTAAACTTCGTATAAGTTACACAGGGAAGTAGAAAAATGACAAGTACAACAAATAAAATTTACAAGTACAAAAGATACAAACTGATAAAGATAGAAGAATTACCGGGAATCCTATGAGATATACAGGTTCATCCTTAATGAGAAGTTCATCAAGGGAGTTTGTGGTAGGGATCATCCAATCAGGGACTTTTTCTCCAAGATCCCGTCTTCGTTTTGCTTCTTTAAAGATAAGGGGCTTCATGAAGTGTCCGAGAAGATCATCTCTGAAACCGCACCAATAGACGAGACCCTTGAGCTTTTCGATAGGAGTGATGGGTAGCTCAGAGATGCGTTGAAAGCATTCTCGTCCATCGTAGTCTCTGAAGAAGATACCATAAGGTTCGCTTAAGACATTTGCAGGGACAAAGTGTTCACCAAGAGGCAAAGTGACATCAAGTACTGAGAGATCAGGTTCAGGACCAAGAACTTCTTCGTGTGAAAAGCCAATTCTGGTTTCGTTTCTGATAGGAGGTCTTGAGTCTGAAGATATTATCGTTTTCTTTGCAGCAGGCCTTCTTCGTTGAGTATGAGCAGGAGGAGGAGGAGGAATATCCACAGCATATGTAACCAAGTCGATCTATTTATTTATAACTTTCTCGACATGGTCTTTAAAGGTTGAGCGTGATCGCTGAATGGCTATTCACATTTCCAACCACTCAGAGAAACCGTACTTGATGATTGATGAAGCATAGATGGTTTCCTTGTTACCATTCTCTCTGAATATGTCGACGTCAACAACTGGAACTTTTATTGACATCCTTCCTCTGATGTTCACTTTGTTGATTCTAGAGACCCGATATCGACAGTTTAATCTTTCTTTGCACCATACCAGGGTTGAGTCAGATACCTTGGTCTTTTCTTCGACGATCTTCTGGGCGTCCTTCCACAATTGACGTTGAACTGAGATATGAGTCTTCTTCAGTTCAGGATTTTTAACAGATTGTTGGACGAGCGTAATGGCATAGGCTTTATCTTGTTCTTCAGCTCTCCTTCGATCGGCGAGTTGTTTTTTAGCTTTGAGGTTTTCAACATATTCGTTTTTGGATATTTTGAATCGGGGGGCAAGGACGTTTCGCTGATCCTCAAGCTATTTGATCATTGCTTCTCTTCTTTTCAGTTCTTCTTCACTTAGATTTTGAGGAGCTAAGGAAGGTCTTTTCTTGTGAGAGAGCAGTTCTTCTTCAGTATTCAGGTTCATCAGTCTCAGCGAGATCTAAGACTGGGATTGTTTCTTCAGCACTCGGGGCTGGATTTATTGTTGAAGTAGCTGGAGGAACTTCAGTTGGATCCTCAAGCAGGGGAGAGGACTATCTGAAACATAACGATCGTTTAAGTAAGATTATTTGGGAGAAGAGATAGAGAAAAGAATGTGGTTTAAGTGTATAGAGGTTTTATGGAGAGGAGAACTGAGGTTGAGAAGGGATAGAGGAGGGATGCAGTGTAAGGGAAGAAAATATATTGTACCTGACAAATTGGCTTTCAAAGCAATATAGTCAGATTGTCTTCATCAGCGATGCCTTTATTTTTGCCCTTGTCGTCTTCGGTCGCTGCAGGCTTTTTCGCGGTCCCCTCCCCTGAAGTATCTTTGAAGACTACCCCTTTGAGAGCAGGGGTCCTTCTGGGATGGAAGGAGAAGTCCTTGTCATCGTCATCATCTTTAGGTGATGCTGATGGTTCGTCGTCGGCAAGATCGAGGTCTTCTTCGTGTTCTTCTACTTCCTCAGCTTCTTCGTCAGACTCAACATGCATAGGAGAGTCTGCATGTTCTTCGACATTCTCCCCCTCAGAATCATCGTTGTGTTGGGAGAACTCGGTTCCCTCAGGGTGTTCATCTTCTTGAGGTTTTTCAGCAGCAGTAGAGATAATACCCTCCCCTTCAGAGTTATGGGGAAGGTCTTCTTGATTCTTCTCCCCCTCTTGCACCTGACAGATGGGGGAGGTAACAGTAGCAACAGCAGCATCAGTATGCTTTGGGTCACTGTCTTCGGGGCCAGTGATCCCAACGCATGTCTTCGGGGCCAGTGATCCCAACGCATGTTTCCACCCTTGTACCAGTAGAACATGGCTTTCTATCTGGTTCTATAGCAGGATTTGGGTAAGCCAATCCCAGACCAGTTGGTCTTTGGGGCTAGGTGTCGAGCACCCCTTAGGACTTAATCTCCCAAACCAGAAAGGCCACAGGCACAAACTTTCAAACTAAATGATTGGAAAGAAAAACATTGAGCATCTCAATCGCTAGGTTCTACAACATAGTGCTTCCCCCATATTTTCGTTTCCATCCATCATTCTGACAAAAAGGCTTTTTGAGCATTGTATTCTATATAAATCCAGATTTGCACAATTTCGAGCATTCAGCATAATTTCATTCATGTTTTGCTGACCTTTCGATTTATATCAGAAGTGAAAGTTGAAACAAGTCTAACTCAGATATAACAAAAAGCTTGTAAAATCACCCTTGACACACATTTTATTCATTGAATGAAAATTGAAAGAATTTTCACTTCATTTAATTAAATTTGTGAGGATTCAAGCTTTCAAATTCAACATGCCGAGTTTTGATAAAAGGAAAGTGAAACGCTTTTCATCCAATGCCTTGGTGAAAATATCGGTAAGTTGATAGTCAGTAGGTACAAAATATAATTCAATAGTACCTTTTTCCACATGATATTTTATGAAGTGATATCGCATGTCGATGTGCTTTATTTAGTATGATGAACAGGATTCACTGAAATGGCTATTGCAGATTTGCTGTCACAATAGATTGGAATTGTTTTATACAGCAACCTGTTGGTTCCCGTTTTGTTTAGACAAGATTAACAGATCTATTAGTTCGAGTTTATGTTTGATGCGGAAGCGTATTTAAAGAACTAACAGATATGTTTGATAGATATAGAACACACAATATAAAGAAACAGTATTTTAAGAACAAAATGATATCTTGAAGATTACTGTCGTTCGATATATAATAACAACACCAAGAACAGATTAAGAACTGTTTGGTGTGTGTGAGAGAGTGTAATGCTTAACAAGTTTGACGATATAAAACATAGGCATGAAACTCAGATTCTTCGTTAAGTCCTTAAGATTGTTAAGGAAGATCTCAACAAGAGACTTCCTTTTATACTACTCTAGGGGACCATAAAGCATGAGCTACTATTGATCGGACGGCATGAATAGTTGTACATACAGTATTGTATTCAATGCCGCAGACGTCTATATTGTACTAAGCCCTATTGAGTCCATTCAGAGCTTGACGCGTGTTGAGGTTTGATAGGGCACACTACCATGCAAGTTGATTAACGGATCCAGTAACAGTAGCAAGATATAAAATATCTTCCAAGTCTTTATCGTAAACCGCAGAGGCTCTGTAAAGGGTTACAGAGGTTTTGAGGTCTGGTCTTCTGTAGAGCAGTCTTCACCGGGTTCCGAGTCTTTGGTCTTCTTTGTGCGTAAGACAGAGGTTCTGTAGGACACCTCTGTAGCTTCTGTAGCTTCTTGACATTGATCTTTCGGAAGTGGCAGAGCCTCTGTAAGAGGCTTTCTTCACTTAGCCTATTTTTCACTACTTCTAAATACTTCTATGATTAGGAAGATTGAAGCTAACAATCTCCCCCTAAGTAGTGAAAAATAAAAATTGGACATTGAAGTACTTTAGGCTAAGTTAGCTAAGACAGAGGTTAAACAATACCTCGAAAGTTCTTTCATTCAGAAATATGCCAGAGGCATTTTACATTTGAGTATTATGAAAGATAAACTGAAAATGGTTTGCAGAGATTTTGTTTGATAATCAGATGATGGCGTCTTTGAAATCGTTGTAGCTTCTGTCGTCTCTTCCGAATTCTCAGATCTCGTTGTAGAAACTGACGCAGAGTTCTCTTAAGCGGATTGTAGCATCAATCTCTCTGATGAAAGCATCTGCAGCGTCTCTATCCATTTGCTCGGTATCTCTGTATTTCACAAGGTTTGCACTGAACATGTTCAGAGTACAGGTTGCGTACTTCTGACAGTCCATGGTCACAAAAGGTTTGACATCGCCTTGTGGGTTTTGAAATACTAACCCGAACCTTGGTTCTGTAATGATTGAGTTGGGCACATCGTCTGGTGGGCAGCGATCCTCTGGTGGTCGAAGGTTCAGATGTTTGAGACCAAGATCCTTTCCTAGCTGAAAGTCTGTCAAACTGTAGATCAGAAGCCTTTCCCTCATTGCTTTTCTCAACACTTGATAGGCTCTGGTGTTTGGCTCTGTGTTGTAGTTGTCCTTCGTCCATTGCAGAAGGTCAGGTAGATCATAGGGATTCAGATTCCTTAGGTTAGCATCAGGGAAGGTGGTTTATGAATTGTTTACCCTTCTGACTCTGTAAAGATTGTACCTGACCCTTGGATAGGTTCTTATAAAGGAGTACCTACAGAAGACTACCTTTTTGATTTTGTGGATTGAGAAGACATCTGCTCTGGTTCTTGGCTTTGTTCTGGTGAAGATGTTTTCAAATTCTTCTCTGATCTCTGGATTTGTGACGTGATCTGTTGGATGATTGGTCTGAAAGGGTTGTTTGTAGAGGTAGTTGTATACCACTTCTTCCATTTCTTCGTATGTTGGACCAGGTGGTGGTACTTGTCTTCTGAGACTCTCCATCTGTCGAACAACTTCTGCAACTCTACCTGTTAGTGGAATGTCTGACAGAGGCTTCAATCCATATGCCCAGTCCTCTTCTTCAGGCTTTGGAGTTTGGAAGGCATCAAAGGCGCTCTTCATCAATTTCTCTGTAGGCTTGGGCAATGATTTCTTTTTCTTGGGCTCTTCTGTCAGTTTCGCCTTTCCCTTGTCTTTGGCCTTTGGAGGTTCAGAACCTGTTGCCTCTGTAGGTTTGGGTGTTGGCGCTTCTGTTGGAATGATGGGTGTTGCCTCTGTAGGTTTTGACACTTGTGTTTGAGAGGAATTTTGTGGCGTTGGTTCTGTTGGCTTGATTGGCTCTATAACCTCTGTTGGAGGTTCTTTGGTGACTTCTTCTGTGAGCTCGGTTTCTGTGGGTTGAGGAATGTCGAATCTTCTTGCCATTCGGAAAGATGATGTAAACCTCTGTCTTTCTTCTGCTCTTTGCGCCATTCGTTCAGTCATTGTGTTGTGCATATTTCTTAGAACAGAAGAAGCAGAGGTCTTTGCTCTTTTTGGTTTGTGGGCAATAGACTTTCTTCTTTAGATGGTTTAGGGTTTTTCTGTTGGTTTTGTAGTTGGGGAGGGAAGATCTTCTTCTGAAGAGGATGACAGATGTTGAGCATTTACTCCAAACAATGTAGGGAGTTCCACAGAGGTGGGTGTTTCCTCTGTAGTCTTTTGAGCTTCTGTTCCTCCGGGTTGTTGCTTTATTGAAAGACTTTCTTCCAAGATGATTACCACAGGGGTGGTTGTTGCCTCTGTGGTCTTTTGAGCAGTTTCTGGTACATGGGTTTCTTCAGCAGTTGATTCCACAGAGATGGGTGTTGTCTCTGTGGTCTGTTGAGTTTGTTGTTGTTGGGTTTGTTTTGGAGGGGCTTGGTTGATGGGTTCTGCGGCTATTGGTTGAGCTGGAAGTCCTCTGCTCGTAGCTTTCTCCCTTGTATTCTCCCCCTCAGGATGATCTGATGGACCATGGTGGTCATCATCAGAGTCATCCTGACCCTTATCAGAAGTACCCTCTGCTCTGCAAGAAGCTTTGGGTTTCTTTGGTAGTTCTGCTACTGCGACCATCAACTTTGCGCATAAATCATCACAGAGGCCGAATAGAGTTGCAAGCTCTGCTTCTGTGTTGAAGCGCATTCTGCCGACACTTGCTCTGAACTCTTTAACATAGTTGGCATTTGCAGTAGTGAAGGAGACGATGACTTATGTGACCTGGTTTATCACATTCTGGTAGTTGTGCTCTGGTCATGTAGTCTTTAGGCTGCATCAGCACAGTGTTGCGCATTGCTTTTTCTTGTACGTCTTTCAGGGCCTTCTGTAGATCTGCAGGTGTAATGCCCTTTACTTTGTTGGATTGCTTGTTCATTTGTTCAAGGAAATGTTTGACTGATTCCTTGAACGCAGAAGTTGCAGCTATCCTGAATTCTTTGGCGGCAGAAGTGGTAATTGTTTCAGCAGAAGACTTCATCTGGGTAATGGCGGATTTCACCTCTGCGGACAGATTGTCCATTTTGGTGTTCAGATTTAGTAAGGCCGTCGATGTTGTCTCTGCAAAAGATTTGAAAGAGCTTTGCAACTCTTTCATGGTTTGGTTCACAGAGGTGACAAGGGTGTGTAACTCATCCCTTGATACTTGTGTTCCTGTGGTAACCTCTGGAGGAACACATTCGTCTCCAGAGTGAGTCCCTGCTCCTGGGACACCTTCGTTCACCCTTTTTTGTACGTTGGGGGTGGAAGGATATCCATCTGATCTTCGAGAAGAAATTTGGGTTTCAATCTCTACAGAAGTTCTGCGAAGAACAGTGTCCAAATCTACTCCAGAGGTGGGTATCGGAATGTTCTTCTTTTGACTTGGAGACTTGTCTAGAGTCTCTTCGTCTTTGTGCTCACTACTTATCTCTGAAAGAAGTTTTGGCCCTAAATTCTGCGTGGCAGAGGAAATGAATTCCTCTGTAGGGTGTTCTAGTGTGATCTAGGGCGATTGATCACGAACTATAGGTGAGTCTCTCTGAGGAGACTCCCTAGGAATGGATTCCCCGGTTTCTGTGGGCGCAGAGGTTGAAAGAGTAACCTCTGGCTGGATGGGTTGGGTTTGGATCGAGCTGTGCTGCTCTTGTTCAATAACACCTTCTGCAGCTAGACCTGCGGTGTTAGAAGTGTGGGTTGCACTGGGAGGGGTTTGAGGATGTGTGCCTTCTACTTCTACGGCATCTTTTTCTATCCCTTTTTCTTTTCCTCCCATTCTATCTAAAGCCTCTGTTACCTCATCTCTATTCCACTCAGCTTCTGCTTGTAGCCTAATCCTTTCCCTAGTGGCATTATCTGACATATCGATTTCTTCTATACCTTATGAAGCTTGGCTTGGACTCCTTCTGTGGATGTTCAATCCCTGTTGGATGAAGGGGTTCTGTAGAATGTTTGGTGTTTCAACAGGTTGATCTCTGGGGGTTTGGTCATCATCTTGCAGATTTGTGTCAACGCCAGAGATAGAGAAGTCTTGTTCTTCTGTGGTGTGGTGGTCAAGTGGTGGTGCATTCCACCCAGCTGTATTTAGGGTGTTAGCAATGTCAGGGTGTTGAAGGAAATCGTTTAAGCTACCTTGATGAGCGAATCGATGTGGGGATTGATAAGGTGATTGACATCCCTCTTCTGTAACTTCTTTTTCTGCAGTCTCTTCCTCTGCAGTTTCTTCGACTCGGGTCTCTGCGACCTCTTCTTCAACAACTTCTGCAGCTTCCTCTTCTGCGATGGTAACCACTTGATCAAGTGGTTTCCCATGCTTCTTTTTGGTCTTCCTCCTCTTGGGTTTTGGTGCCCCTCCTTCTGTGGGTTTTGATTTCCTTTTCTTCTTTTGTTTTGGAGAAGAGGGAGGAGCAGAGGAGCCAACTTCTGTGGCATGAGGAGGAGAAGGTTGAGTTTCTGTAATGCTTGTAGAGGTGGCTTCTGCAGTTTTCCTCTTCTTTGTTTTTGGGGTAGAGGCAGAGGCTTTAGAAGAAGACTTCTTTCCCATGAGCTCGGCTCGTTTGGCTATAAAACTAAGTTGGATTGCCATGTGTTTTGCTAGTTTCTGCTCTTTCGCTTCTGTAGAAAGGGGTTCTGCAACTATTGTTCCTAGGGAGACACCTAAACGCGGGGGTGTCACAGGGCTCGGTTTTGCAGTCGTATATTCGCGTATATACTCTAACTTAAGGGTTTTGTTCTTGGCATAGCTCAGAAGCTTCTTTGACAGAGGTCTACAGTGAGTGTAGCCATCTACATGATCGGTGGGGATGTTTTTGTTCATTGGGAACTGTTTGGGAGTTGGCCCTTCCATTGGCCAGTTTTGCATCAGCAGGAGAGGTTCGAACAGGACTCCCAATATTCTTTGGAATTGCAGAGGCGGTAGATACTTAGGATCGTTCTCTCTTGCCTTTTTGGTGTTGTTCTTTCTGTTGATCGTATTGATGATCTTCTGCAACATGATGGTCGCGTAATCGAGTGGGAGATCGTAGTAGACCACGTACATGATGGTTAAGATCTGGTGCGAGCTCTGGTCAATGCTGCCTATCTTCCCTGCAAGGCATCTGTTGAGGATCGAAAACAAGTTGTTCCACAGAGGTGGTAGTCTGCCTCTGCGGAAGTCGTTTCTCTTCCTTAGGTGGGTGTTGTACCCAAGCATTTCTACAAAACGACAGAGCTCGTCGTCTGTTGGTTGTTCTGCATATGTTTTCAGTCCAAGAAGACCCCTTGTTGGTAGATTGAACTTAAGAGAAAACATTGTTCTATTGAACTTGAGTTCCAAATGTTCAGATTTGTCTGGCGTTGAGATGTACCCTTTGATAAGAGAATCATCTTTATCATATCGGCAACTTTGCCAAAATTGGTTCAAATACCTAACATGTATTTTCTTTGGGGTTCTTGAGAGTAAAGGAAAGAGAATATGGTTTTCCATGATGTGTAGAAGAAAGGCATGGGCTTCGCCGAAAGCAGTGAGTGAGGGGACCAAATAGCAGATATTGGATTTGATGGGTAGCACCTTTTCAAAATGCTCCTTTGCGGTAAAGTTTTGGAGATGGGTGGTCGGAGCAAAGTCTGCTGAATCGCCAGAATCTTCTTGTTTTGTATTTTTGGCGAGGTGGGGGTTTTCTGAATGTTCAGAATGAGCAGGGGAGTGTTCCGGTGAGTTCGCCGGAGAGTGTGCAGGAGAGATAGCTTGAGAAGATGAAGCCATTGGTAATGAGAATAAGATACTTGCAGGTTTTTGCAGGGTTTCGCCGGAGAAGAATGAGGGTTCGTAAATATTTTATGAGAGGGTAAGCTTGGGTTTTATAGGTGGGTAAAACGATAGAATTCGAAAGGGTAAAGATATTTGGCAATGGATAAATATTTGGAATCCATACTTGAGTTAGAACGGCGGGTTCAACTTTCCAAAAAAAAAACGTGCCATGTACGCCCAATGAAAATGAGACACGTAGGCCATGTCAAAGGATGACAGGATGTCGTGCGCGGCCCATTAATGTTAGGCGCGTGGGGTTGTTCTTAGCCACATGATTTTCACTCTCAGTAAAAGTAACCGTTACTGTTTACAGAAATGCCCAAATACCAAATTCACATAAGCTCTGTGGTTTACAGAAGATCTGTGATTTTGAAAATCTTGGATTTTCACCCTTTTCTCATATATCTCATTGTTATCATGACTCTTTAGGTTCTATTTTGACCAAAACATTTGTAAAAGCATTGGAGAGGATTAATAGGATTTTAGTGAAGAAATTTCGTTCACAGAGATTTTGAGGCTCTGTAGGAACTTGCAGAAGCTCTGTCAGGGCCAGCAGAAGCTCTATGAGTGAAAATTTCTCATAACTAAAAATCTATTAACAATTTTGATCATCCAAGTTTTGATTTGCATTAAGAAATGTTTTTCGGACATATTTGAAAGTTGGTGTCCGAGAAAACTGTTTTGGAAAAAGTTTTGTTCGAGAAGGTCATGGTTTGTGTATTTGTGCGTATCGGTTTCCGAGTTAAATTTGCGATTACAGAGCAGTGTTCTGGCAGAACTTCTGTTGAGCTCAGCAGAGGCTCTATGACCTCAAATTTCTCATAATTCAAAAATTATTAACAGTTTTAATAATTTTATTTTTGAAATGTTATTCCCAGTATTTTTAGGACGTATTTGACAATTTTTGTCCCAGAAAACTGTTTTCAAAAACCTTTTGTACGAGACATACCTTTTGGTTCTTCTTTTCTTGGCAGTGATGTCTGACTTCTGACGATATAGATTCATCGACACTCTTCTTTGGCTTCCCCTTGAAAGATTAACCTCTGTAGATCATTTCAAGGTTTCTTTTGCTCCCCCTTGATCTAACCATTTCTGTCGATCAAGTTACTTTCTTTTGCTCCCCCTTGATCTAACCATCTCTGTAGATCAAGTAATTTCCTTCTGCTCCCCCTTGACCTATGCTTGGATCAAAATAGGATAAGTTTTGCATAGTACATACGTCATGTTTACCAGAGGTTCTGTAGGAGTCGTCAAAGGTTATGAGCAGACCCACAGAAGCTCTGTGATTTCAAGAACTATTTAAGATTGAGAATTTACATATAGAAAGAAATCAATCAAAGCAATAAATAAAGCAATATATTTATACACATGTTTACAGAAGATAAGCTATACTTACAGAGGATTTTCACGTCATATTGATCATTCATAACTTACCCACCAAGAAATTGAATCTTTTCTCGTCTAAAGCTTTGGTGAATAAGTCCGCGAGTTGGTATTCTGTGGGCACGAAATGCATCTCGATTGTACCGTATTCAACATGATGTTTCAAGAAGTGGTACCTTATATCGATATGCTTGGTTTTTGAATGTTGCACAGGATTGGCAGAGATGGCAACGACACTTTTGGAATCACAGAAGATGGGTATCTTGAGTAGGATGTGGCCGTAGTCATTTAGCTGAGTCTTCATCCACAGAACCTGAGAACAACAGCTAGCAGCAGCAACGTATTCAGCTTCTGCCGTAGATGTTGACACACAATTCTGCTTCTTGGAGGTCCAACTGACTAGCTTACCACCTAGGAATTGACAACTCCCAGAGGTACTCTTTCTGTCGAGCATGCATCCTCCATAGTCTGAATCTGTATAAGCTTTAAGACAAAAGCCAGAGTTCTGTGGATACCAGAGACCAAGATTTTTGGTCCCCTTTAGGTATCTAAAGATTCTCTTAACAGCATCATAATGTGATTTCTTAGGATTAGCTTGATAACGTGCACAAAGACATGTGGCATGCATAATGTCAGGTCTGCTAGCAGTTAAGTATAACAGAGATCCAATCATGCCTCTGTAGAGAGTGCATTCTACAGAGATACCATCTGGATCTAAGAATAACTTATTTCCAGTGGCCGTTGGAGTTTTCATGGCAGAGGTATCAGAGAGGCTATACTTGGAAAGAATGTCAGAGACATATTTGGCCTGATTTATAAAAATTCCCTCTGATGATTGTTTGACTTGGAGTCCGAGGAAGAATGTTAATTCTCCCATCATACTCATTTCAAACTCACTTTGCATGAGTTTTTCAAAACTTTTGCACTCTTCTGTATTAGAAGACCCAAAAATTATGTCGTCCACATAGATTTGTACAAGCATTATTTCACTGTTTTTACGTTTATAGAATAAGGTAGTATCTGTTGTACCTCTGTCGTAGCCATTGACTAGAAGAAAGGTAGAAAGTCGTTCGTACCATGCTCTTGGAGCCTGTTTCAGTCCGTACAGAGCCTTTTCAAGATAGTACACATGCCTTGGGAACTTTGAGCTTTCAAACCCTGGTGGCTGATTTACGTAAACCTCTTCTTGGATTTCACCGTTGAGAAAAGCTGATTTCACGTCCATCTGATAGACTTTGAAACCTCTGTGGGCTGCGAAGGCTAAGAATATTCTTATTGCTTCGAGTCGTGCGACAGGGGCAAAAGTCTCATCGTAGTCTATGCCTTCTTCTTGTCTATATCCCTTGGCCACTAATCGTGCTTTGTTTCTGATGACCACTCCATCTTCATCCTTCTTATTTCTGTAGACCCACTTAGTCCCAATGGCCTGTTTCCCTCGTGGCAGAGGTACTAGAGTCCAGACTTTGTTGCGCTCAAACTGCAGAAGCTCATCTTGCATGGCGTCTACCCAGTTTGGGTCATCAAGGGCTTCAGAAATCTTCTTTAGCTCTATCACACTAATAAAGTTCGTAAAGAAACAAAAATTAGCAGTGGCATACCTTGTTTTTTGTAACATCCCAAAAATTTCAAGGAATTTAAAAATTTTTAAAACATATATTTCATTATAAAAAATCCTCCAATCTAATAATTCGCAAACCAAATTAAAATACTTCGATTACCAAACCATCCAAAAATTTATGCAGCGGAAAATGTTATAAACAAAGTCTAAGGGTTTAAAAGTAAAAGTAAAATAAACATCATCAGCACCCGCGCTTGTGTGTACCGTCAAGCCTGCCTGCCCCTCGCACCTGAGATCACAACATAAGGGAAAAGGGTAAGCTAAAGCTTAGTGAATTCAATCACACACGTAGGTAGCAACCCACGTATATCGCCCCTACTCGCAAGTAGGCCACATCACTATCACCTTGAATACAACCACAATCAATTATCATATAAACACAAACCTCGGTCCCACCGAGCAACAAGATAAATTAATTATAAGCTCAGTCCCACCGAGCCCCCGGTCCCACCGAGTAAATAAAATATAACTAAGCTTAGTCCCACTAAGCCCTCGGTCCCACCGAGTAAACAAATACAGATATACAAATCAAAAACCATTAACAATTACGACTTACCAATTATCTCATGCAACCACATAATTACACGTAACAACCAATAACACAAAAACAACATACATGAAATTCCTAACTACGCGGTGAAAGAACTCACCTCAAAAGCGCGTCTAGCTCGTAATCAAAATTCCAAGCTCCACAATCCAAAAATCACTTCCCAATACCTAAACGAACGTTAACATGCATTAATACGAGACCCGGACCTAAAGACGCGACGCACGCTACAACCGTCACTAAAATGACTTTTCCACCTAACTAAACGGGTCTGTTCGGGACCTGATTCGACCCTCTTAAACCCATAAAATCCTCAAACATTTTATATGACTAGAAAGTGCTCTGAGTTACGGTTCCAAGGATATATCGTACGCGTTCTAACAATTTTTCTACAATTTATTATGGATTTTACAAAACTGATTATGTGCACAGCGAAAAACAGCACCTTTCGCTACAAACAGCAGTTTAACTCAATTTACAGTCCGAACTGGATTTTGCACAAAACCCGGAAAAGTTGCTAGACTCGAAAAGGGAACTTTTGGCCCCAATTTCACCCCAATCCGAGCTACGAGTAAAAAGTTATCGGCTACACAAGAACAGGGCAGAATCCAGAATTCTTTACATGAAATGACGAACCGCTGAACTTGCGGCCACTTTTTCTCCTAGCTCGAGGCCGAACCAGTTTTCCGCTAAAACACAGAAAACGTGCCCGGTCCCGAGCTCGAAGCGTGGGCGCCAGTTTCGGCTCAATCGGAGTTATGACGGAAAAGTTATAGCCGTCGCAAAACAGTGGCGGAACGGTTATTCACATAAACTGACGATTTTTATAAGACGATTACGCAACTGATTTTTTTTTTTTACGAGTTCGGGTTTTCTAAGCAACGATGGGTTTAGGTCAGTAGGGTCCCGCCACACGAGCACCACCCACCGCCCTCTCCGGCAGGGTGGTCGCCGGCGGCGGCAGCAGGCGGCGGCCGGCGGTGATTACACACACACACGCACACAACTCACACCAACCACTCGCGTCACCGCCCTTCTCTCTCTCGATCGCTCTAAGCGTGCACACACACCCACACTCGCAGCCACTGCTGCCCACGCCCAGCCACCACAGTGGCGGCGTACGGCGGCGTGCGGCGACGGTTGCTCGCCGGAAAAAGAAAAGAAATAGCAAAAGGAGACGAGGGTTACCTTTTCGACGAAGACAACGCCGGTTCTCTACTCCTTCTCGTTCCCGTTCTTCTCCCTTGGCTCCGGCGTTATTCCGGCAACAGCAACCACAATGACAGCAATCAATAACGACAGCAATCAGCAGCGACCTTCTCGATTTATCTCTTTCTCTCGGTGATTGCTGGCAGTAACCAGGTAGATGAAACAGAAACGAAAAAAAAAGGTAGGGGAAGGGGGTCGTCGGCAGTGGGGGGGGCCTTTCACTTGCCTCACACGGTTTCAAACAAATTGCTATTTCCCAATTCTTTTTTTTTTCTTTTATTCTAAACCAATTCACACTTACCACACACAAATATGAAATTGGATTTCACATGGATATCGAACTGCATGGGCCGAATTCTTCAATCCAAGGTTTGGCCCATTGCAACTTTGGTCCCTCAACTTCGTTCTCCTCGCAACTAACCCCGAAAACCGGATTACGGGCTTTACAACTCTCCCCCGCTTGGATTAGACTTCGTCCTCGAAGTCCACGCCCACAAATAGTTCCGGGTAGTTCTCTCGCATCTCGGCCTCGGGTTCCCAGGTCCATTCAGAACCTTTACGATGTTGCCACTGGACTTTCACCAACCCAATGACTTTGTTCCGCAGAGTCTTTGTCTTTCTCCCAACAATGGCTATCGGCTTCTCCACGTAATTGAGTCTTTCGTCGATCTGAATGTCCTCGAGAGGAATCACGGCAGACTCATCTACTACACACTTCCGCAACTGAGAAACATGGAAGGTGTTGTGGATCAAACTTAACTCGTCCGGTAACTCTAATCGGTAAGCTACTTTCCCCACACGGGCGATGATCCGGTAAGGCCCGATATAACGAGGCCCTAGCTTCCCTCGCTTACGAAACCGGATCACCCCTTTCCAGGGTGAAACCTTCAACAACACATAGTCGCCTACCTGAAACTCCAAGTCTGATCGCCTTTTATCGGCGTAGCTCTTCTGTCGACTCTGAGCAGTAACCAAACGGTCCCGCACGATCTGTATCATCTCGGTCGTCCTTAACACAATGTCAGTGCTCCCTAGCACCCGATGACCCACTTCGCCCCAACAAACAGGCGTCCTGCACTTCCTACCGTACAACAGCTCATACGGCGGCATGCCAATACTAGAGTGATAGCTGTTGTTGTAGGAAAATTCTGCTAGAGGAAGGTGCTGATCCCAACTACCTCCAAAGTCAATGACACAAGCTCGAAGCATATCCTCGAGGGTCTGAATGGTTCGCTCGCTCTGACCGTCCGTCTGTGGATGGAAGGCTGTACTAAAGTGTAACCGTGTTCCCATCTCTGACTGAAACTTCTCCCAAAACCGGGAGGTAAAACGAGTGTCCCTGTCGGAGACAATCGAAACTGGCACCCCGTGCCTGGCCACGATCTCACGAACAAACACCTCCGCAAGCTTCTCCGCCGAGGAGCTCTCCCTAATAGCCAAGAAGTGGGCACTCTTGGTCAGACGGTCAACGATCACCCATATCGCATCGTTCCCACGGGGAGTCCTGGGGAGTTTCGTTATAAAGTCCATAGTAATCTTTTCCCATTTCCAAACCGGGACCTCCAACGGTTGCACCTTCCCATGTGGTCGTTGATGTTCCGCTTTGACCTTCCGACAGGTCATACAAACCTCAACACACCTAGCAACATCCCGCTTCATGCCGGGCCACCAGTAACCTTCACGCAAGTCTCTGTACATCTTTGTAGCTCCCGGGTGAATCGAGAACTTTGACTTATGCGCCTCATCCATCAGCACCTGACGGTTCCCACCGTGGAGTGGAACCCAAACCCTACCATGTCGAGTTAACAACCCCCGACTATCACGAACAAAATTCGGGATTTCACCCGACACTCTTTCCCGCTTTGCATTCTCCTCTAAGACAGCCACCTCCTGAGCGCTTTTTATTGACTCCAAGATAGGGGCCACCACTGTCAATCGCTGACATAAACCCCTCAATGGCTCACCGACCGGGTGTCGGCTGAGTGCGTCCGCGACCACGTTCGCTTTACCCGGGTGGTAAAGTATCTCGCAGTCATAATCCTTCAGTACATCGAGCCATCTTCGCTGGCGCATATTAAGATTCTGTTGATCCATCAAGTACTTGAGGCTCTTATGATCAGTGTAGATCGTACACTTGACGCCATAAAGATAATGCCTCCAAATTTTTAGGGCAAACACTACCGCTCCCAACTCCAAGTCGTGAGTCGGGTAATTCGCTTCGTGAGGCTTCAGCTGCCTAGAAGCATAGGCTATGACTTTGCCGCGCTGCATAAGCACGGCACCCAAACCCTGATGTGATGCGTCGCAATACACCACCAAATCCTCCATACCCTCAGGCAAGGTTAGTACAGGAGCCTCGCACAACCGCCTGCGTAGCTCCTCAAACGCCTTCTGTTGCTCCTCACCCCAGCTGAAGGCCGCAGATTTCTTCGTCAATCGCGTCATCGGCAACGCGATCTTGGAGAAATCCTGAATAAACCTTCGGTAATACCCCGCCAAACCTAGGAAGCTCCGCACCTCGGTAGGAGTCTTCGGTACTTCCCACCGTAACACTGCTGAGATTTTAGCTGGGTCAACCATGATACCATCCTGGTTCACGACATGTCCTAAGAACTGGACCTCTCGTAACCAGAATTCGCACTTGGAAAACTTCGCGTATAACTTCTCTCGCCTTAAAACCTCCAACACTTCCCGAAGATGTACCTCGTGCTCCTCCTTGGACTTGGAATACACCAGAATGTCGTCGATGAATACAATCACCGATCTGTCCAACATCGGACTGCACACACGGTTCATGAGGTCCATGAATGCTGCTGGTGCATTGGTGAGCCCAAAAGGCATCACCACGAACTCGTAATGACCGTACCGTGTACGGAAGGCTGTCTTCTCTGTGTCCTCACTCCTGACCCGCATCTGGTGGTACCCTGACCGCAAGTCGATCTTAGAGAACCATAAGGCTCCCTGAAGCTGGTCGAATAGATCGTCAATCCTCGGCAACGGATAACGATTCTTTACCGTAAGCTTATTCAGCTCCCGGTAATCTATACACATTCGCTGTGACCCATCCTTCTTCTTTACAAATAGAATAGGTGCTCCCCACGGCGAACAGCTCGGTCTGATGAACTCCTTTTCGAGTAGTTCCTGTAACTGGGCGTACAGTTCTTTCATTTCCGGTGGGGCCAAGCGATAGGGTGCCTTGGCCACCGGAGCAGCACCCGGGATCAGATCGATCCGAAACTCTACCTGTCGTTCGGGAGGTATCCCCGGCAAATCCTCGGGAAATACGTCGGTGAACTCCCGTACAACTGGCACATCTTCCGCAGACTCCTTCACTTCCCCAACTCTTGTGTCTAACACATATGCCAGGAACCCCTGACCCCTATGCTGAAGGTACCTTCGAGCTCTCGCAGCCGAACATATAGCCGTAGTCCGCCTAGACGAATCTCCCTGTACTAACAGTTCTCCCCCGCTTGGGGTTCGAACTCGCACTTGTTTGTGGCGACAAACAATCTCCGCGTCGAACTTATCCATCCAATCCATACCTACAATCACACAAAGCTCCCGCATGGCAATCGGGATCAGGTCAATGGGAAACCGCACTCCTGAAATCTCTAAAACGCACCCGCAAAACACGTCCGTGACCGTCAAAGTCCTATCATCGGCCACCTCAACAACAAGAGGATGACTCAAACGTCCTACCACTCGGCCCAAACCCTCGCTGAACGTGCGTGACACAAAAGAGTGAGTAGCCCCGCTATCAAACATTACAACCGCAGGCACCGAGTTAACTAGGAACGTACCTACCATATAATTCCGACAAAAAAAAAAATAAACAACATGCAAAGGAAAAACAAGAAGAGGGAAACAAAGGGAATGTACCTGTAACTACTTTAGGCGTCGCCTGCGCCTCATCCACCGTCAACTGGTGAACTCTACCTCTAGCCGCTCCCGCCCCCGACGGGCCTGCTCGACCATCGGTAATACGTAACGGGGCATTCCCAGGCGCCCTCGGTGCTCCACCCCCAGTAGCTACCCCTGCCCTAGGACAGTTGGCCTTTACATGGCCTGTCTGATTACAGTTGAAACAAACCACTAACGGTACCCTACAATCCCGGCTAAGGTGACCGGGTTGGCCACACTTAAAACACCCCTCAACTCTCCTCACCCCGGTATCTCGGGGTTTAAACCCGCCACTCCTAGAACCCGTGCGCGCATCCGTGAACCTCGATCTCTTCGGTACTGCCGAGATAGGCGTCACCGGCTGTGCTGTCTTCCGTTTCTTGGCTTGGGTTTCCAGCTCAATCTCCCTCCTCCGAGCAGCGTCCATCATGGCAGACAGCGTAGTATACTGAGCCGTGCTAACAAATTCCCGAATCTCCGTGCGCAACATATCCTTATACCGTGACATTTTCATCTCTTCCGAGGCAGCATACTGTGGGCAAAATAATGCCATCTCGGTGAATTTCTTGTTCATTTCCTTTACTGTCTCTGTAGTCTGTGTGAGCTCTAGAAATTCCTTCGCGAGTCGTTCCATTTCTACCGGCGGTACATACTCTGCACGGAAGCGAGTGACAAACTCGTCCCAAGTCAAGGTAGTGCGCTCGGCAGGCGTCAATGCCGTGGCGCACCAATCCTTCGCGCCGTCACGAAGTAGGTTTACTGCAAAACGGACCTTTAGGTTGTCCGGGCAGCCACTGGTCAGGAAAGCGAATTCCATGTCGGATACCCACCTCATGCTGGTAATAGGATTCGGGCCTCCTTTAAATTCTGGTGGGGAACAGGCAGAGAGATCCCGATACTGGAACTCTCGGGTACGAAGCTGACCCTCCGCAGGCAGGGGAATAGCCGCAATACGCTCCTCTAGAAGAATCACCACCTCATCTCGAATAGCGGTGATGATCTCGGGAATCGCCTCCCCGATCGCGTGAGACACCTCTGTAGCAATCAGCTCCCTAATACGCTCCTCAGTAAGTCCTGCCTCAGCCTGCGGCGCAGCCGCGCGGTTCCTTCTAGTGTTGACCATTCTAAAAAAAAAAATTCAGAGAGTTATTAACACAAATAACTCACCCTACCACCCTCACGCTCCACTCCTTGGCTTCCTAGCGACTCTCCCCGACTCGAGCATGGATCCTGTGCTTCAGATAGTAGGAGCTCGGCTACTACCCTTCACACCTATCCTTACTCGTTTCGAGTCCTGTCCCGGGACGTCCAAGTAGTTGATTATCACAAACAACACGTATACACATTCCAGAAATTGCTAACACTTTACCTTGCTCTCTAGAATAGTCATATCATCCCACTACCCTTGCTAAGACGGAAATCCCACTAACCCTGACGAGTCGCCTCGTAAATGCACAGTCGTATACAGTGTAAAACCAGATAGGCGTTCGAATAAAAGATTCTACCCTAGAACGGTTAGACTCAAACAAGAGCTGCGCAATAGAACTAAATCCAATATTCTAAGGCTATTCAGTTCCTACCGCATACAACCTAAAGTGCATTCGCTTAACAACCTATCAAGGCTAGCATGATTTCCAATAAGCAAGTAATAGGCATACAGTTCACATAAGCAATCTAGCATGCATACCCTATGCCTAGAAAGCGATATTTACACTAAGCTCCTTACCTTCCCAGCTGGCATCGGCTGACTGTACACACTGCGCCCACGATCACCGTTTCCCAAACGGGTTTTCTCTTTTCATTTAATTTTTAAAAGATTTAATAAAAGAATCTAAAAATCTCTTAGCCGCAACTTGAGACCAAACACACCGAGATGTGCTTGATTCACTCAAGCTGTGCTCTGATACCAAGTTGTAACATCCCAAAAATTTCAAGGAATTTAAAAATTTTTAAAACATATATTTCATTATAAAAAATCCTCCAATCTAATAATTCGCAAACCAAATTAAAATACTTCGATTACCAAACCATCCAAAAATTTATGCAGCGGAAAATGTTATAAACAAAGTCTAAGGGTTTAAAAGTAAAAGTAAAATAAACATCATCAGCACCCGCGCTTGTGTGTACCGTCAAGCCTGCCTGCCCCTCGCACCTGAGATCACAACATAAGGGAAAAGGGTAAGCTAAAGCTTAGTGAATTCAATCACACACGTAGGTAGCAACCCACGTATATCGCCCCTACTCGCAAGTAGGCCACATCACTATCACCTTGAATACAACCACAATCAATTATCATATAAACACAAACCTCGGTCCCACCGAGCAACAAGATAAATTAATTATAAGCTCAGTCCCACCGAGCCCCCGGTCCCACCGAGTAAATAAAATATAACTAAGCTTAGTCCCACTAAGCCCTCGGTCCCACCGAGTAAACAAATACAGATATACAAATCAAAAACCATTAACAATTACGACTTACCAATTATCTCATGCAACCACATAATTACACGTAACAACCAATAACACAAAAACAACATACATGAAATTCCTAACTACGCGGTGAAAGAACTCACCTCAAAAGCGCGTCTAGCTCGTAATCAAAATTCCAAGCTCCACAATCCAAAAATCACTTCCCAATACCTAAACGAACGTTAACATGCATTAATACGAGACCCGGACCTAAAGACGCGACGCACGCTACAACCGTCACTAAAATGACTTTTCCACCTAACTAAACGGGTCTGTTCGGGACCTGATTCGACCCTCTTAAACCCATAAAATCCTCAAACATTTTATATGACTAGAAAGTGCTCTGAGTTACGGTTCCAAGGATATATCGTACGCGTTCTAACAATTTTTCTACAATTTATTATGGATTTTACAAAACTGATTATGTGCACAGCGAAAAACAGCACCTTTCGCTACAAACAGCAGTTTAACTCAATTTACAGTCCGAACTGGATTTTGCACAAAACCCGGAAAAGTTGCTAGACTCGAAAAGGGAACTTTTGGCCCCAATTTCACCCCAATCCGAGCTACGAGTAAAAAGTTATCGGCTACACAAGAACAGGGCAGAATCCAGAATTCTTTACATGAAATGACGAACCGCTGAACTTGCGGCCACTTTTTCTCCTAGCTCGAGGCCGAACCAGTTTTCCGCTAAAACACAGAAAACGTGCCCGGTCCCGAGCTCGAAGCGTGGGCGCCAGTTTCGGCTCAATCGGAGTTATGACGGAAAAGTTATAGCCGTCGCAAAACAGTGGCGGAACGGTTATTCACATAAACTGACGATTTTTATAAGACGATTACGCAACTGATTTTTTTTTTTACGAGTTCGGGTTTTCTAAGCAACGATGGGTTTAGGTCAGTAGGGTCCCGCCACACGAGCACCACCCACCGCCCTCTCCGGCAGGGTGGTCGCCGGCGGCGGCAGCAGGCGGCGGCCGGCGGTGATTACACACACACACGCACACAACTCACACCAACCACTCGCGTCACCGCCCTTCTCTCTCTCGATCGCTCTAAGCGTGCACACACACCCACACTCGCAGCCACTGCTGCCCACGCCCAGCCACCACAGTGGCGGCGTACGGCGGCGTGCGGCGACGGTTGCTCGCCGGAAAAAGAAAAGAAATAGCAAAAGGAGACGAGGGTTACCTTTTCGACGAAGACAACGCCGGTTCTCTACTCCTTCTCGTTCCCGTTCTTCTCCCTTGGCTCCGGCGTTATTCCGGCAACAGCAACCACAATGACAGCAATCAATAACGACAGCAATCAGCAGCGACCTTCTCGATTTATCTCTTTCTCTCGGTGATTGCTGGCAGTAACCAGGTAGATGAAACAGAAACGAAAAAAAAAGGTAGGGGAAGGGGGTCGTCGGCAGTGGGGGGGGCCTTTCACTTGCCTCACACGGTTTCAAACAAATTGCTATTTCCCAATTCTCTTTTTTTTTTCTTTTATTCTAAACCAATTCACACTTACCACACACAAATATGAAATTGGATTTCACATGGATATCGAACTGCATGGGCCGAATTCTTCAATCCAAGGTTTGGCCCATTGCAACTTTGGTCCCTCAACTTCGTTCTCCTCGCAACTAACCCCCGAAAACCGGATTTCACATGGATATCGAACTGCATGGGCCGAATTCTTCAATCCAAGGTTTGGCCCATTGCAACTTTGGTCCCTCAACTTCGTTCTCCTCGCAACTAACCCCGAAAACCGGATTACGGGCTTTACATTTTTACCGTGTCAGAGGGTTCACCAATTATTTGGCTTGGAGGATGGCTTTTTGTCCACTGAGTCGAGCGTGGATGATTGTAACATTCGGCAAAAATAGAAACTTCCAGGTTGGCCCCTGTTAAACCCTCACTAATGTTAATAGAGGGAAAATACCCTGATAGGACCCATTCAGGAATTATTAAAGCGAAAAAAATCGCTAGAATTCCCGGTAGTTGCCTAAAAGACCCGGTTTTGACCCAAGACTAACCGGAACACCTTGTGAAATGCCAAAATACCTTAAATAACATATAACCTATATAAAATATAGGGTTTTACTTTATACTTAAACTTTTCTTTTATAAGATTTAATAATAAAACAAGAAGGTATTTTAGAAGCTTGTTTTGCAATTAAATTTCTAGTAAAAAAATGATTTTTTTTCAAGAAATAGTTATGGGCTTAATTTAAATTAAAAAAAAAATATTCAAAGGGTTGGGGGCCCATGTAGGGGCCGGCCACCCTCCTCCCCAAAACCCCCTCTTTGTTCAATTTTGATTCATTTTCAAATTCTCTCCAACCATCCATCTTCCTTCTCCTCTCTCTCAATCCTTCTCCTTCTTTTACTTCACCTTTCTTCAAACAAGAAATTACCTTCAAACTCCAGAAAAGTTCAGCCCTAAAACAAGTATCCAAGTCGAAATTCTAAAGAACTTGAAATACTTGCAACATCTTCCTAAGGTAAGAGCTCCAAACTAGTGTTATTCATACATTTTGACACCTTTTATGCCATTTTTCCTACATTGTTCTACACTTTTATTTCACCCAAATGGATGAACTCTTTTTCTTCTTCTAACAAGGTGTAATTTGCCGCTTGCCTTCTGCAAGGACGGGCATTAACGTGGTGGAACACCCAAGTACAAACTCGAGGCCGTGATGTGGCCAACAGACTGACATGGGAAGAGTTTAAGAAGATGCTCAAGGATGAGTATTGCCCGAGGAGTGAGATCCAGAAGCTGGAAGCAGAACTATGGAGCCATGAAATGAAGGGAAACGACATAGACTCTTACACTGCCCGTTTCCATGAGTTGGCAAAGCTAGTGCCACACTTGGTGACACCCGAGGAAAACCGAGTGGATAGATACGTGTGGGGTTTATCTCCAGAAATCAGAGGAAATGTGACTTCAGCTGACCTGAAGACTCTTCAAGAAGCAGTAAATCTAGCAACGAGACTCACTAACAACGCAAATCGTTCGAGAGCAACTAGGGATGATAAAGCCTGAGGGAAAAGAAAGATAGAAGAGCCTGCAAGAAGGCAATTTGGGGGAAGATCAGACAAGGGTCAGAGAGTGACTGGAAATTTTGGAATTCAAGCACAGGCAGAGGAGAAAGAAAGAGGGCCATGCCCAAGATGCATCAAGTGCAATAATCGACACCTCGGAAGATGCATCATTTGCCCCAAGTGTAACAAAGGAGGCCATGTCGCCAGAGATTGCAAGAGCGGAGGGAAGCGAACCTGTCACGAGTGTGGGAGCCCTGATCACTTTCGGAGCGCATGTCCGAGACTGAACCGAAGGACTAATGCAAATCAAGCGCGACCACTCAATCAAGGGAATCAAGGAGGTCAGGCACGAGGTCGAGTGTTTGAAATTGGAGCAGATGAAGCAAGACGAAACCCGGATGTAGTCACAGGTACGTTTCTCTTGAATAATCATTATGCAACAGTACTATTTGATTCGGGAGCGGATAGGAGCTTTGTATCACTAGAGTTTAGGCCGAAAATTAACTTGGAACCTCAAAAGTTGAAAGAAGCCTACGTTATTGAATTTGCTAATGGACAGGAAGTTAGGGCCAGAGATGTAATTAAAAACTGTACCCTAAAACTGGCGGAAAAAGATTTTAGCATAGATTTAATCCCAATCAAATTAGGAAGCTTCGATATAGTCGTAGGTATGGATTGGTTATCAAAGAATCGCGCTGAGATGGTTTGCTCCGAAAAGATTGTCCGGATACCTCAAACCGAAGGAAGAGTACTGGAAATACAGAGAGAAAGCTCGGGGAGGAAATTCAAAATAGTGTCGAGTATAAAGATGCGAAAATATTTGCGGAAAGATTGTGTTGCGTTTCTGACACACGTAGTGGATAAGGAGATCAAAGAGAAGAATATTCAAGACTTCCCAGTGGTACGAGATTTACCCGAGGTATTCCCAGATGAATTACCTGGATTACCCCCACCAAGACAAGTTGAATTTCATATCGTCTTAATTCCGGGAGCGGCACCCGTGGCGAAATCACCTTACCGGTTAGCACCTTCAGAAATGCAGGAGTTGTCAGAACAACTTAAGGAGCTACTCAATAAAGGATTCATCAGACCCAGCTCTTCACCCTGGGGAGCTCTAGTTTTATTCGTTAAAAAGAAAGATGGTTCGTTTCGTATGTGCATCGACTACATGGAACTTAATAAGCTGACCATCAAGAACCGATATCCCCTTCCTCGAATCGATGACCTGTTCGACCGACTTCAAGGCGCTACGTACTTTTCAAAGATTGACCTTCGGTCTGGATACCATCAAATGAGGGTTCGTGAGGAGGACATCCCTAAGACAGCGTTTAGGACTCGATATGGACATTATGAGTTCCTAGTCATGCCTTTTGGACTGACAAACGCTCCAACAGTCTTTATGGACCTAATGAACAGAGTATGTCGACCGTACTTGGACAAATTCGTAATTGTGTTCATAGATGATATATTAATTTATTCGCAAAGCAAGAAGGAACATGAGCAACATTTAAAGCAAATACTAGAACTGCTCAAAGACCAGAAGCTGTATGCTAAACTTTCCAAATGCGAATTTTGGATTCGTGAAGTGCAATTTCTTGGGCATGTAGTTAATAAAGATGGAATTCATGTCGATCCGGCCAAGATAGAAGCCATCAAGAAGTGGGAAGCCCCAAAGACTCCGACTGAAATTCGTTCGTTTCTCGGTTTAGCTGGTTACTATCGGCGTTTCATTGCAAATTTCTCCAAAATTGCACAACCATTAACGGCATTAACCCAGAAGGATAAGAAGTTCGATTGGGGAGAAAAACAAGAAGAAGCCTTTCAGACGCTTAAGCATAAGCTTTGCAATGCACCGATCTTAGCTTTACCAGGGGGTGCAGACAATTTTGTTGTTTACTGCGATGCCTCACACCAAGGGTTGGGGTGTGTGTTAATGCAAAAAGACAAGGTTATTGCCTACGCATCAAGACAACTTAAAGTTCACGAAAAGAATTATACCACCCATGATTTGGAACTAGGAGCCGTAGTGTTCGCACTCAAGATTTGGAGACATTACCTCTACGGCACTAAATGTACCGTCTTTACCGACCACGAGAGCCTACAACACATTTTTGATCAGAAAATGCTGAATATGAGACAACGGAGATGGGTTGAACTGCTTAGCGATTACGATTGCGAGATAAAGTACCACCCAGGCAAGGCTAATGTAGTAGCCGATGCGTTAAGCCGAAAAGAAAGAGTGAAGCCATCGAGGGCAAGAGCCATGGGAACGATGGTCCGGACGAGTCTTAAGGACCAAATTCTCGAAGCTCAAGAAGAAGCATTAAAAGAGGAGAATTTGAAAAACGAGACCCTACATCATCTGGAAGAGGAATTTGAAACACAACCAGACGGGGTGCGTTACTTCCGAAATAAAGTTTGGGTACCTAAGGTCGTAAATCTGTGAGCAGTTATCTTGGATGAAGCGCATAAATCAAGATATTCAATTCACCCCGGGGCCGATAAAATGTACAAGGATCTGAAGGAATACTACTGGTGGCCAGGGATGAAGAAAGATGTTGCTTGTTATGTAAGCAAGTGCCAAACCTGTGCACTGGTTAAGGCTGAACATCAGAAACCATCAGGTCTTCTTCAGCAACCTGAGATTCCAGAGTGGAAATGGGAACAAATAAGTATGGATTTCATAACTAAGTTACCCAGGACAAGGAAAGGACATGATTCAATCTGGGTTATAGTGGATCGGCTTACGAAATCTGCACATTTTCTGCCTATCCGAGAGGAATTCAAGACAGAAAAGCTTGCTCAGATATACATCAACGAGATTGTGATGCGTCATGGAGTACCTACTTCCATTATCTCGGACAGAGAGCGCCGTTTTACGTCACGCCTTTGGCGATCAGTCCAGAAAGCGTTGGGCACACGTTTGGACTTGAGCACTGCCTACCACCCGCAGACGGACGGTCAGACAGAAAGAACTATACAAACCCTGGAAGACATGCTGCGAGCCTGTGTATTAGATTTTGGGGGAAGTTGGGATACTTATTTACCGCTGGTCGAATTCTCTTACAACAATAGCTACCATACCAGCTTAAAGTGCGCGCCGTACGAAGCCTTATATGGACGCAAGTGTAGATCCCCACTCAGCTGGTTGGAGGTTGGTGACAGACAGCTGATAAGACCCGACATAATTCAATAGACCACGGACAAGATCGTAACCATTCAGGAAAGAATGAAAGTAGCCAGAACTCGTCAGAAGAGTTATGCAGATAATCGCAGGAAGCCATTGGAATTTCAGGTGGGCGATAAGGTACTATTAAAGGTATCGCCATGGAAAGGATTGGTACGATTTGGGAAGAAGGGCAAGTTGAGTCCAAGATATATCGGCCCATTTGAGATACTGGAAAAGATTGGACCAGTTGCATACAGACTCAAACTACCACAAGAGTTAAGCGCTATTCACGACACATTCCATGTGTCGAATCTGAAGAAATGCCTATCGAATGAATCGTTGGTTCTACCACTGGAAGATATACAAGTGAGCGAGCAGTTACGCATTATAGAAGAACCCGTGGAGATACTTGACCGAGATGTTAAGCGGTTAAGACGTAGCAAGATCCCGATCGTAAAGGTTCGATGGTGTGCAAGGCATGGACCAGAATACACTTGGGAACGGGAGGATTATATGAGGAGTAAATATTCTCAGTTGTTCGTCAAGGAACCAACTGAGAATGCCAGTCATTAAATTTCGGGACGAAATTCCTCTAACGGGGGAAAACTGTAACATTCGACAAAAATAGAAACTTCCAGGTTGGCCCCTGTTAAACCCTCACTAATGTTAATAGAGGGAAAATACCCTGATAGGACCCATTCAGGAATTATTAAAGCGAAAAAAATCGCTAGAATTCCCGGTAGTTGCCTAAAAGACCCGGTTTTGACCCAAGACTAACCGGAACACCTTGTGAAATGCCAAAATACCTTAAATAACATATAACCTATATAAAATATAGGGTTTTACTTTATACTTAAACTTTTCTTTTATAAGATTTAATAATAAAAAAAGAAGGTATTTTAGAAGCTTGTTTTGCAATTAAATTTCTAGTAAAAAAATGATTTTTTTTCAAGAAATAGTTATGGGCTTAATTTAAATTAAAAAAAAAATATTTCAAAGGGTTAGGGGCCCATGTAGGGGCCGGCCACCCTCCTCCCCAAAACCCCCTCTTTGTTCAATTTTGATTCATTTTCAAATTCTCTCCAACCATCCATCTTCCATCTCCTCTCTCTCAATCCTTCTCCTTCTTTTACTTCACCTTTCTTCAAACAAGAAATTACCTTCAAACTCCAGAAAAGTTCAGCCCTAAAACAAGTATCCAAGTCGAAATTCTAAAGAACTTGAAATACTTGCAACATCTTCCTAAGGTAAGAGCTCCAAACTAGTGTTATTCATACATTTTGACACCTTTTATGCCATTTTTCCTACATTGTTCTACACTTTTATTTCACCCAAATGGATGAACTCTTTTTCTTGTTCTAGAAGTGAGATAAAGCACCAACGACATGAGAAATGTCCATAATGTGGTGAAAATCTATGAACTTCCATCATGAACTAGAGAAAAAATGAGCAAAATCATCAAAAACGTGGGTTTTGTTCTTGTATAAGAATCTGGATTTTTGACTTTGCATGCACATTTTCCTTATACGTTTAAAGTATTTTTCTTTCAAAAATATGTCACATGATGTTGAGATTGAATCCTTAGCAAAGGAATCCACATCTATGGATGTTAGAATGCTTAAAATGTGATTTTCTAAAGAATGTTAGAGTTTAAGAATCTGGCAGATTTGTTGCATGTGCTTAGGACGACCATATCTTGGTCAAATCATGTCCAAAATTCCTCATTTTTTTCTTCTGGAGTAAGGTTTAATGAGTTAGGGTTCAAACCCAACTGGTCTCATAAGAAAATATTGAGATTTAAGCGTTCAACTCCTTAGAACAAATTTGGTGTGCAGCAGATGATCAGCCAGATTGTTGTGTCACTTTGTTTTACTTATAACTCTCTATATAAACCATCAAAATTACTCTTTTTCTTTCTGGGAATTTCTCAGATGAGTTAGGTTTCACATGCACTTGGTTTCATTTAAAAATATGGAGTTTTGGTCACTTAAATATTTTATACAAGTCAAGTGTGCCAAGCTGTCCCAAATGGGCAGATTGGTACATGCAACTTCATTCGTCCATAACTCACTCAAAAGTTATCAAATATTTGTGAATCTTTTTCCATAAGATACCTTTATTTGTTAGGTTTCCAAAGCATGCAAAAACTCTGAAAAATATTAAGTTTTGACCTTCCAAAGGTCTGTTTTCACAGAAGGGTGCAATCTGTTTTAGGCCCTGTATAACACAAATTAATAAATATTATTTGGACCCCTTAAACACCTTCAAAATTTATGAAATTTGGTCAAAATAGCCTTAACTCAGTATAGTACTACATATAAAAAAATGAGTAAATTTGTCATTTTAGAAAGTGTTCTACAATAGCCATTTTTGAAGGACAAAGCTTCTGCCAGATTATGCATTTTGAAAAAGTATGGGATTTTATTATTTTAACCCTATATATACATATACATGATTAAAAACATTGGGACAATGTTAAATTCTTCATTTCAAATTAAATACTAAAACAAAGGCATTTCACAAGAGGTGGACTAAATTAGTTAATTATAACCTTGATTTAGATATGAAGGACTTATAGAGATTGTTTGACATTATAGGAAACCCGTAAAGCATTAAGCAATCAAGCTTGCACTACTTCGCGTCTACGCTTTAAGGTGAGTTTTCGCAGCCCCTTTTTACTGTTTTATACTTTTTGGGGTGAAAAGCATGTTATGTTTTAAAATGCTAAATGATTCATGATATTAAATTGTGGATATTTATGATCTGAGAAATGAGTACTAATGAATGGACAAATTTACATAAGTGATGAAGATATGTTGAGTGATAATGAAAATGGTAAGTCCCAATAGATACACTACTTATTAACTCGTAACGAGCCGGTGATACTTGTGGATAGCGCTATTTGGTTTGACAAACCCACCTTGACTGACGAGTAGGGGTGCACTTTATCTGTTAATAATGTTCTACTCATGTGGCCAACATACCACCTCTGAGGTAGTTCGGGGCGTAGATTGTCGGAGGCTTAGTAGTGGCTCAACACTTATATATCTTGCAAAAGTCACTCATTTGTAAATTGTACTCATAAAGTTTGTTAAATTTTGGAGCTTGTCATGAACGAACGTTTCATGAGAGTAACCATTGGATGAAAAACTGTTGTGCATATGGAAAACCTGTGAACTCACCAACTCTTTGTAGTTGACTTTTTTTTAAACATGCTTTTCAGGTGCTAATAAGTAAGTGAAGGCACGTAGGGTGCATATTGTGTGATGACATCGCCATCAAGAACATTAAAACTTCTACTGTTAATTTTTGTATCCGGCGTCTTCTTTTTGAAACAATTTGCTTAAGACGTTGTAATATAATATTTTGAACTATTGTATTGAATGTTGTGGTTGGTGTTGTCTGTTACCTTTTGAATGAAACCCTACGCTGTTATACCTCGTGTTTCCGCTTTAGCGGGGTGTGACAATGATGGTCACCAATATTTGTATGAGTGGTGGTGGAGTTTGTTCCTCTGAAGGCGTATAGACTTGGTCCTCTATATCCTCTATTCTTGGTACCTCTGTGGATTGTGGAGTTTGTTCTTCAGCATCTTCTGTGGTCGTTTTCCTTTGTGTTTCATCTTCTGTAGTCTCTTCCTCAGCATTTGCATCTGTAGCATTTACAGAAGATGATGAAGCATTATTTGGACCAGTTAGAGTCATACCTGTAGGATTTTGACCGACAGAAGATTGTTCTGCAGAAGCTCTGATTGTTCCAACAAAGGGATCAATGTCGTCGTGGAACATCTCTAAAAATAGAAGATTTAAGTCTTCTTTTGTTTGTGAGATGCCAGAGGATTCCCCTTTAAGTCCGAGTTCTGAACAGATTTGCTCAGAAGTCATTTGGAATGAATCATCAAAAGAAACATTGATGCTTTCTACGATCTTGCGAGACTTTGTAAGGTATACTCTGTAGGCTTTGGAAGTGGCAGAGTATCCAATGAATTTTTCTTCGTCAGCTTTTACCTCAAACTTTCCTCTGGAATCTCTGTCGTTTAAAACAAAGCATTTACATCCGAACACATGGAAAAATTTGATGTTTGGCCGCCTTTTGTTAATCAGTTCGTAAGGAGTCTTGATGTGCCTTTTCACAATGGTTGAACGATTATGTGTATAACAAGCGGTAGAAATCGCTTCTGCCTAAAAGTTCATCGGTAATCCGCATGCTGATAGCATAGTTCTTGCGGCCTCCACGAGCGTTCGATTCTTTCTTTCGACTACGCCGTTCTGCTGTGGAGTGCGTGCGACAGATAAGTTCTGTGATATTCCTTCTGTAGAAAGATAGGCTTCAATGACAGAGTTTTTAAATTCTGTGCCATTGTCACTTTTTAACTTCTGTATTCTGCATTCATAAAGAACTTGGATTCTTTTCATTAGATTAATCAAGATGATTGGAACATCTGATTTCTTTCGGACAAATTCAACCCATGTGAATCGCGAATACTCATCAATTAAGACAAGTATGTATTTATTGCCACCTAGGCTCTGTATGGCAATGGGACCGCAGAGGTCGACATGAAGCATGTACAGAGGCCTAGTGCAAGACACATCTGTTTTGCCTCTGTGGGAAGCTCTTCTGAGTTTTCCTATTTCACAGGCAGAACACAAATGATCCTTATTAAATTTAAAATTAGGCAAACCTTTAACTAGATCAAGTTTGACCAGTTTATCCAAGGTGTGAAAGTTCAAGTGACAGAACCTGTTATGCCATAACCAGGCTTCCTCACTTTTACAGGCTATAAGGCAAACTTTGTCCTTGTTCTTGGAACTGAAATTCATCAGATATAGATCACCTCTTCTTTCGGATCGCAGAAGTTCCATTCCTGTGTCTTCACTTTTCAGAGAGCAGAAAGTTCTTTTGAATAACACATCGAATCATGTATCACAAAGTTGGCTTACACTGAGTAGGTTGTTTTTAAGGCCATCCACATATGCAACTTTGTATATATAAACGTTTTCCTTCTTTATGACTCCATAGCCCTTGATGTGTCCCTTTTTGTCGTCTCCAAAAGTTACAGATCCACCATCGAGTGTTTCTTTGTACGTGGATAGTAAACTTCTGTCGCCAGTCATGTGCCTTGAGCATCCGGAATCTAGATACCAGATTGGCACATACCGCTTCTGCAAGACAATCACAGAGACTTAGGTACCCATATCCACATGGGTCCAATATTGTTAGAATTTTTCAAGTTTGCCTTAGCATTCTTGAAATACATTTTATCTTTTGTAGAAGAATCAGATTGTTTCTTTTTAGGTTTTGACTTTTGAATTTGAGTAGAGAGTAAACAATCTTGACTGGAGAAGTGATTATTTAGTTTGAACATAAGATCAAAGCAATGACAATATTGAATATGAGACGTGATTTGCTTGAACTTTTCATTGAATTCATTGAACTGAGCCACAGAGGCATTACATTCTTTCTTAACACTAGATTTCCTATTACAAGAAGATCTATGAATACTAGAATGTTGTTTGCAAAAGCTTTGTTTAGTTCTTGCCTTCTGTGAGTCTATTCTGTGGTGAACATCTTTCTTCACTGTCACTGAGGAAAAAGATTTGTTAACTTTAGGCCATTTTCCCTTTTGTTGCCAAGTGGGATTTTCGTTAATTTGCCTTAAAGGTTTTGAAAATTTTCAACTTTTAGGATCTACAGAGGTCTTCTTTTTAAGATTTAACATATCATGCTCAGTAGAGGTTTTGACTTGTAAATACAAGTTTAGAAAATCTGGGCAGATAGGTATCTCTGTGATTTTCTCTTTTGGAGAAATAGTTCTGTTAAGAACTTCAGAGGAGAATTTAACATCCTCTGTGTCATAGTGAACTATCCCTGATGTAACATCTGTCTCTGAGTCGTCAGAAGATGAATCGTCCTCATATATACAGAGGTTGAGTCATCTCTTTCGACAGAGGCTGGATTTTCCGAACATGTATCGTACGAGCTTTCTTCCTCTGTAGAATAACTTTCATAGACGGCAGAGGTTTCTGATAAGATCTCTTCAGCGAGAATTTTATCTACATAAGAGGTACAGAAGTTTTCTAAAACGTTTGTTTTCCATACTTCCAAAATTTCCTTTTCAATTGTTTCTATAAGTTTTTCTTCTGAAAATGTGGGTTTAAACTCAAGAGCTTCTGCCGATAATTTCTTTTCAACATTTATCATACAGACAAAAGCAACCTGCGTTTGAGTCTCTGGTTTACCAAACTTAAAGATACCAATCTGATCTTGTGTTTTCAGATATTTCGTTGGTTTGATTCCTCTATTGATAGAGGTTGAAGATGATGAATCTGTGTTTTCAAACCACACATTGATCATCTTCATATGTTTCCTCAAGTGAGGTTCCACAGAGATTTTAGCCCTTTTACTTACAGAGAGTAAGTTTGGAAAATCAGGTTTGTTCGTTTTTCCTAACACAAACAGAGAAGACAGAGGTTTAATTCTTTTGCCTTCAACACCTAGGGTAATATCATCGTACCCTATATCCCGTCTTCCTATTTGTGAGTTTACTTTCTCATACACCTCTGTGCATCTTTATAGTTTTTAAGTAAAACTTCTCTTCTGAGTAGATCTTGCGAAAGTATCTCTCTCTCTCTCTCTTTGAAAGTATTCTTTTAAAGTATTCTTTGAGAGCTCTTATGTCTGTTGTTTCACTTCTAGAAACTGAAAGTTCTTTAGTTTTGACTTTTAGAGCAGAGGTTAATTCAGAAATTTGCCTTTTTAAAGGATCTAAATTTTTGTTCCAATTCTTTTCTACTCTTTCCTTTTCTTCAAAATTTTTGGCTTTTTCTTGAGTGAGAAGCCTTACTTCTCTCTCATTAAAGGTGAGTCTTTTTTGAATGCTTTCATTTATCTCTTTTAGTTCAATCAGTTCAATGTTAAGTTTAAGTAAATTATCATCTACATAATTAGTACAAGAGGTAGAGTTTGAAGTGGATACCTCAGTGTCAGTGCCGGAGTCGACTTCTGCCATGCCACAGAATAGGGAATTGGTGGTGTATTCATCGTCAGAGGTAGAGTTTGACTCGAAGTCCTCCTTGTTCGCCTCAGAATGCCCTTTGTTCGCCATTAGGGATTTTTGCGCATAATACTCAGCCTTCTTTTTGTAAAAAGCTGAGTCCTTCTGTGGGCGATTTGGTCTACTTCTGCATTCACTTGCGAAATGGCCTGGCTTCCCGCAGTTGAAACAACCTTGGGAAGTGATTCCAGCACGATCGTCGGACTTTTGTCAGTCTCCACCTTTCTCCGTTCGGCATTCGTTTGCGTAATGACCAGGCTTTCCACACTTGTAGCATTCTTGTTGTGTGTGGCTCACCTTGTCATCTGACCTCTGTCGGTCATTACCTCTGTAGTTTCTGTCGCTTGACCTCTGTCGGTCATTTCTATCATCTGACCTCTGTCGGTCACTCGATTCTTCTCTTCTTCCATCATCTCCTCTATCACCTCGGTTGTCTCTGCCATATCGATTAGTTCCTGAACCCCTCTGGTTTCCTCTGAACTCTCTTGTCAATATAGCTAAGGATTTAGCTAATGACGCAAGAGTTATCTCTTCTTCTACCAGCTCGTCTTCTTCGCTATCAACCATCACTATCTTCTTCTTCTCATTCTTCTTCTCCTCTGTTGCTCTCTCATTTCTTGGTCTCTCTGCAGCCTCTGTAGATTTACTAACCAATGCGTTTGGTGCAATGGTTAGTGTTTTAGACTGTGCTATTTGAGGCTCCTATGCGGCTAGTGTTCCATAGAGATCAGAGAGTGTCCAGGAGTCTAGATCTTGGTTTGTTTGTAAAGACATAGACAACTGGAGCCACTCATCATTCAGGCTTTTTAGAAACATGACGTTATTTTCTTCCGAGGTTCTGTGAATGCCAGACTTTCTACATTTGTTTATGAGAGAGTTGAACCTGTCGTACGTCGTTTGCAGAGATTCTGTTGCAGAGGCTCTGAAGGCATGATATTCATTTATGTATTGTGACCTTCGGTTTTTCTGCGTTTTAGCACCCCCTTCCAACTGTCTTTCTAATTCTTTCCAAAGATCGTGCCCTGTTTCGCATGCATCTAAGGATTGAAAAAGTTCATTGGGGATAGCCATGATCAATATTCTTTTTGTTTTCTGTGCAACTTCATCTTCTTCCCTATCTTCATCTGACCATTCTCCTTTTGGCTTAGGTCTTTGATGTTCAGGGATTTCAAGAGATTCAGCAGTAGCTGGTACTCGTGGTACTATTATCATGGGAACTTGAGGAGGGTTGTAAAGATATTGTACGAGAGTTTTTTCAGTACCCTCAAAGAAATGGATCATACTTATCTTCCATTGAGGATACTCATCTCGAAGGAGAGTAGGAGGCTTGGTTAATGAACCAGCAGTGAAAAAGTTATTTGTATTTGTCATTTTAAGAGTTTCGAAGGTTCTGAAAAGATAATATGACGAAGGAGTATGAGTCTGATGATCTGGAAGGTTTTCTGGGTTTTAACAGTTCCCATAGTGCACTTTAATGGGGTTTTAACCTGAAAAAAATAGTTTCTTTTAAGAATACCACTTTCGAATAAATCGAAAAATGATAGGAAAACAGAAACTTTTCAACGAAATGAAGAACAGGTTAAAACAGAATGATGTCTATCACAAATCTTGTAACAAAGAGGATCACTTGATATTAAAAACCAAGGATGGCTCTGATACCAATTGTTGGTTCCCGTTTTGCTTAGACAAGATTAACAGATCAATTAGTTCTAGTTTATGTTTGATGCGGAAGCGTATTTAAAGAACTAACAGATATGTTTGATAGATATAGAACACACAATATAATAAAATAGTATTTTAAGAACAAAATGATATCTTGAAGATTACTATCGTTCGATATATAATAAGAACACCAAGAACAGATTAAGAACTGTTTGGTGTGTGTGAGAGAGTGTAATGCTTAACAGGTTTGACGATATAAAGCATAAGCATGAAACTTAGATTCTTCGTTAAGTCTTTAAGATTGTTAAGGAAGATCTCAACAAGAGACTTCCTTTTATACTACTCTAGGGGACCATAAAGCATGAGCTACTGTTGATTGGACGGCATGAATAGTTGTACGTACAATATTGTATTTAATGCCGCAGACGTCTATATTGTAGTAAGCCCTATTGAGTCCATTCAGAGCTTGACGCGTGTTGAGGTTTGACATGGCACGCTACCATGCAAGTTGATTAACGGATCCAGTAACAGTAGCAAGATATAAAATATCTTCCAAGTCTTTATCGTAAACCGCAGAGGCTCTGTAAAGGGTTACAGAGGTTCTAAGGTCTGGTCTTCTGTAGGGCAGTCTTCACCGGGTTCCGAGTCTTTGGTCTTCTTTGTGCGTAAGACAGAGGTTCTGTAGGACACCTCTGTAGCTTCTGTAGCTTCTTGACCTTGATCTTTCGGAAGTGGCAGAGCCTCTGTAAGAGGCTTTCTTCACTTAACCTATTTTTCACTACTTCTAAATACTTCTATGATTAGGAAGATTGAAGCTAACACAACCCATAATCTTGCAACTGTGTCTTCATCCATAACACTTGGGAACAGCAACTTGCTGCAGCGACATACTCCGCTTCAGCAGTTGAAATGGACACACAGTTTTGTTTCTTTGAAGCCCAACTTATTAGCCGATCTCCCAGAAATCCAATAATCAATGGCTAAAAGGCATACAAAAAGTACTATATCAAAGTTGAGACCATTTAGGATATAAATCAATGTCAATTTGATAAATTGATCAATTTATATCCCGATTTAAGAAGTACAGTGCCTTTCTCTAGTCATTTTGCTAGAGTGGTCAGTCAAGCTTTTAGTGACAAGGTAATGGCACTATGGACATGTAAAACAAAACAAAAGTTACTTGTAAACAGAAGCAAGTCACATGGGTGTGGCCTGATTTCATCCATGAACCACTACTTCTCCATAGAAAATCCATGAATATTTCGCTATAGTAAATAAATTAAGTATTCAGAACTAGCTTATTCGATGCCTATCTCTATCGGGAGTTCCTGTAACGCTGTGAAACCTCTCAATGATGGAGTTTGTCCTAAAAGAACTAATTGGTCCAGGGTATGGCGCCTTCATACTGTATTTAGATACAGGCTAAGTGTGTCTGTTTTTATCTAGTATTTTGAAGATGCTGTCTAAATGTCGTCTATAAGATGCTAGATGAAAGTGATAAGTCTGTTAATAAACTAAATTTATAAGTATGAAGTAAAATCCTAGAGTACTTTGCTTGAAATATAAAATTAAATTTTAAAATGAAACCACTATTTTCAACTTCTAGAACAGTACCAGATATAGAGAGATTACGGTTATTACCTGTGTGTCATGATCATATTGAATCATCGTTGAAGAAGACTAGAAGTAGTAGTGCGCTACCCATGTCTTATCGTCGAAGTCAGAATAATAACTTATTTGGGAATCTAACATCATTACCAACGTTATCTAGTAGTTCTTTACCTATGTCATCATTTCGTTTTCCTCCTTTGTCAAAATCTCATATAAATCGTCATAGTATCTTTGATAAATACATACTACATACTCCACATTCTCCTATTATTCAAAAGTCATCTATTATGCAAGAACAAGAAAATAATGTACATCAACAAGAAAATTGTAATTTTGATGATCTAATGGGTCTGTGTTACCGCTTTTTACCTGATCATTTCAACTATATTAAACAAGAATTTTTTCAACTATATATGTACTAAACTAGGATTATCATCTAATAGCGTACCATTTTCTGTACCAGAGTTGTTTACTTATAGCAGGAAAGGGGCAGGTATGGGTAGTTTGGTGAATGGGGAATACGATAAAGTCTTAGTAGAAGTACTAACATTTTTTAAGGGTAAATACGGTCGTTTCTTACTTCTGGTCATCTTGGGGGTTAGTTGTACTGTCTGGTACGTGTTAGTGTCTGACATGCATGATATAGCCCCACCAAGCGAAGTGCCTTATCATATAATCACTTCTTTCAGGTTGACAATCATTATGATCAATTTCAAAAGGTTTGTTTTATTGAAAATAAATACCTTACTGGAGATGTATTATCAGCCTTAGAGTTTCCTTTCTCGGATATGAATATTCCTGCTAACAATAATGTTAGGGTGGATGTAGGTTTAGGAGTGATGGTAGCTGTCTTTCTAGCAATGGGTATATTACCAAATGTGTCTTCAATTAATAAGATAAGTGAAATACTATGATGAGGAAAATAATAACAACACCACCAAAAGTAGTAGAAAGTTTATTTTATCGGTTAGTATTTGTTAGGTTCTACAACTCATCTATTGAAAGCTCGCTAGTGCAGCTATCTGAGGATATTGAGTTTGTCTATAACGATCTATCACATAATTCCTTTTATCGTCTGTCTCGAAACGAGTTAGAATCAATTCAACAAAGAATACTTAATGGATTATATGTTCTATCACCGCTAGAAGTTCATTTCGTAAGTAAGGATTATATAAAACTGTATTTAAGTCTTATGAGAACACAAATTCCTGATTTCATGGTTTTACCTAGCAAAGATCCTGAATTGTTTACAGTGGTTCTACCTGATGAAAAGGATGTATTGGTGTTTATGGGATTAAGCATAATGTTATATCGTCTTTCTCATGGTAGCTTGCCAAAAGATGGTTACCGAATGAGTAATCTAGTTGATCCATTTTATGATAGTATTCGAGAAATGGGAAAGGTGGATAGGCTGTGCAGTCTTTGCTTAGATAAGTCATTATTTATTATTACAAAAAGTTTCATTTTAGAGAAGGTTAAGCCTTTTGTTGGTGAAGGTTCTGTTTGTTATAATCTCATATCATCTTTTCTTAATCTCTCTGCCATTGATATGGATGGAAATACAGTAAGCATTGCTGGTTGTATGCAAATTGTGGGTGACATCAGCAAGGTATTATTCGATATAGTCTTAATGGACTTCGACCGTGAGTTTGCTAAAAGGTTTCCTGGGATAGCATTTACTAGAAACATCAGTCTGGTTTATATTTCGAGTAAAGGAGATGAAGAAGTTATCTTCGATGAGAAAGCATTATATGCGCTATTGGAAGAACTCGGTCTGGCAGGACAGCTCACGTCTATTGGACCTGGTGATGATCCCATTCCGTGTAATGCTAAGAAAATTTATTTGGACAATGATAGTAAGGTAGTTGTGCAATCATGATGATATTCAGTTGGATTTTGACAATATGAGATGATAAAAAGGTAGATGCAGCAGTTCAGCATACACAAGAGTAGATGATAGGTGATAAGATGAAGCATACTAAAGTGTGAAAACATGAGGACTGGAAGAGTTGTCCTATCATTGGCGGTTCATTGATTACTTCCATAAAGATCAAGCATTGGGACAGATATAGGTGGGCGACTCACGTACTATGTTGAATTTGACTGAAGCAGGAATAGTTCCTTTAGGTGTTCTCCTATATAGTGAGTCTTGTGCTTGATGGAAGCGCTAGGGGAACATCTTCTTAGTCTCACTCCCATCACCTCTATCTATTTACCGACAAAAGGCAATTGCCCATACCCTTACGATAGGCGAATGGTTCAACAACTGCAAACACAATCACTCCCTCTCATAGACAGAGACTACCAGCTAGTGGAACGAAGACTCCTAGTGGAACGAAGACTCCAAAGCATAGACTGAAGCTGACATAAGATAAAAAAGATGTACTTGATGCTGGTGAGATGGTAGAAAGACTAGAGGAAGGGGTGCTGAACGCATAAAGTGTGAAAGTAAGACAATTCTTATTGATAAGTATGGTATGGTAGTTGTTGATCCCATTTTTTAGCAACAATAGAAGAAATATAAATCCATATTTAAATATAGAGATAAGATATACATGAAGAACAATCATAAAGAAACTTATCTCATATTCATTGATGATTAAATATGGAGAGGAGAAATGTTGAAGAACACCACACTAAACATGAAACGACTCTCATAAGAAACTAGTCTAGGTGTTTTTGTGTGTTTTCCATATTTCTCACTGCTTGAAATAAGACTATGGACACCTCTTATATAAGGCCATTTACACATTAGATATTTAAGATATCTAAAATCTAGACAATATCTAAAATATCTATATAAAATATCTAAGAAAATATCTATAAGAAAATATCTAAAACATTAAAATATCTTTATAAAACATTCATTTAATTAGGAGCTAATTAAAGCTAACAATCTCCCCCTAATGTTTTATAAAGAAAGCATCATCTTATAGTCTCCCCTTTGCTTTCTTTAGAACCTTTGATGTTCCGTTCTTCAAGTCTTCAAAGCATCATGTGCTCCCCCTCAAATGTAGGCTCATCCACCGAGCTTTAAACGTGAATAACAGAGGATGGAGTGACATTTAAAATGTGACAAATGTAGCTTGACACCATGAAGAACCGTTGAGAGAACACCGTTCTTGAAAGCGGAAAGAGCATGAGTGAAATGCGATGCTTTCGGTGCAGCAAGAGTCCATTGACTTTGACACAGATTCTGACCATTAAGCACACTTATTCAGATCAAAATCAAAACATGAAAAAGTTTCACCTGTGTCTTAGGAATTCAACGCAACTGGACTCATGTGAATCGGAGCACCGAGTAGGAAGTTATGCGCATGTTTCTGAAACAGTGCAAAGCTGACAGCAAGTAATCAAAAATCAGGCTCTGAGGTTGAGTCGCAGAGGTTCAGTCCACAGAGGCTCTGTTGGATTTCACAGAGGCTCTGTGATGAACAGTACCACAGAGGTTGGTCGCGTGCGGCAGAGGTTTGGTCGCGTGCGGCAGAGGTTTGGCCGCCGCTCGGCAGAAGCTTAACAGAAGTGTTACACTTACTTTGACACTGATTTAGACCATTTTACCTCTGGAGTTTGCAAAAACTCAAAATACAAGCAACTTTCATTAGTTTGTTATCTGTTCAGATCATCTTGAATCACCTCTTTTCGAGCTCGTACGACAAAGATATGGTTGATTTACCACAGTCGCACAGATCTGTCCATCAGCTTTCCATCAGCACACTGTTGTCTACTTCAACGATGCATATGACCCTTATAAATTTCGAATCTCTGAATTCTCACAACACGAAAGCTGTTCATCATTGTGTTTGAATCCAGGGCCTTTTGAATCGCATTAATCGGTGTTTTTATGAGTGAGATATGATCAGTTTAATACAGCAGCGCAAATCTGTCATTAAATCTGATTTGATGTAAAAGATAAGACGATCTTCATATAATTTTTAAAACCGTGAGTGCAAATAATTCGATCTCTAATTGATCAAGTCAGAAAACTAATTAGAAGAACTCAAAGTTAAAAAAAAACGTTTCAGATCAGGCTTTGAACATGTAACAAAACATCAAATCTTTCTCAAACAACTTTCTCAAGACCCAAATGATTTTGTTATCCATATATAAATGTTTATGAGCAGCGGAAGACAAACAAAATCTGGATCAAAGATAGTCCAATCTTGAAAATAAAGGTCAGATCAAACAAAGATCAACAACCTTACTACCAAGATGCAAAAAGAATTGCTATGGACTTAAGTACACACAAGGATGAGATCATAGATCAACCATCTACTTAGTGCTTATCAAATAAAACCAATGAATGAGAAAGAATCAAAACACACACATGAAGTATATCATAAACTAAACCATCTAAAACTTCCATTGTTGCATAGATGATCGATTTTGAAGAAAGGTTTCTTCAATCGGCTCTGATACCAATTGTTGATCCCATTTTTGAGCAACAATAGAAGAAATATAAAGTCCATATTTAAATATAGAGATAAGATATACATGAAGAACAATCCTAAAGAAACTTATCTCATATTCATTGATGATTAAATATGGAGAGGAGAAATGTTGAAGAACACCACACTAAACATGAAACGACTCTCATAAGAAACTAGTCTATGTGTGTTTTTGTGTGCTTTCCATATTTCTCACTGCTTGAAATAAGACTATGGACACCTCTTATATAAGGCCATTTACACATTAGATATTTAAGATATCTAAAATCTAGACAATATCTAAAATATCTATATAAAATATCTAAGTAAATATCTATAAGAAAATATCTAAAACATTAAAATATCTTTATAAAACATTCATTTAATTAGGAGCTAATTAAAGCTAACAGTAGTCTTGTGCGATCCAAATGATCTATCAAAGTTTAAGTAGGAGGTTTACTATATGAGATGATAGGTGAATGAACTGTACTCTGTTCAAAGGTGGTAGGAGTTTTCTGCTAAAATGCGTTAGGCTTGGAAGCTCTCTTTTGTAGGAGAGGTGCTACCGTCGACCGACTTGGGGAGGGAGACTATCGTCGACCGGTAGGGAGACTACCCCCCAGAGGGGGCTTGTTGTTAGAAAGTTCAGAAGTAGCTCTTTCCAGATATGTCAAAAACCAGAAGAAAAAGCCCAGATAATGAGAGATGGATAAGCTAACGAGTGATTAGGAGAGCAACACCAACTTATCATTCTTTACAGCAGCTTATTTGAATACATTGGTGTAAATGCTGCTCCCGGAATAGGATTAGATCAATGTTCTGGTTATGAGCAAGCTATACTTTACCTTATAAGGCCATAAAAGGAGTCAAAACTCAAACTATTGGCACTAAAATGGGGAACTACTCACTGAGACTTTCATACGAGCCCAGGAAAAGACTCATTATTAATAAACAACTGTCTCACGTAGAAATGGTTAACCACTAGTTCCAAGAGCCTTCTACGAGCATGATAAGGCAAAAGAACTACAGACTAAGGACCAGTCTAGGTCAGACTTTTGTCATTTCGAGAATGAGCCTACTTGAAGAGGTAAAGGTGGACAAAGCAAATGAGAATTGAAATTCAGTCCAAGGGAGGATACTAGCTTTTCTTGAGAAAAAGGAAGATGGTTGAAAGAGTGAGGTATTAGAAGTAGTAGCTCTCTCTTACTTCTGAGTAGGTAAACCTGAGTTCACTCATACCCTTAATGGCAGAGACTGAATCGGTTATTTTATCTGTGCTTCGCAAAAGCTAGAATGCAAGGCTGGATAGTGAAAACACACCTTATGCTAGCTAGTCACACAGGGTAGTATGTCTCTTGCTATTGAACATTAAGCAGCAATAACATCTATCTCAACTCTTGTTTCATCTCAGGTCAATCGGTGATAGGTAGTCTGAAAAAAGGAATATCCTAAGCTCAGTTTGAGTGACTCCAGGAAAGGTAACACAATAGGGATTCTCTCTCTATCGCCTTGGTCTGTCTTGATTTTGACTCTTTTCCCTATGTATGATAGTTTGACGCTCTTCTCTCTAGTTAGTCCCATTCCTTTTTCTCTTTCACCTAGCTCGGTATGACTTGCTCGATACCAGGTAATAGCATCAACATGGCTTAATAGTGGTATAAGGATTCCCCTGTTGGTAGTACGATTACCAGACTACTGTAGTTTAGTAAGTCAAATGCTACTTTACCTTCAGGCTGAAGGCAAATTCGAAACTTATTACCAACGGGGATTAGCTCTTAAGACAGCTCTGCTTACTAGGATACCACGCAGTACCCAATCTGAGACAGAACAAAGGACTATATTTTCAACCCATTACAAGCTGCTCGATGGAGAAACTCACTATTCGCTTGCCTGGCACAACAAAGAACATCAGCTACGAAGGCTGCTACAAGGGAGAACGAATAGAACTAGATGCGCTTGACCTAGCTCTTGCTTGATTGCATAAGATGAGATGTCTTGATTGAGATAGGCTTGCTTTCATGAGTGGGAAATCAAACTCTTTGTTGTACAGCCTTTTTCCTTCACTAATGGATGTTCATCTTACCCGACCCAGTTTACTATACGCAACTGGTTTTGTCGCAGCTATTGATTTCATCTCATGGATGCTGGAAAGAATTGCATTTAAAGGAAAGTTCCCCTCTTCTTATGCAGTTAGCTCGACTCCAGGTATAGCTCTTAATGGGCATGTAGCCGTAGGCGGGAACTCTTCTTTTTATCTTATTCTTTGGTCAGGCAAGTCGGCAGGTAATCCCAACCGAATAAGCAATCGAAATCGCTACAAGCAACCTATTTCATACCCTTTTCGTCGTACTTCCTCTTCTCCTTCTCTTCTTTCTCTCCCTGCCGAGCTTGTTGGAGTTTGCCAAGATCTAGTGTAATTCCTTTTCCCCGGGAGCCAGTCTCACTATCAATAGTAAGATCTTTATTGCTTAGGAGATTTCTTGTTTTATCCCCTTAAAAGTATTTGGCATAAAGAGCCCTCAATAACTTGCTTGTCCTGTACGCAATAACTGAGGATAGAGGGAGTTTCAACTCGGCCTTCTACTAAGAGTGTTGCACAAATTCCCTTTCTTATCCCTTCTAGTTTAAGCCTTTCCTTCCTATGTAACCAAGTCCTCCTATGAACCTATCCCCGCGTAAAGGATAGGATAGATTACAACTATAAAGTAAAGGCTGTCTTCGAGCAAGCTCTTAGCTTTCATCGTGAGTGAGAGAGGAATTGAGGCTGATTCAACTCAAGCAGCTTGCACATGATTGTCTTGTGTAGTGTGTGATATCTTTCCTTTGTTAAGTGGAAGTGGGAACTATATAAGATCTATTATCCATCCCTTTCTTGGGCGCAGTCAAAGACCTTGCAACTAAGGGCTTCAACCGATGCCTCCAAGCTCACCTAACTTGGTTCTAGTGTTGTGACTGGCACTCTACCAAATCCATCAAATCTTGGATTGCTTGCTTCTGAGAGAGCTGCTCTTCCGACTGCTCGTATTCATCCCTTCCCCATGAGGGCAATCAGCCCCTTGCTTTTCATTTGAATATTGGCCCTCGCGCATCACATCTAGATTTGAGTCACTCATTGCTAGGGCTTTCTATTTCATCAGGACAGCTTCTCCTCTACTGAGCTCATCGCCCCTTTCTATCAGTTTCCGCTACCTGTCTGATGAGGTTTTATGGAGGTTCCTTTGACTGGTCTGAGGCTTTACCTCACCCTATCTCGCTTACTCGTTGTGGTTTACCACGGAATAAACCTGCTTTTCATCGTAAGATGATGAGGGGTCGCTCCTGGAGTTGCTAGTGAGTCCGAGTGAAAGAGTCAACTGCATGCCCCCTTGCGCTTTACCGGTTTGGAATGAGAGCCTTTGAAGCCCCTCACCAGCGAGGGGTAGGTAGGTACTAAGGCATATAAGAAAGATCGAAACAAGGGCTTTTCTTGCAGCTAGAGGTGTAAGATCACGCTGAACAGCAAAGAAATCACAGCAATCATGCCAACTTCTTTTGAGTTATCTAATTAATTGAACCAAGCGGGACGAAAGCAAAGAGCTAGTATGAGTCTCCTGTTCTTAAAAGGTGTGGATTTTGTTGCTCGTTAAGGTGACAAATAAGCCTACAAGGGTCGATAAAAGCCTACTTTAGATGGATTGGATGGTAGCTATGCAACAAGACTCAAGGGGGATACGATGCTGCAAAGGCCCTTGTAAGATAACAACCTTTGTTATCACAGACTAGCAAGCATTCTCTATCGGCAGTGGTTGAACAACTATCGAATGTAGTTGATAAGGTCGGTAAGGAAGGCAAGTGAACTCCCACAAAAGCTCTAGATTAAGGCAGCTAATGAGCACTTATTTGTACCCTACTCATAGTAGACAACTAGGGTCGATAAGCCAACTGGATGGTTACTGCTGATAGCTATGGTGAGCACACGAATAGAGGATGGGGGATACGATGCGGAGTAAGATTCAAAGATGAGGACGCACATAACCTTTCGTTTGTAAGATCAATGATGATGCATAAAACCCAATCTTCGATAGCCTTATGTGTTATGCATTTAGTTTGAAAGGGGTTAAAAGAACCTCTTTGGATGGGTAAACCTTTTCATCCTCCATCTTATTTCTCTTTTGATGCAAATGAGCTATCAAACAGGTGACACACGATGCATCCATAGTTAGGCGGGGGGCATGAATCGCTGGTTAAAGTCATCCTGCCACTATAGAGTGAGCTTTAAAGTAAGCCTTTGGTGTGAGAGGCACCAATCTTGTGTGAGCTGGCAGGAAGCCTTGATGTGGCCCAGAAGAAAGACCAAGTCGAAAGCCCGGAAGTGCAGTTCCACAGTGAAGTTGATTTGGATTGAGCGCACGGTCTGAAGTTAGTTAGAGCACATAAGTACCGCAGAAGGCAGCCTAAGGTAGAAGAGACAAAGTCATCCAGAAGCGGTGTTCCTCGACCAGGAGTTGAGAGAACAGCTAAGGTTGTTGGTCCATTGGCGACGACAAACCGATGTTCAGCAGATGTATTAGCCGAAGCATTTGGTTTGGCAAAGAGAGCAATTCCTGCTGTTAGTGCAGTGGAGGGAAAAGAGCCGATAAGGCCATAAAGACTAGTCCTACTTGCCCTATTGATTTAGGAGTTGTTGTTCCACTGGTCGATGAGTTGTTCGTCAGCAGAAGCATGAGCTGTAGTAACATTTTGACCAGATCAGAAAGATATGGGAAGTACTGCTCCGTTGGCCAATAGCTAGCTACTTCTCTAAGACCTGAGTCTATTCCTTCAACAACTAATAACTATCGTACTCTCAGTACTTACTATTTGAGTAAAGGTATAGGAATCTCCTTCTACAGAAAGATGGAATTGACCTTCCACACAGACGCCTATTCAAGATATGGATACTAGACAGTACCGCATATGAGACAGATTGTTCTTCTAGCCTAACTCAAGTCATGATCAGTTTTGTTCCTTCATCTTTTCTATTTTTTTCATGGAGGTTTCTTCTCGTCAGTCTTTGTTTTCTTGTATGTATTTGCTTTCTCCTCATCTGTATTTGTTTTCATGTCAGTATTTGCTTTCTCCTCGTCTGTATTTGTTTTCATGTCAGTATTAGCTTTCTCGACTAATGTTTGGTTAGTGACCCCTATTTGTACTTCTATCAGTGATTTCAACTTGGCAATCTCACTATCCCTCTCTTCTAATTTCTCATTGAGTAACTCATTCTCAAGATGGTGTACTCTATCACTTAGTGATGAAATCACTTTTCTACTAATGTAGTCTAGGTTAGACAAGTCATGTATATCAATAGGCTCACTATCTACCCATTTCTTATTACTGTCATATACTGGTATCCTCTTAGACCCCTCTTTAAGACCTAAACTGTATAAGATTTCTTTTTTTTCGATCTCCAAACTTCCCCAATCAATCCTGAAGTGAGCATCCACCTTGACCAGCTCCCTTCTCGATGGGTCAGCGTACTGTTTCACAAACCATTCGAGAGTGACCTTATCTTTAGCGGGTCCCTTGTACTTTTTGACATTGCTTCCCTCCAAGGTGTAGCGGGTCCCTTGTACGATTTGGTCTTCAAGCTTTAACATACCCAAGATTGAAGAAGAAATCAATTCCTCAGGGAGTGGCTGACTTAGCACTACTGAGTCTGTGTAAGTGTAGTAGCAGTCTTCCTTGAGATATAAGGGTACATATAGATCCTTGCAGAGGCAGTGATAGCAGCAGCTAGTTGGACAGCTGAGTTCTTCGGTGGGTTCCATCTGTCTTTTCCTGTATTAGTATGGTAGGATACGATGAAGTTGTTCTCGCTAAGTATATCCCCATGTATAAATCCTTCGAATTCGACTACTTCGGTGTATCTCTTGAAATTGCATACCTCTGTTATTGTGCTTTTAGGGTTAATACCGAATCTACCGTAGAGTGAATTCATAAGGATCATGTACACATAGGACAAAGCATCATTTCCTTCTTTCCTTGCTTCTAACCTGCTTGAAAAGAGCGAGCTAACAAAGTCTTTGAATGGACTTTCCTTCCTCTCAAAGAGGTAGCTTGAGATAGGGACCACCTAGTACCCAAGGCCAACAGCATACTTCAACTCTTCGCTATAGTAGACTCCTACAAACTCACCCGTTGGAAAGATCAGAGTTCCTTTCTTACCACGATATGGCAGAAAGAGCTTATTGATTGTCTTCGGACATACCACATATGCCTCAATAAAGCCTAACATGCTATCTATGTCCTTGTCTTCCAGGTTTGAATACCATACTGGTTTACCACAAGGCATAGGATATTCTTTCATTACATGAGGATAGAGTGAGTTTACGTCATAGTAGTATAGATTCTCACCATATGGCTTATATGCATCTGTATGACCCCCATAGTACGCTTTCCTAATAAAGGTGTCTTCGTTTTGGTTCGGAATGTGTATTGGAAATATTATATCGTTGTAGTATCTCAGACTAAAGATGTTAAGAGCCAGAGATGAAAGAGTGATTTTGCTTTCAATATATAGCTGGTACAGATTCCAATAGATGGTCTGTGCTTTTTGCATAACTCCACCTAATAGAAGGATATCGTCTTCATATACTCTATCAAATCCTCTTTGTTTTTCTCTATATTTGTCTCGTTCACACTCTCGTGGTCAACTGACCCTTTTCTCCCAAGATCTGGGCATATACTCATTGCTAGGTTATTAAGCGTACCTGGGAGTAGATTTAAGGAATCCCTGAAGCGGAATAACATCATTTTACCAGAATAGACTGATAACTCATAAAGCCTATTGTTCCGCATAAGTGGTTTAAGCCTATATTTAGGGTGATGACTTGAAAGGTGCTTAAGCAAGAAAATTCCATCGAATCTAGAGAAGTTGTGGAAGTAAACTGTTTTCGCTTTCTTCTCTTGTTTCACTAGTCTTTCAATCATACTGATCAAGTCAATAAGAACCCTTTTACTTCTTTCTTCAAAGCCATCCAGGATGACTTTATAGTCTTCACTAAAGTAGGTATGAATTATCATATCCTTTTCTATCATTTTTCCAGGATGAACAATCATGAGACCAGCGGCATAAGGCTTATGAATGTTATTTACCTTTATTGTCTCGAGGTCGGATACAATGAATGGTTTTTGTTCCATGCTACCTTTTTTGATAGCTGTGATATACTCAGGATACAATTTCTCATTTTTTCTACCTGTGCGAGTGATTCTTATTGCTTTTTCAGGCTTGGACTTACTTAATCCTGCTTTCAGGATTTCTGAAAGTGAGTTATATCTTTCCTTTTTTGATAGGGTTGGCCTATCCTCCTTCATTTTCTCACTCAGATAGGCTCTGATCATCACTTTGACGATAGATGATCCGTCGTAGATCTCAGCATATCCCAATAATAAGTCAAGGGAATTGCTGCCCCTAACGTAAATGTAATCAGTTCACCGTAAGATCTCTTCACTGTTAAGGAGATCGTAAATTTACTATACCCTAATATTGATGGGTAAACATATTGGATTAAGAGATCCAAAACAGCAAGACTGAGTAGGCTTGTTTCGTTCACTATGGGATAAGGTTGACTAAAGTCATTTACTGCTATTATTAACCTTGGATGTGGATCTTGAACCATAGTTCTTTCTATCTTATTAAAGAATGGCCCTAATAACATGTTTGTATTAACATGTCTGTATTAACTATATCAGTTGTGTAAGTTATCATATTTCTAATCCTAAAGTGATTTTGTAAGATAGTCATTTGTAAAAATAGGTTATTTTGTAAAATCATTTGTTTTTTCATTTTTTATTTTTTTATCAAAAGTGTAAACTGTAATTGGGAGATTTACTCAAATCTACCCCTTTTGGTAATACCTTATTCATGAATTGTGCATACTTTTTATAATGATCTTCAATTCTTTTTGTATTGCCGCTTTTACCGCATACTAGATTTGTATAATTCGCGTAACAGTTCAGTATTGTATTGACTCTCTCATCCCAGACTTTTTCATTCTTTTTCATACCCTCTGGCATTAGATCATTTAAACATGGTTCAAGTATATAAACGAGAAATGTATGTAAGATTAAAGACTTTTGTTCTTCTAGTTGATCACTATCCTTATTAGCTGACATTCTTGTATGTTCTATAATATTTGAATACATAAACTCGTTGATGATTTTAAGAGGCGGGCCCATCTCTGAAAACACTTTGTTATAAACTCCTGGAAAGTAATCGCTAGCAAACGATGTACTAATAAAGTTGTCGTGTACTATGTAGATTGGTACTTCACAGGATAACATAACTTCAACTACTTTCATGGAAAGATTGGCATCCCTCTGATGAATGAAGTTCACGAAGGTTGATGTTACTGTCTTTCTTCTGTCTCTATCATTGGAAGAGACTCTCAGAGTCACTTTACGTCTCTTTTTCTTATTATTTTGGCAATCGTAAACCCAGATATGTACTGGTTCCATTTTCATATAGTCTTGGACTGTTTGAAAGTAATCTACTTGATATTTCACTTCCCGCTCTGTTTTTGATACAACCCAACCTATATTCTGGATCAAACGGATCATGTTATCCATATTATGGTATTTTGTTTTCCAGAAACTAAAGCAACTAGATGCTAATGAATAACTCTCCTTATTAGTTATGAATTGAGAGAGTTGTTCTCGTAAATCACCTGCGGTACTCGTCAATGTTTTCCCATAGATCATTGGCATAAAGATACTCTTGACTATCTTACGATCAAGTTTCGCATCTATTAGATTTGTGAGATTCTTATCTATCTTCTCATCTTTTCTAATGATATCTTTCAGCTCCTCCAGAAGATATGAATAAATATCATTAATTTTTTTTTATTATCAGTGGATAATGAAAAGAGATTTGTTCTATATGCCATGGTTTCATCCAATAAAAAGTAACTCATAATCTGATAAGCACTAGCTTATGCATCTTTGGTTATATGGAGATTACCTAAAAACTCTTAATCCTTAATTCTATAAAGTATAAGACGTATAGTACTAATGAACTGAAAGGGTTTTTTTGCTTTCGAACTAAACATGTAAATATCCTTTACCATTCCTGGAAGGGCTACTTTTTCCACCCAATCATAAGAGTCACTGTATGACTTAAAAGACTTGAAATGGAAGGCTCCTCCATTTGCCACGTTCTTTTTTTACTTCATCACAATTATTATTAGCAAACATAATCAGGCTTCTTGCTAGATCACCTTCATGGAAGTGTAACAAACCACAACGGTAGATTCTACCTCTGAAGTCAAGAAAGACTGACAAATAAAACTTATACCCAGTGTATGCTTTTGCCATATTGATAATCAAATTCTCATATCATGCACGTTGGATGTCCTTCTGTAATTGATGTAAAAGATTGTCAAAGCTTTTCAATTTCCTAATTTCTGCATCTTTCATGTAATTCTCCCTAAGTAAGGGAGTGATATCTTTCATCTTGATGTTGCTAAGAAACCTTGGCATGAGTAAACCACACTCAACAAACTCGGAATAATTTCCTGTTATCAGACCAAGCATATCTTCATTTATTTGAAATGCCTGACCCTGCAACTTGTTCATTATTGAACAGATTCTTTCGTGATTCCCTCGATATTGATATAATAGTGGTTGATATTATTTGAACTTATCAGGTTGTAACGACTGAGATTACCACAGTGTGTTGTTAAATAACCACCATTCAAATCAGAAAGGAACCTTGGTGGATCATCTCCTCTTCTAGGTCTCTCCCAATCTGATGGTTTGCATACCATTGGTAGATTGAAATTTATGGGAAGTAATGAGAGATCAAAATTACATACGCCATATAGCGTGCTTTCAATATAATAAGTATCTTTCTTTTTTCCTATGACAGAGGTACTTTTATCTGATGATACACTGATCATTTCCTTTTTAACATAAAATCAAACAATTTTGTACAAATAGGAAACATTTTCTCTATTTTTTTTGTTTTTGATTCCTTCTCATTGATTTTTGTTTTTGATTCCTTCTCATTTTTAGATTCCTTCTCATTTTTAGATTCCTTCTCATGGAGATGTGTATTTGTTTTTATACCTCGGCGAGTTATTAACAATCCATGTGATCTTACATTTCTTTCAAGTTGATCCACTAAAGATGCAACACGAACCATCGTATTTGAATCTGTGGTATACAACTGACTGAGAACATAAACAATTAATGCCTCAAGTGTATAATGACCGAACAAGGCTATCATTCTCTTATCATCATCTGATTTGAGCTCATTAATAAGAAAATCTTTTGCATTGATGCTTGCTTGTTCATTTGATGCAAGCATCTTTATTAAGTAAGGATTTGTTTTATAAATGGAATCCTCGTCAAAGTGCATTGTTAAATTCTCTATTTGGGTTTGTATGACACGTAAATCGTCATCACTTAGCTTGTTTGCTCTATTTTTATTCAATATTTGTATTACTTCATCCTTGTACTGACTTGTACTGCTCTTAACACTCTCTTCAATATTCCCAGAACTTTTAAAATCACTGTACAATTTGTCCCAGAAACTCACTATAACCCCTTTATTTGATGACTCTGAAACAACATTCTCTAACCACTTACGAGGCTCTATATTCATTTAAAAATTTAATTTTATATTTCAAGCAAAGTACTCTAGGATTTTACTTCATACTTATAAATTTAGTTTATTAACAGACTTATCTACTTTCATCTAGCATCTTATAGACGACATTTAGACAACATCTTCAAAATACTAGATAAAAACAGACACACTTAGCCTATATCTAAATACAGTATGAAGGCGCCATACCCTGGACCAATTAGTTCTTTTAGGACAAACTCCATCATTGAGAGGTTTCCCAGCATTCCAGGAACTCCCGATGGAGACAGGCATCGAATAAGCTAGTTCCAAATACTTAATTTATTTAGTATAGCGAAATATTCATGGATTTTCTATGGAGAAGTAGTGGTTCATGGATGAAATCAGGCCACACCCATGTGACTTGCTTTTGTTTACATGTAACTTTTGTTTTGTTTTACATGTCCATAGTGCCATTACCTTGTCACTAAAAGCTTGACTGACCACTCTAGCAAAATGACTAGAGAAAGGCACTGTACTTCTTGAATCGGGATACAAATTGATCAATTTATCAAATTGACATTGATTTATATCCTAAAGGGTCTCAACATAAAGGAGATTTAGGTACCCATCTAGTTGTGGGTCCCTTCTTGTTAGTTCCAAAAGACTTCCTATCAAACACAGGATGTTTTCTTTTCTTTGAAAAACTTTTGTGTTTATAAAATGCATTTGAATCAAACACCGGATAATGAATTTTATATGTATCAGATGAATAAACATCACCACCAGAACCACAACATGAGGAGCAACATAAACCACCATTGGCAATTCGAAACATTTGCTTTATTGAATATCTAAAAGAGTTTTTACAATTCTCTTTATTTTCAGCAAATGAACTAATTGAACAAGGGTTGTTGACTATGCTACTCTTCTCATCTGTTGAAGTATCTGGAGACAACTGCTTGACTTTCCAAACTTGTCTTGGTCTTTTCTTCACAAACCTATATGAGAAAGTAGAAGAAGAAGCATCAGAATCAGTTCCAGATTTTGAATCTTGTTTCTTAGATTTCTTTGACCTTCTCCTTTTTCTATGATTCTTTTTGTGAAAATTTGCATTTATAGTAAAAGAATCATCAATTTTCTCTGTTTCAACATCTGAATTAGAAGATATTACTTTGTGTAAGAAATCAAACTTTGAAACTTTTTCATTTATACTTTCCTCAGAGTTACTCTCCTTTTCTTTTTCAGAACAGTCAAAATCAGAATCAATTTTATCATCAGAAGAAGAGCTTTCGTTAGAATCGTCTTCCATTGTGTCTTTCTCAGAATCAGATTGTACAACATTTTTATATTTTTCAAAAATATCTAGTTGAAGTTTTATTTCTTCTTCAAAACTTAAAGTCACGAAGGTAGAAATTATGTCATTTTCAAACTCAAACAAGATATTTTGTTCTTCCAATTTAGCTTCAAGATCTAAAATTTTACACTCTAATACTAATGGTGGAATGTATCTTTTAGTATCATAAGATATTTGAGGTACATTCTTTTTATTAGTATTAATAGCATAACTATCAAAATAATCGTTTGGTAATGATGCTTTTTCGGACTTTGTGAAATTTGAAAATTTTCTAGAAAGTCTTGATTTTCTAGAATCTTGAGATTTGATGTTGTACTTTTCATTTTCTCGAGTGTATACAAATGGAAGGTGCATATTTGTTGTAAGACTTCTTTTCTCTTAGACTAATTTTAAAATCTCATCATCATTTGTCCATTTAATTTTAAAATGAGGAGCATATTTGGCAAGAGTTAAAAACTCAAATTCATAAAGAGTAGGAACTTGCGTTTTAGCTTCTTCAAAAAAATGTGGATTTTCAAATCCAAGTCCCCATTTTTCTTTAATAGATGTGTAACTCCTTAATTTATTTAAATAAACCGTTTGTTCGGTTTGACCTCTCAAATAAAGTTTTTCTTCTAAAACAGTTACTTGTTTAGAAAGATTGTCTCTCATATTGGTCATTGATTTCCAAGATTCAAGATAAGATCTGTTTAATTCTTCCAACTCTTCTATTTTCTTTACAAATTTACCTTTTGTATCTTCTAAAATTTTGTTTTCATCTTTAAGGCAAATTTGTAATTTTTCAATAGATTTTGAATGAATATTATTCTTTTCCTTTCCAGAAAACAGTTTTGTGCGAAGTTCATGAATGGCAGTAGTCATGATGTTCATCTGATTCACATTAAATTCATAATCAAAAATAGAATGTACCTCAGAATCATCAGTTGAGCTTGCATTGTCATTTTCCTCATCATCACTGGCATCATCACCAATAAAGCACATGTTTTCCGCTTCATTATCAGAGTGATCTAGCCAATATTCTTCTTCCGCTAACATAACTACACCGGTTTCCTTCTTTTCAGCCAATTCTAATTTCTTCTTATAGTATGCTGCATCCTTTACAACTTTCACTCTACAGTCTCGGGTGAAATGACCGGGTTTTCCACAGTTGAAGCAAACATCAGCTTTCTTTCCTTCCACCTTCTTGGTTTCCATGGGTTTTGGACCTTCAAACTTTTGTTCAAATGCCTTTGAACCACTAGCATCAGAATCAATCCTTCTTGAACCGGATGAGACTCTCAGATTATTTGACCCTGGCCTGTTGAAGTACTTCTTTTGAAAGTGCTTGGTCAAAAGAATCATAGCTTGTTGTAGCTCTTCACCATCATCTTCAGTCTGTCCATCACAAGCATTCTCTAATAGACTCTTTTCTGCCAACTGATTAGCAATCAAAGCAATTGGATCCACACTTGTGACTTTGTTCTTTTTATCCAACTTCTCTTTCTTTTCTTTGACCCTATCTTCATCAGTCATTAAAATTTCATACAGCTCTTGAATTTGCATAGTTGAGATTCTTACATCATTTCTCATCCTATGACACGGTTTGCTCCATTCAGGTTGAAGAGCATTAAGAAACTTCAGATTAGCTTCCAATTCGGTCTTAGTAACTTTTTTTTTCAGAAGATCATTAATAACTCCCCAAAACCGATCAAATACAATCTTCAACGATTCCCCTTCCTTTGCCTTAAAACTCTCAAAACTGTTCATGAACCGATTCTGTCTTAACTGAGTAGCAACTGCCGATCAAAGCATAATTTTCTCCAACTGAGTCCACATTAGCACCGGGTTGTATTTGAAGCAGTCAATGCGATTGTAAATGTGGTTTGGAAGAGCAAGAATAAGATTCGACTTTGCTTCTTTGTCTGCTTTAGCTCTCATTGCTTCTTCAGCAGTGTATTCTTCGACTCTTTTTAATTCTCTTGAAGCAGGCACAGTTTCTGTTGCGGGAATTACTTTGTAAGGTTGCACAAAAGGACCTTCCGTGAAAGCTAACATCATGTTATCCCCATTTGGTTGTCTCTCGATAAAATCAATAAACCTGTCTTGCCATTGTGAAATTCATTTTTATTGATTAATACCGGTGGTCGGGTATCTGTTCCAAGAGACATCTGAATATCATTCCTATACAAACTTGCTTGAAGATTCATGATGAACAGTAATGAACAGTGAACAGTGAACAGTAGAAAAAGTCAGAAAAACAAAGGCTGGTTTGCGCTAGAAGTGAATGGCGCAAAGTGAGGTTTGCGCTAGACGACAGTGGCGCAAAGTACGGTTTGTGCTAGAGGTGAATGGCGCAAAGTAGAGGTTGGCGCAAAGTGGAGGTTTGCGCTAGACGTCAGTGGCGCAAAGTACGGTTTTCGCAACCCGTTGGTAGCGCAAAGTGGAGTTTGCGCAACCTGTTGATGGCGCAAAGTGGACTTGGCAGAAATCTCAGAAACCAAAGATGAACTGGCGCAAAGTTTGAATCTGGCGCAAACTGACCAAAAACGATCCAAATCTCTCAAAATGCAGAAATACACTTCCAAAATCTGCAAATTTGAAGGAAAAACAGTTTCTAACACAATCAAATAAAGCAGATTCACAGAATAACTCGAAATAGTGCCAAAATCGGATGAACAGATCTGAGAAACTCGAACATAACAAAATTCTCGAAAATCCTCAAATCGAACACCAAATCCGCAAAATCAGTCCATGATCCTTGAAACTAAAATGATCTTCTTTCAAAACCGAATCCAGCGATCACAAGCTCAAATCCAAATTCACACAAACTTGTAAGAATTCTACAAAAAGAGATTTTCTTGAAAAACAAGAAACTCGATCGATTTTTCTCTGAAAATCACAAATTTGATGAATGAATTTGAGAAATCTCTGCAGAAAAACACTCGATCACAGGCTCTGATACCATTTGTTAATCTAAAACAGGATCTAATCAAGTATTCTAGAGAGAGAAATAGAGATCGTAGAGAGAGAAAAACATCAGTGCTCCATCTCTGATTAGAACAACTAGTTACAAAAGAGTTCAACAAGGGTACTTATACCCTTGACTTACAAAAGTCAACATAAAAGCTAAAGCTTAACATAAATAACCTTGATTACAATTAAAATGACATTAACATTTCCACCTAGGAGCTGACAGCCTCCTGTGGTGCTTTTCCTATCCAACTTGCATCCTGCAAAATCACTATCTGAATAGGCGATTAGATCAAACCCTGAGTCTTTGGGATACGAAAGACCTAGGTTAGGAGTACCCTTAAGGTATCGAAAGATTCGCTTTACAGCGATCAAATGAGATTTCTTAGGTTCAGCTTGATATCGTGCACAAAAACAGGTTGCATACATAATATCAGGCCGACTAGCTTTAAGATACAGAAGAGAGCCGATATCCCAAGGTACGTCGTGACTTTAACAGGTTTGCCTGAAGGATCCTTGTTTAGTGTCAGCGGCGGTGCCATAGGGGTTTTTATAGCTGAGCTCTGAGTTAAATCAAATTTTTTCAGCATATCTTTAACATATTTTCCTTGGTGAATGAACGTTCCTTTTTCATTCTGTTTGATTTGAAGACCAAGGAAATAGGTTAGCTCACCCATCATACTAAGAATAGACGAACGCTGATTTAACATCCATTTGATAAACCTTGAAGTCTTTGTGTACAACGTAAGCTAAGAATAGACGAATTGCTTCGAGTCTTGCCACTGGGGCGAATGTTTCGTCGTAATCTATACCTTCATCTCGCCTGTATCCCTGAGCAACAAGACATGCTTTGTTGCGGGTTACAGTTCCATGTTCATCCAACTTGTTTCGATAGACCCATTTAGTGCCTATCACTGACTTGTCGGATGGTCGAGGAACAAGCTTCCAAACTTTGTTTCTTTCAAATTCTGTCAGCTCTTCTTGCATAGTGCTGAACCAGTTTGGATCTCTGGGGGCATCATCTGTTTTCTTTGGTTCAATCAAAGAAATAAAGTTAACAAATAAACAAATGTTACCTGCACTTCGTCGAGTCTGAATACCAGCGTTTGGATCACCAAGAATTTGTTCAATAGGGTGATTAATAGTCCATCGCTGAGCCGAAGCATAAGCCGCTGACTCAACCTGAACTTCTGGAGAGGCTGAAGATGAGGCTTCAGCAACTTCTGGTATATCAGCCAAGAGAGGAAGAGGTTCAAATGTCATTTCATTCACTGATTGCTGAGAAGTAGATGGTATGTCTGAGGTAGAAGGTTTAGAAGCAGGCATAGTATTGAGAGGAATAGCTGAGACCTATAAGGATTCAGCTTCACTTGTCTGCATGTTTGAGATGATAGTAGAATCATCATCTTCAGCGGTATGAGTATGAGTTGGAGAGATAGGAGCATCTTCTGAATCACCATGATGAGAAAACATCCATTGATTCAGTTCTTCAGTATCAGCAGAAGGTCTAGAGTTTGCTGACAGGGATTCATCAAAAGTGACATGGATTGTTTCTTCTACAGTTTGTCTTCTTCGATTGAAGACTCTGAAGGCTTTGGAGACTGAAGAATATCCAAGAAAAATTCCATCATCAGCCTTAGGATCAAACTTTCCAAGGGCATCTCTGTTGTTCAGTATGAAACACTGACATCCAAAGATGTGAAGAAAGCTAATTGAAGGCTTTCTCCCATGGAATAGTTCATAGGCTGTCTTCTTGAGTCTTTTGACAATCAGCGACCTGTTTTGAGTAAAACAAGCAGTATTGACAGCTTATGCCCAAAACTGAGTAGGTAGGTGAGAATCGCTGAGCATTGAACCTTCAGCTTCGATGATAGTTCGATTTCTACTTTCAGTGACTCCATTTTGTTGCGCTGTTTTTACTGAGGAAACGTTGTGAGAAATACCCTTACTTTCAAAGAAGGAGTCAAGGGAACTGTTTTTGAATTCAGTCCCATGATCAGTCCTTATTGAGCGAACGGTCATGTTGTTCAGGACTTCCATTTTCCTGACAAAAGTGATGAGTTCTTCAGGGGTGTTACTCTTAGAACGGAGAAACCTTACCCAGGTGTAGCGAGAGAATTCATCAACTATGACCATTGTATATTTCTTTCCAGCGAGGGATGATACTGAGGAAAATTGTTTAGATTTGAAGCTTGCCTTGGTTTGTTTCCCTTTCTCACACGCCGAACATACAGACTCCTTGGCGTATGAGTGTTGATGTAGACCAGTAACTAACTCTTTAGAAGAAAGTGTATTTAGTGTCTTGAAGTTGAGATGGGAGAGCCTCTTGTGCCATAGCCAGTTGACATCAGATGAGGCTTTTGAGAAGAAACAGGAGTTCTCAGTGGTTGTAGAGTCCATGTTTATAACATAAACATTTTCCATACGGTATCCGCTGAGATCTATCTTCTCCTTTTTGTCAGTAACACAGCAGGATTCCTTGGTGAAAATCACTTTGTTATCCTTGTCACACAGCTGACTGATGCTTAGAAGATTGTGCTTCAGTCCTTCAACATATGCAACTCTTCTGAAGGTTGTTGTATCATTAGAGAGTACACCAAACCCTCGGGTATAGCCTTTTCCGTTTCCACCGAAGGTCATTGAGGGACCCTTCTCTTCCTTATATTCAGTGAGCAGGTTTATCATTCCTGTCATATGTATAGAGCATCCGCTATCAAGATACCAGATACCCTTCTGAACCTGCAAACAAAAAGAAAGATTAGTTTGACTTGGGCACCCATTTCACCATGGGCCCACATTTGTCAGTGGTGGTAGAGGAAGTGGAAGGTTCAACGATCTTCGCATCGTTTGAAGATTAAGCTTCAGAACTAGTCTTCACTTTGGTTAATTTCTTAACCTTAGTGGTAGGTTTCACCTTGACCAGATATGCACCAGGATTGGTCTTCTTTTCCTTGGGGGCATTGATCTTCACCTTAGCTAACTTTTCATCTTTGGTGGTTGTGGGGCACTTACTAGCAATATGATCGGTAAGTCCACAGTGATAACATTTGCTATAGCTAAAAGTATCTTTAGGACCATTTGTATGCTTAGCCAAGTTTTTTAAATGAGCAGGGCCAGCACCAAGTATACCTTTGGCATTGGAAATGGGAGGAACAATCAGTTCTTCAGATTTCTTACCAATTATATCCACTCTGAGTCTAGGAGTAGATCGCTGAATAAATCCAGGGATCTTGTTTTTAGAAGTAGAGGGATAAGTCACTGAAGCTTTAGAAGCATTCAGCTTGGGTACAAAGGTACCCTTATGAGGTTTTTGGTTGAAAACCTTTTCTTTTCCTTTACAATTAGGGATTAAGGTAGGTTTTTCCTCAGGGATGGGGTTTTCAGCAGAGGAACACTGAGATGAGGAGGTGTTAGGGACTGAGGATACGAACATTCCAAATTTGAGCATGGAACGATCAGTGGTTGGTTCTAGAGTATCAGCTTTAAAACAAAGTCCACTCTTATCACTCAGGGGAATCTGAGACCTTATAATCTCAGTGATCGTTGTTGAGGAATTACACCATCCTTCAACAGTAGCTTTAAAATAGTAGCCTTTTCTGCTTCTTCACACCCGATTTTGACTATCTGATTTATATGGACCTGATCTTTTAAATCTTCTTCAATTTTAGAAAGCTTTTCTATTTAAAGGTGACAGTTTCTAAGTTGTTCAGCTAGATCAAGGTTTTGATTTTCAACTATGGTCTTGCCAATCATGGCGTCATATAAATTTATAGTCAGAAGTTCGATTTTCCAAAGACTATCAGCTTCATTAATATCTGAAATATTAGTAAAGAAGGAAGTTGATACCTTAGAGGTAGAAGTTGAAGTGGAGGGAATATCATAATTTTCTTCCTCGTCTTCTATTTTTTCCATGAGGCAGAGATTGGCCTCATCATCATCTCAGAGTCAGATGATTCTTTAGAGTCAGAGGCAGCCCAGTCGAAGTCAGCGACCAAGCCTTTGCCTTTCTTCTTAAAGCTTTTGAACTTTGAATATTTTTCTTTCAGCTTCTTGTATTTGTCATCTCTAGCCCTGGGGTTAGAGGATTTCTTGTAGGAGAAAGATGAGGGTTTGAAGACTTTCTTAGACCTGCATTCACTAGCGAAGTATCCTACTTTTTCACAGTTAAAGCATGTAGCAGTAGCCTTATCAACATGGGTTGATGATTTTGGCTTATCAGTGAGTGCAAGAGGTTTGTTTCTTCTGAAGTTACTCTTTCTAGCGAGTCTCCTGAATGTATTAGTCAGGAGTGCCGGAGATTCATCAAGATCTGAAGGATCAGCATCTGATGAGCATTCAGAGTTAGTTTCCAACTTAGTGATAGTGATAGTTTATCGCTAAGTGGAAGGTGACTCTGAGAGTAAAGCAACATGTGTGCTTTTGGAATCTTTTACAAGATTCTTCTTAAGACGACACGACTGCTCATGATTGAGCATAGTGCCAAATAAGGTAGAGAGGGTCATAGATTTTAGATCCTTTGATAGCTTGAGACACATTGAATATGAAATCTAATGCTAGGAAAGATTGTAATAATAAAGCATTTGTGCCCATATTCAGGGTTTTTAATGAAAAGTTCAAGCAAGATTCTTCGCATATTAATTATTGTCATTGCTTCGATCTTATGCATCAAATGAACCAACACTTCTCAACCTCTTACTTTTTCCTCTCTAGACCCAAAAAGAATTCAAAATTCAAGGGTAAGAAGAAACAAGATAGTTCCTCGAAAGAGGTTAAAGCCAAAACTAAGGATGCCAAGGAAACCTTAAAGACCCCTAACAAACATGGACCCATTTGGAGATGGGTACCTTAAAATCTCTGAATATGTTGCAGAAGCAGTATGTGCCGATATGGTACCTAGACTCCGGGTGCTCAAGGTATATGACTGGCGACAGAGGTCTACTATCCTCATATAAAGATAAACTTGGAGGAGGATCGTTGATCTTTGGAGATAATAAGAAGGGGTATATAAAAGGCTATGGAGTCATTAAAAAGGAAAATATAACCGTATGCTAAGTTTCATATGTGGATGGCCTTAAGCACAATCTTCTCAGTGTTAGCCAACTTTGCGATACGGGTTTCGATGTCATGTTCAAAAAAACCTTCTGTTCTCTGCAAGGGGAAGATACAGAAGTGGAACTTCTGCGAGCCGAACGAAAGGGTGATTTGTACCTCATGAACTTCAGTGTCAAGGACAAAAAGGACAAGCTCTGTCTTGTTGCCTGTAAGAACGAAGAAGCTTGGTTATGGCATAACAGGTTCTGCCATCTCAACTTTCATACTCTAGATAAGCTTGTTAAACTTGATCTAGTTAAAGGTCTGCCAAATGTCAAATTTTGTAAAGATCATTTGTGTTCTGCTTGCGAAATGGGAAGACTCAAAAGAGCTTCCCATAAAGGCAAGACTGATGTGTCTTGCCCTAGGCCTCTATATATGCTACATGTTGACCTGTGCGGTCCAATTGCCACACAGAGCCTAGGTGGCAATAAATACATACTAGTGTTGATTGATGAATATTTAAGATATACGTGGGTGGAATTTATCCGAAAGAAATCAGATGTTCCAAACATTATGATTAATCTAATGAAAAGAATACGAGTTCTGTATGAGTGCAGGATTCAAAAGTTAAGAAGCGACAATGGCACATGTTTCAAAAACCCTGTCATTGAAGCTTATCTTACTGAAGAAGTCATATCTCAGAACTTCTCTGCTGCACGCACCCCACAACAGAAGGGCGTGGTCGGACGTAAAAACCGCACGCTTGTGGAGGCTGCAGATCTCTGGGCAGAAGCTGGGTCAACATCTTATTACACCTAGAATCGATCAACAATAGTGAAGAGACACATCAAAATACCGTATCATCTTATTAACCAAAGGAGACCAAATATCAAGTTCTTCCATGTATTCGGATGCACATGCTTTGTCCTAAATGACAGACAGGCTAGAGGAAAGTTTGATGTGAAAGCAGACGAAGGGAAGTTCATCGGGTACTCTGCCACTTCTAAGGCCTATAGAGTTTACCTTCTGCAGTCTCGAACAATTGTGGAGAGTATAAATGTTTCTTTTGACGATTCATTTCAAAAGACTTCTGAACAAATCAGTTCAGTACTCGGACTAAAAAAGGAATCCTCTAGCATCTCCAAGACAAGAGAAGCAGAACTGAATTTGCTATTTGAAGAGATGTTCCATGATGATATTGATCCCTCTGCTGGAGCCACCAGAGCCCTCTGCTGGTCCTTCAAATACTTCACCCTTTTCAATTAATCGTGCAGATGCAAGCGTTGAGGGGGAGCAACCAGAAGATGATGTAACCAAGAATACTACTACAGAAGCACTGGAAATACCTACTCTAGTTACGACAAAGGAAGCAATACCAGAGGAAAACGAGGATTCTGTTTCAATATCCTCAAAGGAATCGATTCCAACTCTTATTCAAATACCTCGACAAGCTGAAGAACCATGTTCCAGCACAGAAGTACCATCTACTATAGAGGTTGCACCAGAACCACCAAGTGCAACCACATAAGTTCAACTGGATGATGCTAATGATCATCTCCCAAGGATGACAAAGTGGACGAAGATCCATCCTCAGAGCCAAATCATTGGCAGTCATTCAGACATAGTGAAGACGAGATCAGCCACTGCTAACTTTTGTTTCTTTACAAATTTTATTAGTATGATCGAGCCAAAAATAGTTTCTGAAGCCCTAAATGATCCAAACTGGGTAGAGGCTATGCTAGAAAAGCTTCTCCAGTTTGAGAGAAATAAAGTGTGGACCTTAGTTCCTCTGCCAAGAGGGAAACAAGCTATAAGGACAAAATGGGTCTTTAGAAACAAGAAGGACGAGGATGGGGGGTCATCAGAAAAAAGGTGAGATTGGTGGCCAAGGGATACTGCCAAGCAGAAGGAATTAACTACGATAAGACCTTTGCCCCTGTCGCACGGCTCGAAGCAATAAGAATATTCGTAGCCTTCGCAGCCCACAGAGGTTTTAAAGTTTTTCAAATGGATGTCAAATCCGCCTTTCTGAATGGACAAATTCAAGAGGAAGTATACGTCCAACATCCACCAGGGTTCGAGAGTGCGAAATACCCAAATCACGTCTACTACCTTGATAAGGCTATGTATGGACTGAAACAGGCTCCAAGAGCATGGTACGAGCGCCTTTCAACCTTTCTTCTCGGTAATGATTTTGAAAGAGGTACAACCGACATTACTTTGTTTTATAAGAGAAAAGGTGAGGAGATTCTGCTTGTGCAGATATATGTGAATGACATTATATTTGGCTCTACCAATGCACAACATTGCACAGATTTCAAAAAACTCAAGCAGAGTGAGTTTGAAATGAGTATGATGGGAGAACTAAACTTCTTCCTAGGACTCCAAGTCAAACAATCATCAGAAGGAATTTTCATAAATCAATCTAAATATGTCTCTGTCATACTTTCTAAATTCAGACTCTCTGATGCCTCTGTCATGAAGACCCCCATGGCCATTGGATCTAAGTTACACTCAGATCTAGAGGGAAGGTCTGTAGAGTGCAAGCTCTACAGAGGCATAATTGGGTCTCTTTTGTACTTAACAGCCAGTAGACCAGATATAATGTATGCCACATGCCTCTGTGCAAGATATCAAGCTAACCCTAAAGAATCCCACCTTCTTGCTGTAAAGAGAATCTTCAAATACCTAAAGGGAACCAAAAATCTTGGCCTCTGGTATCCGAAGAACTCTGGCTTTGATCTAATAGCTTATACAGATTCAGACTACGGAGGATGTAAGCTTGACCGAAAAAGTACCTCTGGGAGTTACCAATTTCTGGGTGGTAAACTAGTCAGGTGGACTTCGAAGAAACAGAATTGTGTGTCAACATCTACTGCAGAAGCCGAATATGTTGCCACTGCTAGCTGTTGCTCCCATGTTCTGTGGATGCGAACTCAGCTAAAGGTCTATGGTCTAGACATACAACATATCCCCATCCTATGTGACCCAGAGAGCGCCATTGCCATCTCTGCCAATCCCATACAGCACTCCAAAACAAAGCACATTGATATTCGGTAACACTTCTTGAAGCATCACGTTGAACAAGGCACAATCGAGATGTACTTTGTGTCCACTGAATTTCAGCTTGCTGACTTATTCACCAAGGCTCTTGATGAGAAAAGATTCATTTTCTTGGTGGGTAAATTAGGTATGCTAAACATGAGTTGATCCCTCTTTATGTAAGACTTGATCTTCCTGTATATATATGCATAAAAGTTCTGTACTAGACAGAGCTTATGTGAAATTTCTCAGAGCATCTGACAATTCCCACAGAACCTCTGGTGAGTTTGACCTATGTTTTATGCTTTACTTATCACTTATGATCCAAGCATAGGTCAAGGGGGAGCAGAAGGAGACCTTGAATGACCTACAGAGGTTGATTATTCAAGGGGGAGCCAAAGAAGAGTATTCATCGAACATATCTACAAAGTCAGGTACATTGCCGAACAAAGGAGAATCCATGAGTGAGTATCTCGCACAAAACCACTTTCCAAAACAGTTCTCTAGGACACCAATTTCCAAATATATCCTAGAAACACAGTGTAACACATTCAAAACCTTGGATGATCAATAAGTTAATAGAAATTTTCGGTCATAGAGCCTCTGCTAAGCTCAACAGAGCTTCTGTAAGCCAGAGCCCCTGTAACTTCAAATTTTACACGGAGACTCTATCGATCATTTCCACTGTCTTTTCAAATGTTTTTGGTAAAGATGCAAGCTCAGAGGAAATGGAAGAAGATTTCAGATCACAAAGCTCATTCCACCACAGAGCTTCTATCGATTTGACACTTGTGCACAGAAACGGGTTCTGTAGGTGCGGGTTATTTTCTACAGTGACAATCATTTTTTAAAAGAGACGCCCACACGCTCAGAATTAATGGTTGCCGCACGACGTTTAATCGTACTCTGACGCTTCTGACGTGGCACGCCTCTATTGGTCGTGTCAGTCAAACGACGTTTTAGAGGCGTGGTAACAGCTGTAAGAACTTGAGTGCGGACCCCAAATTTCATTAAATTCACTTTTTACTTTGGAATTCTATCCGTTTCTACACCTAACTATATAACCCCGTTGAATCCATTTCTTCTTCCTTTACGAATATCTATCTCTCCTTATCTCCGACGAACAGTGCAAAACCTGCAACTCTGATTTTCTACTCCATTTCTCCAAGAAATCTTCCATGGATTCCACCAGAAACTCTCCGGCGAACTCCCCTGCTCGTTCTGAGCACTCCCAACACCCATCCAGGGCTAGGATTCAGGAACAAGAACAAGGAGATGAATATGTGGATTTCACTCCGTCCTCACATCTACAGTTCTTCTTAGCAAATGACTATTTTGAAAACTCACTACCCCTAAAACCAATAATCCTTACCTAGTTCCCTCAAGAACAGCCTTTGGGGACGAACATGCCGTTTTATTGAACATCCTCGAAAACCACCCTCTGAATACTCTGCTTACCAAAAACGTCACAAGGATCCCTGCCAGATACCTGAACCAGTTCTGGCAGAGCTGCTACTACAATGAAGAAGAGAGGCAAATCACAGGCTATGTCTCTAAACCAGATAGATCCGAAAACATAGAGCTAAAGTTCAACAGAATTATGCTATCTCTGGAATTCAACCTTCCCACCAGAGGAGTATTGGGAATAAAAGAATACGCCAAGATTCCCACTGACAGAGAGCTATGCGACTTCGCAGAGATGTTGGGCTACAACACACGCCTGAACAAGAGAAATGACTTCAGAAGAAACCGCTTTCCCCCTCTGTGGAACACCCTATTTTCCATCTTGAACAGATGCCTCACAGGGAAAGTGGACAGCCCTGACCAAACCTTTCACCAAATTCTGGCGATCATGTACGGGGTGTACTATGATCTGCCCCTCGATTTTGCTGCTCTCATGATGCAAGAGCTTGTGAACACAATCGACCACCACATCTCAACACAGAAGGCCAAGGGCCCCAAGGCCAAAGAACTTCCTGCCTTACAATTGCAGAGGACCATTGGCGTCATCCTGGAACCTCTGCTACGCCTCAATGACTGGCCAATGGAAGGGCCTATTGTGAAAACCTATCCCATGGCCAAAATGGCCCCTACACAGCACGCAGAAGGGTATCGTTTCTGCCGACCTCTGCCATCCAAGCTTTTGACATATGCAAGAGAAGAAGAACTTAGGATAGCATACATACGCGATCACATAACTCCAGAACCGAGTCCTGTGACACCCCCGCGTTTAGGTGCCCCTATAAGAGCTATATTAGTTTAGAGAATGAGCGCAGATGAATGGGCAGAAGCAGTGGCCAAACATGAACATAAATTGGAGAAGATTCGCCTTCAGAGGAGAAAGATGATATCCTTTGCAACCAAGCGCAAAGCAGCCACCCCCGCCAGAACACAAAAGGCTCCCAGAGCAAAAAAACCTTCAGAGGGTACATCTACAAGTGCTGCACAGACCTCCCAACAACCACCACAAACAACTGTGGTTGCATCCTGTGCACCACCTCCTCCAAAAGAGAAGAAGAAAAGAGAGACTAAATCTTCTGAGGAGGGAGCCCAAAACAGAAGAAGAATAAGGCAAAGAAGCCCCGAACTCCTCTGCAGAGTATCGCAGAGGAAGTAGTAGCAGAAGTAGCCTCTGAACAACCTCTGCAACCCCCCACTCCCATTCACTACGCAGAGCAGGCTGACTTATCTGCTTTCCTTGAACGACAAGATATTGCCAACACATTGGATACCTCTTGTTGTGTACCATAGGCCCTCACAGATTGGAACACCACAAATCCAAACGTCATAGTCTCAGAGGTTGACTCCGATCTGGAGGTCAGTGACAGAACCCCTGCCGATATTCAAGCAGACACACCTTCTGGCAGGATGAACTCAGACCTATTCGCCTCTCCCCCAAGCTACGACTCCCACCTTGACAACATAGAGGAGATGGTAGAGACAGAGGAAACTTGGGTGTACATAGAATCCAAATTACAATCCCCTGTCTTAGGGTGCATGACAGAAGAGGAAGCAAGAAAGGTTGCCGAAGAGAGTAGAGGCATACAACCTCAACCCCCTCCTAGTGCAACCCACACTTCTGACTCTGCCAGTCTAGTGGCAGAAGGAGTCATTGAAAAAGAGCAGCCCAACTCGACCTCAACCCCTGCAAACCGGACAGAGGAACCTCTTTCCTCCTCTGTTCCATTAATATCCGGGGAAACTATTAAGAGGGAGTCCTCTCAAAAGGACTCACTTCTCATTCGTGATCAATTGCCCCATATCACATCTAAAATCCCCGCAGAGGAACTTGTTTGCTCTGCCACACGCACACACCTAGGACCCATCGACTCTTCATAGGAGCCTAGAGAGCACATTGGCGAAGGTACTATAGACAAGTCCCCGAGCAAACTCGGAGGAACTGCTGTCCCCACCTCTAGAGTGGATCAGCATAAGGTCTCTGACAGAACCTTCGTAGAGTCTGAGGCCCAAAAAGCCTCTGCCCTAGGGTCGAAGGGAAGTCCTTCCGCTCTCAACATCCTAACAGGAGCGAAAGAATGCATCCCAGGATCAGAGACACACTCTGGGGACAAATGTGTTCCCCCAGAGGTCACACCTGGTGCATATGTCGCAAGGGGTGAGTTCCGAACCCTTGTCACCTCTATGACCAACTCGTTGAAAGAGTTGAAAAACTCTTTTGACTCTTTGCAGAATCAACCTCAAGGGCACTAACCAATCTGACCACGAAAGTTGACAACCTGTCAACAGAGGTGAAAGTTGTCAGTGCCTAGATGAAAACAACTGCAACAACCTATGCCGCTACAGCCGCCTCTGCTCCTGAAAAAGCTTCAACTTCTTCAGTAGAAGCTTCTGTCAAAGAGCTCACCGAGCAACTGAAGAAGGCAAAACTCCCTGCTTCTACGGGCCTTACACCAGAAGATCTCAAGAAGGCCCTAGAACACGTCCAGGAATACACCACTAGAGAAACTCAGGCCATGAAGCCCTCTGACTACATGACCAGAGCTCAGATTATAGAACTTGGTCAGGGGATACTCAATGAGATGACAGAGTTCATTAAGGCCTTCACCACCGCCAATGCCAAATACGAGAAAGACTTTCAGGCAAGCGTGGGAAAGATCAGGTTCAACTTGGAAGCAGAGGTTGCTTATCTTCTCGACGTTTGTGACGACCTCTGCGCAAAGATGATTGCCGCAGGGGCCACTCAGCCAAAGAAACCTCCTACCACATATCGAGCAGAAGGTACATTGGACAGAGGACAGGATGACTCTGATGATGATTTAGATGGACCATCAGGTCATCCTGAGGGGGAGAAAAGTGGAAGAGCAAACATCAGAGGTCTACTAGCTCCACCACCACTCAGCGCCGAACCCCTAACCCAAGTACCATCAACCCCTGAAGATCAACAACAGAAGCAGCCCACAGAGGTAATACCCACCTCTGTGGAAACAACTCAACAGGAGAACCTACCCACACCCAAACCAAAGACTGCAGCTGAGCATGTCCAATACTTACTTCTTCAGAAGACGACCTCCTTTCCCCAACACCAAAACTAACAGAAGAAACAAAGCTACCATCCCCAACACCAAAACCAATAGAAGAAACAATGCTACCATCCCCAACACCAAAATCAACAGAAGAAACAAAGTTGCCATCCCCCACACCCAAAACAACAGAAGAGCCTAAGGCCAAATCCAGAACCAAAACCTTAGCTCAAAAACCCTGAAAGTATTTGAGCAAAACCGCAGAAGCATCAACAACCAAACCCCAAACCAAAACCACATCACCAACCAAGTCACCTGTCAAACCAACAGAGGCACCTCCAACAAAGACCTCAGAGGCTCAATCGACAAAACAAACAGAGGCGTCCCTACAAATAGAAGAACAACAACCTAAGGCCAAAGACAAAGGAAAGTCCGTCCTGACAGAGGAACTAAAACCCAAGAAGCAAAAGCATCAACCCTCTGAAAACTACTAAAAAGGTCTTTTGATGCTTTTGTTACACCCAAGCCAGAAGAAGAAGAATGGGCTTTCGGAATTCCTCCTCTGTCAACCAAGCCCGTAATAGATCCAAAGGATAAGCCAACAGAAGATCGAGTAGCCGCACTAATCATCAATCTAGAGGCTCTGCAAAAACCCATGCCACCACCCTCTGTTCCACAAAGACAAATGGAAGAGGTGGTGTACAAGTACTTATACAGCAGAGCCGTCAACGATCCTCTGCCACCATCCATTCTGAAACCAGATATGCTCAAGCAGATGCGAGAAGACTTCTACAGAGATAAAGACAAACCCATCCATCAAGTCTTCTCAAATTCAAAGATAGAAAAAGTCATCTACTGCAAGCGCTCCCACACCAGAGGCACACAAATCTACTACAACCTCTACCACGTCAAAAGGGCCGACAGATCTGAGAACAAATTCTCAGATGCAGATCTGAGAAATCTAAGCCTCTATGACCTACCAGAGCTTCTGAGTTGGGCAAGGCAAAACTATGCGCACAGACTTGAAGTCCAAAGAGCTTATGATGAAATCAAGAAGGCTATGCGCGAAAAGCTTATGCTATACAGCCTGACAGACTTACAAGTTGGACTCGACCTTGGAGTACGAAGAATAAATCTCCTACCACCAGAAGACCAATGCCCCTCCTCTGCTGACATCAGACCGAACTCTATCATCACAAGTCCAAACGTTGGGTATGTCTTTCGTGATCCTACTGGTAAATTAAAGTTGTTCCTAGATATTGATTGCCAAAAGTATGCAACAAATACTCTGCTCGAGTTCAGAGCCAATCTCCTAGAACACAGAGGATCAAAGTTCATAGATCTAACTCACGCCAATAGATTAATAGAGGTTATCGACTCTGTCATCAACTTCAGAAACATCTGCATCAAAATGTTATGTGAACTCAGAGATGGAGGACTCACCAGGAAGATAAATGACTTCCCAAACGCCAGAGTCTGACATCCACCACTATCCTATCATTACTTGTCTTTCATACTCTGCAATGTAACCAAATGTAAGTGTTAGAGCATTATTGTATTCAATATTTACTGTAAAGTCAATGTACTGTAATGAGTCTATGTTGTATTGCTTTGCCTATATATCTTGTATGTTATGGCTATAAATAGGCATGCCTAGTTCAATTGTTAGATAAAAATCTAGAACACTTCATGCATATTGTCATTTGTACTCTCAAGTTCAATATATGAATGACACATTTGCTCTCTAGATTCTCTCTATATTCTTGATTGCTAAATCTGGGTTTATCAATTGGTATCAGAGCTAAACAGAAGATTCAAGCAGATTAAGAAGCAAATTGTAGATTTTTTACACTGGATTGAAGATTTCGGATCCTTCAGAGTTTACTGTTCATGATGATTTCTGACCCTTCTTCGATTACTATTCATCCAGAATTCGACTTTTCAGCCATTTTTGATCTTTTGGATTGAAATTTTACATCACTGAACTCGTTTTTCATCCCTGATCATCTTTAATACACGAATTTCTACCAAATTCTACATAAAATTCATCGAATTGACCATTTTAGATATGTTTGTTTGAAAACCCTATTTTTACTGATTTTGGATCAAAATTCGATTTATTTGATCGAATTAGGATTTGTAATCAACAAGAAAAGTGTGCGGAATTTGATTTCGAACAAATCGGTGTAAGTTTCATTTCAATTGATCAAGAATCGAAGAAGTTATGGCAGAATCAGTGGTTTTTGGGTATTAAGTGAAGGTTTCGGATCATTCATGGAGATTTCGGATCATTCATAAGGATTTCGGATCACAAAGAGAAGTGATATTTGTTTAAGTTTTGGTTTTGGATCCTTATACATTCGAAATCTGTTGGTTTCGCATCGAGTTAAGTTCGAATCCATTGATTTCGCACCCTTATAGATCCGTAACCTGTTGGTTTCGGATCCTTTTTGATCCGTAATCTCTTGGTTTCAGATTCTTATACATCCGGATTCCGTGGTTTCGAATCCTTCTTGATCCGAATTCATGTTGATTAAAAAAAATTATTCCGAAATTTTTTCTATAGTGTATTTTATACACTTTAAGAGATTTTCAAAAAAAAATTTATATAATTTTTTTTCTATAGTGTATTTCATACAATTTATGCTTGATTTTCTGAAAGATCAACATCTAGCAATTCCAAAGAGAGAAATGGGTTTGAAGCAAATTATTATAACAGAAATACCTCCAACTCCACAAATTTTTGTTAAATCAGATAGTGAAGGTTTGAAGCAAACTTTTGTTAAACCTAATACTTCAAATCCTTCATTTCTTATTTTAAATAAAGTATTGGAGGAAGAAAATGTTGATCTAAAGAGACAAATTTTAGACATTTTTTCTTCAAATGCTAAACTTACTAAAAGAATTACTGATCTTGATGTATATATTGCAGGTCTTGAAACAAATAAAGACAACTCAAGTCTGCACGATCAAATCAAGAAACTTCAAGAGAAAGTAACAACTCTTCAAAGTGAAAATGCTGATATGAAGAGTAGAGAAATCGAGAGAGAGAAGGGGAACTTATATCTACAAGATCAATTAAAAAGAGTTCAAGAGCAAAAAATAACGTTGGAAGGTGAAAACGTTGAATTGAAGAAGATGCTTTCAGAACGTGAAAGAGAGTCACTATCTTCAATAAAAGTTCTTAAAGAAAAGGAAGTAATTGAACTTAAATATATAAAACTTTCTCAAGATCAGAAATTTGTTTTGAAAGTTTTATATATTTAAGCTCAATTACTTCCTTTTCTTTAAGAACTTTCATTTTATCTTCGTGTTGACCAAGAATACTAAAAATGTCGGTCAACTTTTCATCATCCATATCCCTAGACATTTGGAGCTGAATGGAGAATGAATCCCATTCTGGTAGTAGATTCTTGATAAACTTGTAATTTATCTCCGATTCTGATTTGTCGACTCCATTCCTTCTCAAATCATTAAGGATGATGTTGTAGCGATTGTAGGTCTCTTTCAATGATTCGCCATCTTTTGCTTTAAACCCTTCATAAGCATTGATGCTTTGATTCTTTTTGGTCTTCATGGATTTTGATGATCCCTCAAACTGCCTTTCTAACTCATCCCATATCTCCTTAGTTGTATTACGACTATCTACTCGATTGTAGATATCATTTGGGATGGCTTGGGTCAGGTACGTCAAAGCTAGCTCATCAATTTCAACTTTAGCTTTTTCAGCTTCATTGTAATATTTGTATTCTTTTTCAACTCTTCTTGGAGGAACATACTGACTTGTAGCAGTTTCAGCAATACCACCAATATCTATGTATGCTTTGTAAGGACCATTTTGAATAGACAGCATGGGTTCTCTGTTTTGATGATTCAGAAATTGAGTAATTCTCTTTTTCCATTGAGAATACTCTTCGGCCATTAAGACTGGAGGCTTACTCTTTGAACCCATACTCAGTAATTCTCTAGACATCTTTACAAATTGCCACAAAATAATCGTTCAGAAAATCAAGCAGTAAGTGTAACACAAATTACACTTGGAATTCGGATGCAACTAAAAACTCTCAAGTATTTGGATGTACTTTAATGAGTCTATGTTGTATTCCTTTGCCTTTATACCTTGTATGTTATGGGTGTAAATAGGCATGTCTAGTTCAATTGTTAGATAACAATCCAGAACACTTCATGCATATTGTCATTTGTACTCTCAAGTTCAATATATGAATGACACATTTGCTCTCTAGATTCTCTCTATATTCTTGATTGCTAAATCTGGGTTTATCAGTAAGTGCCTCTGGCATAACCATATATGAAAGGTAAACTTTTTACAGAGGTCAAATGTTCACCTCTTGTTTTCTTCTTAGCTTAGAAAAACATGCAAATTCCAAATTTGTATTTTTCAATACTTAGGGGGAGATTGTTAGCACCAACTTCTGTATCAAAGAAGTATTGAAAAATTGGCTAAGTTTAGAACATCGACAGAGCCTCAGCCAAGACACCAAGAGCAAACCTTTCTGCAGAAGACCTTTCAGAGGACAAGGCTATAGAGGCTCTGTCATCCTTGATAGATCCTCTGTGGTATGAAGACTTGGAAGCCTGAAGATTCTTGAAGATAAAGATAAAGACGACCGTGCCTCTCACGTGCCTCTGTTGTACGAAGATCCTGAAGATCATTCGTACAAGGCGTGTCCTGCACATTCCACGTGTCATCCTCTGATGGTTACAACCTTTGCAAAATGCAGCACACTACATTAACGTTGTACCTGATCTCTGATCCACGATGTTGTCTTTGTACCTTAGTACTTCTTGTCTACCGTTTGTCCCATGTAAAGTAGTATTGTTAGAACTGAAGTTTGTCAAAAAGCCTAAGTGTTGAAGTCTGAACAAAAGACTCAGACTTCTGAGAAAGAAGGCTCAGAAGTTCTGATTGGGAAGCATTGCAAAGATTGCTAAGTATCAGTTATGAACAGAAGAGTAAGAGTTCTGAGTAGGAGACTCAGAAGTTCTGAAGATGAAGATGAAAATGTCAAGTGTTCAAGTATATGTTTTGAAGTGCTTAATCAGAAGGATGTTCAGAAGTTCTGAACACGTTGTTCAGAACTTATGTCTTAGGACATTTTCAGTTATATTTCGTTAGTCATTAGAACACGTGTAATTGTTCTATTGGTTTGTCATGTATATGTACTGTAGCTTTAGCTTTTCTTTACAGTATATATAAAAGTTGGCAACTATAAGCTAACTAACTATACACATAACTTTGAATAGATTTTGTATTCTTTTTGTAATCTTTGAGAGACTCTCTCTAGATCTGTAATATGTTCTTGAATGAATACGAAGCTTTTGGATCCAATTCTCTATTGTTCTACTATTTGATTGTTCTTGATTGATCAATTGCATTGTAAGATTGAATCCTGATTTCTACAATTGGTATCAGTGCCAATCAACAAACAAATTAGGTCAAGATAGTGTTCTTGAAGGTTTATTGATCGTGTTCTTAAAGATTTCTTGATCAATTCGATAATTGAATTCCGCTGCTACTCATAATTCTTGAATTCTTAGTAATTCCTGAATTCGTTCAATTTTTTTTCAAGAAATTCGAATTTGTCTTTCTGTTGAATCGATTCAATTCATCTTACAATCATGTCTTATAAAGAATTTCTCTCTATGGGATCTCAGACGAAGCCAGTTGTTCTTATTCCTGAAGAGTATTAATAATGGAAGATCCGAATTATACAATTCTTGGATAATATTGACGAAAATTTGATGATCTCAATTCGTCAAGGTCCAATTGAAGTTTATGTTGATGTTGCTGCTACACCTGCAACTAATACTACACCAGAGATTCCTGCTACGAGAGTGAGGAAGAGCTTTTTACAGTATACTGAAGCGCGGAAACAGAGACATGCAATTGACAAAAGAGCGGTTACTTTGTTTACTTTGGGAATTCCTAATGACATATTCAATCGAATTGACAGTGGAACATCTGCTAAAGAAATGTGGGATGAACTGGAGAAGCAGATGCTTGGTACAACCAAGTCAATTCAAGCAAAACTGAATCAATGCATATGAGAGATTCAAAGCAAAGGAATCTGAGAATTTAACTCAGACTTACAACAAGTTTTGCACAATATTGAATGATCTTAGAAGGAATGGGCTAAAGAAAACTAAGTCAGAGATCAACTACAAGTTTCTGAACTGTCTTAATTCAAAATGGTCATCTTTTGCAATAAGTCTTCAAATGAATAAAGATATGTGTGAAAAAGATCTGAATGATCTGTTTTGTGTTCTGAATCAGCATGAAGATTCTGTTAAGCAAGTGGTTGAGGAAAAGAAAAGTGTTTCTGATCAATTAGCCTTGCTTTCAGAGAGAAAAACCAAGATCACCAAAACATCAAAGAAATCTGTGTTTTTCTTTGAAATTCCAAAGCTAGAGGAAGAATCTGTTGAGGAAGAAGGATCTGATGAAGATGCTGATATCAAGTTAATTGCTGAGAAATTAGCTTTGTTGACTAATACTTTCAACAAAGAAGAAGTTTGAAGGCAAGTTCAGAAGAGAATGACAGGGGAGTTCATAAGAGAGGTATAAGAAGAAGGAAGATGGAGAAGAAAGTAAGTATGAGAAGAAAGAAGAAAAGGAAGAGAGAAGAGAAAAAGATTTATGTTTCAAGTGTGGGAAACCTGGTCATTTTGCAAGGGATTGCAGAGTAAAAGTTGTTAAAGACTATGAGTATTATGCAAAGAAAGCTCAGTTGGCCAAAACCAAAGACAGTGGGATTGCACTCGTAGCAGAACAAGAAAACTGGTTGTATTACTCATCTGATGAAGTGGATTGTATTCACTTCTCACAAATGCAAAGTTATATGGCCAAAATGGGTGATGAAGATGATTCAGATTATGAAGAAGGAGGTTCTGAATCTTTAGCTGAGGTACACTCTAGTCTTGAAATTGATTTAATGATTCAAATGGAAATATGAAATCTGAATGTGTTAATCTCAGAAAACAGATAAAGGTGAAAGGATTCTAGTTAACAAATTCAGAATAGAAAAAGAATTGCTTAAAGAAAAAGTTGAAGAAACTGAGGTTGAGAAACAAGAAGTCAGAAAAGAGAATTCTGATATTTTGAAAAAGATTTCTGAATTAAAAGATGAACTTTCAGAAATAAAAGATGAAAAAGGTGATTTGCAGATTAAATTTGATATGTTGCTTGATGAAAGAAAGAATTTATATACCAAAATCAAAGAGTTAGAAGATCTTAATCTGATAAGAGGTCAAACTCAACAAACTTTAAGTCTTCTCACAAGCAATGTCAAAGACACAAGGTTTTACAATCCAAAAATGGGATTAGGTTTGGAGGAAAATGCTATTTTGAAAAAGGCTCCAATAAATCTTTATGATTTTAAGGAAATAAAAGGACCTAAACCAGAAATCCTAGATATAGTTGAAATTTTTGTAAGACCTGCAAGTTCAATAACAAGTTCTGACAGTTTACAAAAATCAAGTTCTAAAAAGGCAAAGGAAATAATTTATGAACCAAAAACTGAGAAGTCAGAAGTTTCAGATGACAAGGTTAAGAAAGAAATTTCAAAACCAACAGAAGAGAAACTAAGATACAATGATGCTAAATTCAAGTATGATTCTCTGAATGTTAGTTACAAAGATAAACAACCAAGTTTCTCCTATACTGACATTGAGAGTATATTTCATGCAAGCAAGGTTTCTGAAAACAAAGAGAATTCTGAAACAGTCAGTCAGAATTCTGAATCCATTAGGCAGAATTCTGAGTATGTAGGTCAGAATTCTGAGACTGCTAGTCAAAATTATGAGTCAACTGAAAATTCTCAATCTAATTCAGAAAGTTTCTCGGAACTTGAGAAGAGGTTTAAACTTGTTAACCAAGAACTTGAAGAGTTAAGGAAAAGTTTTGATGAACATGAAAATGATTTTTGTGATGCAGATTATTAACTTGAAGAAGCTTTAAAAGAAAATAAATCTTATGTCTTAAAATTAGAAGTGCTTGAGAAGTTAAAGGTTGAGTATGATCTTTTTAAGATTAAAGCCTTGGAACAGAATAATGAATTCTTTAATGAATCAAGTACTTATGAACATGGTGAATCATCTGAATCATCTACTAATTCTAAAAAGTTGAATGTTTCAGAAAAGAAAGATAGCAAAAGGAAAGATGATCTGAAAAAGATTTATGAGAAGATTGGACTATATACTACTTCTGAACCCAAAGCTATTAGTTCTTGTAATAGATGCAAATGTAATCTGAATGCTATCAATAAAAATGAAAATTCTTTTCATTCAGATTTTTTATCTCATTCAAGAAAACATCTACAATGTGTTCAATGTGGTAGTCATTCATTTCAATTCTCTCAGAAAAGTCAAAACTCTAAAACATCTTATAAACATAAAGCAAATCAGAATTCAGAAAAGATGACTGAAAAGGTTTCTCAATTCAAGTCCAAAGGAAAGAAAACTGAAAATGTTTCAAAATATCAACCAATAGTTTTCAAAGAGAGAAGAAATAATTTTGTAAACAAAAAATGTTCTGATTTCATAAAAGTACAAGGAAAGTGGTGCTTAAAAAAAGATTTTGAATGGAAAGTAAAAGGAACTTTTGTTAAATCTGATATTGAAGGTAACAAAACAGGACCCAGTCAGTTATGGGTACCTAAATCTGACTAAACTGTTTTTGCAGGGCTGTCATGTGTGGTTTTTAGATTCTGGAGCATCAAGACACATGACATGTCACAAGTCCTCACTGTCAAATTTCATAGAAAAAGTTGGTGGAGCAGTTAATATTGGCAATAACAGTAAAGGACAAGTTAGAGGTTATGGAGATTTAACAAAGGGAGATCTAACCATTCAGAAAGTATTTTATGTGGAAGGCTTACAACATAATCTGTTCAGTATAAGTCAGTTATTGGATAGTCTTTGTGAGATCAAGTTCAGTATAACAAGATGCTTAATTCTAAGTGAGGATAAGATAAAGGTGTTATGGGCCAAAAGATATATGGACTTATTTGTGGTTAACTTTTCAAAGATTCAAGCTTTAACTCCAGTATGTCTATTGTCAAATGCAACTGCAAATGAATGTTGGCTATGGCACAGAAGATGTTCTCACTTGAATTTTAAGGAGTTAAACAATCTATTTGGCAAAAAATCTGGTTAAAGGGCTGCCAAAGATCAACTTTGAAAAGGACTCACTATGTTCAACATGTGAAATGGGCAAGACGAAGAAGAGTTCTCACAAGTTGAAAATGGACTCCTCATGCATGACATCATTAGAGATGCTACATACAAATTTGTGTGGTCCAATTTTAGTTCAATCAATGGGAGGAAAGAAGTATATACTTGTCATTGTTGATGAGTATTCAAGATACACATGGGTTGAATTCTTAAGTGCAAAATCTGAGGGTGCTGAAACATTGATTAATTTCATCAAAAGAATTCAAGTGTTCTTACAACTTCCAGTTCAAAAGATCAGGATGACAATGGAACTGAATTAAGAAATGAGACTCTTCAGAACTTTTTACAAAGCTCTGGGATTTCTCATAATTTTTCTGCTGTCAGAACACCACAACAAAATGGTGTTGTTGAAAGAAAGAACAGGACTATAGTTGAAGCTGCAAGAACCATGTTGGCTTATTCAAATCTTCCAACCTTCCTATGGGTTGAATCAATTGCCACTGCTTGTTTTACTCAAAACAGGACTTTGATTAATAAAAGATTAGATAAAACTGCTTATGAACTGATTAATAAAAGAAAACCACTAATCAAATTCTTTCATATTTTTGGATGCAGATGCTATGTTCTCAAGGATAGAGAAAATCTTGGTAAATTTGACAAAAAGGCAGATGAAGGATACTTTGTTGGTTATTCACTAACTTCCAAAGCATTCAGAATCTACAACAGAAGAACCAAAAGGATTATGGAAAACATCAATGTTACTGTTGGTCCCGAAGGCCTATACAAGTTTGTAGAAGGGGAGGGGGGGTTGAATACAAACACACATATTTTACTTTTCTAAATTGTTTATTGATAAATCATTAACAATTTACAGCTTGTTGCGGAAACAAGATTAAGGATAAACCTAAATCTAAACAAGTTGGAACACTATGGTTTCTTGCACTAAGAGAGATAAGGAAATTACTAATAATAACCTATCTTGAGATAAGAGATTGAACTTGTCCAGAGTTAGCAAGTTACTTCAAATGAAGTGAGTTCATCTCTTTATATACTGCATGCATTTAATGCAATTCAGTATATACTTTACACGTGTCATCAGCTGGTTGGTTGCATGTCATAGACCTTGGTTGACAACCTTAGTAGCCGTATGGATGAATAGTGTAGTATCAGAGTGGTTGTACGATTTCAGATATTCGGAGGTTCTTTTCTGACATTTCGTACGGAGTCGTGCAAGGGTGGTTAAAACAAAAGTACTCTGTACGGAGGACTTCATGATCAGCTTTCGTTGATTCAGCGATTATCATTTTCTATTCAGCGAATGATAAAGTTCAGCGATAGCTGAAGTCTTGTACTTGATACTTGACGTAGAGTGGACAAATCTGAGTCTTCGCTGATCTGCATCAGTTCATTAGGAGACTTGTCACTGGTTCTTGAGCTTGATCTTCGACTTCAGCGTAGAACCTTTGTTGACGTGAAACTTGTCTTCAGAAGTCATAAGTAAACAACTAACTTATTAGCGATCATCATAATGACTGAACAGACTCAGAGCATTAATGATGAACAGTGTTCGCTGAATGTTTAATTTAAAAGAGCGAGAGTTCCTATCAGCGGTACTGGAAGATCTTAGTACTTATCAGCGATAGTGAAACTCTGATACATATTGTTTACTTACAATTTTCACTAAGTATATAAGAGAGGGTCATTATCAAATCACTGAGGGTTTGGATCAACAATCTCCCCCTATTTGATTATGACATAGCAACAAAGAAAATTGCTATTTAATGAAAACATAAGGATAAAAAGAACTCATAAAATATTTGTCCCTTTTACTGTTTTCTGGGATCTTTTCAGTACTTATGGAGTAAAGTACGTTCGCTGAAATCTTTCTTTAAAATATTGAATCAGGTTACAATGAAGAACAGAAAGATTACAAGTACAAGCGAAAATAATTTACAAGTACAGAAGGATAACTGATACAATAGAGAAAAAGGAGATTATATCAGTTTTCAAAGGGTTCTTCCTTAATGAGAAGTTCATCAAGGGTCTTTTTAGTGGGGATCATCCAGTCAGGGACATTTACTCCTTGATTCTTTAACTTTAGAGCAGCTTCAAAAATCAAGGGCTTCAGGTGTCTAGCTTTGATGTTGCGTCTGACTTCACACCAGTGTACGAGATCTCTGAGTTGTTCGATGGGAGCGATGTGGAGCTCAGAGACACGTTGAAAGTGAGGATTTCCATCACAGTCTAAGAAGAATATACCATATGGATCACTTACCACTGTGCCAGGGATGAAGGTTTCTCCAGGTGGTAGGGAGGTGTCAAGCATTGAAAGATCATCATCAGGGCCAAGAACTTCAGCACGAGAGAAACCAATACCTGTTTCATTTCGAATGAATGGACCTGAATCAGAAACTTTCTTCTTCTTAGCAGAGGCTTTCTTCGGTTGAGGAAGAGTAGGAGGAACATCCACAGCAGATGAAAGCAAGTCGATCTGTTTGTTTAAGATCATCTCAACATGGCTTTTGAATTTTGAGCGTGATCCCTGAATGGCTAATTTCTTTTCTAACCATTCAGAGAGACCAAACTTTTCTAATGAAGCAGCATAGAAGGTTTGCTTGGTTTTGTCATCTCTGTAGACATCCACTTCAACAACAGGAACATCAGCGTACATTTTTCCTCTAATGTTGGCTTTGATTATTTTTGGATGGTCTTGATCGATAGGTCAGCATTTGTTTAGCCCATTCCAAAGTTGTATCAGAGAACTTTGTCTTTTCTCTAACGATTTCTTGAGCATCATCCCATAGCTGACGTTGAACATCAATGGGAACTCTTTTCAGCTTGGGGTCTTTGATTGATCGTTGAGTAAGCTTGATGGCGTATTCTCTGTCTTTCTCTTCAGCTTCCTTCATTTCAGCGATAAGGCGTTCAGCTCTAAGGTGTTCCTGGTATTCAGCTTTAGAGATTTTGAACTTTGGAGGAACTGAAACAGGTATTGTTTTCTCTCTGTATTATCAGTTCAACCAAAGATGTTAACAAATAAGAATTGTCTTGATATGGAAAGAATTTCCATTAAGATGGTTCGAATTTTGTCCATTTCATTCAGACATAAATGTCTTAATGAAGATTAGGGTTTTTCATGATTTTTGAAACGAAATGTAAGACCCATTGAATCTTGTTATCCATTTTTTATGAAGAAATTAGATTCTGGAAACGAATGAAGAACAAGTTTAAGATTTTTGCATTTAAACTTGAAGAACAACCATGAAATGGTTGTGTTCATAAAACCATGAAAGAAATGATTTTATTTTTAAGAAGTTCTTTTGTTTGATCTTGTTTAAAACAATGATAAGATCAGAAACAAGTTATCTGCATTTGAAAAAAAATATGAACATATTAACCTTGATGTTTTGATGAAGAAGATGATGAACAGTTCTTTGAAGATTTGAGAGCACAAATGCAACAGAGGATTCTTTCTTGCGGAGGAAGATTTGATCGCGTAAAAGATAAAATATAAACCAAGAGTTGTTTATATAGAGATTTTAGAGAGAGAAAACCTTGAGCGGGAAAGGGTTTTCATCATGACACGGACACGTGTTTGCATTTGATTGGCGAAAGAACGAAACGTAAAAACGTGTGTCAGAAAGAAATCGTGCCGGGGTTTATCCGTTGCAATGACGTCACAACTGTCCTTTCATATTCTTGGTTGTCTCTGAGGTTTTGAAAAACTCAGGGACTTTTTGAAAACATGAAGCACTGAAGAGAAATATCAGTGAAGGTTTTAAGAAATTTCAAAAAGTCGTTGTTAAGGAAGAGATATTCAGCGATGCAATTTATTTTGAAATCTTGCATTTACATGCGATATGTCAGAGAGAGTAAACATACCTTGATATCAGCGAATCAAGTTTATTCAGAGAGAGAATGATAGAATGGGTTATACAAGTTGATTTTATCCTATCGCTGATCAATGTGAACCGCTGAAGGTTTTATCCTTCAAAGTTCAGCATTCCAAGCTCGCTGATGAGAAAGTTGAATCTTGTTTCATCAAGAGGTTTGGTAAATAGATCAGCTAACTGATAATCAGTTGGAATAAAATGAAGTTCTATATCACCATTCATCACATGATCTCTGATAAAATGTTATCTGATTTCGATGTGTTTTGTCTTTGAGTGTAGCCCTGGGTTGTTGGCTATAGCGATGGCACTTGTGCTGTCGCATTAGATTGGAATTTTTTAGAGCTGAAGATCATAGTCTAGTAGCTGATTTCTCATCCACAAGACCTGAGAACAGCAGCTTCCAGCGGCTACATACTCAGCTTCAGCTGTGGAAGTGGATACTGAGTTTTGCTTCTTACTAGTCCAACTTACCAGCTTTCCACCCAGGAGCTGACATCCTCCTGTGGTGCTTTTTCTATCCATTTTACAACCTGCAAAATCAGTATCTGAATATGCAGTTAGATCGAATCCTGAGTCTTTGGGATACCAAAGACCTAGATTCGATGTACCCTTAAGATATCGAAAGATTCGCTTTACAGCTTTCATATGAGATATCTTGGGTTCAGCTTGATATCGTGCACACAAGCATGTTGCAAACATAATATCGGGTCGACTAGCTGTAAGATACAATAGTGAGCCGATCATCCCACGGTACAACGTAACATTGATAGGAACACCCTTTGTGTCCTTATCAAGTGTCAGCGGTGGTGCCATAGGGGTTTTCATAGCTGAACTTTCAGTTAAGTCGAATTTCTTCAGCATATCTTTAACATATTTTCCCTGATTTATAAAAGTTCCTTTTTCAGTTTGCTTAATCTGAAGACCAAGAAAATATGTTAGTTCACCCATCATGCTCATTTTATACTCATCTTTCATTCTATCAGCGAAACGAGTACAAAGCTCAGGGTTAGTAGAACCAAATATAATGTCATCAACATATATTTGAACTAGAATGATATGACCTTTCACTTTTCTAAAAAATAGAGTTTTGTCAATCTTACCTCGCTCAAAATTTTCAATATGGAGATAAGAGGAAAGAGTGTCATACCATGCACGTGGAGCTTGCTTCAATCCATAAAGTGCCTTGTCCAGTTTATAAACATAACCTGGACGCTTAGGATCTGAGAATCCTGGAGGTTGTTCCACATAAACTTCTTCATTCAGCTTTCCATTCAGAAACGCTGTCTTAACATCCATCTGATGTATAGTGAAGTTTTTGTGTACAGCATATGCTAAGAAAAGACGAATAGATTCAAGTCTTGCTACTGGAGCAAATGTTTCGTCATAATCTATGCCTTCATCTTGTCTGTATCCCTGAGCAACAAGACGAGCTTTGTTCCGAGTTACAGTACCATGTTCGTCCAACTTGTTTCGATAGACCCATTTAGTGCCTATCACAGTTTTGTCAGTTGGTCTTCGAACAAGTTTCCAAACTTTGTTTCTTTCAAATTCAGTCAGCTCTTCTTGCATGGCGCTGACCCAGTTTGGATCTTTGAGGGCATCATCTACCTTCTTTGGTTCAGTTAGTGAAATAAAATTTACAAATAAACAAATATTACCTGCACTTCTACGAGTCTGAATACCAGCGTTTGGATCACCAAGAATTTGATCGATTGGGTGATTTACAGTCCATCGCTGAGCCGGAGCATACGTCGCTGACTCAGTCTGAACTGGAGAAACTGAAGATGAGGCTTCGGCTACTTCTGGATTATCAACTAAGAGAGGAATGTTTGCATTTGTCACTTCATTCACTGATTGCTGAGAAATAGATGGAATTTCTGAGACATTTGGATTAACTGCAGGTATAGTGTTTATAGGAACAGCTGAGACCCAAGATGTTTCAGCTTCACTATTCTGCATATCTGGAATGATAGTAGGACCATCATTTTCTACGGTGTGAGCATGAGGAGTGGGAACTACTTCTGAATCACCAAGATGAGAAAACATCCATTGATTCAGTTCTTCAGTATCAGCGGACGGTTTAGAGTTCGCTGAACGGGATTCGTCAAACGTGACGTGAATAGTTTCTTCTACAGTTTGTCTTCTACGGTTGAAGACTCTAAAGGCTTTGGAAACTGAGGAGTATCCAAGAAAGATTCCATCATCAGCCTTAGGATCAAACTTTCCAAGGGCATCTCTGTTGTTCAGTATGAAACACTGACATCCAAAGATGTGAAGAAAGCTGATTGAAGGCTTTCTCCCATGAAAGAGTTCATAGGATGTCTTTTTGAATCTTTTAACTATCAGCGAACTGTTTTGCGTAAAACAAGCAGTGTTGACAGCTTCTGCCCAAAACTGAGTAGGCAGGTGAGAATCGCAGAGCATTGAACGTGCAGCTTCAATAATTGTTCTATTTCTTCTTTCAGCGACTCCATTTTGTTGCGGTGTTCTCACTGACGAAAAGTTGTGAGAAATACCCTTACTCTCAAAGAAGGAATCAAGAGAACTGTTTTTGAATTCAGTCCCATGATCACTCCTTATTGAGCGAACGGTCAGATTGTTCAGGGTTTCGATCTTCCGAACAAAGGTGATGAGTTCTTCAGAGGTGTCACTCTTAGAACGGAGAAACATTACCCAAGTGAAGCGTGAGAATTCATCAACTATGACCAGCGTATATTTCTTTCCAGCGATGGATTGTTTGTTAACAGGGCCAAACAAATCCATATGGAGTAGTTGTAGAGGAGATGACACTGAGGAAACTTGCTTTGACTTAAAGCTTGCTTTGGTCTGCTTCCCTTTTTCACACGCTGAACATAATGACTCTTTGGCGTATGAATGCTGAGGTAGACCAGTGACTAACTCTTTTGACGAAAGAGTGTTCAGTGTCTTGAAATTTAGATGAGAGAGCCTCTTATGCCATAGCCAATTGACATCAGATGAGGCCTTTGAGAAGAAATAGGAGTTCTCAGTGGTTGTTGAGTCCATGTTTATTACATAAACATTTTCCAAACGATAACCGCTGAGAGCTATCTTCTCCTTTTTGTCAGAGACAAAGCAGGATTCCTTAGTAAAAATTACTTTGTTATCCATGTCGCAAACCTGACTGATGCTTAGAAGATTATGCTTCAGCCCTTCAACATATGCGACTCTTCTGAAGGAGGTTGTACCATTTGAAAGTACACCATACCCTCGGGTATGTCCTTTTCCATTTCCACCGAAAGTCACAGAGGGACCTTTCTCTTCTTTGTATTCAGCGAGCAGGCTTTTCTTACCAGTCATGTGTCTAGAGCATCCGCTATCGAGATACCAGATACCCTTCTTAACCTGCAATACAAAGGAAGATTAGTTTTTCTTAGGTACCCACTTAACCATGTATATACGCTTGTCAGTGGAAGTGGTTGGAATGGAAGGTTCAGCAGTCTTCGCAGCATTTGAAGATTCAGCTTTGTCTTTCTTCACTTTGGTTAATTTCTTAACCTCAGTGGTAGAATTCACCTTGACCTGATTCGCACCAGGGTTGGTCTTCTTTGCCTTAGGGGCAATCTTCACCTTAGCTATCTTTTCAGCTTTGGTGGTTGTGGGGCACTTACTAGCAATATGATCAGTGAGTCCACAGTGATAACATTTCCTATAGCTAAAAGTAGTTCTAGGACCATTTGAATGCTGAGCTTTTAATTTTGAATTAGAAGTGCCAGCACCAAGTAAACTATTGGCTTTAGAAATGGAACGAACATTCAGTTCTTCAGATTTCTTACCAAGGATATCCACTCTGAGTCTAGGAGTAGATCTCTGAATAGATCCAGAGATCAGCTTCTTTGATCCAGAGGGATGGGTCACTGAAGCTTTAGAAGCATTCAGCTTTGGTACTAAAGTACCCTTCTGAGGATTTTGATAAATAACAATTCCTTTACCTTTGTCTTTAGAGACAGAGGTAGATTTTGAATAAACCATTTCTCCTTGCCTTTTGAGGAGGTAGGAGTTTCCTCAGGGATTGGTGTAATGGACGATGTGCACAGAGATGATGAAGTGTCAGCGACTGAGGATACGAACGTTCCAAATTTAAGCATTGAACGTTCAGTGGTTGGTTTTGGAGTATCATATTTATAACCCAGACCACGTTTATCACTCAGAGGAATCTGAGCCTTAATTATCTCACTGATCTTTGTTGAAGAATTACACCATCCTTCAACAGTAGCTTTTTCAGCCTCTAATGCAGCGATAGCTTCTGCTCGTTCGATTTTGACTAGCTGATTTAAATATACTTGATCTTTAAAATCTTCTTCAATTTTAGAAAGCTTTTCTATTTGAAGATGACAGTTTTTAAGCTTTTCAGCGAGATCAAGGTTTTGGTTTTCAACCACAGTTTTGCCGTTCATGGCTTCGTATAAACTTCTAGTCAAGAGATCGATCTTACGGAGACTATCAGCTTCATCAATATTTGCAATATTGGTAAAGAAAGTAGGTGATACCTGAATAGCAGAGGTTGAAGTGGAGGGAATGTCTGAACTTTCTTCCTCTTCTTCAATCTTGGCCATGAGACATTGATTTGCTTCATCATCTTCAGAATCAGATGATGATGCTTCTTCATCAGAAGGAGCCCAATCATAGTCAGCCATCAGGCCTTTGCCTTTCTTCTTAAAGCTTTTTAGCTTCGCATATTTTTCTTTCAGCTTTGAGTATTTGTCATCTTTATTCCTTGGAACAAAGGATTTCTTTGTAAAAGGTGAGGGTCTAGAAACTTTCTTAGACCTGCACTCGTTAGCAAAATGTCCTATCTTTTCGCAGTTAAAACAAGTAGCAGTAGCCTTATCAACAAAAACTGATGATTTAGGCTTGTCAGCTATGGAAAGAGGTTTGTTCTTTCTAAACATTTACTTCTTGGCAAATCTCCTGAACTTTTTGGTTAGGAGAGCCAATGATTCATCATCTGAAAAATCCGAATCTGATGAACTTTCAGAGTTACTCTCTAACTCAGTGATAGTGACCGAGGGTCGCTGAGTAGAAAGTTCCTCTGAGATTAAAGCAACAGGGGTGCTTTTGGAATCTTTTACAAGATTCTTCTTAAGATGGCTTGATTGCTCATGATTCAGCAACGTGCCATATAAGGTAGCAAGGGTCATTGATCTTAGATCCTTTGACAGCTTGAGACACATGGAATAATTGTCCCAGCTTTCAGGTAAACATTCTAGAAACTTTGTCAGCACTTCAAAGTTATAATATTCCTTACCAACAGTTTTCAGATCTATAATTAAACAATTAAAACGTTGGTGAACTTCAGAGAGAGTTTCATTCTTACCAGAAATGAAGCTTTCGTATTGTCTTACCAGGTTGATCTTTCTTGAGTCCTGGACTTCAGACATTCCTTCATACTGAACACATATTGTGTCCCACATGGCTTTTGATGTTTTTAGATTCATGACGGAATGGTAGACTTCGTCAGGAAGAGCCATGGATAGTATGGATCTGGCTTTTGTATCTATAGCCACTTTCTTCTTATCTTCGTCAGTCCATTGATGGATTTCTTTAGGTACCAGCCTTTCTGGAATAGCAGGTCTATTCTCAGTGCCTGGAACTGCAGCATCAAATCTTACAGGGATGAATGGACCATTCTCAATATAGTAAGGCATAGTATGGTCTACACCTTCTAAGAAGAGTGTCATCCTATTTTTCCATAAGTTGAAGTTATCTCTGGAAAATCTAGGGGGTTTTGCAAGAGAACCATTGTCTATATAATTTGTGTTTGTATTGGTGGCCATTTTCAGATAATAGCAAGGAAGAGAAATATCTTAGATTAGATCTTGTTTATGAGATTAAACAAATCTGCTCTGATACCACTTGTTGGTCCCGAAGGCCTATACAAGTTTGTAGAAGGGGGGGGGGGGGGGTTGAATACAAACACACAGATTTTACTTTTCTAAATTGTTTATTGATAAATCATTAACAATTTACAGCTTGTTGCGGAAACAAGATTAAGGATAAACCTAAATCTAAACAAGTTGGAACACTAAGGTTTCTTGCACTAAGAGAGATAAGGAAATTACTAATAATAACCTATCTTGAGATAAGAGATTGAACTTGTCCAGAGTTAGCAAGTTACTTCAAAGGAAGTGAGTTCATCTCTTTATATACTGCATGCATTTAATGCAATTCAGTATATACTTTACACGTGTCATCAGCTGGTTGGTTGCATGTCATTGACCTTGGTTGACAACCTTAGTAGCCGTATGGATGAATAGTGTAGTATCAGAGTGGTTGTACGATTTCAGATATTCGGAGGTTCTTTTCTGACATTTCATACGGAGTCGTGCAAGGGTGGTTAAGACAAAAGTACTTTGTACGGAGGACTTCATGATCAGCTTTCGTTGATTCAGCGATTATCATTTTCTATTCAGCGAATGATAAAGTTCAGCGATAGCTGAAGTCTTGTACTTGATACTTCACGTAGAGTGGACAAATCTGAGTCTTCGCTGATCCGCATCAGTTCATTAGGAGACTTGTCGCTGGTTCTTGAGCTTGATCTTCGACTTCAGCGTAGAACCTTTGTTGACGTGAAACTTGTCTTCAGAGATCATAAGTAAACAACTAACTTATCAGCGATCATCATAATGACTGAACAGACTCAGAGCATTAATGATGAACAATGTTCGCTGAATGTTTAATTTAAAAGAGCGAGAGTTCCTATCAGCGGTACTGGAAGATCTTAGTACTTATCAGCGATAGTGAAACTCTGATACATATTGTTTACTTACAATTTTCACTAAGTATATAAGAGAGGGTCATTATCTAATCACTGAGGATTTGGATCAACAGTTACATTTGATGAGTCAAGATTAAAGACTTCTGAACAAAACAGTTCAGAACTCAATCAGGATAAGACAAGAATGATGACTTCTGAATCAATTTCTAATCCTAATTGTTCAGAACTCAATATATTGTTTAAGGATGCATTTCTGGAACTAACTTCTGAATCTTATGCAGAATATGAAAACCCTAAAATGGTTTAAGAAATGAAAAAGGGAAGTTCAGAGGTTCAAACAACGGTAATTTCTGATTCTAGTCCGTCTTAGGAATGTCCAATGTTGGTAAATACGAGTGATTTATCTGAGTCGGGTACTCAGAATTCTGATCAAGGTATTCAGAATTCTGATCAAGGTACTCAGAACTCTGACCAAGGTACTCTGAATTATGGACATGGTACTCAGAATTCTGGACAAGGTTCTCAGAACTCTGAACAAGTTATTCAGAATTCTGACTCTTCTATTCAGAATGTGGACTTAGAGACTACACCTCAAAGGGATAGTTCAGAGTTACATGCTGTAACATATGAGAATGATACAAACAACAATTTATCAGATATTGATGTGCTTCCAAGTTCAAACAAATGGACAAAAGACCATCCTATTCATCAAGTGATAGGAGATCCATCAGTTGGAGTGCAGACAAGATCAGAAACAACAAATGAAGCAATGTTGCAGGATTTCTTAGTGTAATTGAACCTAAGAAAGCCACTGAAGCCCTAGAGAATCCAAACTGGATTTTAGCAATGCAAGATGAATTGTTACAGTTTGAAAGAAACAAAGTATGGAGACTCATTCCAAGACCTGAAGGAAAATCAATTATTGGAACAAAATGGGTGTTCAGAAACAAGAAAGATGAGTCAGGTGTTGTAGTCAGAAATAAAGCTAGATTGGTTGCTAAGGGATACTCACAACAAGAAGGAATTGACTATGATGAGACATTTGCACCAGTTGCAAGAATAAAAGCAATCAGAATATTATTGGCATATGTTGCACATAAGAACTTCAAAGTATACCAAATGGATGTCAAATCAGCATTTCTAAATGGTATACTCAATGAAGAAGTTTATGTCTATCAACTTGAAGGATTTGTTGACCTTGACTTTCCAGATCATGTGTATGTTTTAGATAAAGCTTTGTATGGTCTGAAACAAGCACCAGGAGCCTGGTATGACACTCTAACTCAATACTTATTAAAATCTGGCTTCAAGAAAGGTAAAATTGATACTACCCTATTTTTAAAGAAAGAAGGTGATGATTTGATTCTGATTCAGATATATGTAGATGATATAATATTTGGTTCTACAAATTCCGAACTATGTGATGAATTCTCATATATCATGAAATATAAATTTGAAATGAGCATGATGGGAGAATTGAACTTTTTCCTTGGTCTTCAAGTAAAACAATTACCAAATGGAATTTTTATAAATCAAGAAAAATATGTAAAAGATATTTTGAAAAAGTTTAAGATGTCTGATTGTGCTGCTATGAGAACACCTTTGGCTACTAATGTCAAGTTAGATGCTGATCTCTTTGGAGTTTCAGTAGATAACAAGGTTTATAGGGGCATGATTGGTTCTTTACTTTATCTGACTACAAGTACATCAGATATCATATTTGCTACATGTTTCTGTGCTAGATTTCAATCAAATCCAAAAGAATCTCATTTGCTGACTGTTAAAAGGATCTTAAGATATCTCAAAGGTTCACCTGATTTGGGCCTTTGGTATCCAAAAGAAACTGACTTCAAGTTAACTGCATTTACTGATGCTGATCATGCAGGAAGCAGATTGGACAGAAAAAGTACTTCTGGTGCTTGCCACTTTTTGGGAGATAAGATAGTGAGTTGGGCTTCAAAGAAGCAAAATTATGTGTCCACATCACCTGCTGAGGCAGAATATGTAGCTGCTGCAGCTTGCTGTTCTCAAACTCTGTGGATGAAAACACAACTCATGGATTATGGCTATCAACTCAACAAGATTCCCATTTATTGTGATTCAGAAAGTGCCATTGCCATCACCTTGAATCCTGTTCAACACTCAAAGACCAAACATATTGATGTAAGGTATCACTTTATTAAGGATTATGTGGAAAAAGGAACTATAGAAATGCATTTTGTACACACAAAGTATCAATTGCCTTACTTGTTCACAAAGCCTCTTGATCACAAAAGGTTCACTTTTTTCATATGTAAGATAGGAATGCTTAATCTGACTAATTGATTACATTTGTTATTTCTCATAAATGAATTTTTTTTCTAAGTAAGATTTTCTGAGTAGTGTACTCAGAATTCTGACTCGCTTACTCATATGTTCTGAGTCTTGAGTTCAGAACTTCTGAGTCAATACTTCATAAATCTGACTTAATATATTTTTTCTGAATAGGTTACTCAGATCTTCTGACTGTACCTTTCAGAACTCATTTCTGAAGTTTACAAGTATTTCAATTTGTTGTTAAGTTCTTTCTGTTTTATTCTTTTCATATTTCTGTGTGTCTAATATGTGTTTGAGTATATGCTTAAGTCAAGGGGGAGCATTCATTCTGAGATGCCTACAAGGTTCGTATTTCTTTCTTATCTCAAATCATTATAAGGAAACAAGATTTCAATGATAAAAATTTTCACTTGTTCAAACTACTTCTGAATTCTTAAAAAAAAATAAGGCCAGAAGTTAGATTTTAAATTGTTAGGGTTAGTTTATGTTGATTTAAAGTTTAGGGTTTAAATTGTAATTCTTTAATTTGAGCCTTGTAGTGAACGGGCCGTGGGCTTGTTAACCACGGGCCCGCCATATATAATGTTGATTAGCCTTAGAAAATTAGGCTAGTTGTTCATTTGCTTTCTATTCCTTATTGTAAATTCTCTCTGAAAGCTAATATATGGATGACCAGTTGAAATCGTATACTTGATTGATTATCTATTTGATTTCATTGTTCGTTGCACGGATCTGAGACTCACAATTGGTATCAGAGTAGACGGATGGATTTGATTCAGAGCATTCATATTGATTTCTGGTAAGATTTGACTTTTTCACATCTGTCACATTCTTGAAATTTCAAATCATTGATTCTAATTAAATTTTTCGATTTGGTTAATTGGGTTGTGTTAGTATCATTGTTATCATCGTTTCTGCAAAGTTTCATATCCTAATTCGATCGTTTGAGTGGTTAATTAAGCAAATCAAATTCAAAAGTTTTGAGTGTGTTCTTCATTAAAAATCAAATTTTTACCATCAAAACTTGTTGTTTTTGCTTTAAAATCGATTGGGTTAGTGTTATTTTTGTGTTTGGTAGTGTTTCTAATATTTCAGGAACATTTTTGAGCAACCCTAATCGAATTTCAATCGATTTGGAAAAGTCAGCCGTAGTTCCCGGATAGGTCAGCCGCGGTTTCCGGATAGCTCCAACCTTTCCGGATAATTGAGTAATCCTTCCGGACACATCTCTTCTTTCCGGGTAAGTCTTCCAGGTAAGTCCAAACTCTCCGGGTAAGTATTCTAAACTCTAATCTATCCGGGTAAATTAGTTTCCGGAAACCCAAAGTTCCCGGTCATCAATTTTCCCGGACATCCCTGCATCCGGTAAGTGTTTTATTCAGAAACCCTTAACATCCGGTAAGTAACTTATCCGGACATCTCACTTACCCGGTAACTCTTGTTTTATTTTCTTTATCCGGTAACTATCGACTTCCGGTAACCTGTGTGTTATCCGGAAACCTTAGGCTATCCGGATTCCCTGTGTTATCCGGATACTTTGTGATTTTGAACTTTTTTTTTCATTATTTTGATCCAGACACTTCCTTATTAGACTCTTATTTGGATTCCTATCCAGTAAGCTCACTCTTAGTTCATATCTGTCGTAGAACCTGCGTTAGGATCCCACTCATAGTGCCTTGTGTTAGGTTTACACTTTGAATCAATCCACACGTCTGACGATCACTCCGTTGCAACCAAAGATGTCTACTTCGCGCGAAGCTCTTGCAATCGGCACCGACTCCAAACCACCGTGTCTCTTTCCAAATGAGTACAACCAATGGCACGACAGGTTCATGCTCTTCATAGAGTCCACGGACAACTACGAGTACATCAAGAGAGCTCTTGAAGATGGTACAATCCCTTGGCCGGTGAATGACATAGAAGGAACTGCAACTGCTGTAGCTCATAGTACGAAAATGACTATGGCCGAAATGACCGAAGATGAAAGAGGCATGATCGAAGGTGAAAAGCATGCAAAGAGATATCTTGTCCAAGCCCTTCCCAACCCGATCTATACAGCTATCGACAGCTACAAAGAAACAGCAAAGGGCATGTGGGATCAAGTGGCCAGAATGATGCGTGGGAGCGATGTCGGAAATCAACTAAAGATCAACAGCGCGATAACCAAGTTCGATGGTTTCAAGCAGCGCACCGGCGAATCTCTCACACAGACCTATGAACGGTTCTGCTCACTTCTTAATGAACTGAACAAGAATAAGATCACTCGCTCCAACACAGAAAACGCGCTCCAGTTTCTCAATAATCTGCTGCCGGAATGGAAGGTGTTTGCTTCTCATGTCAAGCACAACAACTTGATAGAGAACATTGGCATCAATGAACTCTATGAGACACTTCTTCAAGACGAAGATGAATTGAACGAGCTTCTGAGCGAGAAGAAGACTGACTCAAAGCCAGCTGTTGATATTGCACTCATGTCCTCCAAGAAAGGGAAATCTTCGGGCCGTCACTCAAAACGTGCTCAAAAGCAAAGCTCTTCCGAATCTGAAAAGGAAGACAGTGACTCTAATGATGAAGTGTCTGACTTCAAGAAAGCGATAGCTCTGCTCACTAAATCTTTCCAACAACGGAAGTTCTATAAGAAGCCTTCGTCCAATAGTCAGTGCTATTCCACCTCCTCCAACAAGCGCCACGATCATCAGGACAAGTATGAGGGAAAGAAGAAAGCTGATGAGCAAGAGAAGTTAGAGAAGAAGGAGAAAGATGATAGAAAGAAGAAAGATGAACCAGTGATCTGTTACAACTGTGGAAAGCTTGGTCATTTCGCTAAAGATTGTACGAGGCCGGTGGTAAAAAATTCTCATTACTACAAGGCTAAGCTCGCCCTGATTGAGCAGAAGGAAGCTGGAGAAGCTCTACTTGTGGAAAACGCCTACTGGTTGGGTCGTTCTGACGATGAAGAAGAGTCTGGTGCTGATGCATTCATGGGCTATCACTCTCCAGCCGATGAAGAGAAGACAAGTCAGGTATGTGATTCTTGCCAAAAGAATTTCTTGAATCAAATGCAATCACTTACCAAACAGGCAGATTCCTTTAAGGCCACCACTAAAGAACAAAAGCTTGAGATTAGTTCACTAACCGAAAAGCTAGACGTTCAAACAAGAATAACTGAAAAACATAAGTCTGAAAATGCTAAGTTAAAGGAGAAATGCAAAAATCTTTCAATAGCACCTAAAGACTTAAGGGCCAAATTATCTGATCTTCAGTCTCAGTTTGATCAGTGCATGAATGAGAAAGAAGAACTTGTTTATCAATGTTCCTCTCTTCAAATTCAGCACAAGGAGTTTGTTGCTAAAATTCTTGATCTTGAAACCAAAATCCACAAAAGGGGTCAAACTGATCAAACCATATTTCTGAATAAACCCAAGGAGTTCACTTATTTTAACAAAGAGCGGGGAATCGGATATGATAACCCACACTATTTGAAAAAGGGAAGATATCAAACTCCTACTTTGTATGATTTTGCATGTTTTGGGTTAGATAAAACGTATCCGGAATATGCCATTCAATGGACTGGCCCTCTTGAACCTGAAAAGGAAGAGGAAACCGAGGAATACAACTTCCGTTTTGTTATGAACCTTTGAATTATTTCTATCAAAAGAACAAAACGTATCTCTCAAATGACTACTTCGACCCCTACAAGGTTGCTACGCCCAAGGATTCTTCCAAAAAGGATGAGGTGTAACGACCCGGTATCCCAAAACATACATAATATACATCAATTAACATGTTATACATAACGTCGTTACATTCATAACAAAAGATACATAATAATTCACATACGGTCCCATAGTCTCAGAACTATACAATATAAAACATAAACATTTCCTAATCTTCGTCAGCTATCAACCGCATCCTACACTTTATCCTTCCCTTTGCTAATAAAAGATCCTCGACCTGGAATACATATTTTTGAAAACAAAATAAGGGTTAGACCAAACGGTCTAGTGAGATAATCCCAGTCAGTTTATTAATCCTTTTTGTAAAACACAAATATACAACAAGTATTCAAATACCAAGCAAGACTCGTGCACCGTGTACCTTTCCTCATTTCCCTTTGCCATATTAGTTGGTTGCAAGCCAACTAATAAATTAACTCCATCGTACGTCAATTACAGCCAACACCACCGTACGCCAATTACAGCCAATATTCCGCCGTCATAGTCCGACCTGTTAGCTTCAATATTCTTAATCATAGAAGTATTTAGAAGTAGTGAAAAATAGGCTAAGTGAAGAAAGCCTCTTACAGAGGCTCTGCCGACATTACCGAGAAATCAAGGTCAAGAAGCTACAGAAGCAGCAGAGGCTTCCTACAGAAGCTCTGTCATACGCGCAAAGAAGACCAAAGACTCGGAATCCGGTGAAGACTGCTCCACAGAGGACCAGACCGCAGAACCTCTGTAACTCATTACAGAGCCTCTGTGGTCCTCACTGAGACTTGAAGATATTTATAATATCTTGCTACTGTTACAGGACCCGTACATCAACTTGCATGGTAGCATACCCTGTCCAACGTCGACGTGTCAAACTCTGATTGGACTCAGTAGGGCTTAGTACATATTAGACGTCTGCTGCATTAAATGCAATACAACACGTCTGACTGTTCATACCATCCTTGCAACTGTTCACGACATCCTCTCAACTATTCATACGTACCTCTTGAATAGTAGCATATGCTTTATGGTCCCCTTTAGAGTAGTATATAAGGAAGACTCATGTTGAGTTCTTCCTTACAAAAACAACACACAGAAAAACATTAAGAACACAAAAGCTTATTCACCTTAAGAGTCATATCTGTTTTATAGCTTTTTCTTACTCACGGTTCATAAACCTGTTCTTAATATATATTCAGTAAACTTTGAGATATAATAGTTTGTTCACTGTTTATTTATATTCTGCTCTAAATCTATCAAACTTATCTGTTAGTTCTTTAAATACGCTTCCGCATCAAACATTAAACCTGAACTAATAGATCTGATAATCTTGTTTAAGCAAAACGGGAACCAACAATTGGTATCAGAGCAAAGCTTGATTTTCAATATCAAGTGATCCTCGTTTTACAACTTTTATTTGATACATTATTTTCTCTCTTCATCACCATACTTCTAGATATTAGTCGTACCCAGAAAACCTTCCAGATTTTCATACTTAGAAATCCTCCATCAGATTATCCTTTCCTAAAAATGACAAATACAAATAACTTTTATGAGGGTTCTGTGAATACCAGACAAATACTGCTGGCTCACTAACCAAACCTCCTACTCTTCTTAGAGATGAGTATCCTCAATGGAAGATAAGAATGGTTCATTTCTTTGAGGGTACTGAAAAAACTCTCAAACAATATCTTTACAATCCTCCTCCAGTTCCGATGAGAACTATGCCACGTGTACCAGCTACTGCTGAATCTGCTGAAATCCCTGAACATCAAAAACCTAAACCAAGAGAAGAATGGTCAAATGAAGATAAGGCAGGAGATGAAGTTGCACAGAAAACAAATAGAATATTGATCATGGCAATCCCCAACGAACTTTTTCAATCCTTAGATGCATGCGAAACAGCGCACGATCTCTGGAAAGAATTAGAAAGACAGTTGGAAGGGGGTGCTAAAACTCAGAAGAACCGAAGGGCACAATACATAAATGAATACCATGCTTTCAGAGCCTCTGCAACAGAATCTCTGCAAACAACATACGACCGGTTCAACTCTCTCATAAACAAATGCAAAAAGTCTGGTATTCACAGAACCACAGAAGAAAATAACATCATGTTTCTAAAGAGCCTGAACGATGAGTGGCTTCAGTTGTCTATGTCTTTACAAACAAATCAAGATCTAGACTCCTGGACACTCTCTGATCTCTATGGAACACTTGCTGCACAAGAGCCTCAAATAGCTCAAGCTAAAACACTAACCATTGTGCCATACGCATTGGTTAGTAAATCTACAGAGGCTGCAGACAGACCAAGAAATGAGAGAAATACATAGGAGAAAAAGAAAGAGAAAAAGAAGATGGTAATGGTTGATAGCGAAGAAGATGAGCTGATAGAGGAAGAGATAACTCTTGCGTCATTAGCTAAATCAATGGCTCTATTGACAAGAGAGTTTAGAAATAGCCAAAGGATTCCTGGTAGAAGAGATGATGAAAGAAGAGAAGAATCAAATGACCGACAGAGGTCAGACTACAGAAATGGTGACCTACAGAGGTCGAGCAACAGAAGCTACAGAGGAAATGATCAACAGAGATCAGATGACAAGGTAGGCCACACACAAGAATGCTACAAATGTGGTAAACCCGGTCATTACGCAAACAAATGCCGAACAGAGAAAGGTGGAGACCTACAGAAGTCTGACGACCGAACTGGAAACATCTCCCAAGGTTGTTTCAACTGTGGCAAGCTAGGTCATTTTGCAAAAGAATGCAGAAGCAGACCAAATCGCCCACAGACGGACTCAGCTTTTTACAAAAAGTAGGCCGAGTATTACGCACAAAAATCTCTAATGGCGAACAAAGGGCATTCTGAGACAAACAAAGAAGACTTCGAATCAGACTCTACCTCTGATGATGAATTTCCCACAAATGCCCTGTTCTGTGGCATGGTAGAAGTTGACTCCGGCACTGACAATGAGGTATCCATTTCAAACACTACCTCAAGTACTAATTCTGTAGATGATGATTTATTTAAACTTAACATTGAACTGAAAGATATAATTGAAAGCATTCAGAAAAAGCTGACCTTTAATGAGAGAGAAGTAAGGCTTCTCACTCAAGAAAAAGCCTAAATCTTTGAAGAAAAAGGAAAAATCGAAAAATATTGGAGCAAAAATATAGATCCTTTAAAAAGGCAAATTTCTGATTTAACCTATGCTTTAAAAATCAAAACAAAAGAACTTTCAGTTTCAAGAAGTGAAACTACAGACATAAGAGCTCTCAAAGAATACTTTCAAAAGGAAAGAGAGGTACTTTGGCAAGATCTTTTAAGAAGAGAAGTTTTAATTAAAAACTATAAAGATGCACAGAAGGTGTATGAAAAGGTAAACTCTCAAATAGCAAGACGAGGTATAGGGTACAGTGATATTACCATAGGAGTTGAAAATAAACGACTAAAACCTCTGTCCTCTCTATTTGTTTTGGGAAAAACTAACAAACCAAACTTACTCTCTGTAAGTAAAAGGGTTAAACTCTCTGCAGAACCTCACTTGAGGAAACATACAAAGATGATCAATGTGTGGTTTGAAAACACAAATTCATCATCTTCAACCTCTGTCAATAGAGAAATAAAACCAAAGAAATATCTGAAAACACAAGATCAGATTGGTATCTTTAAGTTGGGTAAACCAGAGACTCAAACACAGGTCGCTTTTGTCTGTATGATAAATGTCGAAAAGAAATTGTCAGCAGAAGCTCCTGAGTTTAAACCCATCTTTTCAGAAGAAAAACTTGAAGAATCTATTGAAAAAGAAATTTTGGAAGTTTTGAAATCAAATATTTTAGAAAATTTCTGTACATCTTCTATAGATCAAAAACTCACTGAAGAGATCTCATCAGAAACCTCTGCCATCCACGAAAGTTTTTCTACAGAGGAAGAAAGCTCGTATGATACATGCTCAGAAAATCCAGCCTCTGTCGAAAGAAATGACTCAACCTCTACATATGAGGACGATTCATCCTCTGACGACTCAGAGACTGATTTCAAATCAGGGATAATTCACTGTGACACAGAGGATGTCAAATTCTCCTCTGAAGTTCTTAACAGAACAATTTCTCCAAAAGAGAAAATCACAGAGATACCTATCCATCCAGATTTTCTCAAAATGTGTATACAAGTCAAAACCTCTACAGAGCTTGAAAATCTGAAAAAGGCCTCTGAAAAACCAAAAAGCTTAAAATTTTCAAAACCTTTAAGGAAAATCAAAGAGAATCCCACTTGGCAACAAAAGGGAAAATGGCCTGAAGCTAACAAATATTTTTCCTCTGTGACAGTGAAGAAAGATGTTCACCACAGAAGAGAGTCACAGAAGGCAGGAACTAAACAAGACTTTTGCAAACAACATTCTAGTATTCATAGATCTTCTTGTAATAGGAAATCTAATGTAAAGAAAGAGTGTAATGTCTCTGTGGCTCAGTTCAAAGAATTCAATGAAAAGTTCAAACAAATCACATCTCATATTCAATACTGTCATTGTTTTGATCTTATGTTTAGATTGAATAAACACTTCTCAAGTCCAGATTGCTTTCTCACTACTGAAATTCGAAAGTCAGAACCACAAGAGAAACAATCTGATTCTTCTACAAAAGATAAAATGTATTTCAAGAATGCTAAGGCAAACTTAAAAAATTCTAACAATATTGGACCCATGTGGATATGGGTACCTAAATCTCTGTGATTGTCTTACAGAAGCAACATGTGCCAATTTGGTATCTTGACTCCGGATGCTCAAGGCACATGACTAGTAACAGAAGATTACTATCCACCTACAAAGAAACACACGATGGTGGATCTGTAACTTTTGGAGACAACATGAAGGGACACATCAAAGGCTATGGAGTCATACAGAAAGAAAATGTCTCTGTATACAAAGTTGCATATATGAATGGCCTCAAACACAACCTACTAAGCGTAAGTCAACTCTGTGATACAGGATTCGATGTGTTATTTAAAAGAACTTTCTTCTCTCTATAGAGTGAAAACACAGGAATGGAACTTCTGCGAGCTGAAAGAAGAGGTGATCTATACCTAATGAATTTTACTTCAAAATCCAAGGACAAAGTTTGCCTAGTAGCCTGCAAAAGTGAAGAAGCATGGTTATGGCACAACAGGTTCTGTCACTTAAACTTTCACACCTTGGATAAACTAGTAAAACTCAATCTAGTTAAAGGTTTGCCAAATGTTAAATTCAATAAGGATCATGTGTGTTCGGCCTGTGAAATGGGAAAACAAAGAAGGGCTTCCTACAAAGGCAAAACTGACGTGTCTTGCACTAGACCTCTGTACATGCTTCATGTCGACCTCTGCGGTCCCATTGCCATACAGAGCCTAGGTGGCAAGAAATACATACTTGTCCTAATTGATGAGTATTCACGTTTCACATGGGTTGAATTTGTTAGAAAGAAATCAGATGTTCCAAATGCATTGATAAATCTAATGAAAAGAATCCAAGTTCTTTATGATTGCAGAATACAGAAGTTGAGAAGTGACAATGGCACAAAATTTAAAAACTCTGTCATTAAAGCCTATCTTTCAACAGAAGGAATATCACAGAACTTCTCTGCAGCTCGCACTCCACAACAAAACAGTGTTGCCGAAAGAAAGAATCGAACACTTGTGGAAGCCGCAAGAACTATGCTGTCAGCATGCGGATTATCAATGAACTTTTGGGCAGAAGCAATTTCTACTGCGTGTTATACTCAAAATCGTTCAACCGTTGTGAAAAGACACCTCAAGACGCCTTACGAATTGCTTAACAAAAGGCGGCCAAACATCAAATTTTTCCATGTATTCGGATGCAAATGCTTTGTCTTAAACGACAGAGATTCAAGAGGAAAGTTTGATGTAAAAGCTGATGAAGGCAAATTCATTGGATACTCTGCCACTTCCAAAGCCTACAGAACATTCCTTACAAAGTCTCACAAGATTGTAGAAAGCATCAATGTTTCTTTTGATGATTCATTCCAAATGACCTCTGAGCAAATAAGTTCAGAACTCGAAATTAAAGGGAAATCCTCTGACATCTCAAGAACAAAAGAAGATTTGGATCTTCTATTTTTGGAGATGTTCCACAATGACATTGATCCTTCTGTCGGAACCATCAGAGTTTCTGAAGAACCATCCTCTATCGGACAAAATCCTACAGGTATGACTCTAACTGGTCCAAATAATGCTTCATCTTCTTCTATAAATACTACAGATGCAATTGCCGAAGCAGAAGAAAGTGCAGAAGATGAAACATTAAGAAAAACGACCACAGAAGTTGCACAAACCACAGAAGAACCAATTACATAGGAGATCGAGGACCAAGACTATACGTCCTCAGAGGAACAAACTCCACCACCACTCATACCAATCATTCCACAAATGGTAGAATCAACTACCAAGGCACGAAGAATTACAGAGGCTACACAAGAAGAAACACAAGAAGCCTCTGAAGAAAGTTTTGATGACATTGATGATCATCTTCCACGCACAACTCAGTGGACAAAAAGCCATCCTCCAAGCCAAATAATTGGAGAACCTTCTGACTCAGTAAAAACAAGGTCTGCCACTGCTAATTTTTGTTTCTTTACAAATTTTATTAGTGTGATAGAACCAAAGAAGATTTCTGAAGCCCTAGATGACCCAAACTAGGTAGACGCCATGCAAGAAGAACTTCTGCAATTTGAGCGTAACAGAGTATGGACTTTAGTACCTCTGCCAAGAGGGAAACAGGCCATTAGGACTAAATGGGTCTACAGAAACAAGAAGGATGAAGATGGAGTGGTCGTCAGAGACAAAGCAAGATTAGTAGCAAAATGATATAGACAAGAAGAAGGCATAGACTACGATGAGACTTTTGCCCCTGTCGCACGGCTCAAAGCAATAAGAATATTCTTAGCCTTCGCAGCCCACAGAGGTTTTAAAGTCTATCAGATGGACGTAAAATCAGCTTTTCTAAACGGTGAAATCCAAGAAGAGGTTTACGTAAATCATCCACCAGGTTTTGAAAGCTCAAAGTTCCCAAGGCATGTATACTACCTTGAAAAGGCTCTATACGGACTAAAACAGGCTCCAAGAGCATGGTACGAACGACTTTCTACCTTCCTTCTAGTCAATGGATACAACAGAGGTACAACAGATACTACCTTATTCTATAAACGCAAAAATAGTGAGATAATGCTTGTACAAATATACGTAGATGACATAATTTTTGGGTCTACAAATTCAGAAGAGTGCAAAATTTTTGAAAAACTCATGCAGAGTGAGTTTGAAATGAGTATGATGGGAGAATTAACATTCTTCCTCGGACTTCAAGTCAAACAATCTTCAGAGGGAATTTTTATAAATCAAGCCAAATATGTCTCTGACATACTTTTAGAATATAATCTCTCTGATACCTCTGCAATGAAGACTCCAATGGCCACTGGAAATAAGTTATTCTTAGATCCAAATGGTATTTCTGTAGAATGTACTCTCTACAGAGGCATGATTGGATCTCTGTTATACTTAACAACAAGCAGACCTGACATTATGCATGCCACATGTCTTTGTGCACATTATCAAGCTAATCCAAAGAAATCACATTATGATGCTGTAAAGAGAATCTTTAGATACCTGAAGGGGACCAACAGTCTTGGTCTCTGGTATCCACAGAACTCTGGTTTTAGTCTTAAAGCTTATACAGATTCAGACTATGGAGGATGCATGCTCGACAGAAAGAGTACCTCTGGGAGTTGTCAATTCCTAGGTGGTAAACTAGTCAGTTGGACCTCCAAGAAGCATAATTGTTTCTCCACATCCACTGCAGAAGCTGAATACGTTGCTGCCGCTAGCTGTTGTTCTCAGGTTCTATGGATGTAGACTCAGCTTAAAGACTACGGCCACATCCTGTTCAAAATACCCTTCTTCTGTGATTCCAAAAGTGTCATTGCTATCTCTGCCAACCCTGTACAACACTCAAAAACCAAGCATAGATCAAGGGGGGGCAAAAGGAAAATTCTTGATCTACAGAAGTGAATAGATCAAGGGGGAGCAAAAGGAAAATTCTTGATCTACATAAGTGAATAGATCAAGGTGGAGCAAAAGGGACCCTGAAATGATCTACAGAGGTAAATCTTTCAAAGAAAAGCCAAAGAAGAAAGTCGATATTTCTCCATCGACAGAAGTAAGACAAAACTGCCGAGAACAGAAGAACCAAAAGGTATGTCTCTCGCACAAAAGGTTTTTGAAAACAGTTTTCTAGGACAAGAATTGTCAAATATGTCCTAAATATACTATGAATAACATTTCAAAAATCAAAAGTTCAAAAAGTTTAACAAAATTCGAAATAGGAGAAATTTAAGGTCATAGAGCTTCTGCTGAGCTCAACAGAGGTTCTGTAGGAAATATGCTCTGTGATCACAAATTAACCCTCTGTCGATCTTTTGGAATGTTATCTCGGAAACCGACAACACACACCATGACCTTCTCGAACAAAACGTTTATCAAAATAGTTTTCTCGGACACCAACTTTCAATAATGTGCGAAAAACATCTCTTAACACAGATCAAAAATTGGATGATCAGAAAGTTAATAGAATTCAAGTTATAAGATTTTTTCTCTCATAGAGCTTCTGCTGGCTCTCACAGAGCTTCTGTAAGTTCCATCAGAGCTACAAAACCTCTGTGAGTAAAATTTCTTGACAAAATCCTATTGATCCTCTCCAATGTCGATACAAACGTTTTCGTTCAAAGAAGAACCTTCAGAGTCAATGACAACAATGAAATATATGAGAAGAGGTTAAAATCAAGATTTTCAAAATCACAGAGCTTCTGTAAAACACAAATTCTGCCATTTTGTTATCTGGGCATTTCTGAAGTAATAACGGTTACTTTTACTGAGAGTGAAACTCATGTGGCTAAAAACAACCTCACGCGCCTAGCATTAATGGGCCGCGCACGACGTCCTGTAATATTCTGACAAGGCCTACGTGTCCCATTTTCATTGGGCGTACATGGAACGTTTTTATTTGGAAAGTTGAACCCACCGCTCAAACTCGAGTACGGATTCCAAATTTTAATCCATTGCCATATATTTTACTCTTTCAAATACTACCGTTTTACCCTCCTATAAAAACCCAGCTTACCCTCTCATAAAACCTTTTACAAACTCTTATCTTCTTCTCCGGCGAAACCCTGCAAAAGCGTGCAAAAACCTTGTTCTTAAACCCAAATGTCTTCATCTTCTAAAGCTATCTCCCAAGAACTCTCTCCGACAAACTCACCGGAACACTCCCCTGCCCATTCTGAACATTCAGAAAACCCCAACCTTGCAAGAGCTATTGAACAACAAGATTCCTGGGACTCAGCAGAATTTGCTCCGACGACACACCTGCAAAACTTCATAGCAAAGGATCACTTCGAAACCATACTTCCTATCAAATCCAGCAACTGCTATTTGGTCCCCTCACCCACTGCTTTCGGCGAAGCCCATGCTATTCTTCTGAATATAATGGAAAATCACATCCTCTTCCCTATACTCTCAAGAACCCCAAACAAAATTCCAGTCCGTTATTTGAACCAATTTTGGCAAAGCTGCCGATTTGATAAAGACGATTCTCTTATCAAAGGGTACATTTCAAGACCTGATAAATATGAGCATCTTGAAATCAAGTTCAACAGAACAATGTTCTCACTTGAATTCAACCTACCAACAAGGGGTCTTCTGGGATTGAAGAGTTATGCAGAGCAACCAACAGACGAAGAGCTCTGTCGCTTCGTAGAAATGCTTGGGTACAACACCCAACTACGGAAGAGAAATGACTTGCGCAGAGGAAGATTACCACCTCTATGGAACACTTTGTTCTCTATTCTTAACAGATGCCTAACAGAGAAAATAGGGAGTATTGACCAGAGCTCACATCAAATCTTGAGCATCATGTATGGGGTTTACTATGATCTTCCACTAGATTATGCGACCATAATGATGCAAGAGATCATAAACACCATCGACAGAAAGAACAACTCGAGAAGGGTCAAAGAGAACGATCCCAACTTTCTACCACCTCTGCAATTCCAAAGAATATTGGGAATACTGTTCGAACCTCTACTGCTAATCCAAAACTGGCCAATGGAAGGACCAACTCCCAAACAGTTCCCGATGAACAAGAATACCCCCACTGATCATACTGATGGCTACTCACATTGCAGACCTCTGTCAAAGAAGCTTCTGAACTACGCATCGAATAAATCCCTTAAGAAAGAGTATATACGCGATCATAGAACTCCTAAACCGAGTCCTATGACACCCCCGCGTTTAGGTGTCCCCCTAGGAAAAATGATAGCAAAACCTCTTTCCACTCAAGAAGAAAAGGATCAGAAGTTAGCAAAACACCTGGCTATTCAACTCAGCTTTATAGCCAAACGTGCAGAACTTATGGGAAAGAAGTCTTCATCAAGAACCTCTGCATCTACTCCAAAAGCTAAGAAGAGAAAAACTGCAGAGGGCACCTCAACAAGCGCTGCAGAAGATCAACCTTCACCTCCTCATGCCACAGAAATTGGCTCCTCTGCTCCTCCCTCTTCCCCAAAAATGAAGAAGAAAAGATCGAAATCAACAGAGGAAGGGGCACCAAATCCTAAGAGGAGGAAAACCAAAAAGAAGCATGGTAAATCACTTGCAAAGTTGGTTACCATTACAGAAGAGGAAACTGCTGAAGAAGAAGTTGCAGAAGAAGAAATGGCTACGGAAAAGTATCAATCACCCTATCAATCTCCAGATAGATTTGCTCACCAAGGAGACCTGAACGACTTCTTACAGAACCCTAACATTGCCAACACCCTAAATACAGCAGGGTGGACGGCACAACCTCTCGACCACCACTCTCCAGAAGAACAAGATTTCTTCATTTCTGGCATTGACACACATCTGCAAGAAGATGACACAACACCCAAAAATCAACCAGCCAACACCCCTGTCATTTTACAAAACCCTTTCATTCAAAGATTGGACGTCCACAAAAGAAGTCCAAACCCAGCTTCAGAAGAAATAGAACAAACAGAAGCTGAGTGGAACAGAGGTGAAATTACAGAGGCTTCTGAGAATATGATGGAAGAAGAAAAAGAAAAAGGGGCCGAAGTTGTACAAAAAGAGGGATTAGCAACAACAGAGACATGAATAGAGATCTTAGAGAAAGATTCAGATGAAGAAGAAGCTGTATGGATACGTAAAGGTCTTTATCATCCACATGTCATGAGATTATTCGGATCTCATCAAATGTATGACTTCTTACGACCAGAGTAAGGAACTTCAATAGAACCTAGGGAAGAAGCACCAAGCCGTAGGATAGCTACAGAGGATGAAATGATAGAGAATGATGTAGTGCTTGGATGCTTAACAGAGGAAGAAGCAAGAAAATATGCCTGGATAAATAGAGGCACACAACCAAAACCAACTCCCAGTGCAACCCACATTTCTAACTCCGCAGGTCTAGCTGCAGAAGGAGTTATTGAAAAAGAGCAGCACAGCTCGATCCTAACCCAACCCATCCAGCCAGAGGTTACTCTTTCAACCTCTGTGCCCACAGAAACCGGGGAATCCATTCCTAGGGAGTCTCCTCAAAGAGACTCACCTATTGTTCGTGATCAGTCGCCCCAGATCACCCTAGAACACCCTACAGAGGAATTCGTTTCCTCTGCCACGCACACATTAGGACCAAAACTTCTTTCAGAGAGAAGTAGTGAGCACAGAGACGAAGAGACTCTAGACAAGTCTCCCAGTCAACAGAAGGACATTCCAATAACCACCTCTGGAGTGGATTTGGACACTGTTCTTCACAGAACTTCTGTAGAGATCGAAACTCAGGTTTCTTCTCGAGGATCAGAAGGAAATCCTTCCACCCCCATCGTACAAACAAGGGTGAACGAAGGTGTCCCAGGAACAGGGACTCACTCTGGAGACGAATGTGTTCCTCCAGAGGTTACACAAGGAACACAAGTATCAAGGGATGAGTTCCAAACCCTTGTCACCTCTGTGAACCAAACCATGAAAGAGTTGCAAAGCTTTTTCAAATCTTTTGCAGAGGCAACATCTACGGCTATCCTGAATCTGAACACCAAAATGGACAATCTGTCCACAGAGGTAAAAACCACCATATCAGATATGAAGTCTTCTGCCGAAACTACTGCCAAAGCAACAACCACCTCTGCAGCTCAGGAATTCGGAAAAAACTGCAACTTCTGCTTTCAGGGACTCTGTCAAAAATTTCCTTGAACAAATGAATACGCAATCCAACATAGCAGAGGGCATTACTCCTCCAGACTTACAAAATGCCCTATCACAAGTCTAAGTAGAGGCAATACGCAACACGACAATGATGCAACCAAAAGACTATATGACCAGAACACAGCTTACAGAGCTCAGACAGAACGTCATTAACCAGGTCACATAAGTCATTGTCTCCTTCACAACTGCAAATGCCAACTATGTCAAGGATTTCAGAAAGAGTGTCGGCAGAATGCGTTTCAAAACAGATGCAGAGCTTGCGACATTGATTGGCCTCTGCGATGATGTCTGTGAAAAGTTGATGACAGCAGGAGCTGAATTACCGAAGAAGCCCAACACTTCTTGCAGAGCAGAGGGTACTTCTGGTAAAAGTCAGGATGATTCTGATGATGACCAACCTGGTCCATCAGATAATCCTGAGGGGGAGAATCTAAGAGAGAAGGCTACGAGCAGAGGAATACAAAGTCTACCAATCGCAGCAGAACCAATCAACCAAGCCCCTCCAGAACAAACCCAACAACAAACCCAAAAGACCACATAGACAACACCTACCTCTGTGGAAACACCCACCTCTGTGGAAACACCCAAACCATACAGAGAAGAAAGTCGACTGCCACCAAACCAAAAAGAGCAACGACCTCTGCTTCTGACGTTCTGAAAAAGATGCACACAACAATGAGTGATCGTATGGCGCAGAGAGAAGAAGAAAGGCACAGGTTCACTTTAGCTTACAAAATGGCAATAAGATTCGATGTCAATACTTCATCAACAGAAACTGAGCTCACAGAAGAAGTCAACAAACAACCTCCAACAGAGGTTACAGAGCAACTCAAGCCAACAGAACCATCGCCACAAAAGTCCTCTAAATCACAAATGTCAAAACTCATAGAGGCAACCCCCATCAAGCCAACAGAAGTGCCAACCTCCAAACTTACAGAAGCAACAGTTTCTGCCTCGCCTAAAGCCAAAGATAAGGGCAAAGGAATACTGACAGAAGAGCCTAAGAAAAAAAACATTGCCAAAGCCAACAGAGAAACTGATGAAGAGTGCATTTGATGCCTTTCAAACCCCAAAGCCTGAAGAAGTTGACTGGGCACATGGATTGAAGCCTCTGTCAGACATTCCTCTAACTGGTAGAGCCGCAGAAGTTGTTCAACAGATGGAGAGTCTCAGAAGACAAGTACCACAACCAGGTCCAACATATGAAGAAATGGAAGAAGTGGTATACAAATACCTCTATAAACAATCCTTTCAGACCAATTATCCAACAGATCATGTAACAGATCCAAGGATCAAAGAAGAATTTGAGAACATCTTCACAAGGACAAAGCCAAGAACCAAAGCAGATGTCTTCTCAATCCACAAGATCAAAAAGGTAATCTTCTGCAAATTCTCCTTCACAAGAACCTATCCAAGGGTCAGGTACAATCTTTACAAAGTCAGAAGAGAAGACAATTCAGAAACTACCTTCGCTGATGCTGATTTAAGAAATATCAATCCTTATGATCTACCTGACCTTCTGCAATGGACAAAGGACAACTACAACACAGAGGCAAACACCAGAGCCTATCAAGTGTTGAGAAAAGCGATGAGGGAAAAACTTCTGCTCTACAGCATGATAGATTTCCAGCTGGGAAAGGATCTTGGTCTCAAGCATCTGGATTTACGACCACCAGAGGATCGCTGTCCACCGGACGCCGTACCTAACTCAATCCTCACAGAACCACGGTTTGGGTTAGTATTTCAAAACCCTCAAGGCGAAACTAAACTATTTGTATGCATGGACTGTCAGAAGTACGCAACAAGTACTCTGAACAAGTTTAGAGCAAGCCTTGTGAAATACAGAGGTTCAAAGAAAATGGATAAAGATGCTGCAGATACTATCATGAGAGAGATTGACGCAACAATCCGCCTAAGAGAACTCTGCATCAGATTCTACAAAGAGATCAGAAAAGTCGGAAGAGACAACAAAAGCTACAACGATTTCAAAGATGCCAAAATCTGATTCTCGGACCTCCAATCTCTGCAAACAAAGTTAAAGTTTATCTTTCATTGTACTCAAATGTAAAATGCCTCTGGCATATTTCTAAATGAAAGAAATTTCGAGGTATTGTTTAACGTCTGTCTTATCTAACTTAGCCTAACTTAACTCAAGTTCAAATTTTTATTTTTCACTACTTAGGGGGAGATTGTTAGCTTCAATCTTCTTAATCATAGAAGTATTTAGAAGTAGTGAAAATAGGCTAAGTGAAGAAAGCCTCTTACAGAGGCTCTGCCGACATTACCGAGAAATCAAGGTCAAGAAGCTACAGAAGCAGCAGAGGCTTCCTACAGAAGCTCTGTCATACGCGCAAAGAAGATCAAAGACTCGGAATCCGGTGAAGACTGCTCCACAGAGGACTAGACCGCAGAACCTCTGTAACTCATTACAGAGCCTCCGTGGTCCTCACTGAGACTTGAAGATATTTATAATAACTTGCTACTGTTACAGGACCCGTACATCAACTTGCATGATAGCATGCCCTGTCCAACGTCGACGTGTCAAACTCTGATTGGACTCAGTAGGGCTTAGTACATATTAGACGTCTGCTGCATTAAATGCAATACAGCACGTCTGACTGTTCATACCATCCTTGCAACTGTTCACGACATCCTCTCAACTATTCATACGTACCTCTTGAAGAGTAGCATATGCTTTATGGTCCCCTTTAGAGTAGTATATAAGGAAGACACATGTTGAGTTCTTCCTTACAAAAACAACACACAGAAAAACATTAAGAACACAAAAGCTTATTCACCTTAAGAGTCATATCTATTTTAAAGCTTTTTCTTACTCACGGTTCATAAACCTGTTCTTAATATATATTCAGTAAACTTTGAGATATAATAGTTTGTTCACTGTTTATTTATATTCTGCTCTAAATCTATCAAACTTATCTGTTAGTTCTTTAAATACGCTTCCGCATCAAACATTAAACCTGAACTAATAGATCTGGTAATCTTGTTTAAGCAAAACGGGAACCAACACGGCCAACGTGCACTTGTGTAATGTAATGCTCATATAAATATAATATACATCTCAATATATTATACTTCAAACATAAACCCATAATCACACTATCTACCACATTCTCAATCCACACATTGTATGTAATCCAGTTTGAAAACGTTTTTAAAGTAAAACTCACCTGATTGCTTTATTACAACTCTTCCAAGCCTTTTCCAAAGATTCAGTCTTTCAATCCAAATCCACTGAGTATGAAAAAGATTAAATACAAATATCCCCTTACTAAATAAACACATAAGACATACTAGGCTAAGAACTCGAGATAACTTAAATCCTCCAAAAGTGACCAAACAGCTAAAGTATCCGGACACCTCAAACTACCCGGACAACACAACCTTTCCGGACAACATAACTAATCTGGACATCACTTCCCGGATATCATAAGCAATCCGGTTAGCACCCGGACACCAAAGTAATCCGGACACTATCCGGTAACTTGTTTTAACCGGAAACTTATGGAAAAGAAGACTTACCCGGACACTTCATCTACCGGATACCTGCAAGGAAAAGTACCGGACACATTCAACCAAAACTACCGGGCACTATCAAAATCATCCGAAAACCTCTGTCTGTTTCCCAATTTCTACACATAATTCGACTGAATTTAACCCTAAACATGAAATTGACTATTCTAATCTGACAGAAACCTTCTAAATACAATTACAAACATAAAATACAAAGGAACATACCTTAATATCACTTTTACATACACCAATTTGAATCTTTTAACCTTAAGACACTTTCTTCCTTTTTCTCCTCTTCTCAAAACACACACACACACACAATTCTGGATATTTTTGCTGTTTGATAATATCTGAAGAGGTTAGGAGATAATATCAACCTAATTTACCCATTTAGACCTTAAACTTCTCACTAAAGACCAGAACACCCTTAAACTTATAATTTCACCTAAACTTACCTTAAACTTCCATTGTAAAGTTAATTAAATTTAATGGAAGTAGATTTTTAACTAACGAACTTACCCGGGGTATTACATTATCTCCCCCTTAAAAGAATTACGTCTCAGAATTTGGTTAAGCGAAAAGGTAAGAATACTTATCACTACTACTTCGAACTCAATCAAAACCATAGAAACTAACTGAATAGACACCCCACAGCCACATATATTTCTAACACGGATAAGCAACAAAAGCACGGAAATACCAATAACCATTTTGCACCGAAGTTAGATAACAACTTAGCACGTATAGAGTTTATTAGAAATGTACCTGTAACCTCATCCGGAATTTCCTCCTCTTCTTGTGTTGTCATTTGGAAGACACGACCTTTTGCTTTCGGTACCTCAGACCCTTGAACCTCTCCCGACCTAACACCCGTTGGTCTCACCGTCATACTACCATGTTGTACTTTCCATTGTGGATAGTCTGACTGAATATGATCAGGGGAATTGCAAACGAAACAGAATCGAGTTACGTGACAGTCTTTAACAATGTGACCAGTCTTCCCACACTTGTAACATCTTCGGGAATCCACATAACAGTTTCCTTGATGAACACGGTTGCATTTTGGAAATAGTCTTTCAGCTGGTCTGAAATGTGAATGACTATCAAACCTCGGGGATTCGTATTCCTCTAAATCGTACGTCATTTCTTCCAATTTTCTTTTTCCAGTACTCTTATCACCAACGTCTCTCCTATTATCCCGTTCCACATTTTCCGTGGCATCTACTGCGGCTGAGAAGGTATCGGGTCCTTTTGCAATCACTAGCTTTCTAATTTCTGAATTTAACTCGAAAATAAACCTTTCCATCTTCAGAGCCTCTGTGGCAACATAGTACTCTGCGAAGCGAGACTTCTCCAGAAAACGAGCAGTGTAATCCATAACCGATAAACTTCTCTGATGTAGGTTCATGAATTCCTCTTCCAGTTGTCTAACTGCTGCTTGAGGACAAAACTGTCCTTTGAAAGCTGTTGTGAATTCGTCCCAAGTAAAAGTTGAGTACACATCAGATCCTCTAGAGGTAATAAGAGCCTCCCACCAAAAAAGAGCATCTGTCTTCAACATCGCGGTTCCGTATAGCACTTTATCTTCTTCTGCACACTTGCTGGTCCTGAAGACAGCTTTTATCTCTTTCAGCCACCTCATGGCCTTTACTGGATCTCTTCTCCTGAATATGTCGGGGGTTTGCAATTTAGAAACATTTTATAGTCACACTTCCTTGGCACCGGTATGACAGTAGGTGTAATGGGCCTCTCTTCTTCCAGACTAGGATCTGGTATTTCAGTTTCATTATGACGAGTCCGGTCGAACATAGCTTGTATATTCGCTTGCAGTCTTCCCATTTCAGCCGTCAAATCATTTCGTGTAACAAATTTGGTACCTCGCCCCTGAACTCTGCCTCCAGTTCTGCCCCTACCTCTCTCTCCCCCTCTTCCCCTTGTTCCGACTATGGGATTCGTTCAGTTAGGATTTCCTCCTCCCTCCCTATTCGTATTTCGAGTACTGCTTGCCATTCTGTTGATTTAGACAAGATTAATATACACGTAAGCACATACCCCATATAACAAGGTATTCCAGTTCAAACATGTACCTGTAAGATCATAATTACACTGGCCAGGTGTAATCTAAAATTACCTTACATGATGTTACTTCTACCTTTTATACTTAATCATCCCAAGGTTCTACAATAATTGGGACATCCTACTTCACATGCAGTTTAAGTCTAGGTACAGATACGAATACCTAAATCCCTTAAACTAGGGCTCTGATACCATCTGTAACGACCCGGTATCCCAAAAAATACATAATATACATCAATTAACATGTTATACATAACGTCGTTACATTCATAACAAGAGATACATAATAATTCACATACGGTCCCATAGTCTCAGAACTATACAATATAAAACATAAACATTTCCTAATCTTCGTCAGCTATCAACCTCATCCTACACTTTATCCTTCCATTTGCTAATAAAAGATCCTCGACCTGGAATACATATTTTTGAAAACAAAATGAGGGTTAGACCAAACGGTCTAGTGAGATAATCCATGTCAGTTTATTAATCCTTTTTGTAAAACACAAATATACAACAAGTATTCAAATACCAAGCAAGACTCGTGCACCGTGTACCTTTCATCACTTCCCTTGGCCATATTAGTTGGTTGCAAGCCAACTAATAAATTAACTCCACCGTACGACAATTAAAGCCAACACCACCGTACGACAATTACAGCCAATATTCCGCTGTCATATTCCGGCCAACATGCACTTGTGTAATGTAATGCTCATATAAATATAATATACATCTCAATATATTATACTTCAAACATAAACCCATAATCACACTATCTACCACATTCTCAATCCACACATGTATGTAATCCAGTTTGAAAACGTTTTTAAAGTAAAACTCACTGGATTGCTTTATTACAACTCTTCCAAGCCTTTTCCAAAGATTCAGTCTTTCAATACAAATCCACTGAGTCTGAAACAGATTAAATACAAATAACCCCTTACTAAATAAACACATAAGACATACTAGGCTAAGAACTCGAGAAAACTTAAATCCTCCAAAAGTGACTAAACAGCTAAAGTATCCGGACACCTTAAACTACCCGGACAGCACAACCTTTCCGGACAACATAACTAATCCGGACAACATCACTTTCCGGATATTATAAGCAATCCGGTTAGGACACGGACACCAAAGTAATCCGGTTAGGACCCGGACACCAAAGTAATCCGGACACTATCCGGTAACTTGTTTTAACTGGAAACTTATGGAAAAGAAGACTTACCCGGACACTTCATCTACCGGATACCTGCAAGGAAGACTACCGGACACATTCAACCAAAACTACCGGGCACTATCAAAATCATCCGGAAACCTCTGTCTGTTTCCCAATTTATACCCAGAATTCGACTGAATTTACCCTAAACATGAAATTGACTATTCTAATCCGATAGAAACCATCTAAATACAATTACAAACATAAAATACAAAGGAACATACCTTAATATCACTTTTACATACACCAATTTGAAGCTTTTAACCTTAAGACACTTTCTTCCTTTTTCTCCTCTTCTCAAAACACACACGCACATAATTCTGGATATTTTTACTGTTTGATAATATCTGAAGAGGTTAGGAGATAATATCAACCTAATTTACCCATTTAGATCTTAACCTTCTCACTAAAGACCAAAACACCCTTCAACTTATAATTTCACCTAAACTTACCTTAAACATCCATTGTAAAGTTAGTTAAATTTAACGGAAGTAGATTTTTAACTAACGAACTTACCCGGGGTATTACATGAGGGCCAAGAACCCGTAACCAAGACTGAGACAGACGGTTTTAAACTCTATGTTCCCCCTCTCATCTTGGAAGAAAAGATTGTCGAGCTGGAGGAGTCGCTTGAGAAAGAAAGGTTTGTTTTCCAAAACGAAAAGAAAACGCTAATCTCTGAGATTGAGAAACTCAATTCTGAGAAACTTGAGAATCTACAACCGGTCAAACCGAAGTTGTGTCTGATGAAGGACAGGAAATCCTTCGGGAAGAAATCACGAAACTCACATCAAAGCTGGTTGCTTTGGCAACAGATGCGATGCAAGCGTATGCGAAAAATGGTCAGCTCCAAGAGCAAATTGACCAATTCAAATCTGAGAAGCAGATTTCACCCGAATCTTCCTCGAATTCATCTGAAATGTCTTCGTGTAAAGCTTTTATTGGTCAAATATCTACCCCACAAGACGGCAACAATTCTCAAGACGAGTGTGTTAAAAGGAATTTAAACTCTGATTTTTTCCTAGCTTCCGCACCAAATTCCCTAAAGCACACTGCCACTAAGTGTTCCTCTCCTTCCTCACCTGATCCAAGTCCTGCAATTCCGGAGATCGATTTTTCTGAATTTATGAACTCCGTTGGTAATTCTGATGGAGAGTTTGAGTCGTTCCCTTTCGACAAACCTCTTCCGAGCCACACTGATTTTCTATCACCCGTAGTCAATCGACCGGTCAACTTTCTAAAGGGTACCTGTTCTAACACTAAGGCCCCAGCTGTGATTGAGATTCCTAAATCTAAACCTGTTCCTCAAAACCAATCACAACCGAGGCAAAAGACCGAACAATTGCCTACCAAAAATCCTATTTCCTTAAAAGTCACTGACCAAGATGTCAATGTGGGTTTAGATAAAACCGGCCCGCCTAATCAAGATAAATCAAAGAGGCTAGCTAAGGAATCCATTCCGAAAGAGGCATCAAAGTGTTTTAACACTGTTTTCCATCCTAGGATGAATAAGCATGATTGCGCATTGAATCATAGGAATAATTTTGTTAAACGAGATGTTAATTTTCCAATTAAACTATACTCAATTCAGCAATTGATTCAATTATCGCATGATTGCTTATGTTGTTCTAGTTGTGGTTGGAATAACTTTGATGATATCAATAACAATGATTGGTTTGGGTCATATCACATGTATAAGCATACACCCAAACGCAAACCCCGTAATAACAAGAGAAAATATCATAAACAACGAGGTCCTCTAACAGAGGTTAAACCACAGCGGGAGACCAAACCCATTCCAAAACGGGCTTCTCCCACTGGGGTTAGACCGGCACTCAAGAGGCAACCTGCTACAAAACCTGTTCCTCCAAAAGGTGTAAATTCTACACCTAAGAGGCAACATGTGCCAAAACCAGTTACTCCAAACGGTGTAAATTCTACACCCAGGAGGAATACTGTCTCAAAGCAGGTTCCTCCGAAAGGTGTCAAACCTAACCCTCCCAGACCCAAGCAAATTTGGGTACCAAAGGTCCGCTAATCTTGTTTTGCAGGACGGTCATGTGTGGTTCTTACACTCTGGATGCTCCACGCACATGATCGGAAGGAGGGAGCTGCTCAAGATCTACAAGGAACTATATTACGAAGACGTGAGGTTTGTCTATACCTGTGCTTTCACGACCCGGTCATGTGTTTAGGGGGAGCATGATCAGCCATCAGGTAAGGTGTAAATCAAGAAAAGAGAAGTGCAACTTGATGTGTCCAACCAGAACTCTGAATGTAGTAAACAGCGTTGATGGGTTTATCAGTGAAGAAGTTGGTAATGAAAGATTTATTCATTCAGAATCCAACAAAGTCATTTTATTCAGATTAAATGACTTAGTGAAATACAGTGATGTTACTTTGAAGATGACAGTATCAAAGATGAAAGCATATGTTGAGAATGTCAGAACTTTTGTAAAATTAAAGTGTATCAGATGTGTGAATGAAAGACTGGAGCTCAGAAACAAAGTCAGAAAGTGTCATGAATGGATGCTATTAGAAGAAAATCCTAAGAAATTACTTCACATTGACTTTGTATTCCCTTCAGAATACCAAGTGAATGGTGTATATTCTGATGAGGCTGAAAAAGCTATTCCAGAAGCATTGTCTACTCAAGAAGATGTTCAGATGCAAAATGCTGAACAAGCAGAGAAATCAGAAGCCAATGAAGAAGAAGTGCTAGTTGATCTGAATGGTTTATTTCTAGAATATGATTTGCCAAAATTATTTCAACCAAGAGATGTGAATTTTCAGAGTGTTTATCATGACAAATTAGAATTTTCTCAGAGATTTCGTGATGAGTTGATAAGATGTGTGGGAAAGAAGAAGCAGTCTGTATACTCTGAGTTCTTGATTACTGGAATTAGAGAAATTTGTATCAAGAAGTTTAAGAAAAATGAATATTATGGGTTTGAGGTTCTGAGAGAAGATGGAAAAGTGTACTACTTTGCTGAAGCTGATTTTGACAAGATTTCAGTATTTGACTTCTATCGATTGTATAGTCTTTTGGGAGATAAAGATACTAGCAAGTACATGAAGGAAAGAGGAGCATTGGCAACTGTTTGGGCAAAAAAATCACGTCGCTCGACCGCGACAAGAACAGGTAAGACGTATGATTAGGGACTATATCTTGTATTAAGATAAGGTCTTGACAAAGACCCAGAGCACCATTGTCGTCCCTCATAAAAGGTAAGTCGAGAGTTCCTTACGATGCTCGACCATAGCGTCGCCCGATCCGCATGACTGTTATATAAGGACGTGCGACTTCGACCGAAGCTATCGTTAACCATAACCATTTGTTAAGTGTTTAATGCAGGAGTCAAAGTCATTAAGGAGCAACAGATATAACCGACGCAACCATCAACGATCGATAGCCGTAATGGACGAAGATCATCATGGATAATCAATCCGACAACCGTTACAGACCGTTCCAGCCGTTGTAGCCGTTGATCAAAGCATTAATGGAGCTAATTAATGACGCGAATACTATAAATACCAAGCTAAGTCTTCACATCAAGGATCATCAGTTAACATCCGATACACATCAGCAATCATCAGCGAACATCACCGAACAACAGAGAAAAACATTCAAGCTCATAGCTAAGAACCCTCAAACTCTGGAAATCAAGTATTGAAAGCCAGAACCCTACAGCGAACTCAAGAACACTCGAAGAAAAGCTCAAGTCATCGCTCTCGACGCACGCCAACAGCTTTCGACCAACAGTTGTTTACACTTTGTATTCACACGACAAACACCTATTTTTACGTACAAACACTTGTACTTTACATTTCGAAGAATTTCCTTCATCTGTATTGTAACCCTTGTACGACCGATGCCAGTATCGAAGGACATCGCCCCTGATTGGTGACCATAGTGCAGCGACGATACCCACTGTCGTCCGCATGTTTTTTCCTCGATTGAGGTTTTTCCTGCGTCATCAAATCCTTTGTCTCATTTATTTTTCCCTCATCGCACGTATCGTCGAAAGATCCTTTCTTTAGTTGATTAAGTCCACATCGACCTTCAGTTGTCCCTTTGGTGCGATTTTTTGCATTAACAGTTTGGCGCCATCCGTGGGACTTCATCTAGAGAAAATCCTCGTCGAACGTGCATTCTACTAACGGTTTCTTGGAGTTTCTTCTGTTTTCAACTGCAGGATAATTGACAACCCCTGGAAATTCACAACAAACCGCTGCTCAGATGTATCAGGAGCTCGAAGTCGCCAGGAATCAACTTAATGCAATGGCAGAGCAGAATCGTAGGGCAGCTGAGGAGATTGCGCGGTTAAGAAATCCTTTTGGACCTCAAAATGGTCCTAGACCGTTCGTGCATAACCCAGTTCCAGGATCATTCAATCAGAATGGTCCCAGATCATTTATCCAGAATCCAGATGCAGGACCGGGTCCATCCGCGCAGAATCAGCATCCAGGTCCGTTTGAATCAAGAAAAGAGAAGTGCAACTTGATGTGTCCAACCAGAACTCTGAATGTAGTAAACAGCGTTGATGGGTTTATCAGTGAAGAAGTTGGTAATGAAAGATTTATTCATTCAGAATCCAACAAAGTCATTTTATTCAGATTAAATGACTTAGTGAAATACAGTGATGTTACTTTGAAGATGACAGTATCAAAGATGAAAGCATATGTTGAGAATGTCAGAACTTTTGTAAAAGAAAAGTGTATCAGATGTGTGAATGAAAGACTGGAGCTCAGAAACAAAGTCAGAAAGTGTCATGAATGGATGCTATTAGAAGAAAATCCTAAGAAATTACTTCACATTGACTTTGTATTCCCTTCAGAATACCAAGTGAATGGTGTATATTCTGATGAGGCTGAAAAAGCTATTCCATAAGCATTGTCTACTCAAGAAGATGTTCAGATGCAAAATGCTGAACAAGCAGAGAAATCAGAAACCAATGAAGAAGAAGTGCTAGTTGATCTGAATGGTTTATTTCTAGAATATGATTTGCCAAAATTCTTTCAACCAAGAGATGTGAATTTTCAGAGTGTTTATCATGACAAATTAGAATTTTCTCAAAGATTTCGTGATGAGTTGATAAGATGTGTGGGAAAGAAGAAGCAGTCTGTATACTCTGAGTTCTTGATTACTGGAATTAGAGAAATTTGTATCAAGAAGTTTAAGAAAAATGAATATTATGGGTTTGAGGTTCTGAGAGAAGATGGAAAAGTGTACTACTTTACTGAAGCTGATTTTGACAAGATTTCAGTATTTGACTTCTATCGATTGTATAGTCTTTTGGGAGATAAAGATACTAGCAAGTACATGAAGGAAAGAGGAGCATTGGCAACTGTTTGGGCAAAAAAATCACGTCGCTCGACCGCGACAAGAACAGGTAAGACGTATGATTAGGGACTATATCTTGTATTAAGATAAGGTCTCGACAAAGACCCAGAGCACCAGTGTCGTCCCTCATAAAAGGTAAGTCGAGAGTTCCTTACGATGCTCGACCATAGCGTCGCCCGATTCGCATGACTGTTATATAAGGACGTGCGACTTCGACCGAAGCTAACGTTAACCATAACCATTTGTTAAGTGTTTAATGCAGGAGTCAAAGTCATTAAGGAGCAACAGATATAACCGACGCAACCATCAACGATCGATAGCCGTAACGGACGAAGATCATCATGGATAATCACTCCGACAACCGTTACAGATCGTTCCAGACATTGTAGCCGTTGATCAAAGCATTAATGGAGCTAATTAATGACGCGAAGACTATAAATACCAAGCTAAGTCTTCACATCAAGGATCATCAGTTAACATCCGATACACATAAGCAATCATCAGCGAACATCACCGAACAGCAGAGAAAAACATTCAAGCTCATAGCTAAGAACCCTCAAACTCTGGAAATCAAGTATTGAAAGCCAGAACCCTACAGCGAACTCAAGAACACTCGAAGAAAAGCTCAAGTCATCGCTCTCGACGCACGCCAACAGCTTTCGACCAACAGTTGTTTACACTTTGTATTCACACGACAAACACCTATTTTTACGTTCAAACACTTGTACTTTACATTTCGAAGAATTTCCTTCATCTATATTGTAACCCTTGTACGACCGACGCCAGTACCGAAGGACATCGCCCCTGATTGGCGACCATAGTGCAGCGACGACACCCACTGTCGTCCGCAGGTTTTTTCCTCGATTGAGGTTTTTCCTGCATCATCAAATCCTTTGCCTCATTTATTTTTCCCTCGTCACACGTATCGTCGAAAGATCCTTTCTTTAGTTGATTAAGTCCACATCGACCTTAAGTTGTCCCTTTGGTGCAATTTTCGGCATTAACAACAACTATAAGGGATGCAATGCTTTATATTCTAAGATGGTATGCTTACACTGATTTTCAAGTTTCTTTGCATGTGCATAGACCATGTGTCTATCTTTTAAAACCAAATAATGATTATGAGCAACTAAGTGCTTTGAAGACTGGATATATTTGTACACAACCAGAATTGGGTATCATACTGAAGAACAAAAGAAGTGAAAAGATGTTCTTCAGAGTAAGTGAAGTTGCTAAGTGCTGCTCTGAAACTCTAAGATTTATCAAGAACAGTTTGAAGAAAAAGCTACAAAGAGGAATTCAAATTAAAGAGACACAAGAGATAATGGAAAAGATTGATAGAAGATTAGCTTTGAGAAATGTGATTCTTCTGAAGATCGTGTCTGCTTTAAAGGAGTTTAATGTTGATCAATACATGCTTGTTTGACAAAAGGGGGAGATTGTTAGAACTGAAGTTTGTCAAAAAGCCTAAGTGTTGAAGTCTGAACTGAAGACTCAGACTTCTGAGAAAGAAGGCTCAGAAGTTCTGATTGGGAAGCATTGCAAAGATTGCTAAGTATCAGTTCTGAACAGAAGGCTCAGAGTTCTGAGTAGGAGACTCAGAAGATCTGAAGATTAAGATGAAAATGTCAAGTGATCAACTATATGTTCTGAAGTGCTTAATTAGAAGGATGTTCAGAAGTTCTGAACATGTTGCTCAGAACTTATGTCTTAGGACATTTTCAGTTATATTCTGTTAGTCATTAGAACACGTGTAATTGTTCTATTGGTTTGTCATGTATATGTACTGCAGTTTTAGCTTTTCTTTACATTATATATAGGAGTTAACAACTGTAAGCTAACTAACTTTACACATAACTTTGAATAGCTTTTGTATTCTCTTTGTAATCTTTGAGAGACTCTCTCTAGATCTGTAATTTGTTCTTGAATGAATATGAAGCTTTTGGATCCAATTCTCTATTATTCTACTGTTTGATTGTTCTTGATTGATCAATTGCATTGTAAGATTGAATCCTGGTTTCTACAAGTATAAATAGAAGGCTATTGTAGAGCTTTTCTAGTAACTTTGTACAACACACACACACACACCAGATTAGAGCAGATTATTTTCACGCACTTTCGGTGTTCTTGGTGTTTATGAAGAATTAAATAGAAGTGAATCATTGAGCTAAACTGTTGTCTCATTACTGCTTTTCTATTTTAATTTTGTGTGTGATTTCTACCAACGATATCTCTTTAGTTCTGTCTAAAAACGCTTCCGTACATAATTTCGTTTGAACTATTGAGATTAATATCATTGTTGAGTCTATATTGGGATCAACACATATCTCATAAGTTGAGCGTCGATCCATCGTTCAAACCCATAAAGCAAAAATGTCGCAAGTTCGCCCCTGAGCGAAACAAGGTAATCCATGATGAGGGCGACAACTTGCTTAAGACCGGAAAGATCAGAGAAGTAAAATACCTCGACTGGTAAGCCAACGTCATGGTCGTACAAAAGAAAAACGGGAAGTGGTGAGTGTGCATCAATTTCACACACCCCAACAAAGCCTGTCCTAAAGATCCATTCCCACTACCCCATATCGACGCTATGGTCGACGCAACTGCAGGACATGAACCCCTAATGTTCATGGATGCTTACTCAGGATATAACCAGATCCGAATGCATGCCGACGGCCAGGAGAAAACTGCTTTTATGACAGATAAAGGCATCTACTGTTATAAGGTCATGCCTTTTGGCCTGAAAAATGCAAGATCGATGTACCAAAGACTGGTCAAGAAGATGTTCGAGGAACGCCTTGGAGACACGATGGAAGTGTACATTGACGACATGCTCGTCAAGTCCAAACAAGTGTCCGATCACGTTGATCATCTGAAGAAATCTTTCGAAATCCTTCGGGAATACCAAATGAAGTTAAATCCTACGAAATGCTCCTTCGGAGTAAGTGCCGGGAAATTTCTGGGATATATGGTCACCCGACGTGGGATTGAGGCTAATCCTGATCAAATCAAAGTTCTGGTCAATATAAAATCTCCTAGAAACATCAAAGAAGTCCAACGAATCACAGGTCGTGTGGCAGTGCTGATCGGTTTATATCCTGATCATCCGACATGTGTCATTTGTTCTACAGCATCTTATGGAAAAACAGGGGTTTTGATTGGACAGACGACCACGAGCGGGCTTTACAAATGTTAAAAGAATACATGGCAGCTCCGCCCCTATTATCGAAACCGAAGGACAACTGTATCTCGTCATAAGTCCTCACTCCGTAAGCGCCGTCTAAACTAGAAGGATGACAAGCAACAGCTTCCAATTTACTATGTTAGCAAATCCTTGCTAGATGCAAAGACATGATATACGTCTATGGAAAAACTACTATTATCGCTAGTCACAAGTGCCAAGAAGTTACGACACTACTTCGAGTCTCATCCTATCACTGTCGTGACTAACTTTCCCCTCAAGTCTGTCCTGAGAAAACCTGACCTGACAGGATGACTAGCAAAATGGAGGGTCTACCTCAGAAGTTACGAAATTAATTTTAAGCCTCGTACGACAATTAAATCGCAAGTCCTAGCTGACTTTGTCGCCGATTTTAGTCCTGAACTAGAGAAAGAAGCACAAGACGAAGCCTATACTGTGGCGACTCCTGACAACACGACCTGGACGCTCCACGTAGACGGTTCTTCAAACGCCAGAGGAGTAGGTCTTGGCATCGTCTTAAAGTCGCCACAGGGAGGCAAGATGGTGTACTCCATACGATGTGATTTTAAAGCCACCAACAACAAGGCAGAGTACGAAGCCCTGATCGTAGACATGAGCATGGCCCACGACTTGGGAGCAACCAGACTTCACGTCAGAAGCGATTACTTATTGGCTGTAAACCAAATGAACTGGGAATTTGCGACAAAAGACTCCAAGATGACAGCCTATCTCAAAGTGGCCAAAGAAAAATTGAAAATGTTTGATCCGTTCTCGATCGAGCAGATCCCTAGAGATCAAAACACTAAAGACGATGCGCTAGCAAATCTTGAATCAACACTCAACAAGTCGTCGTTTGACGCCATCCCTATGGTCCATCTAGCGACCTTGTCTATCGAGGACTCCGAAAAGATCCATGTCCTCGAAGAAGAGAATGGTTGGTCGTACGACATTAAGAATTATCTTATGCACGACCAACTACCCGAAGACAAGATGGAAGCTCGAAAGATTCGATTCAAAGATTCAATATATCTTATAATCGACAACAGGCTCTATCGACGATCATTGATGGGCCTGAGCCTAATATGTATCGATAATCAGGAACAAGTGCAAAACATTCTGAAAGATATGCACGATGGCGAATGTGGTAACCACTCCGGTGGTCGTAGTCTTGCAAATCGGATATCCCGACAAGGCTACTATTGGCCGACCCTAAGGCAGGACGCCATCAGGTATGTCCAAAGCTGCGATTCATGTCAGCGACATCCAGGTATGACACACCAGCCTTCTGAATCATTGCACACGACATTAATCCCATAGCCCTTCATGAGATGGGGAATAGTTATTGTCGTTAAGTTACCTCCTGCCTCTGGGCATAAAGTCTTTTTATTAGTCCTTACGGATTATTTCTTTAAATGGGTAGAAGCTGCTGCCTTCTCCCAGGTTCGGGATAAAGAGGTCATGTCTTTTATCCAGACTAACATTATCTGCAGGTTCGGAATTCCCTTCGGGATCGTATGTGACAATGTATCACAATTCATAAGTGATCGCATGCAACAGTTCTGCGAGGATCGTAATAAAAAACTTATAACCTCGACTCTACATTACCCTCAATCTAACGGTCTTGCGGAGTCTAGCAACAAAGTGATCATCAACTCGATAAAGAAAAGACTAAAGGCCGCGAAAGGAAGATGTGTCAAAGAACTCCCATCTGTCCTATGGGTCAATCGTACGACACCACAGACATTAACAGGACAAATGCCATTCTCATTGTTCTATGGCTGTGAAGCCGTTTTACCTATTGAGACGCAGCTCCCGACATCGAGGAATACATCTGTCGACCATAATTTGGTGGATCTAAGTTACGAACTCGACACTCTCGAAGAGCTAAGAGAATCTTCCTTAATAAAAATGGCATCGCAAAGACAAGTTGTCGAACGACATTTTAACAAAAATGTTAAGATCAAAGTCTTTCAGGAAGGTGACTTCGTCTTACGACGAGTCTTCCAAAACACCAAGGAGCCAAATGCAAGTAAGTTATCCACTAAGTGGGAAGGACCCTATCGCATATCTGAAGTCATGAGAAAAGGTGCTTATAGGTTCCAGACCTCCCACTAAGTGGGAAGGACCCTATCCAACAAGACATCCCACGTAGTTGGAATGCAATACATCTAAAGAAATATTTCTTTTGAGATTTTTTCCTACGATTTAATATCCTCAACGGTTACTGACTTAAGCATCAGAGGGTCGTTGGTCTTACCAACGACCACCCCTGAATTTTACATTGTAGGATCGCATAATCGCACGAACGCCAGACTTACAATCTGTATCGTATAAAACAAAGTTTTCACGACTAAATATATCACGAATGATATTTCATAATTGATATATTATGATTGATATCTTACGACGTATATCGTGTACCCTCCGATTACTATGTTACAACATGTATCCAACGATCCAAGTTCCAGTGGATAAGTCTTACGACTTTGACTCCATAATATTTTTGCCTTAGTCGCATGATCATAAACAAGAGAACATAAGTACCGATGTCGTACTGCATTTTCTAATTTGAACAATGGATTTCTATCTGCCTTAGTTGCTCGATCCATAAGTCATACGATTCATGTTATTTTCTTTTATTTTGTTTATGTACGACAAAGTAAATGCATGACAATAGTTCATGTTTGACAAAAGCATACTTGCATTAATGTTAAAAACATTACAATACGAGGGAACGACCACCAACGGTCGCCCCGAAAAGGTAAGTACAGGGAAAACAAAAAAGCCTACTGAGGGCCCTGGGTGACCCCTGCGTCGTCTGCGTCCTTGCCCCTTGCTTCGACTTCCGCAGAATCGCCATCATCGATCTTATCCTCCTGTTCGAGATCCTCTTCGGTCTCGACATTCTCAAGGTAAGACGTGACATCGGCCTTAGCGCCAGCCATGGGATCTTTCCCCTGCAGGCGACGGCGCATGATCACCGCCCTGGCCTTCTTAAGGGTAAGCGCCTCGAAAGAGAGGAGCTTCTCCTCAAGGGCTGCCGTCTTGGCCTCAATTGCCTTAACCGACGACCTATGTTCCCCCACCTGATTTTTGCGCGCGGTGAGGATAACTTTGGTCGCCGTGGCCTCTGCCTCATAGGCAGAGGCCCTCTCCAACGCCTCCTTCAGGCGACTCTGGAGCTCCTCTTTCTCCCAGGACATCGCCTCTAGATGGCTCCGGAGGTCATCCAGTTAAATGGAGAGAGACTCCGCATTGGCCTTCGCCCCCTGCTCCTCTTCCTGAGCTAGACGCTCGTCCTTCTGAGCCCGTTGCAGCTCCTCAACGGCGGAAGGATTGGCCTTTTGGAGCTCCTCTATTTGGCCAAAAAGGCATAGAGACGCCTGGAACGCCTGCAGTCACAAGTTAAAAGTAAGTTATACACACTTACGATATAAAAAGAAAAACATACGACAAAAGGTTCAGGAATCACCAGGAATGAAAGTCCTGCGACATGAGACCCCGTATAATCCACAAGAACGGCCTGGTAGCGTTCAACGAAGGATGGCAGAAGGAATTTCCCCAAGATTGGGAAAATCTTCGCCCTATCAAGGACGTCATTCGCCAAAAAGTTAGACGGGAAGGAAAAATTGACCGTCGTAACTCTGGAGACTTCCTCGACCTGAGGACCCTTCCCCCGATCCCTAGGGACGGACGACCCATGTAGTGCTGGCATCGCCCCCGACACACCCAAAGGCGTCTTCGCCTTCTCAGGAGTGGAGACCTTTGCAGGAACCCCACCCGTTGAAGACGGTTCCCTCAGGGAGTCACCCTCGTCTTTTTCAACGCCTCCGACTCAGAAGGCGGAGGATCTTTCCTCTTCCGCTCTTTGGTCCTACGAGCCAAAGCCAGATGTGCTTCCCTCTTTGACTTGGTCGGAGTGGATTGCTTTTGACTCCTCTCCTCTGCGAAAAATCAAAAAGAAAATGTCAGAACTTGTAGAGGTCTCCTTCTGACTCCTCTCCTCTGCGATTGAAGCTTTAAACACTTCGGCAGTCGAAGCTTCTTCAGGTGTCGTACGACCCAAGGAAAAAGATCTATCATCAACATCATAAGAGAGAAATCTTGCAATCTTCTCCTCTGTATCAGGAGAAGGCTCGACTCCAGAAAAGTCGAAAACTGAAACAAACGACAAAAAATAGACGAAATAAAGCTAATAAAAGCATACGACAGAGAAGAGACTATATACCATCGATGTTCCACCCGGGTACGACCCATGAGGCATCCTCGTCAAGCTGACCAAGAACGTACCTGTTGATCCAAACCCTCAGTGATTTGATAATGACTCTTTAAGAAACACTTAGGGGCTGTTTGTTTGCATCTGAATGATGCCATTCAGATGTTAATGTCTGAATCGGTCAGACAAGAGGCTGTTTGGCTACCCAGTTTAAAATGTCTGAATCGCTCAACTAGGTCTGGATCGCTCAACTCCCCCTCCCTCCCCTATTTCGTTCAGACTTCACTTTTTCCACCATTGCCCCTCTCTCTCAACGGTCGTTTCATGTTGCTTGCCTAACCGATCATGGTTTCTCTTCTCTAGCCGCACGCCCTAATCTATCTCTGCCTTGCCATCGATCGCACCAGATACACCATCGATTTCTCCCTTAAATCGATCGCACGAGGTCGATTTCTGCTTCTGGATACAATCGATTTCTACCAGTTAAAAGGTATACATTTATCTGGTTTATATCGAAGAGAAATAGAAAACAACAAAGCAGATCGATTTCTGCCATTTATTTCATTAATGATAAACATTTTCTTCTTCAAATCGATTTCTGCCATTTTTCTATTTGGTTTTGATTGTATCTGGTTTGTTGTTCTCTACTTCTCTTGTGGGTGTTATAATCTGCAATTTTTGGTTTGTGGGTTTCACTTCATGGGTGTTTTTATGGTTTCTGTTTACTTGATTTCTGGGTTTCCATTTCTCTTGTGGGTGTTATAATCTCCATTTTGGTATGTATTTGAACCCAATCGATTTGGTGTGTATGTATTTGAACTCTAAATTGGTACATGTGCATATTAAAAACCTACTATTTGGTACTATGCTAGTTGTTTGGTAATTGATGAACACCATGTTTTTGATGGTTTTGTATATAATGGTTATTATATATTGGTTTTGTATATAATGGTTTTGATGAACACCATGAATACATGTGCATAATGGTTTTGTATATAATGGTTTTGATGAACACCATGAATTTGAATTTGATGGTTTTGTATATAATGGTACCTGTGCATATGAAAACCTACTGCCCAAAGTTTAATTTTCATTTAATACAAAACTGGGTGTAAAATGGTAATTTTATGCCATTCAGACGGTTGATTCAGAGCAGTTTCCAAACAATCATTTTCTATCTGACACTAAATCATACAGAGTCTCTTAATCATTCTGGCCACTTAATCATACTGCACCAAATCTTTCAGTTTTTGCCAAACAGCCCCTTAGTGAAAATTGTAAGTAGACAATATGTATTAGAGTTTCACTATCGCGGATAAGTACTATGACTCTACAGTACCGCTGATAGGAAACTCATGTTCTTTAATTTACACATTCAGCGAAATTGTTCATCAGCAAGCCCTGAGCTTGTTCAGTCTTACTGATGATCGCTGATAGTTTTAGTTGTTTACTTATGATCCCTGAAGACAAGTTTCACGTCAACAAAGTTCTACGCTGAAGTCGAAGATCAAGCCAAAGAACCAGCGACAAGTCTACAAATGAACTGATGTGGATATCAGCGAAGCCAAAACCTGTCCACTCAACGTGAAGTTTCAAGTAGAAGACTTAAGCGATCGCTGAACTTTGTCACTCGCTGACAAAGTACTGTTCAACGAACGTTGATCATGAAGTCTCCTCTACAAGTTACTTTTGTCTTAACCCCTTGCACGTCTCTGTACGAACTGTCAGAACGGACATCCCTTTTGTCCAGAATCGTACAACCAACTCTGATTCTACACTTTTTATCATGCGGCTAATAGGTTGTCTACCAAGGTCAAAACATGCAACCAATCAGCTGCTTCCATGTGTAAAGTTGTACTGATATGCATTTAATGCATGCAGTATATAAGAAGAAACCATACTTCAAATTGAAGTGCGCGGCCATCTTCTTCTCTCTACTACTTTGTGTTAGAATATTATACTTAATATTGTTATCTGCTTTCTAGCTTAATTCTAGTGCAAGAATTCTTAGTGGTCTCTTAACTCGTTTAGATTAGGTTTAATCCTTAATCTTGTTCCGCAACAAGTTGTAAATTGTTTGATAAATATCAATAAACAATTTAGAAAAGTAAAATATGTGTGTTTGTATTCAACCCCCCCCCCCCCCCCCCCCCTTCTACAAACTTGTATAACCCTTGCGGGACCAACAAGTGGTATCAGAGCGGATTGTTTAATCTCATAAACAAGATCTTGCTTATACTAATCTTTTCTCTTCCTTACTATTTCTCATAATGGCTACCAACACAAACACAAACTATATTGACACCGGTTCTCTTCCAAAACCTCCTAGATTTTCCAGAGATAACTTTAATCTGTGGAAAAATAGGATAATACTCTTCTTAGAAGGTGTAGATCCTACTATGACTTATTACATCGAAAATGGACCATATATTCCTGTTAGGATTGATCCTGATATCAGAGCTGCCATTCCTGAAAGAATCATTCCTAAGGAACCTCACAATTGGTTTGATGAAGATAAGAAGAAGGTGGCTATCGACACTAAAGCCATATCTATCCTCTCTATGGCTCTTCCTGACGAAGGCTATCATTCCGTCATGAACCTGAAAACCTCCAAAGCCATGTAGCACACAATCTGTGTTACATATGAAGGTACGTCTGAAGTCCATGACTCAAGAAAGATCAACCTGGTAAGACAGTACGAAAGCTTCATTTGTGGTAAGAATGAATCTCTCTCTGAAGTACATCAACGGTTTAACTGTTTAATTATTGATCTGAAAACCGTTGGTAAGGAATATTCTAAATTTGAAGTTCTGACAAAGTTCCTAGAATGTTACCTGAAAGCTGGGACAGCTATTCAATGTGTCTCAAGCTATAAAAGGATCTAAAATCTATGACTCTCTCTACCTTATATGGAACTATGCTCAATCATGAGCAGTCGTGTCATCTTAAGAAGAATCTTGTAAAAGATTCCAAAAGAACTTGATTTACTCTTAGAGTCACCTTCCACTCAGCGATCTACTATCACTGTCACTGAGTTGGAAAGTAATTTTGAATGCTCATCAGATGTTGATTCTTCAGAACTTGATGAATCTATGGCACTCCTATCTAATAAGTTCAGGAGATTCGCCAGAAAGAATAATTTTAGAAGGAATAAACCTCTTGCACTCACTGACAAGCCAAAATCATCAACCCCTGTTGATAAGGCTACTGCTACCTGCTTTAACTGTGAGAAAGTATGACACTTTGCTAGTGAATGCAGGTCAAAGAAAGTCTATAAACCCTCAGCTTCCTTTAAGAAATCCTCTAACCCTAGGGCTAGAGATGAAAAATACAAAAAATTGAAAGAAATATATTCAAAGTTGAAAAGCTTTAAGAAGAAAGGCAAAGGCTTGGTCGCTGACTTTGATAGGGCTGCCTCTGACATTGAATAATCATCTGACTCTGAAGATGATGATGAGGCCAATCTAGGCCTCACGGCAAAAATTGAAGAAGAGGAAGAAAATTCTGACATTCCATCTACTTCAGCATCTGTTACTAAGGTATCAACTTCCTTCTTTACTAATATTTCAGATATTGATGAAGCAGATAGTCTTCGGAAAATCGATCTCCTGACTATGAATTTATATGATGCCATGAATGGCAAGGCCATAGTTGAAAATCACAACCTTGATCTCGCTGAACAACTTAAAAACCGTCACCTTCAAATAGAAAAGCTTTCTAAAATTGAAGAAGATTTAAAAGATCAAGTCCATTTAAATCAACTAGTCAAAATCGAATGTGAAGAAGCTATCGCTGCATTAAAAGCTGAAAAAACTACTGTTGAAGGATGGTGTAAATCCTCAACAATGATCACTAAGATAATAAATTCTCAGATTCCCTTGAGTGACAAACGTGGTCTTGGTTACAAAGCTGACGCTGAAGAACCAACCACTGATCATTCCATGCTTAAGTTTGGAACGTTTGTGTCCTCTATCCCTGACACATCCTCATCCCAGTGTTCCTCTTAAAAAACTCCCATCCCTGAGGAAAACCCTACCTTAATCTCTAAAGGTAAAGGAAAAGAAAAAGTTTTAAATCAAAAACCTCATAAGGGTACCTTCGTACCTAAGCTGAATGCTTCTAAAGCTTCAGTGACTTATCCCTCTACTTCTAAGAACAAGATCCCTGGATTTATTCAGCAATCTACTCCTAGACTCAGAGTGGATATTATTGGTAAGAAATCCGAAGAACTGATTGTTCCTCCTATTTCCAATGCCAAAGGTATACTTGGTGCTGGCCCTGCTCATTTAAATTTATCAGCTAAGCATGCAAATGTTCCTAAAGCTACTTTTAGCTATAGGAAATGTTATCACTGTGGACTTACCGATCACATTGCTAGTAATTGCCCCATAGCCACCAAAGCTGAAAAGTTAGCTAAGGTGAAGATCAATGCCCCCAAGGCAAAGAAGACCAATCCTGGTGCAAATCAGGTTAAGGAAAAACAAACCACTGAGGTTATGAAATTAACCAAAGTGAAGAATAGTTCTGAAGCTGAATCTTTAAATGCTGCGAAGATTGATGAACCTTCCACTTCCTCAACCACCACTGATAAGTATGGGCCCATGATAAAATGGGTGCCCAAGTAAAACTAATCTTCCTTTGTTTGCAGGTTCGGAAGGGTATCTGGTATCTTGATAGCAGATGCTCTAGACATATGACTGGAAAGAAAAACCTGCTCACTGTGTATAAGGAAGAGAAGGGTCCCTCAGTGACCTTCGGTGGAAACGGAAAAGGCTATACCAGAGGGTTTGGTGTACTCTCAAATGGTACAACAAACTTCAGAAGAGTCGCATATGTTGAAGGACTGAAGCACAATCTTCTAAGCATCAGTCAGCTGTGTGATAAGGATAACAAAGTGATTTTCACTAAGGAATCCTACTTTGTCACTGACAAAAAGGATAAGATAGCTCTCAGCGGATACCGTATGGAAAATGTTTATGTTATAGACATGGACTCTACAACCACTGAGAACTCTTGTTTCTTCTCAAAAGCATCATCTGATTCCATCTGGGTATGGCATAAGAGGCTCTCTCATCTCAACTTCAAGACACTGAATACTCTTTCTTCTAAAGAGTTGGTTACTGGTCTACCTCAACACTCATATGCCAAGGAGTCTCTATGTTCAGCGTGTGATAAAGGGAAACAAACCAAAGCAAGCTTCAAGTCTAAGCAAGTTTACTCAATGTTATCTCCTCTACAACTTCTCCATATGGATTTGTTTGGCCCTGTTAACAAACAATCAATCACGGGAAAGAAATATACCTGGGTAATGTTTCTCCGTTCTAAGAGTGACACCCTTGAAGAACTCATCACTTTTGTCAGGAAAATGGAAGTCCTGAACAACATGACCGTTCGCTCAATAAGGAGTGATCATGGGACTGAATTCAAAAACAGTTCTCTTGATTCCTTCTTTGAAAGCAAGGGTATTTCTCACATTGTTAGGGTAAAATATGTGTTGATTTAAAGTTCAAGGGTTAATTTGTAATAGATTAAACTTAGTCCATTGTGAACGGGCCGTGGGCTTGTTACCACGGGCCCAGCGTATATAAAGTGCAATTAGCTTAGAAATTAGCTAGTTGTCTCATTTAGCTTTTCTGCTTTACACTGTAATTCTCTCTAAATCAATAGCTAAGTGGGCAGCCTTTGTGAATCATATCAACTGTTCTTATTTGCTTTTTCACAAACATAATCGTTGCACGGATCTGGATTCTACAATTGGTATCAGAGCAGACAGACGGATTCGATTCAAAGTATCATTCTTTGATTTCTGGTTAGTTTGACCTTTTCGCGTCTGACTTTTCTTGAATTTTTGATTCTGTGATTCTGCGTAAATTGATTGTTTTTGCTTATTGGGTTGTGTTAGCATTATCATTATAAGTGTTTCTGCAAATTTTCACATCCTAATTCGTTCGTTTGATTGGTCAATGTTGGTTCCCAGATTCACGTCGTATCACGATAATGGTAGTTAAATAGACAGCGGAAGCATTTAAATATAAAGCCATTAAAGTGAGTGATTGTATGAGACGATATGTAAACTGTGATATCAAATATAGAACAGGAATATGATAACAAGATCAAATAAGAAACGCTGCTCGTATATTGATAAAGATAACACCAAGAACAAGATCAATGGTGTATCTACGAGACTTAGGCATAACAGAGGTCTTCACTTCAACAGAGCGTGTTATGACAGAACTCTGTTGGTCTTCGGGTATGAACAGTTCTTCTGTTGATCTTCTGCCAGAGCTCTGTTGAGCTCCGTTGGTTCCACCAGAACTCTGTTGAGTTCTGTTGGTCTTTTTTGTTGGTCTTCTAAGTCTTCTGCTTTATCTCTGTAGGTCTTCTGACATGGTTTTATTTTCAATACTTTCATTTTACAGATACTTGGAGCTAACAATCTCCCCCTAAGTATTGAAAATAAAAAATTGGAAATGACAAGAGATTGAAAACAAAAGAACAGAGAACTTTACCCTCTGTTACCCTGTGCACTATTCTTTTAAGATTTTACAATAGAAAGAACAAGTACAATCAAGCGTAATTATCTCCCCTAAGGATTCTGTCGAATCTTCTGATTAGCTCACGGAAGTCAAGCATCAGATTAATTATGTTGATGAAGGACCTTTGCTGTTCTTCCGGACACTTGTTCCTCGGGAGACTTTGAACTATGTTTTTGAGATATGCTAGCGACTCACTTGTGTACTTATGAGCTTCAGCAGATCTGATGGCTTTCTTTGTCCCTTTCTGTCGGCAGATAAAGACTGGAGGATCTTCAACTACAGTTCCAGTCCTAAAATGTCGATAGCCCTCAAGATCTTCGTTTGGTGGTGCAATCGCCAGTTTCTCAATTTCAAACTCTATGCCTAGCTGAAATCTGTCTGAGTTCTGAGATTGATGTGCTCTTGCATAGCTAGTTTGACTTCCGGTAAGGTTGTTCTTGCTGGAGTATATCTGTCAGAGAAGTTCAAGCAGTAGGCATGAAGCACAGTTAGATCGTACGGATTTAGAAGGACAAGATCGTTGTCGTTGAAGAATTCGTTCTTTCCTTCTGTTGATTCCACAGTGTACTCATGATAGGTCATTCTGTTGTGCTGGAACTTCTTATGCTTGATGTCTAGGATTCTCTTGATACTGAAGTGTGAGTTGATGTTTCTGTTCAGATTGGACTTGTTTCGGATGAACATCCGCCTTGCTTCAGTAATGGTGTTTATTCTGATTGGGTTAAGGTAAGGATTTATGGGTACGGCATTTGCAGGAATGATATCTCTGTCAGCATAAAGAAATGCAAATACCGTTTCCAAGGCAGGTTTATCGGTGTGTTGGGTGGATGATTCTGGGTTTTGTTCTGGTATCATTGGGTTTGGGTCTTCATGAGTTTCAGCCATAAGAGTATCGATATGAACATATTCTTGAGCAGCTTCTGTTTGGCTTTGTTCATCAGCAGAGATTGGGATTGATCTCTCTGGTTCAGTCCTTGGTGAGGTAGGAGGGGTATCCAGGCAGATAATCTCTGGTGGTTCTTGTGTTGACTCTTCTGTCGGTTTGATGACTCGATCTTTGAACATGTAGTCGAATTCCACCGTAGGTATATCTTCTTCTGTTATCCCCATATCTTCTGTCCCGACCTCTTCTGTTAATTTCTCTTTGCCTCTTTCAGTAGGCATTTCAGCCTCTCTCTCTTCTTCTTTCTCTGTCTCTGTTTCTTTCTCCTTTTCTTTCTCTTTCTCTGTCTCTTTCTCTTTCTCTTTCTCTGTCTCTTTCTCTTTCTCTTTCTCCTTCTCTTTCTCCTTCTCCCCCTTTTGTTGACCCGAGGACTCACCCAAATTACTATCTGATGCAGCATCGTGGAAATCATCATCATCATCAGAGGAGTCTTCATCAGAGAGTCTGGAGACAATGGGTGAGAATTGGTCAACAAACTTACGTCTTTTGCCAGAAGGCTCTCCCTCTGGTGCTTTCTCAGCAGATCGTTTCTGTATGACAGATTGTAAGATTGCATCTGTGAAAGTAGGAACTGCTTTCTTCAAGGTGTCTTCCACTTCTGCTGCCGCACCTCTGATATCCTCGACTTGGCTCACAAAGTTGAATTTGTGGGAGTCCAGTGATTCCTTCACAAGTGCTTCTGTTGCCTGGGCTTTCATGACAAATTTGGACGAGATTGTCATCATTTTCTTTACGACGTCCCTTCTGAAGTCGCCCATTTGACCGACTGTCATTGGCAAACTGTTTGGGTTGGGGCTGGAGATGTTGAGAGGATCAGCATCTGACGTTGTGGCTTCTTTTATGGATTTCTTAACAGAGTTATCAATGAGCTCTGTCAAGATTATGATGTTGGATTCTGATAGGATAACTGTTGGGACTGGCAGAGTTCTGTTCATTTGAGCTGTATGGTTGTCGATCACAAGTCTTTTCAGGTCAGCTACTTCTGTCGATACCTTTGTGTTCTCTTCTGCTCTGACGGTTCTTAGATCTGCTATCTCTGTAGCCAGTCTGCCAATTTCCTCTCCTCTTGTCTGTTCAGCTTCTGTTCTGATCCTTTCAGTGTCAATGTATTTCTGATGAAGTTCGGCATATTTCTCTGACAGTTTCTGCAGTTCGTCTCTGAGAGAAGTATTTTCCTTGAGGATCAGTTCCTCCTTTTGAGAATTGATAAGTTTATACTCATTTAAGGAGTTGTTGATACTATCACAGAAGCTTGTGAACTCTGTTTTTGTGACAGTGTCAACGGGGGTAACCCTGGTACCAACTAATGGATCCAGTTCTGCCTCGAGTTCAGAGGCGCCTGCGTCAAGAGTTGTTTTGATGTTGGCTCTTGCAGGACTTCCACCCGATCCTTGATGTTCCTTTTGAGGGGAATCACCTACAGGTGTTCTAATCAGAAGTTCCTCCTCCAGCTCAGGTTCTGAGGAAGGAAATCTGATATGATGAGAAGCATTTGGATCAAGCAAATGTTTCCCTTGTTCAACTAAGGTCTCATACTGTCCCTGAGTCGGACAGATGCTACGTGAGATTACAAAAATCTCGGGTCTATGTTGTGTTCCGACTACATGAGCCACAGAGGCATCATTATGTGTAGGTGACATGTCGATGTTCTGGGGCGAATGAACATCACTAGCAAGACTAGCTTCCCCGGCTTCGTGCGTACCAGAGGCATGAAGAGTTGCCTCTGATGGGTCTGGCTAGTTAAGGTTCGAGGTGTGCACCTCTGTTTCTATAATCCCTTGGTCTTGATCACCAGGATTAGGTAATGTGGTAGCACTGGGAGTTTGGTTAGGATCTCGCACAGATGTGTCAACTTGGACATCTTGTTCTATACTCACATTTCCCTCGGTTTCTAGGGTTTCAGAATTCTCTGGTGAGCTTTCTATCTCATGAATCTCTACACTGCCAGAAGGGTGCGATCTCTCTGTCACCACTTCTGCAGTCTCTTCTGCTCCCTCTTGAACAGTCTCCCTAGGGGATGCTCTGTTCACTACTTCCTCCTCCATTACTCTAGAGGAAGACCCCACTTCGGGTACTCTGTCCTCTGGTCTATTTTCTTCTTCTTCTATTTCCTCACTCGCACTCTCCACAGAAGGCTCAGAACCTAAATATGCTGGGGTTCTCACCTCAGGTTCTTGAGGTTGAGCAGCAGTTCTATAGTTTTGGATAGAGATGTGGGTTGGATTGATCAGAGCAAGCATTGTACCTGGAATTCTTCTGATGAAAGGGTAATCTCCTGAAGTTGTTGGTTGGAATCTTGCCATGGTCCAGACAGGAGTAGAACGACCCTGATGTGTCAGTTCCAGTCTGTCGAATGCCCTTCTGATCACCAAACTGATAAAGCGAGGAAACTTGATGGCTTTAAGGGATTTGTGTCTTCCAACTTCTCCACCTCTGGCTAGAGCAGTGGTTTTAGTGTTGACATCATCTAGAAGTGCATTGTAGAGGATCCCTGCATAGTTGAAGTTTCTGTTGAAGAACAGACCATACATGATTTCGAGGATTTCAGTGCTCGTTTGGTCTTGACTGCCGGATTTGCAGGTGAGGGTTCTGTTGAGGGTTGAGAACATGAAATTCCACATTTGTGGTAGATTTTGTCTTGTGAAGGCTCCTATTCTCTCTAACTCTTTGTTGTAACCCAAAAACTTCACGAAGTCGAGAAGAACAGCAACAGAATGTGGTTTCTCATAGGCATCAATACCTAGCTGTCTTTTGGTTTTCATCCCAAAAGTTCTTCTGAGAGTTCTTTCACGAATCCTTATTGTTCCTGATCCTCCATTACCAGAGTTGACACTTCCGACTATACCGCTTCTGACGCCGTCTTCAATGTATTGGCATGTGGTCCACCATTGTTGGACATATATTGCAGGAAGATGATCGTCAAAGGCTGTTAGGGCTGTAAAAACTTCTGAGTTTCGGAAAAACTCAATATAGATGTGGTAAAGGGGTAAATAGAGTGCTGGATTGGGATCAAAACGGTAGTTGTTATCAGCCAACTCGTATGGTAGAATAACGATGTTATCTACGGGTTCGTTGTTACTGGAATCATCAGAGTTCTGGGGTTGGTTTTGGGGTTCAACCATTGTTGCAGGTTAGGGTTTTTCTTGAGAACCACAAGGTATAGGTTTCTGAGAGGGAAAAGATGAAGGGTTTGAAATGGTTGTTAAGCGTAAGAGTGAAATGGGTTGAAGTTGGGTATTTATACGGGAAACATGTGGTTGGGGAAACAACGTAGGGACTGTAGGCACTTGAGTGTCAGAAAGTGGAACGGTCTGAACAGTGTATCATGGGAACACCTAGTGGTTTGCCTTTCAATCAGAGGATGCCACGTAAGATTTTGTTCTTACAAACGTAGGACAAGTAAACCGTCACGGTTAGAGATATGCGGGTGACAAGTGGGTGATTTTCAAAGAATGACCCGCATCTCTGCTGATGTGTTTCTGATGACGGGGCAGAGAAACTAACAGAGCTCTGGTGGAGCTCAGTTATTTTCTTTCTCTGTTGAAATGATCTTTTCAACTTTGCTCAGTGACCAATCATGTTTCACCTTTACCCAAAAACATTTTAAAATTCTGTATTTGATGTGAAGAATCAAAGAACAAGGACAGAATTGACCAACAATTTTCAACAGAGATCTGATGAGAAACAACAGAGGCTCTGGTGAGAATATCAGGGTTCTGCTAAGTTCGACTTTCTCAAAAGAATTTCATCAGAACAGGTTTTCCCTCTTTCAAAAAGATTTTTCTTTCAAGATCAAGAGAGCCAAGTCATATGAATTTGAAATCAGATTTTTTTTTTTGACTTGCTCCCCCTAAAACCATGCATATTTTCTTTTATAAGCTCCCCCTAGAAATATGAGCTTAAAAAAACTTGCTAAAAGAAATATTTACAGAGATATATACAAACGAATTCACTGGAAGCTTGTTGAAAAAGTATGTTTTACAGAACTCTGGTGAATGACAGAGGCTCTGTTGAACTATCCTACCCAACTATTTTGACAGATCTCTGGTAGGAACATCAAAGTTCTGTTGAGTGATAAATAGTGTTAGGACATGTTCAACATACCCAATTTGCTGATTAAGAAGTTAAATCTCCTTTCATCAAGGGCTTTTGTAAAAAGATCAGCAAGTTGGAAGTCTGTTGAAACGAAATACATTTCAATAGTCCCTTTTTCAACATTATCTTTTATGAAGTGATACCTTATATCGATATGCTTGGTCTTTGAGTGTTTGAACTGGATTAGCTGTGATTGCTATTGCGCTTTTGGAGTCACACAAAATTGGAATTCTGTCATACTCCAAGACGTAATCCTTGAGTTGAGTTTTCATCCAGAGAACTTGAGAACAACAACTAGCAGCAGCAACGTATTCTGCTTCTGCTGTAGAGGTGGACACGCAGTTCTGTTTCTTGGATGTCCAACTTACTAACTTCTCTCCAAGAAATTGACAGCTACCAGACGTACTCTTTCTGTCGTTCTTGCATCCTCCATAGTCTGAATCTGTATATGCTACAAGCTCGAAACCAGAATTCAGAGGATACCAGAGACCCAAAAATTGAGTCCCTTTCAGATATTTAAATATGCGCTTGACGGCAGAGAAATGCGAAACTTTAGGATTAGCCTGAAATCTAGCACAGAGACACGTTGCAAACATTATATCGGGTCTACTGGCAGTTAAGTACAGAAGTGACCCTATCATACCTCTGTAGTTCTTGACATATGTTGGTTCACCATTAAGGTCAGGGTCAAGCTTAACTCCAGTGGCAATAGGAGTTTTCATTGAATTTGAGTTGTTAAAATTGTACTTTTTCAAAATGTCAGAGATATATTTGGACTGACTTATGAAAGTCCCTTTGTCGGTTTGTTTTACTTGTAAACCAAGGAAGAAAGAAAGTTCTCCCATCATGCTCATTTTGAATTCACTTTTCATCAAATCCTCAAACTTATCACAGTACTCTTGCCGTGTTGACCCAAAAATAATGTCATCAACATATATTTGTACCAGAAGTATATCATTCTTGTATCTCCTAAAGAATAGAGTTTTATCGACAGTACCTTTCTCGAAGTGATTAACCAACAGAAAATTGGACAGAGTTTCATACCAGGCTCTGGGAGCTTGCTTAAGCCCATACAGAGCTTTGTCTAGCTTGTAAACGTGGTCTGGAAACTCCGAATTTTCAAAACCAGGTGGTTGCTGGACATAGACTTCTTCTTGTAGTCTGCCATTTAGGAAGGCAGATTTGACGTCCATTTGGTAGACCTTGAAACCCTTGTGAGCAGCATAAGCTAAGAAGATTCTGATTGCTTCTAGCCTAGCCACAGGAGCAAAAGTCTCGTCATAGTCAATTCCTTCTTCTTGACAGTATCCTTTTGCAACCAGACGGGCTTTGTTTCTGATGATAATCCCATCTTCATCCTTCTTGTTTCTAAACACCCACTTGGTTCCAATGGCTGATTTGCCTTTTGGGAGTGGAACCAAGGACCAAACTTTATTTCTCTCGAATTCAAGAAGCTCTTCTTGCATAGCTTCGATCCAGTTTGGGTCTTCAAGTGCTTCAGAAATTCTTTTCGGCTCAATCATGCTCAAAAAGTTAACAAAGAAAGCTTTGTTGATTGTAGCCGATCTTGTCTTGACACCATCTTCAGCAGCACCAATTATAAGATGTTGGGGGTGATCCTTAGTCCATTTTGTCATGGGAGCATGGATAACAGGAGGGGTTTGTGCTTCAGATGAGAAAAGACGATCTTCAGCAACAGAGCTCTGAGGGTTGGTGCCAGGGTTCTGTGGTACACAACTCTGAAGAGTGGCCTCATTGCTCTGTGAATTGCCAACAGGGCTCTGCGAAGGTGAACTTTCAAACAGGGAGTTTCTGCCGATATTTGTTAGCAGAGGTGATGATGGCTCTTGTGTAGGTTCTGGTTGTGGTTCCTCGTTTCTCTGAATTATACCTGTAGACAGAGAAGTAGATGGTGAAATATTAGAGGGACCAGTAAGAGTTGTACCTGTCAGATTTTGTTCTGTTGAACTTTGAGCTTGATCTCCTCTGTTGATGTTGACAGAGGAATCATCATCATCATCGAAGAAATCGTCGAATAGGAGATTGATATATTCTTCCCTTGATTTTGAAGAACTAGGCTTCTTCTGTTCTGTTGGTGTCCCCTCTGTTGATTTGCGATCAGAGGTACTTGATGTACTTTCATCAAAGGACACGTTCACGCTTTCTTGAATGACGCGAGTTCTGGTGTTGTAGATTCTGTAGGCTCTAGAGGTCAGGGAATAACCAATAAAGATTCCTTCGTCCGCTTTCTTGTCAAATTTACCCAGCTGTTCTCGGTCGTTCAAGACATAACATTTACACCCAAAAACATGAAAATATTTCACGTTTGGTCTTCTGTTATTGATGAGTTCATAAGGCGTCTTTTTAAATCTTTTCATTATTACAGCTCTGTTTTGAACAAAACAAGCTGTTGAGACTGCTTCTGCCCAGAAGTTGATGGGAAGGACAGAACCGGCCAACATGGTTCTGGCGGCCTCTACCAGAGTTCTGTTCTTTCTCTCCACTACGCCATTCTGTTGTGGAGTTCTGGTAGCTGAAAAGTTTTGGGAAATTCCTTCTTCTGATAGATAAGAATCTATTCGAGTATTTTTGAATTCTGTCCCGTTGTCACTTCTCAACTTTTGCACTTTTAGTCCTAACAGAACCTGTATCCTTCTCAATAAACTTATCAGAATTTCTGGGACATCAGATTTTGCTCTGATGAACTCAATCCAAGTATACCTAGAATATTCATCAATAAGCACAAGAATATACTTCTTGCCAGACAGACTTTGCACAGAGATTGGACCACAGAGATCCACATGAAGCATATGCAAAGGTCTTAAGCAATTGTGATCACTCTTGGTTCTGTGTGAGGATCTTTTCATTTTTCCAAACTCACAAGCAGAGCATAGATGGTCTTTGTCAAATTTCAGCGAAGGAAGACCTTTTACCAAGTTCAATTTCACGAGTTTGTCAAGATTTGAAAAATTTAAGTGAGCAAATCTTTTATGCCAGAGCCAGGCATCTTCTTTGTTCAAAGAGACTAAACAGAGTTTCTCTGTTGTAGTTCCCTGGCTTGGATTAAAATTCATTTTATAAAGATTGCCTTTTCTGTCGGCTCTTAAAAGTTCTTGATCAGACTCAGAAAGTAATAATGAACAAAACTTCTTCCTGAAATTGACATCGAACCCATGATCACAGAGTTGACTTATACTGAGAAGATTATGATTTAATCCTTCAACATAAGCAACTTCGGAAACTGAAACACCACCATTTACCAGAGTACCATAACCTCTAATTTGTCCTCCATTGTCTCCTCCAAAGGTGACTGCACTTCCTTTTTTGTTCTTGAATGAAGTCAGCAGCTCCTTATTGCCTGTTATGTGCCTGGAACATCCTGAATCTAGGTACCATTTCTGCACATGAGGCTTCTGCAAGACAGATTAGTTTCTTTTAGGTACCCATTGCATGATGGGTCCTTTCTTGTTAGGCTTTGATGGGTTAACGGTCTTTCCTACAGGCTTTACATTCTTTGATGTTGTGCCAGAGGTTTTCTTCTGTGTGGTCTGATCAGTCTTGGGATTTATCATCTTTTGTGACTGATTCAGAACACAGTGAGGTCCATTCATATGATTTTGCAGTTTTCTTAACAGATGAACACAATTGCAATTGATGGAACATGAGGATTGATGCAAGTTGTTATTCAAGAATTGTTTATTAGATGGAGTTTGATTCTGAAAAGCTCTAGGACCATGCATTCTGTTTGAACTATTCTTTGAGACAGATTCTCTTTTCTCAAAATTGATCTCTTGATTTCTACCAGAATTGGAAGTATGTCTGTCATTTACTATCCATTTTCCCTTCTGTTCTGGTGTAAATCTGATTGGTTTAAAAGTTGGAACAAAGGTGTTGTTAAGTAAAGTACTTGCCTTCACCTTACCTTTTACTTCTGTTGAGTTAGAAGCAAGAATTCTGAATTCTTTGTTATTAAACTCAGTTACCGGCATAAATCTTGATTGTTTCTTGAAAAATGATATGTCTTCTTTTAAATCAAAGGATCCAGCCGGTATCTGTTTAGGTTTGTGCAAAGCATTTGGTTGAGTACAGAAAATTTGCTCATCTACCTCAGGGTCAGAGTCACTGTCAGAGGCTAGAAAGTCTCTGGTGGCTCTGTTGGAGGTGTTACTCACAGAAACAGGCTTTGTAGAATCAGGTTTTGCAGTTTTAAACCTTCTCAACTTGGGTTTTAAAGCATCAGAAACAGCATTTTCTTTAAGAACTTTCATGAGATCTTCTTCAAAAGATGTTCTTATCGTTTCAGAAGTAGGAGAGAAGACTGGTGCTTCAGGGTTGAGCTTGCTCTGTGGTATTTCAACAGAGGATTCAGCCTCAGAAGTGACAGGCTTCTGTTCCTTGAAAGAATTAAAGTTGAAAATCTCTTTTGGATCCAGACTTTCGACAGAGTTAGGAATTAAGATTCTAGCTCTTCCTTGATCAAGAATAAACTTTGAAGATGGTTTAAGAACCTTGTCATGATCCAAGGAGTCATAGCTGACATTCCTAAAGTCAAGCCTTTTCGTCCTCTTGTAAACGTCCGAGGTTTTAATTCTTTTGAAAACAGCATTACCAGAGATAACATTATCTTGGATTTTCCCAGCACAGAAAGTAGTCAACAGAGATGTTTTCTTCTTTCCGTTCCAGGGAGCAAGGTCTGAGAAACCAAGACCTTGCGTATCCATCTGAGAATTTATCTTAACATGCACATCCTGTGCATCCTGATACTTTTTGATTTGAAGTTCTTTTCTCTGTAGGGACTGATGTAAGATTTCCCTTTCTTTTTGAAAAAAGTCTTTTAAAGCGACGGAGTTAAGTCTTTCATTCTCAGACTTCTTCATTTCTTCGGTTTTCTGTTTTAACAGATTTTCGTACTCTTTAACCTTTTTAGAAAAGGTACTTTTCTCTTTCTGCTGTAAGATCTCTAGCTCAGATCTCTCCTTGAACATATCTTCCTTTTCTTGTTCCAAGAGAGTTTTCTCTCTCTTGTAGAAGGACAGATCCTTCTGAGCTAGCTTTCTTAGCTCTTTTTCCTCAGAAAGCTTTTGTTTCAGTAATTGAAATTCCTCAGTTAATTGCGAAACATGCATTTCCAGTTCTGAGTCAGACTTGGATTCGGAGGAACATACCTTGGCACTGGGTTTAATGGTCTCCAGCGCTCTGTCGTCTGGCTCTGTTACAGTAAGAGCGAATGCATGAGCTATATCTTCTTCTTCTGTTCTCTCTATTCGTTCTCCAGTCATCCAGTCAACCTCTGTCATACTTTCATCATCTACAGCAACATTGGCTTGCTCTGGTTCATCATCAGAGGATGAGTCAGAGATCCAGTTCTCCATCTCGGCGACATAACTGCTTTCTCTGTAGTTGTACTTGTATTTGTTCTTGTAGTAGTCTTGATCTTTTACAAGTTTTCCTCTACAGTTAGCAGAGAAATGGCCAGGTTTGCCACATCTGAAACAACGACCATCGTTTTGGTTGATGGGTTGTGCAGCATCAGTCTTTTGTGGACCAGGAGCGTGGTACTTCTGTTGAGGTTGAGGTCTCTGTTCTGTCGGGTTTCTGTTCTGGTGATTCTGTTGAGGTGCAGTATAACTTCTGTCACCTTTTTCTTCTCTTTCGTACCTTTTTCTTCTGTCAAATATCCTGTTGCCAAATCTCTGGGTAAATTGTTGAGTTATTAACGCAAGAGATTTAGCAAAGGCATTTATATCACTATCCTCATCTGATGAACTCCTTTCATCATCACTTTCTGCAACCAAGCTCTTCTTCCCTTTCTTTTTATCTTTTTTCTTATCTCTGCTAGGGCCATCTCCGTTGAGTTTCTCTTCTGCTGAGTTCTTAGATTCTGAAATCAAAGCGATAGGACCTGCAATGGTGGATTTGCCTTTTTGCTTGACAACATCCTTCTCTTGTGCGGCCAGAGTGCCATACACATCAGTAAGAGACCATGCATCTAAGTCCTGATTAGCTTGTAAAGACATGGACAGATTCAACCATTCATCATTTAAACTTTTCAAAAACAGAACATTGTTATCTTCCTTCGACCTAACAACCCCACACTTTTTACATTTGTTAATCAGAATATTAAATCTGTTGTAGGTCTGTTGTAAGGTTTCCTCAGGAAGTGCCTTGAAATCATTGTATTCATTTATACACTGGGTCCTTCTGTTCTTTTGGGTTTTGATACCACCCTCAAGTTGATTTAGAAGTTGATCCCAGATTTCCTTGGCAGTAATACATGAGTCTAGTTCTTGAAATATATCGTTCGGAATGGCCATAATCAGAAGTCTCACTGCTTTAAGGTCATTTTCCATTTTGCTCTTTTCTTCTTCGGTAATCCCAGTGGTTTTGGGTTCGAAGTGAGCAGGAATCTCATCAGTGGTTTCTGTTGCAGGTACACGTGGGACATAAACCATGGGTTGGAATGGTCCATTCATGACAGATCGCATTAAGTCCTTATCCATTCCATCAAGGAAGTTGACCATCCTAATCTTCCATTGAGGGTATTCATCCCTCAGAAGAGTAGGAGGCTTGGTCAGAGAACCAGCAGTATAAATGGCGTTGATGTTTGCCATTTTTTGAAAAGAAAACAGAGTATGAGAGTTTCAAATGGTCTATAATGAGAATAAGCTAAAGTATGAGGAACAGTAACCAATGAAATAGTAGAACAGATGTTTTAATCTAGACTGGAAAGCTTAGTATGATATTAAATGAACTGAGAAGATGTAAAATACTTTAAGCAGTAAAACAGAGTATAATGAGGCTTTTAAACACACACACAATCAACAACAGTGAATCAACCTTGGTAGATTGGATGCCTTGATTTGAGCAAATCAAGCGAGCTCTGATACCAATTGTTGGTTCCCAGATTCACGTCGTATCACGATAATGGTAGTTAAATAGACAGCGGAAGCATTTAAATATAAAGCCATTAAAGTGAGTGATTGTATGAGACGATATGTAAACTGTGATATCAAATATAGAACAGGAATATGATAACAAGATCAAATAAGAAACGCTGCTCGTATATTGATAAAGATAACACCAAGAACAAGATCAATGGTGTATCAAGAAATCACAGAGACAATATCGTACGGGGTAGTGCTATGAGGATATGACAGTGTATGCTTTTATAATTGTGGAAAACTATTCTTCCAAAAGCTTACAATTGTTTGTTCCACTACCTCGCTATATATATAGCCTCATAAAGTGTAGACAGTGTACTATCGTACCCTGGAATGACACGTGGAAAGTGTGTCTCCAATCTTTAGGGCATACGTGGAAAGGTGTGGACACGTATCTGACACTTCGGATTTCTACGAGACTTAGGCATAACAGAGGTCTTCACTTCAACAGAGCGTGTTATGACAGAACTCTGTTGGTCTTCGGGTATGAACAGTTCTTCTGTTGATCTTCTGCCAGAGCTCTGTTGAGCTCCGTTGGTTCCACCAGAACTCTGTCGAGTTCTGTTGGTCTTCTTTGTTGGTCTTCTAAGTCTTCTGCTTTATCTCTGTAGGTCTTCTGACATGGTTTTATTTTCAATACTTTCATTTTACAGATACTTGGAGCTAACAGTCAATTTCGCATTATAAGTTCAAAAACTTTTGGTTGTGTTCTTATTTAAAAATCGGATTTTTGATATCAAAAGGTGTTGTTTTTGCTCTAAAATCGATTGGATTAGTGTTGTTTTTGTACTTGGTATTGTTTCTAACCTTTCAGAAACAACTTAGAGTAACCCTAGTTGAGTTTTCGATCGATTTTAGCAAACAGTCGCAGTGTCCGGATAAACCTGCCGCGTTTTCCAGACAGATCAAGGTGTCCGGACGTTTGTGGTTCCATCCGGACTAGTTCAATTCTTCCGGACAAGTCAATCATCCGGGTACGTCAGTCATCCTGGTTAGTTCTCTTTAATCTCAATCTTTCCGGGTAATTTTGTTCCGGATAATTCAAAGTATCCGAAATTCATTTTATCCGGAAATCCTCGTTTACCCGGAATCTTCGTAGTATCCTGACACCTCACAGTTTCCGGAAACTTCAAAGTACCCGGAAATCTCATACTTTCCGGACTCTATTGCATCCGGTAAACTTTGTTTATCCTGTTGATTCTATCTGGTATCTTTAGTCCATCCGGTAACCTTGGTTATCCGGACAACTCAAGTTATCCGGACTCTTTTGCCTATCCGGACAACTCTGCAATTTTGAACTGTTTTTCATAATTCTGCTCCGGACACTTCCAGATCAGATCACCTATTTGGATTCCTATCCAGTAAGCTAAGTTATTGTCTGACCACTCATAGAACCTGCGTTAGGACTCCACTCTTAGTTTCTTGCGTTAGTTTTTAAACTTTGAATCAATCTACACGTCTAACGATCACTCCGTTGCAACCGAAGATGTCTACTTCTCGTGATGCTCTCGCAATTGGCACTGACACCAAGCCACCATGTCTCTATCCGAACGAGTACAGCCAATGGCGAGATAGGTTCATGATCTTCATAGAGTCCAAGGACAACTATGAGTACATCAAGAGAGCTCTGGATCATGGCCAAATTGCCGACCCAATGAAAGACATAGCTGCAACAACAACTGCATTAGCTCGACGTGAGAAGAAGACTCTTGCTGAGATGACAGATTTTGAAAGAGGCATGACTGAAGGTGAAAAGCATGCAAAGAGATATCTGATTCAAGCCCTTCCTAATTCTATCTACACTGCCATAGATAGTTACAAAGACACGGCTAAAGGCATGTGGGACCAAGTAGCCAAAATGATGCGAGGGAGCGTTGTAGGCAATCAGCTGAAGATAAACAATGCGATAACCAAGTTCGATGGGTTCAAGCAGCGCAACGGTGAATCCCTTACCCAGACCTATGAACGTTTTTGTCTACTCCTCAAAGAACTGAACAAGAATAAAACTGTTCGTTCCAATACTGAGAATGCACTAAAGTTCCTCAACAACTTGCTACCTGAATGGAAAGTGTATGCTTCTCATGTCAAGCACAACAAGTTGATAGAGAACATCAGCATCAATGAACTGTATGAGACACTTCTCCAAGACGAGGATGAAGTGAATGAGCTTCTGGGAGAAAAGAAGAATGAGCCAAAACCATCTGCTGATCCAATTGCCCTCATCACTTCCAAACAAGGGAAATCCTCAAGCAGTCAATCCAGACGCGGTCGACAGCACAGCTCCTCAGAGTCAGAACCTGAAGACGAGAAAGAAGGTGATGATGATGATGATGATGAAGCATCAGACTTAATGAAAGCTATTGCCCTTCTGACTAAATCCTTTCAACAACAAAAGTTTTACAAGAAGCCTTCTTCCAATAGTCAACGCTACTCCACCTCCTCCAATAAGCGTCACGACTATAAGGACCAGTATGAAGGAAAGAAGAAGGTAGAGGAGCAAGATAGATCTGAGAAGAATGAGAAGACAGAGAAAGGTGACCGAAAGAAACAGAGAAAGGCAACTGCGGGAAACTCGGTCACTTCGCTAAAGATTTCCGTCAACCTACAGTGAAGAACTCTCGCTACTATGAGGCTAAGCTTGCACTGGCCAGACAGAAGGAGGCTGGGGAGGTAATGTTCGCTGAAAATGAGTATTGGCTAGGCAGATCTGATGATGAGGAAGATTATGAAGGTGCTGATGCTTTCATGGGATATCAATCGTCTACGGATGAAGACAAGGCAACAACAAATCAGGTATGTGACTATTGCTTACAAAACTTCATACTTCAACTTCAAACCATCACAAAAAAGGAAAACTCCCTCAAAGCCACAAATGAAGAAAAAAAGCTTGAAATTACTTCAATAACTGAAAAGCTTAATGTTCAAATGAAATTAACTGAGAAGTATAAGTCTGAAAATGCTGATTTAAAAGACAGATGCAAAAGTCTTTCATTAGCACCTAAAGACTTAAGGGCCAGATTATCTGATCTCCAACGCCAGTTTGATCAGTGCTTGAATGAGAAAGAAGACATTACTTATCAATGTTCTTCTCTTCAAATTCAACACAAGGAGTATGTAGCTAAAATTTTAGATCTTGAAACCAAACTCCACAAAAGGGGTCAAACTGATCAAACCATTTTTTTGAACAAACCTAAAGAGTTCACGTACTTTAACAAAGAATGGGGAATCGGATATGAAACCCACATTATCTGAAAAAGGGAAGGTATCAAGTCCCCACTCTGTATGATTTTGCTTGCTATGGATTAGATAAAAAATATCCAGAGTACGCAATTCAATGGACTGGTCCTCTTGAACCAGAAAAGGAGGAACATAAACGCACACACAAACGAGGAATTCAACTTCCATTTTGTTATGAACCTTTAAACTACTCATATCAAAAGGACCAAAAGTATCTTTCCAACGACTACTTCGACCCCTACAAGGTAGCTACACCCAAGGATTCCTCCAAGAAGGACGAGGATGTAACACCTGCAACCAAGACTGAGACGGGTGAGTTTAAACTCTATGTTCCTCCTCTCATCTTGGAAGCAAAAATTGTCGAGTTGGAGGAGTCGATTGAGAAAGAAAGGTCCACCTTTCAAAACGAAAAGAAAGTGATCATCTCTGAGATTGAGAAACTCGAATCTGAGAAAACCGACAGGGTGTCAAGTGAGGAAAAGGAAAAATTTCAGTGGGAAATCAATACGCTCTCATCAAAACTGTCTGAAATGACAAGAGAAACGATGAAATAGCATTTGATAAATTGTCAACTCCGAGTACAACTTGACTTGCTCCAAACTGCGAAGCAATTTTCACCTGAACTTTCCTCTAACTCATCTGACATATCCTCGTGTAAAGCCTTCATCGGAAATATTTCTTTGCAAGAAAACGAACTTTCTCAAGATGAGTGTGTTAAAAGGAATTTAAATTCTGATTTTTAATACGCTTCCGCACCGAATTGCCCAACGCACACAACCGAAAGCACAAAATGTTCCTCGCCTTCCACTCATGATCCCATTCCGGGTATTCCAAAAATAGATTTTTCAGAGTACATTAATTCCGAAGGTAACTGTGATGAAGAGTTTGATTCGTTTCCCTTCGACAAACCTCTTCCAAGTCACACTGATTTTTTATCCCCCGTGGTCGATCCTCCGGTTAGTTCTTTAAAAGAAAGCTGTTCTAAAACAAAGTCCTCAGCTGTGATCAAGATTTCCCAGTCAAAACCAACCTCGAAACCTGTTCCCAAAAGGCAATCACAGCCAAGGCAAGCTACCGAACCATTGACTGCCAATACTACTATTTCTCCAAGTCAACCTGATTTTTTGTCTCCAGTGGTTAATCGTCCGGTCAATTTTCTAAAGGGCGACTGTTCTCAACCTAAGACTCCGGTTGTGACCAAGATTCTTCAAAATGTGTCCAATTCTCAAAAACAGTCACAACCGAAGCAAAAGACCGAACGACCGACCACTAAGACTCCTGTTTCCTCAAAAGTCACTGATCATACTGTCCCTGCTATTTCAGATAAAAATGGTCGCGCTAATAAAGAAACACCAAAGTGGCTAAAGAGGGAATCAGTCAAGAAGGATGCGTCAAAGTCTTCCCCACCTGTTTTCAATTCTAGAATAGACAAAGACAATTATGCTTGGAATCATTGGAACCATTTTGATGTTTCTTTTCCCGTTAAAGTTAACTCTCTTAATCAATTGATTCAGTTATCGCATGATTGTTTATGTTGTTCGAATTGTGGTTGGAATGATTTTGATGATATTCACAATAATGATTGGTATGCGCCTTACTTTGTTGGTAACCTATTTCATAAGCGCAAACCTCATAATAACAAGCAACAACATCATTTCAAACGGGGTTTCAATCAAACGGTTAAACCACAGCGGGAGACCCGACCCTTTCCTACACGGGATACTCCTACTGAGGTTAAACAGGCACCCAGGTGGAAATCTGCCCCAAAATTTGTTCCTCCAAAAGGTGTAAATTCTGCACCCAAGAGGCAACAAGTGCCAAAACCAGTTCCCTCCAACGGTGTAAAATCTACACCTAAAGGGAAAACCGAGTCAAAGCAGATTTCCTAAGGCAGTGCCAAATCTAACCCCCCAGGACCCAAACAACTTTGGGTACCTAAACGTCACTAATCTTGTTGTGAAATCCCAAATTCTAGCAAGTAATCAAGAATGATGTAGAGAGAGAATCTAGAGAGAACTTGTCATCCATATATTGATCTCTAAAGTGTAAATGACAAATGATCAAGAAGTTCACAAAAGGTTACAAGAGATCTAGATTCCTTTTCTAACTAAGAACTAGACATGCCTATTTATACCCATAACATACAAGGTATAAAGGCAAAGCTAACTAATACAATACATTGACTTTACAGTAAATCTTGAATACAACAATGCTCTAACAATCTCCCCCTTTGGATTCAAGATTTAAAAAATATGACAGCAGTCTTCAGCTCTTTGTAAAGTCAATCTTCTCAAACAGACACTCTATCAAACCATCTTCAAATAGCTTTATCTCCACTAGTTCACGGCAAACTATATGCTTTGACACTCTTTAAGAACTCAGCTTTGAAGAATCTTCAGACAAACATGTAAAGTCATTGTCTTTTTCTTTGAAAAGTCAACCTTCTTCAATACAATCTTCAACAGATTGTCTTCAAGTCTTGAACATGGATTTCATATCTTTATATAGAACCATCAATTCAGAACAAGATAAATTAGAAACGATTAGAGTTTGGATCAGAAAGATGTGAAACCATCCACATTGTTGAACTTTTAGGTGTAAGCGCATTCCGAGAACCACTCAGAACTAAGATAACCAAATTCGGTGTAAGCGCATTCCGAGAACCACTCAGAACTAAGATAACCAAATTCAGCAACATTTGGACTTCACATGATCCTTCTCCCCCTAATCTTCAGAACTAAGATAACAATCAAGAAGGTATCCCACATCACAGGATTAGGACACAATCTATTCAGCATCGGTCAATTCTGTGACAAGGATCTCGAGGTCAGCTTTAAAGCCACAAGGTGTAGAATCCTCAACAACGAAGGAGAGGAACTTCTGGTTGGAACTCGCAAGACCAATCTCTACACCATTGATCTCGCCGCTCTCAAGACAGACAAACCAATATGTCTCTTGTCAAAAGCCGACTCCGACCAAGTTTGGCTATGGCATAGACGTCTTTCGCACCTCAACTTCCGAAGTATAAATCAACTGGTGCTAGGCAAACACGTCAGAGGCGTGCCCCAACTTCCGTTCGTGAAGGACCGTCTCTGTGGAGCATGCGAAAAGGGAAAGATGACGCGCACATCACATCCGCCGAAGGCAACTCCGAGCACGACCCGGACTCTCTAACTCATCCATATGGATTTGTGTGGTCTAATGCGTGTTCCAAGCATTAATAAACGCAAATACGTGCTCTTGATGGTGGACGACTACTCGCGCTACACTTGGGTGAGGTTCTTACGTTCGAAGGACGAAACTCCGGAGCTCATCATTGATCACCTGAAGACTGTCCAGCAAAACAAGCTTCAACACGTTCAGTCCATCAGAACTGACAACGGGACGGAGTTCAAGAATCAAAAGGTGGATGACTATCTGAGAACGGTGGGCATCACACACACTTTCTCTGCAGCACGCACTCCACAACAAAACGGAGTAGTGGAAAGACGGAGCCGTACCCTCGTTGAAGCTGCTCGAACAATGCTATCCCAAGCAAATCTACCGCTATATCTCTGGGCTGAGGCGGTGTCTACGGCATGGTACACACAAAACCGCTCTATCCTTCTCAAGCGGTTCAACAAAACACCGTACGAGTTCATGAATAATCATGTTCCAACCGTCGGCTACTTCCATGCATTTGGATGCACTTGCTATGTGCTTAACGACAAGGATGATCTCGGGAAATTCAGCCCCAAGGCGGACGAAGGAGATTTCATCGGATACTCCATGCAGGCTAAGGTGTATCGCGTGTACAACAAACGGACCAAATCCGTTGTTGAAAGCATAAACGTGACATTCGACGAAGCCGCAGATTTGGCTTCTGAACAACTCAGTTCAGAACCCGGTTTAACTGGAGTGCTAGCTTCCGGACCTTCAAGTTCGGGATCTGCACAAGACACAGTAAATCCGAATCATGTATCTTCATCGAATGCTAACTCTTCTGATTTAGATTTACTGTTTCAATATTTTTATGATGACACTATTAATTCTTCCACCTGTCTCAGCGCAACCACGACTTGAGGCTGCTCGCAATACGGATTCGGCCGCTTTATCTGGTCCGCCCCCGTCTACGAGTACGCCGTCAACATCTATACAGACAGCCCAACCGTCATCACTTGATACGACTGCACCCACTGGTTCGTCAACTATAGAGACACCTGGTACTGTAACTCCCCCGGAGGAACCCATACTCTCGGAGATCGCTCCTACTGATTCGTCATCTGCTACAACCGATGCTCAACCTTTGAACTCCTCGGAACCAGAAGTTGTTCAATCATCGACGAATCCGCCCCCGCTTCCTCCAAGAAACGCGACTGCTACTCTTGAACAAGTTCAAGACCTTCCATCAGGTTCATACGTGGATCCGGACAAATCTCACTCTACTCAGCAGCCGCTTCCGCACTCCACCAAATGGACGAAGGCCCATCCCCTACATCTGATCATCGGTGATCCCTCGACTCCTGTTCATACACGAGGCCCTTCCGCCAACTTCTGCCTATTCTCGGGCTTCTTGAGCATAATTGAGCCAACGAGCGTACGCGAAGCGCTCGAAGATCCAGACTGGATCATCTCCATGCAAGAAGAGCTAAATCAATTTGAGGCTCTAAAGGTATGGCGACTGGTTCCACGTCCTAAGCACAAGACGGTAATCGGGACCAAATGGATCTTCAAGAATAAAAAGGACGAAGATGGTATCGTTGTTCGCAACAAGGCGCGTCTTGTGGCCAAAGGGTACCGACAACAAGAGGGGATTGACTATGATGAGACCTATGCTCTGGTAGCGCGAATCGAATCAATCCGTATGTTTCTCGCTTATGCCGCGCACAAGAAGTTCACAGTCTTCCAAATGGATGTGAAGACAGCCTTTCTTTACGGTGACCTCCAAGAAGAAGTTTACGTGTCGCAACCAGACGGATTTGTAGATGACTCGAAGCCTGATCATGTCTACATCTTAGACAAGACACTACACGGCTTGAAGCAAGCACCGCGAGCATGGTACAACACCCTATCAAAGTTCTTGTTAGAAGCCAATTTTACCCGAGGTACAATTGATTCTACACTGTTTATCAAGAACGAAAAGGGTCACATAATTCTAGTTCAGGTATATGTCGATGACATCATTTTTGGTTCTATATATGCAAAGAACTTTGCCACTCTTATGGGAAATTTTTTTAAAATGAGTATGCTTTGTGAGATGAACTTTTTCCTTGGTCTTCAAGTTAAACAACTGTCGACAGGAATTTTCATAAACCAGTCCAAATACATTCGGGATATCCTTCGGAAATTCCAATTGGACTAGTCCTCACCAATGAAAACTCCCATGGCAACCAATACAAAGCTAGACGCCGATCCTAACGGAAAGGCTGTCAACGCCAAATTGTATCGGGGAATGATCGGTTCTTTAATGTACCTCACCGCCAGTAGACCGGACATCATGTTCTCGACATTTCTTTGCGCCCGTTATCAGTCAAACCCTAAAGAGTCTCATTACAATGCTGTTAAACGAATTTTTCGTTATTTACGTGGTAGTGCTGATCTTGGCATTTGGTACCCGAAAGAGACAGGTTTTTTCCTTTCAGCTTAATCTGATGCGGATCACGCGGGATGCATGTTGGACCGCAAGAGCACCACGGGACACATTCAGTTCTTGGGAGATAGCCTGGTAAGCTGGGCATCGAAGAAACAACAGTGCGTATCAACGTCAATTGCCGAGGCAGAGTACGTGGCCGCCGCAAGCTGTTGTTCCCAAGTCATCTGGATGAGGACATAACTCAAAGACTACGGGTTCACGTATGTCAAGGTCTCGATCTACTGTGCCTCAAAGAGCGCCATTGCTATATCAAGCAACCCGGTCCAACACACAAAGACGAAGCACATCGACGTTCGGTATCATTTTGTTAGCTTCAATCTTCCTAATCATAGAAACACTTGGGTGAGGTTCTTACGTTCGAAGGACGAAACTCCGGAGCTCATCATTGATCACCTGAAGACTGTCCAGCAAAACAAGCTTCAACACGTTCAGTCCATCAGAACTGACAACGGGACGGAGTTCAAGAATCAAAAGGTGGATGACTATCTGAGAACGGTGGGCATCACACACACTTTCTCTGCAGCACGCACTCCACAACAAAACGGAGTAGTGGAAAGACGGAGCCGTACCCTCGTTGAAGCTGCTCGAACAATGCTATCCCAAGCAAATCTACCGCTATATCTCTGGGCTGAGGCGGTGTCTACGGCATGGTACACACAAAACCGCTCTATCCTTCTCAAGCGGTTCAACAAAACACCGTACGAGTTCATGAATAATCATGTTCCAACCGTCGGCTACTTCCATGCATTTGGATGCACTTGCTATGTGCTTAACGACAAGGATGATCTCGGGAAATTCAGCCCCAAGGCGGACGAAGGAGATTTCATCGGATACTCCATGCAGGCTAAGGTGTATCGCGTGTACAACAAACGGACCAAATCCGTTGTTGAAAGCATAAACGTGACATTCGACGAAGCCGCAGATTTGGCTTCTGAACAACTCAGTTCAGAACCCGGTTTAACTGGAGTGCTAGCTTCCGGACCTTCAAGTTCGGGATCTGCACAAGACACAGTAAATCCGAATCATGTATCTTCATCGAATGCTAACTCTTCTGATTTAGATTTACTGTTTCAATATTTTTATGATGACACTATTAATTCTTCCACCTGTCTCAGCGCAACCACGACTTGAGGCTGCTCGCAATACGGATTCGGCCGCTTTATCTGGTCCGCCCCCGTCTACGAGTACGCCGTCAACATCTATACAGACAGCCCAACCGTCATCACTTGATACGACTGCACCCACTGGTTCGTCAACTATAGAGACACCTGGTACTGTAACTCCCCCGGAGGAACCCATACTCTCGGAGATCGCTCCTACTGATTCGTCATCTGCTACAACCGATGCTCAACCTTTGAACTCCTCGGAACCAGAAGTTGTTCAATCATCGACGAATCCGCCCCCGCTTCCTCCAAGAAACGCGACTGCTACTCTTGAACAAGTTCAAGACCTTCCATCAGGTTCATACGTGGATCCGGACAAATCTCACTCTACTCAGCAGCCGCTTCCGCACTCCACCAAATGGACGAAGGCCCATCCCCTACATCTGATCATCGGTGATCCCTCGACTCCTGTTCATACACGAGGCCCTTCCGCCAACTTCTGCCTATTCTCGGGCTTCTTGAGCATAATTGAGCCAACGAGCGTACGCGAAGCGCTCGAAGATCCAGACTGGATCATCTCCATGCAAGAAGAGCTAAATCAATTTGAGGCTCTAAAGGTATGGCGACTGGTTCCACGTCCTAAGCACAAGACGGTAATCGGGACCAAATGGATCTTCAAGAATAAAAAGGACGAAGATGGTATCGTTGTTCGCAACAAGGCGCGTCTTGTGGCCAAAGGGTACCGACAACAAGAGGGGATTGACTATGATGAGACCTATGCTCTGGTAGCGCGAATCGAATCAATCCGTATGTTTCTCGCTTATGCCGCGCACAAGAAGTTCACAGTCTTCCAAATGGATGTGAAGACAGCCTTTCTTTACGGTGACCTCCAAGAAGAAGTTTACGTGTCGCAACCAGACGGATTTGTAGATGACTCGAAGCCTGATCATGTCTACATCTTAGACAAGACACTACACGGCTTGAAGCAAGCACCGCGAGCATGGTACAACACCCTATCAAAGTTCTTGTTAGAAGCCAATTTTACCCGAGGTACAATTGATTCTACACTGTTTATCAAGAACGAAAAGGGTCACATAATTCTAGTTCAGGTATATGTCGATGACATCATTTTTGGTTCTATATATGCAAAGAACTTTGCCACTCTTATGGGAAATTTTTTTAAAATGAGTATGCTTTGTGAGATGAACTTTTTCCTTGGTCTTCAAGTTAAACAACTGTCGACAGGAATTTTCATAAACCAGTCCAAATACATTCGGGATATCCTTCGGAAATTCCAATTGGACTAGTCCTCACCAATGAAAACTCCCATGGCAACCAATACAAAGCTAGACGCCGATCCTAACGGAAAGGCTGTCAACGCCAAATTGTATCGGGGAATGATCGGTTCTTTAATGTACCTCACCGCCAGTAGACCGGACATCATGTTCTCGACATTTCTTTGCGCCCGTTATCAGTCAAACCCTAAAGAGTCTCATTACAATGCTGTTAAACGAATTTTTCGTTATTTACGTGGTAGTGCTGATCTTGGCATTTGGTACCCGAAAGAGACAGGTTTTTTCCTTTCAGCTTAATCTGATGCGGATCACGCGGGATGCATGTTGGACCGCAAGAGCACCACGGGACACATTCAGTTCTTGGGAGATAGCCTGGTAAGCTGGGCATCGAAGAAACAACAGTGCGTATCAACGTCAATTGCCGAGGCAGAGTACGTGGCCGCCGCAAGCTGTTGTTCCCAAGTCATCTGGATGAGGACATAACTCAAAGACTACGGGTTCACGTATGTCAAGGTCTCGATCTACTGTGCCTCAAAGAGCGCCATTGCTATATCAAGCAACCCGGTCCAACACACAAAGACGAAGCACATCGACGTTCGGTATCATTTTGTTAGCTTCAATCTTCCTAATCATAGAAATACTTAGAAGTAGTGAAAAATAGGCTAAGTATAGAAAAGCCTCTCACAGAGGCTCTGCCACTTCTTCCAGAAGATCAAGTCCAGAAAGCCACAGAAGCTACAGAGGCAATCACAGAACCTCTGTAGTACGCAAGAAGAAGATCAACTCGGAAACAAGTGGACTGCTCCACAGAAGGTCAGACCATAGAACCTCTGTAATGCCTTACAGAGCCTCTGTGGTCTGCTATGAAGACTTGGAAGATATTACAGGATACGTTCATCAACTTGCATGGAAAAGTACTGTCAAAACACGTGTCAAGCTCTGAGTGGACTCAATAGGGCATGGTACAAAATAGACGTCTGCGCCATTTAATGCATTTACCAATAGTTCATCTGCTCCATTAAATGCGCATGGCTCAAACAACTGTTCACACCATCCAGTTCACTATTCATGCCGTAAAAGGAACAGTGACCTACTTCATAGTCTTCTAAGAGTAGTATAAAAGGAAGTCTCATGTTGAGATCTTCCTAAGAACGAATACACAAGGAATCACTAATACTCTCAAACGTTATTGTCAAATATCTGAGTGTTATATTCTCACACACACCAACAGTTCTTAATCTGTTCTTCATGTTCTTATTATATATTGAATAACAGTAACTGTTCAAGAAATCCTTTTTATTCCTTACTGTTTTCTTTATATATGTGCGTTCTAACATCTATCAAACATATCTATTAGTTTAAATACGCTTCCGCATTAAACTCTAAATTCAACTAATAGACTGTTAATCTTGATTAAGTGTATCTGGGTTCCAACAATTGGTATCAGAGCCTCTCTTGATTTTCAATATCAAGTGATCCACTTATCAAGATTCGTGATAGATATTATTGTATCTGGAAACTGCTTAAACTCAGAAAATCTTCAAGTTCATAGAAGTAACTCTTTAGTCATACCTTCTTTCTAAAATCTTCAAAAATGACAAATACAAATAATTTGTTTACTACTGGTTCTCTCACTAAACCTCCTAGTCTCCTTCGAGATGAGTATCCTCAGTGGAAAATAAGAATGGTCCATTTTTTCGAGGGCACTGAAAAAAATCAAGTACAATATATGTACAATCCTCCTCCTATTCCCATGACAGTAGTACCTCGTATACCTGCTACTGCTGAATCTGCCGAAATCCCCGAACATAAAAAACCAAAGCCAAAAGGGGAGTGGTCAACCGAAGATAAAGCAGAAGATGAAGTTGCTCAGAAAACCAAGAGGACATTGATTATGGCAATACCCAACGAACTCTTTCAATCGTTGGATTCATGTGAAACAACGCATGATCTGTGGAAAGAACTGGAAAGACAGTTGGAAGGAGGTGCTAAAACACAAAAAAACCGAAGAGCACAGTACATCAATGAATATCATGCATTCAGAGTCTCTTCAACAGAATCTCTGCAAACAACATACGACAGATTCAACTCTCTAATCAACAAGTGCAGAAAATCAGGCATTGACAAAACTTCTGAAGAAAACAATGTCATGTTTTTAAAAAGTCTAAATGAAGAATGGCTCCAGCTGTCTATGTCCCTACAGACAAATCAGGATCTAGACACCTGGACTCTCTCTGATCTTTACGGAACATTAGCCGCACAAGAACCTCAGATAGCACAGGCTAAAACACTAACCATTGTACCATATGCATTGGTTAGTAAAACTAAAGAAGATGCACAGAGACCAAGATATGAAAAATCCACAGAGGAGAAGAAGAAGGAGAAGAAGAAGATGGTGATAATAGACAGTGAAGAAGAAGAGCAAGCAGAAAAAGAAATAACTCTTGCGTCACTAGCTAAATCTTTAGCTCTATTGACAAAAGAGTTCAGAGGAAACAGAAGAGGTTCCGGAAATGAAAGATATGATAGAGAAAACAGAAGAGATGACAGAAGAGAAGAAGAATCGAGTGGCCGACAGAGGTCAAGCGAAAGACATTACAGAGGAAATGACCGACAGAGGTCAGATGACTCGGTAAGCCACACGCAGCAAGAATGCTACAAATGCGGCAAACCTGGTCACTATGCAAATGAATGTAGATCAGAGAAAGGCGGAGACCTACAGAAGTCCAATGATCGAACAGGAAACATTCCTCAAGGATGTTTTAACTGCGGCAAACCAGGCCATTTTGCGAATGAATGCAGAAGCAGATCAAATCGCCCACAGAGGGACTCTGCTTTCTACAAAAAGAAATCCGAGTATTATGCTCAAAAATCCTTAATGGCAAAAGGACATTCTGAGGAGAACACAGAAGACTTCCAGTCAGACTCTACTTCTGACGATGAAAATACCGCCAATGCCCTCTTCTGTGGCATGGCAGAAGTCGACTCCTGCACTGACTCTGAGGTATCTACTTCAAATTCCAACTCTTGTATTACCTCTGTAGATGATAATACACTAAGAATTAACATTGAATTAATTGAACTGAAAGAGATAAATCAAATTATTCAGAAAAGACTCACCTTCAATGAGAGAGAAGTACGGCTTCTCACTCAAGAAAAAGCAAAGATTTTTGAGGAAAAAGAGAGAATAGAAAAGAATTGGAACAAAACTCTAGATCCTTTAAAAAAACAAATTTCTGAATTAACCAATACTTTAAAAGATAAAACAAAAGAACTTTCAGTTTTAAGGAGCGAAACTACTGACATAAGAGCTCTTAAAAAATACTTTCAAAGAGAAAGAGAGGTATTATGGCAAGATTTACTCAGAAGAGAAGTTTTGATTAAAAACTATAAAGATGCACATAAAGTTTATGAAAAAGTAAACTCACAAATAGGAAGACGAGGTATAGGGTATGATGATATCACCCTAGGTGTTGAAGGCAAAAGAAACAAACCTTTGTCCTCTTTATTTGTGATTGGAAAAACGAACAAACCAGATTTTCCAAATCTAATCTCTGAAAGCAAAAGGGCGAAAATCTCTGTGGATCCTTACTTGAAGAAACATAAGAAGATGATTAACGTGTGGTTTGAAAACACAGACTCATCATCTTCAACCTCTGTCAATAGAGGTATCAAACCAAAGAAATATCTGAAAACACAAGATCAGATTGGTATCTTCAAGTTTGGTAAACCAGAGACCCAAACACAGGTTGCTTTTGTGTGTTTGATAAACGTTGAAAAGAAATTATCAGCAGAAGCTCCTGAGTTTAAACCCATTTTTTCAGAAGAAAACTTTAAAAATTTAATTGAAAAAGAAATTTTGGAAATATGGAAATCAAGCGTTTTAGAAAATTTCTGTACATCTTCTATAGATAAAACTCTCACTGAAGAAATCTTATTAGAAACCTCTGCAATCTATGAAAACTATTCTACAGAGGAAGAAAGCTCGTACGATACATGCTCAGAAAATCCAGCCTCTATTGAAAGAATTGACTCAACCTCTGTATACGAGGACGATTCATCCTCTGACAACTCAGAGACTGATTTCAAATCAGGGATAATTCACTGTGACACAGAGGATGTCAAATTCTCCTCTGAAGTTCCTCACAAAACTATTTCTCCAAAAGAGAAACTCACAGAGATTCCAATCTGCCAAGATTTTCTAAAATTGAATCTACATATCAAAACCTCTGCTGAGCTTAAAATGTTACAGAAGACCTCTATTGATCCTATAAGTTCTAGATTTTCAAAACCCAAGGTTAATAAATCTTTTTCTTCTGTGACAGTGATGAAAGAAGTTCACCACAGAAGCAACCCACAGAAGGCAGGTCCTAAACAGAGCTTTTGCAAACAACATTCGAGTATTCATAGATCTTCTAGTAATAGGAAATCTAATGTAAAGAAAGAATGTAATGCCTCTGTGGCTGAGTTTAAAAAGTTCAATGAAAAGTTCAAGCAAATTACATCTCATATTCAATACTGTCATTGCTTTGATCTTATGTCTAAACTTAATAATCATTTTTCAAGTCAAGTCTGTTTACTCTCTACGACAATTCAAAAGTCAAATCCCACAAAGAAACAATCTGACTCTTCTGCAGAGAACAAAATGTATTTCAAGAATGCCAAGGCAAACTTGAAAAACTCTAACAATATTGGACCCATATGGATATGGGTACCTAAATCTCTGTGATTGTCCTGCAGAAGAAGTATGTGCCAATCTGGTATCTAGACTCCGGATGCTCAAGGCACATGACTGGTGACAGAAGTGCACTATCCACGTACAAAGAAACACAAGATGGTGGATCTGTGACTTTTGGAGACAACAAGAAAGGACACATAAAAGGCTATGGAGTCATAAGGAAAGAAGACGTTTCTGTATACAAAGTTGCATATGTGGATGGCCTTAAGCACAACCTACTCAGTGTAAGTCAACTTCGTGATACAGGATTCAATGTGTTGTTCAAAAGAACTTTCTGCTCTCTACAAAGTGAAGAAACAAGTATGGAACTTCTGCGAGCTGAAAGAATAGGTGATCTATATCTAATGAACTTCAACTCAAAGAACAAAGACAAAGTTTTCCTTGTTGCCTGCAAAAGTGAAGAAGCCTGGTTATGGCACAACAGGTTCTGTCACTTGAATTTTCACACATTGGAAAAACTGGTCAAACTTGATCTAGTTAAAGGTTTGCCAAATGTTAAATTCAATAAGGATCATTTATGTTCTGCCTGTGAGATGGGAAAACTCAAAAGAGCTTCCCACAAAGGCAAAACAGATGTATCTTGCACTAGACCTCTGTACATGCTTCATGTCGACCTCTGCGGTCCCATTGCCATACAGAGCCTAGGTGGCAAGAAATACATACTTGTCCTAATTGATGAGTATTCGCGTTTCACATGGGTTGAATTCATTAGAAAGAAATCAGATGTTCCAAATATATTGATAAATCTAATGAAAAGAATCCAAGTTCTTTATAATTGCAGAATACAGAAGTTAAGAAGTGACAATGGCACAGAATTTAAAAACTCTGTCATTGAAGCCTATCTTTCAACAGAAGGAATATCACAGAATTTCTCTGCAGCTCGCACTCCACAACAGAACGGTGTTGTCGAAAGAAAAAATCGAACACTTGTGGAAGCCGCAAGAACTATGATGTCAGCATGCGGATTATCAATGAACTTTTGGGCAGAAGCAATTTCTACTGCGTGTTATACTCAAAATCGATCAACCATTGTGAAAAGACACCTCAAGACGCCTTACGAATTGCTTAACAAACGGCGGCCAAACATCAAATTTTTCCATGTATTCGGATGCAAATGCTTCGTCTTAAACGACAGAGATTCAAGAGGAAAGTTTGATGTAAAAGCAGATGAAGGCAAATTCATTGGATACTCTGCCACTTCCAAAGCCTACAGAACATTCCTTACAAAGTCTCACAAGATTGTAGAAAGCATCAATGTTTCTTTTGATGATTCATTCCAAATGACTTCTGAACAAATCAGTTCAGAACTCGGAATTAAAGGGAAATCCTCTGTCATCTCACAAGCAAAAGAAGACTTGGATCTTCTATTTTTAGAGATGCTCCACGAAAACATTGATCCTTCTGTTGGAACAATCAGGGTTTCTGAAGAACCATCCTCTGTCGGACAAAATCCTACAGGTTTGTCTCTAACTGGTCCTAATAATGCTTCATCTTCTTCTGTAAATACTACAGATGCAATTGCCGAAGCAGAAGAAAGTGCAGAAGATGAAACATCAAGGAAAACGACCACAGAAGCTGCACAAACCACAGAAGAACCAATTACAGAGGAAATCGAGGACCAAGACTATACGTCCTCAGAGGAACAAACTCCACCACCACTCATACCAATCATTCCACAAACGGTAGAATCAACTACCAAGGCACGAAGAACAACAGAGGCTACACAAGAAGAAACACAAGAAGTCTCTAAAGAAAGTCTGAATGACATTGATGATCATCTTCCACGCACAACTCAATGGACAAAAAGCCATCCTCCAAGCCAAATAATCGGAGAACCTTCTGACGCAGTAAAAACAAGGTCTGCCGCTGCTAACTTTTGTTTCTTTACAAATTTTATTAGTGTGATAGAACCAAAGAAGATTTCTGAAGCCCTAGATGACCCAAACTGGGTAGACGCCATGCAAGAAGAACTTTTGCAATTTGAGCGTAACAGAGTATGGACTCTAGTACCTCTGCCAAGAGGAAAACAGGCCATTGGGACTAAATGGGTCTACAGAAACAAGAAGGATGAAGATGGAGTGGTCATCAGAAACAAAGCAAGATTAGTAGCAAAGGGATATAGACAAGAAGAAGGCATAGACTATGATGAAACTTTTGCCCCTGTCGCACGGCTCGAAGCAATAAGAATATTCTTAGCCTTCGCAGCCCACAGAGGTTTTAAAGTCTATCAGATGGACGTAAAATCAGCTTTTCTCAACGGTGAAATCCAAGAAGAGGTCTACGTTAATCAGCCACCAGGATTTGAAAGCTCAAAGTTTCCAAGGCATGTATACTACCTTGAAAAAGCTCTATATGGACTGAAACAGGCTCCACGAGCATGGTATGAACGACTTTCTACCTTTCTTATAGTCAATGGTTACAACAGAGGTACAACAGATACTACCTTATTCTATAAACGCAAAAGTAGTGAGATAATGCTTGTACAAATATACGTATATGACATAATTTTTGGGTCTACTAATTCAGAAGAGTGTAAAAGATTTGAAAAACTCATGCAGAGTGAGTTTGAAATGAGTATGATGGGAGAATTAACTTTCTTCCTCGGACTCCAAGTCAAACAATCATCAGAGGGAATTTTTATAAATCAAGCTAAATATGTCTCTGACATTCTTTCCAAGTATAGCTTCTCTGATGCCTCTGCAATGAAAACTCCAATGGCCACTGGAAACAAGTTATTCTTAGATTCAGATGGCATCTCTGCAGAATGCACTCTCTACAGAGGCATGATTGGATCTCTGTTATACTTAACAGCAAGCAGACCTGACATTATGCATGCCACATGTCTCTGTGCACGCTATCAAGCTAATCCAAAGAAATCACATTATGATGCCGTAAAGAGAATCTTTAGATACCTAAAAGGGACCAAAAATCTTGGTCTCTGGTATCCACAGAACTCTGGTTTTGGTCTTAAAGCTTATACAGATTCAGACTATGGAGGATGCATGCTCGACAGAAAGAGTACCTCTGGGAGTTGTCAATTCCTAGGTGGTAAACTAGTCAGTTGGACCTCCAAGAAGCATAATTGTGTTTCCACATCCACTGCAGAAGCTGAATTCGTTGCTGCCGCTAGCTGTTGTTCCCAGGTTCTATGGATGAAGACTCAGCTAAAAGACTACGGCCACATCCTGTTCAAAATACCCATCTTCTGCGATTCCAAAAGTGCTATTGCTATCTCTGCCAACCCTGTGCAACACTCAAAAACCAAGCATATCGATATAAGGTATCACTTCTTGAAACATCATGTTGAATACGGTACAATCGAAATGCATTTTGTGCCCACAGAATATCAACTCGCTGACTTATTCACCAAAGCACTAGACGAGAAAAGATTCAACTTCTTGGTGGGTAAGATAGGAATGATTAACATGGTGTGAAAATCCTCAGTAAGTATAGTTTTATCTTCTGTAAATAATAAGTAAATACATTGCTTAAATTATTGTTTTGAAAGATTCTACTTCTATATGTAAATTCTTAAAACCTTCAATAGTTCTTGAAACTACAGAACTTCTGTAAGGTCTGCTCAGAACCTCTGACAACCTTCACAGAACCTCTGATAGACTTGACCTATGTACTATGCAAAACTTATCATATTCTGATCCAAGCATAGATCAAGGGGGAGCAAAAGGAAAATTCTTGATCTACAGAAGTGATTAGATCAAGGGGGAGCAAAAGGAAAATTCTTGATCTACAGAAGTGATTAGATCAAGGGGGAGCAAAAGGGGCCCTAAAATGATCTACAGAGATAAATCTTTCAAAGGAAAGTCAAAGAAGAATGTCGATAATTTTCCATCGACAGAAGTAAGACAAAACTGCCGAGAACAGAAGAACCAAAAGGTATGTCTCTCGCACGAAAGGTTTTTAGAAAACAGTTTTCTAGGACAAGAATTGTCAAATATGTCCTAAATATACTGTGAATAAAATTTCAAAAATCAAAAGTTCAAAAGGTTTAACAAAATTCGAGATAGTAGAAATTTAAGGTCATAGAGCTTCTGCTGAGCTCAACAGAGCTTCTGCAGGAAATATGCTCTGTGATCATAAATTAACCCTCTGTCGATCTTTTGGAATGTTATCTCGAACAAAACGTTTATCAAAATAGTTTTCTCGGACACCAACCTTCAAGAATGTGCGAAAAACATCTCTTAACACAGATCAAAAATTGGGTGATCAGAAAGTTAATAGAATTCAAGTTATAAGATTTTTTCTCTCATAGAGCTTCTGCTGGCTCTTGCAGAGCTTCTGCAAGTTCCATCAGAGCTACAAAACCTCTGTGAGTAAAATTTCTTGACAAAATCCTATTGATCTTCTCCAATATCTTTAAAAACGTTTTCGTTTAAAGAAGAACCTTCAGCAATGATAACAATGAGATATATGAGAAAAGGGTTAAACTTCAAAATTTTCAACATCACAGAGCTTCTGGAAACTAACAAAGGCTCTGCTATTTTGTTAATTTGGGCATTTCTGTAACAATAACGGTTACTTTTACTGAGAGTGAAACTCATATGGCTAAGAACAACTCCACGCGCCTAGCATTAATGGGCCGCGCACGACGTCCTGTCATCTTCTGACATGGCCTACGTGTCCCATTTTCATTGGGCAAACATGGAACGTTTTTTTTTGGTAAGTTGAACCCGCCGCTCAAACTCAAGTGCGGATTCCAAACTTTAATCCATTGCCATATATTTTACCCTTTCGAAGTCTACCGTTTTACCATCCTATATAAACAAAGCTTACCCTCTCATAAAACTTTTTACAAACTCTCATCTTCTTCTCCGGCGATACCCTGCAAAACACTTGCAAATGGCTTCATCTTCTCGAGCTACATCCTCTGAACTCTCTCCGGCGAACTCAACGGAAAACTCCCCTGCTCATTCAGAACATTCTGAAAACCCCAGCCTTGCAAGAGATATTGAACAACAAGATTCCGGGGACTCCGCAGACTTTGCTCCGACGACACACTTGCAAAACTTCATAGATATGGATCATTTCGAAGCCACTCTTCCTATCAAATCCAACAACTGCTATTTGGTCCCCTCACCCACTACTTTCGGCGAAGCCCATGCCATACTTCTGAACATCATGGAAAACCATGTTCTCTTCCCTCTACTATCAAGAACCCCTAACCAAATTCCAGTCCGTTATTTGAACCAATTTTGGCAAAGCTGCCGATTTGATAAAGACGATTCTCTTATCAAAGGGTACATTTCAAGACCTGATAAATCTGAGCATCTTGAAATCAAGTTCAACAGAACAATGTTCTCACTTGAATTCAACCTACCAACAAGGGGTCTTATGGGATTGAAAAGTTATGCAGAGCAACCAACAGACGAAGAGCTCTGTCGATTCGTGGAAATGCTTGGGTACAACACCCAACTACGGAAGAGAAATGACTTCCGCAGAGGCCGATTACCACCTCTGTGGAACACCTTGTTCTCTATTCTTAACAGATGCCTGACAGGAAAGATAGGGAGTATTGACCAGAGCTCACATAAAATCTTGAGCATCATGTATGGGGTTTACTATGATCTTCCACTAGATTATGCGACCATAATGATGCAAGAGATCGTAAACACCATCGACAGAAAGAACAACACGAAAAGGGTCAAAGAGAACGATCCCAACTTTCTACCACCTCTGCAATTCCAAAGAATATTGGGAGTACTGTTCGAACCTCTGCTGCTAATCCAAAATTGACCAATGGAAGGGCCAACTCCCAAACAGTTCCCGATGAACAAAAATACCCCCACTGATCATGCTGATGGCTACTCACACTGCAGACCTCTGTCAAAGAAACTTCTGCGCTACGCATCGAACAAATCCCTTCAGAAAGAGTATATACGCGATCATAGAACTCCAAAACCGAGTCCTATGACACCCCCGCGTTTAGGTGTCCCCCTAGGAACAATGATAGCAAAATCTCTTTCCACTCAAGCAGAAAAGGATCACAAGTTAGCAAAACACATGGCTATTCAACTCAGCTTCATAGCCAAACGCGCAGAAATAATGGGAAAGAAATCTTCAGCAAAGATCTCTGCTTCTACTCCAAAAGCTAAGAAGAGAAAAATCGCGGAAGGCACATCAACTAGCACTGGAGAAGATAGACCTTCACCTCCCCATGCCACAGAGATTGGCTCCTCTGCTCCTCCCCTTTTCACAAAACAGAAAAAGAAAAGATCCAAATCAACAGAGGAAGGGGCACCAAAACCAAAAAGGAGGAAAACCAAAAAGAAGCATGGTAAATCACTTAAAAAATTGGTTACCATTACAGAAGAGGCAATCATAGAGGGTGAAACTGCAGAAGAAGAAGATGCAGAAATAGGAATGACAGAAGAAGGATATCAATCACCCTATCAATCTCCAGATAGATTTCCTCACCAGGGAGACCTGAATGATTTCCTACAGAACCCCGAAATTGCAAACACCCTTAATACAGTAGGGTGGACGGCACAACCTCTCGACCACCACTCTCCAGAAGAACAAGATTTCTTCATTTCTGGCATTGACACACATCTACAAGAAGATGACACAACGCCCAGAAATCAACCAGCCGAAACCCCTGTGATTTTACAAAACCCTTTCATTCAAGGATTGGACGTCCACAGAAGAAGTCCAAACCAAGCTTCAGAAGATACAGAACAAACCGAAGTTGAGTGGAATACAACTGAAGTTACAGAGGCAACGGTTGTAGAAGAAACCACAGAAACAGGGATAGAAATCTCAGAGGAAGATTCAGATGAAGAAGAGGCTATCTGGATACGAAAAGGTCTCTATCATCCTCATGTCATGAGATTATACGGATCTCATCACATGTATGACTCCTTGCGCACATAGCAAGGAACTTCCACAGAACCAGAAGAAGAAACAAGAAAAGATGCTGAAGTTGAAGAAGGCACACAACCAAACCCAACTCCCAGTGCAACCCACATTTCTAACTCCGCAGGTCTAGCTGCAGAAGGAGTTATTGAAAAAGAGCAGCACAGCTCGATCCTAACCCAACCCATCCAGCCAGAGGTTACTCTTTCAACCTCTGTGCCCACAGAAACCGGGGAATCCATTCCTAGGGAGTGTCCTCAAAGAGACTCGCCTAATGTTCGTGATCAATCGCCCCAGATCACACAAGAACACCCTACAGAGGAATTCGTTTCCTCTGTCACGAACACATTAAGGCCAAACCTTCTTTCAGAGAGAAGTAGTAAGCACAGAGACGAAGAGACTCTAGACAAGTCTCCTAGTCAACAGAAGGACATTCCAATACCCACCTCTGGAGTGGATTTGGACTCTGTTCTTCACAGAACTTCTGTAGAGAACGAAACTCAGGTTTCCTCTCGAGGATCAGAAGGAAATCCTTCCACCCCCATCGTACAAACAAGGGTGAACGAAGGTGTCCCAGGAACAGGGACTCACTCTGGATACGAATGTGTTCCTCCAGAGGTTACACAAGGAACACAAGTATCAATGGATGAGTTCCAAACCCTTGTCACCTCTGTGAACCAAACAATGAAAGAGTTGCAAAGCTCTTTCAAATCCTTGGCAGAGACAACATCTACAGCTCTCTTGAATCTGAACACCAAAATGGACGATCTGTCCACAGAGGTGAAAACCGCCATCTCAGAGATGAAGTCTTCTGCAACAACCACTGCCAAAGAAACAGCCACTTCTGCCGCTCATCAATTCGAAACAACTGCAACTTCTGCGTTCAGGGACTCGGTCAAATATTTCCTTGACCAATTGAATACGCAATCCAACAGAGCAGAGGGCATTACTCCTGCAGACTTACAGAATGCGTTATCACAAGTTCAAGCAGAGGCAATACGAACCACGACAATGATGCAGCCAAAAGACTATATGACCAGAGCACAGCTAACAGAGCTAGGACAAAACGTCATAAACCAGGTCACAAAAGTCATTGTCTCCTTCACAGCTGCAAATGCCAACTATGTGAAGGACTTCAAGAAAAGTGTCGGCAAAATGCGTTTCAAGACAGAAGCAGAGCTTGCGACATTTATTGGTCTCTGCGATGATATATGTGAAAAATTGAAGGCAGCAGGAGCTGAATTGCCAAAGAAGCCCAACACTTATTGCAGAGCAGAGGGTACTTCGGATAAGAGTCAGGATGATTCTGATGATGACCAACCTGGTCCATCAGATAATCCTGAGGGGGAGAATTTAAGGGAGAAAGCTACGAGCAGAGGAATTCAATCTCCACCAATCGCAGCAGAACCAATCAGCCAAGCCCCTCAAGAACAAACCCAACAACAAACTCAAAGACCACAGAGAATACACCCATCTCTGTGGATTCAACCTCTGAAGAACCCAACACTACAGAAGCAGATAAGCAAACCTCAGAGGCAACTACCGCCCCTGAGGTAATCATTTTGGAAGAAACAGATGAACCAACCACAGAGAAAACACCCACCTCTGTGGAAACACCCCAAACCATACCCAGAAGAAAGTCGATTGCCACCAAACCAAAAAGAGCAACGACCTCTGCTTCTGACATTCTGAAAAGGATGCACACAACAATGAATGATCGTATGGTGAAGAGAGAAGAAGAAAGGCACAGGTTCACTTTAGCTTTCAGAATGGCAAGAAGATTCAATGACAACACTTCATCAACAGAAACTGAGCTCACAGAAGAAGTCACCAAACAACCTCCAACAGAGGTTACAGAGCAAGTCAAGCCAACAGAACCATCGCCACAAAAGTCCTCTAAGTCACAATCGTCAAAATCCACAGAGGCAACCTCCATCAAACCTACAGAAGTGCAAACCTCAAATCCCACAGAAGCAACAGCTTCTGCCACGACAACAAAAGATAAAGGCAAAGGGATACTGACAGAAGAGCCTAAGAAGAAGAAAACATTGTCAAAGCCAACAGAGAAACTGATGAAGAGTGCGTTTGACGCCTTTCAAACCCCAAAACCCGAAGAAGTTGACTGGGCACATGAATTGAAGCCTCTGTCAGAAATTCCTTTAACTGGTAGAGCTGCAGAAGTTGTTCAACAGATGGAGAGTCTCAGAAGACAAATTCCACGACCTGGTCCAACACATGAAGAAATGGAAGAAGTGGTATACAAATACCTCTACAAACAATCCTTTCAGACAAACTATCCAACAGATCATGTGACAGATCCAAGGATCAGAGAAGAATTTGAGAACATCTTCACGAGAACAAAGCCAAGAACCAAAGCAGATGTTTTCTCAATTCACAAGATCAAAAAGGTGATCTTTTGCCGATTCTCCTTCACAAGAACCTATCCAAGGGTCAGGTACAATCTTTACAAAGTCAGAAGAGAGAACAATTCAGAATCTACCTTCGCTGATGCTGACTTAAGAAACATCAATCCATACGATCTACCTGACCTTCTGCAATGGACAAAGGACAACTACAACACAGAGGCAAACACCAGAGCCTATCAAGTATTGAGAAAAGCGATGAGGGAAAAACTTCTGGTCTACAGCATGATAGATTTCCAGCTGGGAAAGGATCTCGGTCTCAAACATCTGGATCTACGACCACCAGAGGATCGCTGCCTACCAGACGCCATACCAAACTCAATCATCACAGAACCACGGTTTGGGTTAGTATTTCAAAACCCTCAAGGCGAAACTAAACTATTTGTATGCATGGACTGTCAGAAGTACGCAACAAATACTCTGAACAAGTTCAGAGCAAGCCTTGTGAAATACAGAGGTTCAAAGAAAATGGAAAAAGATGCTGCAGATACTATCATAAGAGAGATTGACGCAACAATTCGCCTAAGAGAACTCTGCATCAGATTCTACAAAGAGATCAGAAAAGTTGGAAGAGACAACAGAAGCTACAATGATTTCAAAGATGCCAAAATCTGATTCTCAGACCTCCAATCTCTGCAAACAAAGTAAAAAGTTTATCTTTCATTGTACTCAAATGTAAAATGTCTCTGGCATATTTCTAAATGAAAGAAATTTCGAGGTATTGTTTAACCTCTGTCTTATCCAACTTAGCCCAACTAAAAGTCAAATTTTTATTTTTCACTACTTAGGGGGAGATTGTTAGCTTCAATCTTCCTAATCATAGAAATACTTAGAAGTAGTGAAAAATAGGCTAAGTATAGAAAAGCCTCTCACAGAGGCTCTGCCACTTCTTCCAGAAGATCAAGTCCAGAAAGCCACAGAAGCTACAGAGGCAATCACAGAACCTCTGTAGTACGCAAGAAGAAGATCAACTCGGAAACAAGTGGACGGCTCCACAGAAGGTCAGACCATAGAACCTCTGTAATGCCTTACAGAGCCTCTGTGGTCTGCTATGAAGACTTGGAAGATATTACTGGATACGTTCATCAACTTGCATGGAAAAGTACTGTCAAAACACGTGTCAAGCTCTGAGTGGACTCAATAGGGCATGGTACAAAATAGACGTCTGCGCCATTTAATGCATTTACCAATAGTACATCTGCTCCATTAAATGCGCATGGCTCAAACAACTGTTCACACCATCCAGTTCACTATTCATGCCGTAAAAGGAACAGTGACCTACTTCATAGTCTTCTAAGAGTAGTATAAAAGGAAGTCTCATGTTGAGATCTTCCTAAGAACGAATACACAAGGAATCACTAAAACTCTCAAACGTTATTGTCAAATATCTGAGTGTTATATTCTCACACACACCAACAGTTCTTAATCTGTTCTTCGTGTTCTTATTATATATTGAATAACAGTAACTGTTCAAGAAATCCTTTTTATTCCTTACTGTTTTCTTTATATATGTGCGTTCTAACATCTATCAAACATATCTATTAGTTTAAATACGCTTCCGCATTAAACTCTAAATTCAACTAATAGACTGTTAATCTTGATTAAGTGTATCTGGGTTCCAACACATTTCATTAAGGATCACGTCGAAAGAGGTACAGTCGAACTCTACTTCTTAAATACTGAACATCAGTTAGCAGACCTTTTTACCAAAGCCTTGGACGAAAAACGCTTTAAAACTCTTGTGTTCAAGCTAGGTATGCTTAATCTGAAGACGTAATCCGACTGTGTGCCCGTTACAAGTTCCATACATATACGAGTAACTGTCTCCTCATCATCCGGTGGTTGACATCCTGATGCATGAGCACACACTTCCTCGCATTTGTATTCTACTTGTTCTCGTTACACAGCTAGATTTAGTCTAGGTATTTATTAGGTAGATTTCGTTTGTTTTTCACTCTTTCTTCGTGTGTTTCCATTTTTTTTCTTACCGTCGTCTATATTTTCATTCACTATCTCTGTGCTTTCACCAACTATTCTCGTGTTCAGGGGGAGCACAATGCAATATCAGGTAAGTTTCCTCATACTTTGAGGGGGAGCGTCACACACAGTTTTCTTTAATGTCAAATTTTTTTTTGTGTGTGGGCACTCCTGCGTGTGTTTGTTTTATAGTCATCACTTGAGGGGTAGCGGCACCAGTTGTTTATCTCTTTAAAAGTCTACAAGTTTTTGTGTGTCGGATCCCTCCACCGCACTCTACTACACTATCCGAGGGGGAGCAAGGTTATACCAATGCTCCGCTTGAGGGGGAGCGAGAGGAAGTTCTTTTCCAGCACAAATTTCTAAAATTCTTCACATAAAAGGATTATTCAGAGTTATCCGGACAACTCTCACATCCGGACAACTCGCGCACCCGGACAACTCGCGCACCCGGACAACTCGCGCACCCAGACAACACTCGAATCCGGATACAATCCGGACCGGGTGGCTATCCGGGTCGGCTCTTACCCGGACTCCACCCACGTATATATATATACGCACCCGGACTCCCTTTAGGTTTACTTATCCGGACGACGCCAAAAACCCTAAACCCCACGACTTTTTCTCTCTCGCTCGGACTCTCCTCTCTCTGTCGATTCACGGTGTTTCTCGTCTCTTTATTCAGGTATGTTCATCGAATGTCGATGCTCGTCAAATGTATGCACATTTCACACACATAGCACCACAAATCGACCCCTGATTGGGTCGATCCCACAGTCCCGAAACCCTTAAGGGTATTTCGTCGTTTTCGCCTCAATGAACATGATTCACGGGTTGTCCACACTCCAATCAGCCACTATTTGCTTCTGGACATCCATTCAGCCCCTTAGCACTAGCTTGGGCTCCCTTATTGGGCAAATTGAACAAATGCGATAACGTCCGGACACATTCATCGTGTCCGGACATCTTCAAGGCCATGAAGATCCATCCGGAAATCACCATCACCCGGAGACCTAGTTGTCCGGAAACCTTAGGGTTTCCGGTAAGTTCAACTACCGGGTAGTTTGGTATCCGGACGCTAATGTTATCCGAAAGAGGATTGCACTCGAACACCCTTGACACCCAGACTCTCTTGTCCGGAGTCCCCACTTTATCCGGACACTTGCTTAACTTATCCGAAAAATCCATGTAACCGGACACCATGTGTTGTCCGGACTCCTTGGCACTTTCATCTGGAAAACTCTGCTGTTGTGTCCATTCTGTACCTGTTTTGTCACTGCCAGTCCTCGATCTATCTCAGATTGAGCCGCTCACAGCAAAGGTACGCGCCGTCACTTGTTTCTCCAACTTAATTACTAACTGTGTTGTTTTCTCCAGATTAAATATGGCGGATCAACAACAGCACCCTCACGAACAACCAGGAGACCAACAACCGCCTCCTCAAGAGCAAGTACCTCAAGAGGCGGATGTCATAGACGAGGAAGCCAATGCTGCCCTGGTTCACCCTGACCATGGCACTGAACTGGAGGCCAACAACCACCACCTGGACACGACCTTGTTCAGGCCCCAACCACTTCAACGAGTGCTCCTGGACATTCTCACGAATCACCCTCTCCGTGAGGCCCTTACCAGCACAGCCGACGTCCCAGTTTTGTACGTTCTACAGGTATGGCTCACCGCCCGAGTCGTCACAGCCGGTAACTCGCAGTCGATCACCGCTCAGATCGATAACCAACCTTCATTCTCACACCGGACTCATTCCGCCGCCTTTTGTCTCTTCCGGAAGCCACCTTCCAACAATCATGAACGGTACGATCCTGCCGTAAATGATGATACGCTTTGCGCTCAAATTCGCGCACTTGGATACAATCATGACCTAAACCGGCCATCCGCTTTCAATCGCAAGTACCTCGCTCCGATATGGTACACACTCTTTACAATTCCAAACCGCTGCCTTTCATCGAGATGGAGAGGCATTGATCAGTGCACCGGCGACTTCCTACGCCTAGTTCATGCTGTGTGCTACAACCGCCACATAGACTTTGCGATGATTATCTGGAGGGAGCTCGTCGCGGTAATTCGCCAAATCGTAGGTTCCAAACAGAAGAAATTTCTTCCGTATCCGCGTTTCCTTTCGCTGGCTATGCGTCAACACATGGACGCAAATCCTGCCATTCCTCGCCGCCTGAACCATCCGGTATGTCCCCATCACCACTTACAATTCATGGTTATCCGCAATCCATCTGATGCGGTAGCAATGCCCATCCCTGAACCACTACTAGCCATTGCCGATCCCACTGCACCAGGGGTAGTAGCATATAGGGAAGCGTTAGGTAATCCCATGGTCCAGCCAGCGCCGGAGGGACCTGCCCAGGGACTTAGACCCGAGAGACGTGAGGGTCCGAGAGTGAGAGGTGGAAGGGCCCGACAAGCATGTGCTGTCGGGCGGGGAACGTTAGTTGTGAGAGAAAGGGGAACGAGAGTAGGTGGTGCAGTGGAATCGCAACCCGGTTCCAGCTCAGCCCCAACCGGTCCATCCTCTAGACCGATAATACATCACTCGACCGAGCCGTATATCACCGAACCCCCCTCACCATCTCACAATGTTGAAGACGTGGAATCTGACTCCATGGACTCTGATATCGACCGAAACATACGCCTGAGACAAATACCTTTCGGTATCGGACCCAACCCTGATTTTACCGTTGGAATCCCACTTGACTCACCTCCACATACTAGAACCGAACCCATTAGGACATCTGAGGGAGAACAAGTAGAGGAGTTAGGACATGCGAGCCGGAGAGAACTGCGTTCAAAGTTGAACCAGGAAAGATTGAGCCGTAAAGATAACGAGGCTCCTGAGTGACCCCAAACGAGCGATATCCGGGTAGCCACATCTACTACACCATCTCATCTGTTGGGACGGGGTATTGAAGAAGATTCCGTGGACCCAGCGGAGCAATTGCAAAACCCCCCTATCCACTCATCCGTCTCACGACAGACGGATGTTTCAATATTACACGGGGAACAAGCATAACTTCCACCGGCCTCTCATTCGGAGAGTGTTGGTGTTGAAATAAGAGACCAGCAGCCCCCGGTCTCTCCTTCATTTTGTGCACCATCGAGTCTAGCGCCTTTTGATATTGAACATTCTTCGGCTAGGACACTCGAAGCAGAGCAACAACAAGTCGAGACTCTTCGTGACTCGACCGGAACCACCGTAGTGTCTTCACCTCTTGGGGAAACACAAGGATCGGCGGGAAATCCTACCACAGCTAACATCACGCCAACTGTGAACGTAGGTGGCTCTACCCATGTGGTAGACGCCTCAACGGGTAACCTAAGTGGTCCCGGAGTTATTCACCCCGACTTTGTGTCGCACGGGTCCCTGGACAGCACCCTCAAGGCTGCCCGCGACGCACTGGAACAGCATGTCACCGACGAGATCGCCAAAGCCATCAAAGGCAAAGCACAGATCGTTGAAGCCGAAACCGCACCACCACATCCACCGACATTTGCTCAACCTATCTATTCGGTGGATACCTTAAAGACGATGCTTTTGGCCCAACTGCTCCAGGATTCCGATACAACCACCTCGACTGAAGCAAACCTGATCTCAGTTCTCTGATCCCAGGTCACTGCTCCATCTTCATCTATCACATCCCGCCTTGACTCCATTGACTTGACCCTCAACGACTACAACAAAGCGCTCGCCACGCTGTCTGAGAGGGTCCGCTCACTAGAAGACACCTGTAAGAGTCAAGCCGGCGGTCTCAAACGCAAGCACGATGACCAGGATGATCCTGATCACCGTAAGGGGGAGAAGCGTCTACGCCAAACAGAGACCGCCCAGATCATGACTGCCGAAACTACAACAGTGGTTCAACAGGAACCCCCAACTGCGGCAACTACATCAGAAGCACCCGAAGCCGAGTTGCCACTAGCAGATATGGTCATAGATATGGAGATTTCAGATGAAGAAGACCCGACGGTTGAAAAGCCCGAGGGTTCAACTAAGGAACTGGTCGATTTTGACTCGTCAGACAGAACGATACTGGACATGATAGATCCAGAGTGTGAGACCAACCCGGAGACCGAAGACGCATGGTACGAAAAAGCCGCCAGTGCCGTAAACCTCCAGGTAAATTTGGTCTTCCCTACTGATGAGGACGACAATATTGACTACGATCAGTTCCTGCTCCAAAATTTATATGGAGCAACTCCCGTTCACTATGCTCAACCCGCCGGAACATCATCAACTAGACCCGAGTCTACTACTTCCGATCAACCGACAACTACTCCTCCAACGACAGCTTCTGATCTTCCTCCCCTTCCTCAACAGCAATAAAACCGCTGGGAGAAGATCAAGGCAATGCAGCGGTGCCTTCCAGTCAGTCAAGTCAGAACAAAGCATCAGATCAAAGAGGTTCTTAACATCCATTCACGCCGCATCATGAAGATCGTCTATTCAGTCTTCACCGTTCGCCGCGAAGATGGTAATGAATGGAGATTCTCTGAAGCCGACTTCAAGAACCTCCGACCGCTCGACTTTCTGGTATTACTGAAAGACTTACGTTCAAGAACCATCCGACCGCTTGAGATTACAAAGGCGCTCGAAGCTGTTCGTCGACACCTGGTCCGTACTATCATGATGTCATACTAAACGGATTTTCAAATGGTTGTCGAGAACAGGGCGAAGAAAGTCAATCTGATAAAACCAAATCTGAAAGCTCCTGAACTGAAGATGTATCCCGAGAACTCTCTGCTTCTACAACCTGAATTCGGGATAGTCTACAACAACGAACATAACGAAAAGAAGTTTCTGCGCTTCAGTCAGGTAGACAGATTTTGTGACGGCAGGCTTCTAAAAGTCAGAGATGCTCTTCAACAGATTATTCAACACGAGTTTGAGAATCCAAAGCATTCGTATGTCCCAAATCCTAATGAAACAACTGCTCGGGAAGCTTTGGAAATGATTGAAGACCGCATCGACTATCGCCGTGCTATCAGATTCTTTGAGGTTCACTTCGCGTTGCGCAAACGTTACGTCTACAATTGGAAAGAGCTCCAGCGCGAACTCGAACTTCAAATCAAAGGGGGAGATTGTTAGGGTAAAATATGTGTTGATTTAAAGTTCAAGGGTTAATTTGTAATAGATTAAACTTAGTCCATTGTGAACGGGCCGTGGGCTTGTTACCACGGGCCCAGCGTATATAAAGTGCAATTAGCTTAGAAATTAGCTAATTGTCTCATTTAGCTTTTCTGCTTTACACTTTAATTCTCTCTAAATCAATAGCTTTTCTGCTTTACACTGTTCTTATTTGCTTTTGCACAAACATAATCGTTGCACGGATCTGGATTCTACACACAACTTTTCTTCAGTGAGAACACCGCAACAAAATGGAGTCGCTGAAAGAAGAAATCAAACTATCATTGAAGCTGCACGTTCAATGCTCAGTGATTCTCACCTACCTACTCAGTTTTGGGCAGAAGCTATCAACACTGCTTGTTTTACTCAAAACAGGTCGCTGATTTTCAAAAGATTCAAGAAGACATCATATGAACCTTTCCATGGGAGAAAGCCTTCAGTTAGCTTTCTTCACATCTTTGGATGTCAGTGTTTTATACTGAACAATAGAGATGCCCTTGGAAAGTTTGATCCTAAGGCTGATGATGGAATCTTTCTTGGATACTCTTCAGTTTCCAAAGCCTTCAGAGTCTTCAATCGAAGAAGACAAACTGTAGAAGAAACTATCCACGTCACTTTTGACGAATCCCATTCAGCGAACTCTAAACCTTCTGCTGATACTGAAGAACTGAATCAATGGATGTTTTCTCATCTTGGTGATTCAGAAGACGCTCCTACTCCTCCATCTCATACTCATCCCGCTGAAGATGATGATCCTACTATCATCCCAAGCATGCAGACAAGTGAAGCTGAAACGTCATGGGTCTCAGTTGTTCCTATAAACACTATGCCTGCTTCTGAACCTTCTGTCTCAGACATGCCATCTACTTCTCAGCAATCAGTGAATGAAATGACATCTGAACCTCTTCCTCTCTTGGCTGATATACCAGAAGTTGCTGAAGCCTCATCTTCAGCTCCTCCAGAATTCTGGTTGAGCCAGCGACTCATGCTCCGGCTCAGCGATGGACTGTGATCCAAACGCTGGTGTTCAGACTCGACGAATTGCAGGTAACATTTGTTTATTTGTTAACTTTATTTCTCTAATTGAACCAAAGAAAACAGTTGATGCCCTCCAAGATCCAAACTGGGTCAGCGCTATGCAAGAAGAGCTGACAGAATTCGAACGAAACAAAGTTTGGAAGCTTGTTCCTAGACCATCCGACAAGTCAGTGATAGGCACTAATTGGGTTTATCGAAACAAATTGGATGAACATGGAACTGTAGCGCGCAACAAGGCTCGACTTGTTGCTCAGGGATACAGACAAGAGGAAGGTATAGATTACGACAAAACATTCGCCCCAGTGGCAAGACTAGAAGCCATTAGTCTATTCTTAGCTTACGCAGTACACCGAGACTTCAAAGTTTATCAGATGGATGTTAAGTCAGCATTTCTCAATGGAAACCTGAATGAAGAAGTCTACATGGAACAACCTCCAGGATTCTCAGATCCTAAACATCCAGGTTATGTTTATAAACTGGATAAGGCACTTTATGGCTTAAAGCAAGCTCCTCGTGCATGGTATGACACTCTCTCCTCTTATCTCCAAATCAAAAAATTTGAGCGAGGTAAAATCGACAAAACTCTATTTTTCAGGAAAGTAAAAGGTCATATTATTCTTGTTCAAATACATGTCGATGACATTATATTTGGTTCCACCAACCCTGACCTTTGTACTCGTTTCGCTGATAGAATGAAAGCTGAATATAAAATGAGTATGATGGGTGAGCTAACATATTTCCTTGGTCTTCAAATCAAACAGAATCATAAAGGAACTTTCATTAATCAGTGAAAATATGTTAAAGATATGCTGAAGAAATTTGATTTAACTCCGAGCTCAGCTATGAAAACCCCTGTGGCACAGCCGCTGACACTAAACAAGGATCCTTCTGGAAAACCTGTTAATGTGACGACGTACCATGGGATGATCGGCTCTCTTCTATATCTTACAGCTAGCCGACCTGATATTATGTACGCAACCTGTTTGTATGCACGATATCAAGCTGAACCTAAGGAATCTCATTTGATCGCTGAGCGAATCTTTCGTTACCTTAAGGGGACTCCTAACTTAGGTCTTTGGTATCTCAAAGACTCAGGGTTTTATCTAATCGCCTATTCAGATAGTGATTTTGCAGGATGCAAATTGGATAGGAAAAACACCACAGGAGGCTGTCAGCTCCTAGGTGGAAAGCTGGTGAGTTGGACAAGTAAAAAGCAAAACTCAGTGTCTACCTCAACCGCTGAAGCTGAGTACGTAGCTGCTGGAAGCTGTTGTTCTCAGGTCTTATGGATGAGAAATCAACTACTGGACTATGACCTACAACTCTAAAAAATTCCAATCTATTGCGACAACACTAGTGCCATCGCTATAGCCATTAATCCAGTGCTACACTCAAAGACCAAACACATCGAATTCTGGTATCATTTTATCAGAGATCATATGATGAATGGTGATATAGAACTTCATTTTATCCCAACTGACTTTCAGTTAGCTGATCTTTTCACCAAACCACTTGATGAGACAAGATTCAACTTTCTCATCAGCGAGCTTCGAATGCTGAACTTGATGAGACAAGATTCCCTGAAAGACTTGGCAACATAGGTGGAATCTCTCACCACCACACTATCTACCAACTCTTTAGGGGTTACAAACGCTGGAGAGGCTCTAAAGACGATGACCACTGAGGTCGAAAAGAAAGCCTCCAGTGCTGATCTGGAGAAGGTGGAAGGTAGCATTGGAAATTTTGCTACTTCTCTCGCTGAAAACTCCACCTCCATCAACAATCTCAACTCCACAAACGGCACTCTCTCCACCAACTTCTCAGCCCTATCCAGCGAAGTCACATCGCTGAAGACAGCGGTTGGTAACCTTCAAGGAGAGGTGTCTTCCTTGAAGACGGATGTCATCACTGCCACCAGTCTACTGCAGCAAATCCTCGACCGTCTGAATGCTCCTACTTGCGCACCCTCACATTACACTAAGACGGATCGAGAAGCCCTTCAAAAGATTAGTCCTGCTATATCTGGCCTGGAAGACAGATTAGCTGCGATTGAAACATGTGTTGGGATCACTGGCCTGGAAGACAGTGACCCAAAGCATACTGATGCTACTGCTGCTAAAAGTCCAGTTATTTCCCAATCCATCATGTGGAAGAGGGGGAGAAGACTAAAGAAGGTCTTCCCCATAATCTTAAGGGGGAGATAACTGCTGCTGTTACTGCTGAAAAACCACAGGGAGATGAAAACCCTGAGGGAACCGAGAAACCTCCCTCTGAATTTGAGGGGGAGCAACTCGATGAGGAAGGTGAAGCTAAAGCTGATGTCCTGGAACCAAATGCTGATGAAGAAGAAACAGATGAAGAAGAAGAAGACGATGAAGACGTCGATATCGCTGATGATGAACCATCATCATCTCCTAAAAATGATGATGATGACGATGATGATGACATCGACTTCTTTGTCCAACCTTAGAAGGCCCCTGCTCAAAAAGGGGTAGTTCTGAACGAACCATCACGGGAGGGGACAACGAAAAAGCCTGCAGCGACAGAGGCCGATAAAGGCAAAAACAAAGGTATCGCTACAGAAGGCAATCTGAGTATCTTACAAAGAAAGCCAGTTTGTCAGGTACAATATATTTTCTTCCCTTACACTGCATCCCCCCTCTATCCATTCTCAACCTCAGTTCTCCTCTCCGTAAAACCTCTAAACACTTAAACCTCATTCTTTCTCTATCTCTTTCTCCCAAATGATCTTACTTAAACGATCGTTATGTTTTAGCTAGTCCTCTCCCCTGCTTGAGGATACAGCTGAAGTTCCTCCAACAACTCCATCAACAATAAATCCAGCACCTAGTGCTGAAGAAATTATCCCAGTCTTAGACTTCGCTGAGACTGATGACATTTTTTAAGAAGAACAGGAAGAAGAACCGCTCTCTCACAAAAATAGACCTTCCTTGGTTCCTCAATCGCCAAGTGAAGAAGAAGTGAAAAGAAGAGTAGCTATGATCCAATAGCTAGAGGATCGACGATTGGTTCCTGTTCATCTTAACATTCTTTCAAAAGATGAAGTCATGGAATCTCTCAGAGCTGAAAAACTCTTCGCTGAAAGAAAGAAGGTTGAAGATAAAGACAGAGAATATGCCCTATAGCTTGCTCAGCATTCTTTTGACGATCCAGACTTGAGAAGATTTCCTATTGCTGTCCAAAAGAAACTGTTGAAGGACGCACAGAAGACCCACCAGGAAAAGACCAAAGTCAACGGCACCACTCTTAAATGGTGTAAGAAGATGTGGCACTACAGACAACATACCTCAAGGATAAAAGTTGTAAATGTCAAAGGGAGATATGCTCTGAAAAACAATATAAAGGTACCAATCGTTAATGTCCAAATAGTCAGAGAAAACGGCCACAACAGAACTGTCAACATGTCAGCCATAAACACCGTTGGTCTCGTTGAATGGTTGGAGATGAGGATAGCTGTTCAAAGATCCCGCTCAACTTTCAGGACCTATGTCGAACAAGAAATAAACAAGCAGATCGACTTGGTTTCCTCAGCGGTTGATATTCCTCGTCCTCCACCAATTCAGAAAAAGCGAGTTGCTCAAAAGAAGAAGACCCCTTCCTCTCCAGGCCCGACAATTAGAAACGAGACAGGGATTGAATTCTCTCGTGAAGCAGTTCTTGGCCCTGCCCCTGATCTCTCTAGACTTGACGTATCCCTACCTCCTGCTGAAACCTTCTTCCCTGGCAGAGTAATCAGCAATCCTTATGGCATTTTCTTCTATGACTTCAATGGTCGTGAATGCTTTCAACGCATCTTCGAGTTATACAAAACTCCTATCGAACAACTCAGAGATTTATTATACTGGTGCGAGTACAAACAAAGTCTCTTCGGACAACTCCTGAAACCCCACATCTATCGCGAAGCAAAGAAAAGATGGGAACATGGAGTCACTGTCCCTGATTGGATGATTCCAGAGACTGACACTCTTGATGAACTCGTCAAGAAAGAACCTGGTTAGCTGATAGGATTTCTTATAATTCTTCTATCTTTATCAGCTTGTATCTTTTTGTACTTGTAATTATTATTTGATGTACTTGTAATTTTTCTACTTCCCTCTGTAATCTTTACGAAGTTTAAAGGAAAATTTCAGCGAATGTACTTTACTCCATTAGTACTTAAAAAGATCCCAGAAAACAGTAAAAGGGACAAATATTTTATAAGTTCTTTTTATCCTTGTGTTTTCATACTTAGCAATTTTCTTTTATTGCTATGTCATAATCAAATAAGGGGAGATTGTTGATCCAAACCCTCGGTGATTTGATAATGACTCTTTAATAAACACTTTGTTAAAATTGTAAGTATACAATATGTATTAGAGTTTCACAATCGCTGATAAGTACTATGTCTCTATAGTACCGCTGATAGGAAACTCATGTTCTTTAATTTACACATTCAGCGAAACTGTTCATCAGCAAGCCTTGAGCTTGTTCAGTCTTACTGATGATCGCTGATAGTTTTAGTTGTTTATTTATGATCCCTGAAGACAAGTTTCACGTCAACAAAGTTCTAGGCTGAAGTCGAAGATCAAGCCAAAGAACCAGCGACAAGTATACTAATGAACTGATGCGGATATCAGCGAAGCCAAGACCTGTCCACTCAACGTGAAATTTCAAGTAGAAGACTTCAGCGAATGCATAACTTTGTCACTCGCTGATAAAGTACTGTTCAACGAACGCTGGTCATGAAGTCTCATCTACAAGTTACTTTTGTCTTAACCCCTTGCACGTCTCCGTACGAACTGTCAGAACGGACATCCCTTTTTTCCATAATCGTACAACCAACTCTGATTATACACTGTTCATCATGCGGCTACTAGGTTGTCTACCAAGGTCAAAACATGTAACCAATCAGCTGATGTCACGTGTAAAGTTGTACTGATATGCATTTAATGCATGAAGTATATAAGAAGAAACCCTACTTCAAATTGAAGTGCTCGGCCATCTTCTTCTCTCTACTACTTTGTGTTAGAATATTATACTTAACATGCGTATCTCCTTTCTAGCTTAATTCTAGTGCAAGAATTCTTAGTGTTCTCTTAACTTGTTTAGATTAGGTTTAATCCTTAATCTTGTTCAGCAACAAGTTGTAAATTGGTTGATAAATATCAATAAACAATTTAGAAAAGTTAAATTTGTGTGTTTGTATTCAACCCCCACCCCTTCTACAAACTTGTATAATCCTTTTGGGACCAACAGTACCTGGTCTTCCACCCACGATCATCGACCTGGGTATCCTGGACCAGAGTACGTCCACCTCTGAGCTTCGAAGATAGGCTATATCGATGAAAACCATCTACTTTCACATAGTACGCCGCAAGAAGGTCATTCACCGTAAGTGGCGCCTCCCATCTGGTCGTGATCCGATCTATCACTTTGATAGTCCGTCAGAATTTAGGCACGACTTGGCTAGGGGCCAGGTCAAACGTATTAAAGAAAGACCTGGCAAGAAGGGAAAAGGCCATCTAATCCCTATCCTAAAAGGATACTCGTATATCACGAAAAAAACCCCTCAAGCACTCCGCTGGTCGGAGGTGGTCAGATGAATACATCCCGACAACAGAAGGTATTTGGGCCAGAGACCTAAAAACTTCTAAGTCATCCCCGTCCTGAAACACACTGTTCGTAGGATATCAAAAAATCGGGGGCAGTGACCCGAGCGATGTACAGATCCCTAACGTCCCTATTCTTAACATGCTTTTTTGCCACTGTTTTTTTACGCATGGTGAAAAAGAATGGCAAAGATATTACCTTAAACAGGATCAACAAACCTCGATTGAGACTCGGGGAGATACGAAAAATATCAACAAGATCGCTCAAAAATCTCTCTGAAATATGCGTGAAAGCGTAAAAAGAAACTATCTCCAGAATCGAACTATTTATATGGCAAAGACCTGTCAGATTGGCTTGATGGATGGACGACAACTGTCCATCACCTTCTTGCATGCCTCACCCATATGAGCGACACATGTCATGCAATTGTTCCACGCTTCATCCACGTCCCCATGACGTTACGCACCCCTTCACCTCCTTGGTTCAAATCGGACCAGAATGGTTGGAATTCCACTGGATCCTTTCCCCGTGCGACATGTGTCGTCCCAAGTACTCAGATTTAAAATTTGAATTTCATGGAAAAATTCAAATTTTGGGGGAAAACTGTTTGGGTAAAATTTCGCACCTCACGACCGACGAAGAAAATAAACATGACATTTATGTAAGACCACTCTTGTATTAAGATAAGGTCCTGCAGGTTACTTACGACTGCTTCTTCCATTGTACATTTCTACGATGGTCGTATGATTCCTACGATCGACAACCGTGACATAAAGACGGTCGTACGACCATACTAACCGTTAACGGTCAACAGTCGTTTCTTCTTGTTTTTCATTAATATAGGTCCAAGAGCAATCATTGCGCAACGGTCGTAACGGACAAGCCATTAATGACATTTAAAGACAAAACATCGGTTACGACAATCATCAAGACACATTCAATGCTACCCAAAAGCTATATAAAGTCTTATGCAACACAACTTCTAAAAATAGGACACATTCATCACTTCTTCGCAAACACAACAGAGATCATCAGGACATCAGAGCAATATTTTTTATGCAAGATTACGCACGACGACAGTTTATTCTGCACAACATTAGTTTACGATTAAGTTTACTTTTATTCTTATTGTAATCTACTGTTTTCACAACACTTGTTACAAGAGGATATCGCCCCTGTTTGACGATCATAGTGCACCATCGACTTCTATAGTCGGCCCCAGTTTTTACCCTTGACGGGGTTTTCCTCGTCACCAAATTTCATGTGCCTTATTTCCTTTCTGTCGACGATTGCATTGTTTGCCTTGAGATCCTTTTCTTTAGTTGTTAAAGCTCCGCATCGACCTTAAGTTATTCTTTGGGTGATTTTTGGCATTAACACCACCTATGGAGGCTTCACCCGTAGCCACAGCCTCCGCCTCGTCGGCCTCTTTCTCATCGTTTGAGTCGAGGTCCCTTTCCGTCCCGACACTTAACAAGTAGTAGGTCAACTCCTCCGAGGCCGAGGCTAACGGGTTTATCCCCATCTAGTGTCGCCTCATGATCGCCGCACGGCGCGTCAATCGGGTGAACACCTAAACATGTGCCACCTCGTTCTTTAACCCTGTGATCTCACCCTCAATGGATCCCAGCATGGCCCACAGATCCGTGGCTTCTTTTTCATTTTGGCCATCTCCAGCTCTGCCCTCGATGCGGATGAACGATCTGGGGTCTCTTGAAGATGAGTCCGCAACTCCTCCTTCTCGTGCCCAACGATCTCTAGATGCCTCGGTGCATCATCAAGTCGTGCAGACAGAGCCTCGACACGATCTGTGGTAGCCTTCTCTTTCTTCAGTGCAACCTTCTCTTTTTAAGAGCTCGGGGCACCAGACGCCTTATCCTCTCCAACTAAGAGTAAAGGTAGAGAGAGCCCTGAAAAGCCTGTAAAACATACAACAAATGTTAGAAAACACCTGACATTCGAAAAAGAACAAAAGGGGTATGTTCCGATACTTACTATAAATGTGAGACCCAAGACATTGGAGCCCACGTTCTCGATGGTCGCCTCTTTAAAACGCACCTGAAAGGATGGGAGCAGGTATTTCCCCAAGTGAGGAAATAACTTTTCCCTATCCAAGACATCGTCGGCCATAAAGTCCGACGACATAAATTTGACCATCGAGATGTCCGACCCCTCCTCCGTTTGGGGACTCTTCCCCTTACACTTCGACGCCTCCGTCACAGGCGGCGTCAAGTTGGTCACACCCGAAGGTGTCATCACCATCTCGGGACTGGAGACCGATGAAGACCCACCAAACGTCGAAGATGGTTCCCTCGGTCGGGTCACCATCATCTTTTTGGCCCCCGACCCAGCGGTCGAGGATACCTTTCTCTTTTCTCGATCCCTACGGGGTAGCTCGGCCATACTCCTTTTTGGAAGCTGCTGTCGTAACCTTCCCAGATGGACTTGTCATACGAAAAAAGAGGTGATTCACAACCAAGAACGTACGCCACGAAGAGGTAAAGTTGCCCGTTATCTCTTCTTCCTGTTTCTTCTTCTCTTCTTCCTCACCATTCTCCTCCGCTTTCTCTTCCACCTTCTATCTTTCCTTTCCTCTCACTCTTCTCGGCTATATTCCCTTTTAACAGAGGTCTCATGCACCTCCAAAATGGTAACGTCGTTGTCGTCTTCCTCGTCCGATAGCGATCGGGTAAAAAAATACCGGTCTTCGACGTTGTACTCTAGGAACTTCTCGTTCTTCACTTGGGAGTCGTTGTTAGGCCTGATCCTGGAGAATTTGATATCAATTGACAAAAAGAGAGAATGGTTAATATAGCAGTAAAACATGACGATAACACTCCACTATGTACAAGACCATACTCACCCTCATTGGTCCAGCCCGACCAAAGCCAATCATTGTCACCAGTGAGGGACCCACATCCAATAACATACTTGGTCTTCCACTCGCGGTCATTAACAGTCGTGGATTGGACCAAGGTTCGGGACCCTTTGAACCTAGAAAATTGGTTGTATCGATGGTTGGCCTCAACTTTAACCGTGTATGCAGTGAGGAGGTTAGGAATGTTGAAAGAAGACTCCTAGTCGGCAGGTAATCGTTCAATTACTTGAACGATACGCCAGAACTGAGGCATCATCTGCCCCGCTAATAACTCAAAGGTTATCAGAAAGAGTCTAGATAGAGGGGAAAAGGGCCACGTAAACCCTAATTTGATAGGATATTCGTATAAGATGAAGTATCCCTCCGGGAAAATCTCCGGAAGAAGCTGTCCAGGAGTGTTCAACTGTATTTCCGATGGCATTGCCGCCATGTCTTTGAAATCCTCTAAGTCATCCTCTTCTCTCAAAGAACTAGAAGGATCGACGACCATGTCTTAGTTCGGTAGAGGATTTTTGTTTTTGTGAGGTCAAGAATATCCCAGTTTTTCCAAGGCTTTTTGGCGATTGTTTTCAAACGCATAACAGGGAACAAGATCGTAACTTATATGGAGCTCTAAACTTCGAACAATTTTTTTTAGGTTTTGGCAAAGATTTGGGACGTCTCTCTCTCTAAAAAAACCTAAAAGCGTGAAAAAGGAAAGGATCGGCTGAGCACCCTATTTATGCGGTTTCCTGTGTCAGGTCGAGTCGACGGATGGTCGACACCTGTCCATCGACTCTTCGCAAGCATCGTCGGATGGACGACACCCGTCCACCCGTCTGTCACGCACGTGCCCACATCTCCATGATGTCACGGTCTTATCCCCATTACGGTTCCTCGTGCAAAATGATTCGGTTGCAAACGAACCAATTTTAGTTCCCTCGACGACATGTGTCAAGAAAGTTTTAAAATCTGAATTTATGGGAGTAAAATAAAATTTTGGGGGAAAACTGTTTGGGTAAAATCCCTATGTCTCAACCGACGATAAAAAACTAACGATCAAAATAACTTAAAACCAAACTTGTATTAAGATAAGGTCCTTACGACCACTTATGTTCCGGTCGTCCTTTCTAGTGATGGTCGCAAGATTGTCACGACAGTAAACTAACGATCGGACCTTCCGACAACGGTATCCAACGACCGTCGTAAGTTTTCTCATGACCAGAGTTCATTAACCTTCGACAAGTATTTCTTTTTATCCATTTACTGCAGGACTCAAGACATTAAGTGTCCAACAACCATAACTGAAGATTGTCGCCAAGCACACATTAAACACAAAAATGAGGCTCATCTATGATGACCAAAGCTATATAAACAAAGCTCAAGCTCATATTTCAGACATTAAACATTCCCCAGAAGCACTATTGAAGTATTCAAGCGATCTATATTCCTCTCGAATAAACTCACAACGAAGTGTTTTCTCTTACGACGCACGATAGAATCTCACGACTAGTTATCGTCCGCGGTTTTTACCCTCGACATGCATTTTTCGCGTCACCAAATTCTTGTGTTTATTTACTTTATGCCGTTTGTCGTGTGTTTCATCGTGGATTCTTTTCTTTAGTTGTTAAAGATCCACGTCAACCTTAAGTTATCCGAAATGGGCGATTTTTGGCATAAACATATTGAATGATGGACGAAGATATCTATTGTTATAAAGTCATGCCCTTTGGTCTTAAAAATGCAGGTTCGACGTACCTGCAATTAGTCAACAAGATGTTCCAAGAACATCTTGGTGACACAATGGAGGTATATATCGAAGACATGCTCGTCAAATTAAAGAAAGCGGCGGACCTTATCGACCATTTGAAGAAGTAGTTCGACGTCCTCAGGAAATACAGTATTGTTAGACCCAGATTTAACAGGTAACAACGATTCAGAGAGGAATGACAATAACAGATAATGATTTCAAGCTGTCATCCCTCTCATATTCATTAATCAAGATAGTTTACAAATGTTTGAATGAAAAACAACTATCTCTCTCTAAAACAATTAAGCTCTAATTTCTCTAATGAATCGTCTAACCTAATTCTAAGGCTAACACTAACCTTAAATACCTAGGCTTTAGACAATAAGGCCTAAGCCCATTAAACACAATTAACTAAGCCCATTTAACAATTAAGGCTTTTACAAAAATAATAAATCTAATTAAGCTCTCTATAATTATTTATATATCTTTCAAATATGTAGGACATTTATTGTCCTAACAATCTCCCCCTAAAGATATATAAATAAAAATCGGTCTTGAAACCTTCAAATCTTGATCTTCTCTTCTTCTTGAATCTTTGAAATGCAATGATGTTGCTTGTCTTCATGTCATTTCAGCGCTCCCCCTTGAATAAAGCTCTTGGTCTTCAAATCTTCAACGAATCTTTCTTTGAAATGCGATTTGAATTTGCTTTCAGCTTCAGCTTTAAGAACTTGTAGAACCAATATGCTCGATGGTGGAAATAATTCGAAGCGAACACCACTTGATGAAGGATGAGAAAATTTACCACTTGTAGGCACTTTGAACTCTTTTCGCTTTGAGCTCTTTTCGGAACTGTTACTCCCCCTCGGCTTTTGCATGGGGACTTCTTTACTCCCCCTCGGCTTTTGCTAACTCCCCCTCAACTTGATATGCGGTGTCTTTGAATCTGTACCCTTTCTCCCCCTCATGATGAGTAGGAGCATCCGGAGCACCATGCACGTTCAAAAACAAAGGTTACGAGTAGCAAAAATCCAGAGAAAACATTATAGTAACCAGGGTAATCAGCTAACACAGAAACACAGAAGTAACTGTTATCACAACAATTTAAAAAAAAATTGCGTGGCCTATGTTCAAAGCTGGCAAGGGGGTATCTCTGATAGGACTTCCAGTTATCACTGAAGTAAAAATTTAAAATTACTTCTCAAACTGTTCCGGCAATATCACAAAGATATGCGATGGGAATCACAAAGACTCGTGCATGTGTGAAAGAATAAATTATATCTATTAGGCTCAAAGATTGACTTAACCTGGGATGCAAGTTAAATATCAATTGACACAGTGATAAGAATATGAAGTTCGGAGACCGGATGTCTTCCTGTTTCAATATCTAAGACCTCCGAGTGAGGAATAGATAGATTATGTGCTAAGTCTCCGTGAATAGATGAAACAAGCATCTGTTGTGAGATACTTGAGTGGCTGGGTGGGGTGACACGAGTTATCGACACTGGGTCCATGTCTGTTTCAATATTCATCTCCAAAGAACGAGAATGAATAGATTGTGTGGTTACCCGGATAACTGACTCGGTTTGGTAAGGACCAATAATTCTTTTAAGTCATGTCACAGCCTCACCATATTCTTTTCTCTCCAAACTCATCTATCAATCTAGACCCCTCACCGATGTCTATAAGGGAAGTGTTTCTTGGGTAGGTCCTTCCGGTTCTGGATAGACCATAGAAACGGTGTAATTCCTAACACTCTTTTCATGCAACGAGCAGAACAGTTGAGTAAAACAATGAAGAACGAGTTCTAAACTGAAATGTTTAGAAGTCAAAGCATTTAAGTCCGAGTTCTGATCTTAGGTAATCAGAAGTCGTGCATTTAAGAACGAGTTCTGAACTGAATTATTCAGAAGTCATTAAAAATGAAGTCCGAGTTCTGATCTGAAGTAATCAGAAGTCATAAAAATTAAGTACGAGTTCTGATCTGAGTTGATCAGAAGTCATAAAAATTAAGTACGAGTTCTGATCTGAGTTGATCAGAAGTCATTGAAAATCATTTGAAATATAGAATTTCAAGAATCAAGATCAAACGCAACACAGAATGACTCAGTAAGCACAATATTTGCAAAAATGAAACAATGATTAGAAAGTTTAATTGTGAAGAACAAGTCACAATTATTTTTCAGATATGAATGGAATCATTTGCAAGAAATAGCGAACATGGAAAACAACTAGGAATTCAAACGAGTGTATTTCCATCGAAAAATCAACAGATATGTGAGACATGGAAATAACTAAGTCAAGAAAAATTGACACGTGGCAATCATGGAAATTAAAATTGGAGAATAACAAACACAAGTAAGTTATCCAGAATGCATTGCCACGGTCTTTGAATTCAGTTGAAGTTCACTTACCTTTCTTAGTACTCCTCCTCAAATGCGGCATAACCTTTGAATGCTTGTCATGTGATGTGAATAATAGAAATTAAAACCGCACATGACATTCCTGCAAAAACCGATTAGACAGATTTTGGTATCCATCTTCTGATGGATCCTTGTTGGTTAGATGCCCTATGAGGACTGGGGATACTATAAGTATCATACCAATTGTTAGAATGGTCTTTCTTCACAAAGTCATTTGTTCCACAATAAGAACAACACAACTTATGTGCAGATAAGCTAATCAGTTTATTAACAGAATAAACACGATCAGTTTTCACAAAAGATTTAGCATGGAAAGCTATGTTAATTCTTGGCATTCTTTACAGGGATGGATGACTTTGGAGCTGGAGTAGTTCCTTTAACTCTCCACTCCATTTTTACTTTCTTGAAAGATGGATTATCATTATTATCAACACGAGAATTATGGAAAAGATTGGAAGGTCGAATCTGATCTTTTGAAAAGTTATTTGATTTGACAAAAATCTTTGAAGCAGATTTAACCTTTTGTTTCTTCAAAGACTCGGTAGTTAATTCAGATAATCTATTTGTATGCTTGGAAATCTCGGACTGAAAAACCTTCCTCTCTTTTGAAAAATCATCTTTTAAACATTTGGCTCTAAAACCTTCAACTTTCCCTTTCTCAGACTCTTTGATTAGAACGTCTAATTCTTTCGCCAAAACGGATATTTTCAAAGAAAGTTCTCCATTCTTTTTGGAGAAAGAATTGCGTTCTATTTCAAACTTCTCTCTTTCTGAAATTAAGACCCTTTCAAAGTCGGAGATCTGTTTTGAAAGTTTTAAGCACATAAGCTCAAGTCTCTTCTTCTCTTCAAGAGATTTGGTTGAAAGCCCAGATTGCTTTTGATTAAGCCATTGTCTTTCTTTTTCAAAGCTTTCCTTTTCCTTTTCAAGAGTCTTTTCAAGAGAAGTGAGTTTGCGTTTAAGCTCAATGTTTTCAAGGTTTAGGAGTTTACCTTTCTCTTCTTCTTCAGCAAGCTTCTCAGAACTATTCCAGATTTGAGATTTTAGCTCCTTTAGTTCCTTGATGTACTTGTTGCACAAATCATCTGATTGCTGGATATTCTTTTCAGAAAGTCTTTGATGTGCTTTCTTTTCAAGTGCCTTTATCTCGTCTGGTGATGGAAATTCAGAAAGCTTCTTTTTCAGCTCCGTGTTTTCGTACTCTAAGGCTGTTGCCTTTTCTTCGGATTTGGCAAGCTTATCAGCACTTTCAGATATTTGCAGTTTCTGTTCCTTCAGTTCTTTGAATTGCTGTACGTTTCATTTGCACGCTCCCAATTCTCTTCATGCATTCTCATCAGATCTTTACACTCATGATTGAAGCAATACTTCGACATTGTTACCTGAAAAAATGATCGTTAATCGGTGTTATTTTGAATAAAAATTTGCGGAAGATAAATCAAGAATTAAATTAGCAAATCAAATTTATAAAATAAATTCGCTTTAAAATTTTTAAATCTGATTATTGTTGGAACGAACGAAATCAACTTCGAGAGTGAAACCAATCAACAATTGCCAAACACAACTTACCGGATGGAATAGTAAAATTGTGACTTACCGGATAACAATGAACTTACCGGGTACGAAGATACCGGATGGAGTCCGGACAAGATGGCTTACCGGGTGAATGCACTTACCGGATGATGATGGTTTACGATTTACCGGATAAAGGGAGTTACCGGATGATGTACTTTTCCGGACAAAAGATTCTTACCGGATAAAATTGGTTTCTCGTATAGTACAAAAAAAAATCAACTTTCGGATAAAATGAGAATTGAGACTTACCGGGCAATCAAGAACTTACCGGATGAAACTTCCAACTCTCGTATGCATGAGTCTTTTGATGTTCAAGATGTTTATGCATGCATGTGATATTATATATTAAATCTATGTATAAAACAAATTGATGGTGAATAAGAAGAAATTACTTGGACGTAATTCCCATGGATGGTCAACAAAAAAAATAACAGTCAACAAGTATGGCTTTTGCTGATTTTGAAAGAAAAAAAATGTCCGGACAATTTAGACAAGCAAAGAAAATATCCGGACAGTTTAGACATGCAAAGATATCGGGACAATTTAGACAAAAGAGTCACCCGGACAGATTAGGCATGAAAAAAATATCCGGACAGTTTAAACAAATATCATCCGGACAAATTGATTTTGAGAGATATCCGGACAAAATTTCAGGAAACTTACCCGGAAAGACTAGAAACGTCCGGACATTGCGGCTGTGATTGAGAAATTCGATACGGTTGCTTGATTCCACTCCTGTAGGGTTAGATTTTGACCAAAAACACAAAAACAAACATACACAAATCGATTTCTGAGCAAAATATATCCTATTTTTCACAAATCACCACAAAAACTTGAAGAACACCAAAACCTCAAGATTTGATTTTTTTAACTTGCAAAATTAAACCTTTAAGAATCGAAGTAAGCGTAGATAAACAGTAGATAAACGCGAGTAAGCAATCGAGATCAACCAAGCAAATTATTAAAACAACGAAAAACTTTGCAAACCCGATTGAAGAACACTTTTCTCAATAAAACTGCTGCACTATTACGAAAATCTTTTGGATGCCTTCTGGACCTCAAACGCTTAATCCAACCGGTCAGAATGTGAAACAGGATGTCCCGAAGGTACTGTCCAAAAAACGCGACGATCCAACGCTTCAATCTCCGGGAATAGGCGAAACGGCTGGCTGTGATTTTCCAGAAAATTTTCTGCGAAATTTTTTTCCTTTTCTTGCTTTCGTTCGATTTCTTTCGTCTCTTCAAATCACCGATTCGGCTCTGATACCAATTGTTAAACCCATATTTAACAGGTAACAACGATTCAGAGAGGAATAACAATAACAGATAATGATTTCAAGTTGTCATCCCTCTCATATTCATTAATCAAGATAGTTTACAAATGTTTGAATGAAAAACAACTATCTCTCTCTAAAACAATTAAGCTCTAATTTCTCTAATGAATCGTCTAACCTAATTCTAAGGCTAACACTAACCTTAAATACCTAGGCTTTAGACAATAAGGCCTAAGCCCATTAAACACAATTAACTAAGCCCATTTAACAATTAAGGCTTTTACAAGAATAATAAATCCAATTAAGCTCTCTATAATTATTTATATATCTTTCAAATATGTAGGACATTTATTGTCCTAACAATCTCCCCCTAAAGATATATAAATAAAAATCGGTCTTGAAACCTTCAAATCTTGATCTTCTCTTCTTCTTGAATCTTTGAAATGCAATGATGTTGCTTGTCTTCATGTCATTTCAGCGCTCCCCCTTGAATAAAGCTCTTGGTCTTCAAATCTTCAACGAATCTTTCTTTGAAATGCGATTTGAATTTGCTTTCAGCTTCAGCTTTAAGAACTTGTAGAACCAATATGCTCGATGGAGGAAATAATTCGAAGCGAACACCACTTGATGAAGGATGAGAAAATTTACCACTTGTAGGCACTTTGAACTCTTTTCGCTTTGAGCTCTTTTCGGAACTGTTACTCCCCCTCGGCTTTTGCATTGGGTCTTCTTTACTCCCCCTCGGCTTTTGCTAACTCCCCCTCAACTTGATATGCGGTGTCTTTGAATCTGTACCCTTTCTCCCCCTCATGATGAGTAGGAGCATCCGGAGCACCATGCACGTTCAAAGACAAAGGTGACGAGTAGCAAAAATCCAGAGAAAACATTATAGTAACCAGGTTAATCAGCTAACACAGAAACACAGAAGTAACTGTTATCACAACAATTTTAAAAAAAAATGCGTGGCCTATGTTCAGAGCTGGCAACGGGGTATCTCTGATAGGACTTTCAGTTATCACTGAAGTAAAAATTTAAAATTACTTCTCAAACTGTTCCGGAAATATCACAAAGATATGCGATGGGAATCACAAAGACTCGTGCATGTGTGAAAGAATAAATTATATCTATTAGGCTCAAAGATTGACTTAACCTGGGACGCAAGTTAAAAATCAATTGACACAGTGATAAGAATATGAAGTTCGGAGACCGGATGTCTTCCTGTTTCAATATCTAAGACCTCCGAGTGAGGAATAGATAGATTATGTGCTAAGTCTCCGTGAATAGATGAAACAAGCATCTGTTGTGAGATACTTGAGTGGCTGGGTGGGGTGACACGAGTTATCGACACTGGGTCCATGTCTATTTCAATATTCATCTCCAAAGAACGAGAATGAATAGATTGTGTGGTTACCCGGATAACTGACTCGGTTTGGTAAGGACCAATAATTCTTTTAAGTTATGTCACAGCCTCACCATATTCTTTTCTCTCCAAACTCATCTATCAATCTAGACCCCTCACTGATGTCTATAAGGGAAGTGTTTCTTGGGTAGGTCCTTCCGGTTCTGGATAGACCATAGAAACGGTGTAATTCCTAACACTCTTTTCATGCAACGAGCAGAACAGTTGAGTAAAACAATGAAGAACGAGTTCTAAACTGAAATGTTTAGAAGTCAAAGCATTTAAGTCCGAGTTCTGATCTTAGGTAATCAGAAGTCGTGCATTTAAGAACGAGTTCTGAACTGAATTATTCAGAAGTCATTAAAAATGAAGTCCGAGTTCTGATCTGAAGTAATCAGAAGTCATAAAAATTAAGTACGAGTTCCGATCTGAGTTGATCAGAAGTCATAAAAATTAAGTACGAGTTCTGATCTGAGTTGATCAGAAGTCATTGAAAATCATTTGAAATATAGAATTTCAAGAAACAAGATCAAACGCAACACAGAATGACTCAGTAAGCACAATATTTGCAAAAATGAAACAATGATAAGAAAGTTTAATTGTGAAGAACAAGTCACAATTATTTTTCAGATAAGAATGGAATCATTTGCAAGAAATAGCGAACATGGAAAACAACTAGGAATTCAAACGAGTGTATTTCCATCGAAAAATCAACAAATATGTGAGACATGGAAATAACTAAGTCAAGAAAAATTGACACGTGGCAATCATGGAAATTAAAATTGGAGAATAACAAACACAAGTACGTTATCCAGAATGCATTGCCACGGTCTTTGAATTCAGTTGAAGTTCACTTACCTTTCTTAGTACTCCTCCTCAAATGCGGCATAACCTTTGAATGCTTGTCATGTGAAATGAATAATAGAAATTAAAACCGCACATGACATTCCTGCAAAAACCGATTAGACAGATTTTGGTATCCATCTTTTGATGGATCCTTGTTGGTTAGATGCCCTATGAGGACTGGGGATACTATAAGTATCATACCAATTGTTAGAATGGTCTTTCTTCACAAAGTCATTTGTTCCACAATAAGAACAACACAACTTATGTGCAGATAAGCTAATCAGTTTATTAACAGAATAAACACGATCAGTTTTCATAAAAGATTTAGCATGGAAAGCTATGTTAATTCTTGGCATTCTTTACAGGGATGGATGACTTTGGAGCAGGAGTAGTTCCTTTAACTCTCCACTCCATTTTTACTTTCTTGAAAGATGGATTATCATTATTATCAACACGAGAATTATGGAAAAGATTGGAAGGTCGACTCTGATCTTTTGAAAAGTTATTTGATTTGACATAAATCTTTGAAGCAGATTTAACCTTTTGTTTCTTCAAAGACTCGGTAGTTAATTCAGATAATCTATTTGTAAGCTTGGAAATCTCGGACTGAAAAACCTTCCTCTCTTTTGAAAAATCATCTTTTAAACATTTGGCTCTAAAACCTTCAACTTTCCCTTTCTCAGACTCTTTGATTAGAACGTCTAATTCTTTCTCCAAAACGGATATTTTCAAAGAAAGTTCTCAATTCTTTTTGGAGAAAGAATTGCGTTCTATTTCAAACTTCCCTCTTTCTGAAATTAAGACCCTTTCAAAGTCGGAGATCTGTTTTGAAAGTTTTAAGCACATAAGCTCAAGTCTCTTCTTCTCTTCAAGAGATTTGGTTGAAAGCCCAGATTGCTTTTGATTAAGCCATTGTCTTTCTTTTTCAAAGCCCTTTTCCTTTTCAAGAGTCTTTTCAAGAGAAGTGAGTTTGCGTTTAAGCTCAATGTTTTCAAGGTTTAGGAGTTTACCTTTCTCTTCTTCTTCAGCAAGCTTCTCAGAACTATTCCAGATTTGAGATTTTAGCTCCTTTAGTTCCTTGATGTACTTGTTGCACAAATCATCTGATTGCTGGATATTCTTTTCAGAAAGTCTTTGATGTGCTTTCTTTTCAAGTGCCTTTATCTCGTCTGGTGATGGAAATTCAGAAAGCTTCTTTTTCAGCTCCGTGTTTTCGGACTCTAAGGCTGTTGCCTTTTCTTCGGATTTGGCAAGCTTATCAGCACTTTCAGATATTTGCAGTTTCTGTTCCTTCAGTTCTTTGAATTGCTGTACGTTTCATTTGCACGCTCCCAATTCTCTTCATGCATTCTCATCAGATCTTTACACTCATGATTGAAGCAATACTTCGACATTGTTACCTGAAAAAATGATCGTTAATCGGTGTTATTTTGAATAAAAATTTGCGGAAGATAAATCAAGAATTAAATTAGCAAATCAAATTTATAAAATAAATTCGCTTTAAAATTTTTAAATCTGATTATTGTTGGAACGAACGAAATCAACTTCGAGAGTGAAACCAATCAACAATTGCCAAACACAACTTACCGGATGGAATAGTAAAATTGTGACTTACCGGATAACAATGAACTTACCGGGTACGAAGATACCGGATGGAGTCCGGACAAGATGGCTTACCGGGTGAATGCACTTACCGGATGATGATGGTTTACGATTTACCGGATAAAGGGAGTTACCGGATGATGTACTTTTCCGGACAAAAGATTCTTACCGGATAAAATTGGTTTCTCGTATAGTACAAAAAAAAATCAACTTTCGGATAAAATGAGAATTGAGACTTACCGGGCAATCAAGAACTTACCGGATGAAACTTCCAACTCTCGTATGCATGAGTCTTTTGATGTTCAAGATGTTTATGCATGCATGTGATATTATATATTAAATCTATGTATAAAACAAATTGATGGTGAATAAGAAGAAATTACTTGGACGTAATTCCCATGGATGGTCAACAAAAAAAATAACAGTCAACAAGTATGGCTTTTGCTGATTTTGAAAGAAAAAAAATGTCCGGACAATTTAGACAAGCAAAGAAAATATCCGGACAGTTTAGACATGCAAAGATATCGGGACAATTTAGACAAAAAAGTCACCCGGACAGATTAGGCATGAAAAAAATATCCGGACAGTTTAAACAAATATCATCCGGACAAATTGATTTTGAGAGATATCCGGACAAAATTTCAGGAAACTTACCCGGAAAGACTAGAAACGTCCGGACATTGCGGCTGTGATTGAGAAATTCGATACGGTTGCTTGATTCCACTCCTGTAGGGTTAGATTTTGACCAAAAACACAAAAACAAACATACACAAATCGATTTCTGAGCAAAATATATCCTATTTTTCACAAATCACCACAAAAACTTGAAGAACACCAAAACCTCAAGATTTGATTTTTTTAACATGCAAAATTAAACCTTTAAGAATCGAAGTAAGCGTAGATAAACAGTAGATAAACGCGAGTAAGCAATCGAGATCAACCAAGCAAATTATTAAAACAACGAAAAACTTTGCAAACCCGATTGAAGAACACTTTTCTCAATAAAACTGCTGCACTATTACGAAAATCTTTTGGATGCCTTCTGGACCTCAAACGCTTAATCCAACCGGTCAGAATGTGAAACAGGATGTCCCGAAGGTACTGTCACAAAAGCGCGACGATCCGACGCTTCAATCTCCGGGAATAGGCGAAACGTCTGGCTGTGATTTTCCAGAAAATTTTCTGCGAAAATTCTTTCCTTTTCTTGCTTTCGTTCGATTTCTTTCGTCTCTTCAAATCACCGATTCGGCTCTGATACCAATTGTTAAACCCAGATTTAACAGGTAACAACGATTCAGAGAGGAATAACAATAACAGATAATGATTTCAAGTTGTCATCCCTCTCATATTCATTAATCAAGATAGTTTACAAATGTTTGAATGAAAAACAACTATCTCTCTCTAAAACAATTAAGCTCTAATTTCTCTAATGAATCGTCTAACCTAATTCTAAGGCTAACACTAACCTTAAATACCTAGGCTTTAGACAATAAGGCCTAAGCCCATTAAACACAATTAACTAAGCCCATTTAACAATTAAGACTTTTACAAGAATAATAAATCTAATTAAGCTCTCTATAATTATTTATATATCTTTCAAATATGTAGGACATTTATTGTCCTAACAAGTATGAAGGTGTGTTGGTCCCGAAAGGGTTATACAAGTACAATGGTTTGTAAAAGGGGGGGGGGGTTGAATACAAACACAAGTTTTTAGTTTTCTAGTTTGTTGCGGAATAAGATTAAGTAAACCTAATCTAAACAAACTTGAAAATTACTAAGAGTTCTTCGTCAGTGGGGGGTTTGTCAAAGGGCCTGGTGGTAGGTAGGCGGAGGCATGAGCGAATTCCATTGGGGGTGATGCTTCCTTCACCATATTGGGTCTGGTAGGATATCACAATGACCAAGTGATTATGGGTCGGTGGAGAGACCGTCAAAGCATGGAAAATAGAAGAGTTCCTTCACAACATCTGCCAGATACAATGATAGTTTCTTTTCAGGGAACGTTAGCAAGGTAAGGTGGTTGTTTCTTTTGAAGTTACTCTTTCTTGCAAATCTCCTAAAGGAGTTTGTCAAGAGTGCCAGTGATTCATCAATATCTGACATGTCAGATGCTGATGAACCTTCAGAGTTGGATTCCATCTCAGTGATAGTAACAGAGGATCGCTGAGAAGGCATCATCTCCGAGGAAAGTAAAGAAACATGTATGATTTTAGAATCTTTTGAATCTTTTACAAGATTCTTCATAAGCTGACATGATTGCTCATGATTGAGCAAAATGCCATAAAGAGTGCTTAAGGATATATCTTTGAGATCCTTTGAGAGTTTAAGACACATGGTATAACTGTCCCAACTTTCAGGAAGACATTCCAAGAATTTTGTCAGGGTCTCAAAATTAGAGTAGGTTCTACCAACAGTTCTTAAATCAATTAAAAGACAGTTAAAACTTTGGTGTACCTCAGATAAAGATTCATTCTTACCATAAATGAAGCTTTCATATTGTCTTATCAGATTTATCTTTCTGGATAACTGCACTAGAAATAGATAGAAAGAAGATTAAGAAAATGGCTTAGTTCAGCGAGGAAGGAAATGGATGAGTTCTTCAAAAATGAAGTAGGGTTTCCTTTATACACTGCATGCATTTAATGCAAGTCAGTATACCTTTACATGTGGCAACCTCTGATTGGTTGCATGATTTGACTTCAGTAGATAACCTAGTGGCCGTATGATGAATAGTGTAGTAGCAGAGTTGGTTGTACGATTCTGGACAAAAGGGATGCCCGTTCTGACAAAATCGTACGGAGGCGTGCAAGGTGATAAGACAAAAGTTGGTTGTAGAGGAGGCTTCATGATCAGCGTTCACTGAATGATTCTTTATCAGCGAATGATAAAGTTCAGAGTTCGCTGAAGTCTTCTACTTGAAACTTCACGTGGGATGGACAAGTCTTGGCTTCACTGATATCCGCATCAGGTCACTTAGTCGCTAGTTCTTTGGCTTCATCTTCGACTTCACCGTAGAACATAGTTAACGTGAATCTTGTCTTCAGGGATCATAAGTAAACAACAAAAGTTATCAGCGATCATCAGTGAGACTGAACATGCTCAGGGCTCACTGATGTACGGTGTTCGCTGAAGTATAAATTTAAAACGTATGTTTTTCATCAGCGATACTAAACAGACTTAGTATATTTTCTTTGATGACAAAGCATTAATACATATTGTCTACTTACAATTTTCACTAAGTGTTTCTCAGAGTGATTATCAAATCACTGAGGGTTTGGATAAAGGAAAATTGTTAAGCATAAAGACATAAGGATAAAAAGAACTCGTAAAATGTGTGTCCTATTTACTGTTATTAGGGATCTTTTCTAGTACTGATGGAGTAAAGTACATTCACTGAAAATTTTCATTAACTTCATAAAGGTTACAAGGGGAAGTGGAAAATTTACATGTACAGTGAATAATAATTACAAGTACAAAAAGTTACAAGCTGATAAAGATAGAAGACTTACAAAAAGTGATCCTATCAGCTATTCAGGTTATTTATTGGCGAGAAGTTCGTCAAGAGTATCAGTTCCAAGAATCATCCAATCAGGGACTTTCACTCCCTGATCTCTTCTTTTCTTTGCTTCTTTGAAAATCAAGGGCTTCAGAAAATTTCTTGGAGATCCTTTATGTAGTCACACCAATAAAGTAAATCTCTGAGTTGTTCGATGGGAGATTTGTGTAGCTCAGAGACTCGTTGAAAGCATGGGCGACCAGTGCACTCATAGAAGAAAATGCCGTAGGGATTAATGAGAACCTTACCAGGGATGAATGTTTCAGCAAGAGGTAAAGAGACATCGAGTCCGGAGAGATCAGGATCAAGACCAAGAACTGTTTCACGAGAAAAGTCGATCCCCGTTTCATTCCTTATCGGAGGGCCTGAAGTTGAGGATTTCTTCTTCTTAGCAGTAGGTCGCTTGGACTGGATTGGAGGAGGTCGTGGGATGTCAACAGCTGAAGCTACCATATCGATCAGCCTGTTCACGACTTTTTCGACGTGGATCTTGTATGTTGAGCGTGATCGTTGAATAGCTACCCTCATCTCCAACCATTCAGGGAAGCCAAGCTTGTCAATGTCTGGCATGTAGGGAGTTGACTTGTATCCATTTTCTCTGAGTATTTCGACATCGACTACTTGAACGTCGGTTACCATTCTCCCTTTCAGGGAAATAGATTTAATCCTTGAGCCGTGACTTCTGTAATGACACTTCTGTTTACACCAGGTCAGTGTAGAGTCACTAACCTTTGTTTTCTCTTAACTTCTATTCGATGCGTCCTTGATCAGCTTCGTTGGACAGCTACAGGGAACCTTTTCAGATCTGGATCCTTGACTGAACGTTGAACGAGTTCTAAGGCTAATTCTTTGTCTTTTTGTTCAGCCTTCTTTCATTCAGCAAGGGGTTTTTCAGCATTGAAAGACTCAACGATTTCCCTGTTGGATAAGAACTTCAGTTGAGGAGGGACAATGCGCTGATCTTCCAGTTTTTGGATCAACGCTGCTCTCTTTGAGTTTTCATCTTCAATTGACACTTTAAGAGTCAATGAAGGTCTGTTGGGATGAGAGAGCTGTTCTTCTTCTTTATCAAAAATTTCATCGGTCTCAGCTCTAGAGGCTGGGATTATTGGTGAAGTGTGGGGAGCTTCAGCTTGACCCTCAAGCAGGGGAGAGGACTAGCTGAAACAAAATGATCACAGAGGTTAGATCATTTGGGATAAGAGATATAGAAAGGATGAGTTAAGTGTTTAGAGGTTTGAGTGAGAGAAGGATTGAGATTGAGAAAGGATAGAGGAGGGATGCACTGTTGGGAAATAAAATGTAACATACCTGACAAACTGGCTTTTGAGTAAAATAGACAGGTTGTCCTCAGCAAGGCCTTTTTGTTTTCCTTGATTGGCCACATTCGCTGGATATTTGGGTTTGGTCCCCTCCCCTTGTTCTTTTATAACGACTCCCTTTTGAGCAGGGATCATTGCTTGCTTTCACTGGAAGACGAAACATTCATCGTCATCATCATCATCATCATCATCTTTTGGTGATGATGAAGGTTCGTCATCTTTCAGATCTAGGTCTTGTTCATCTTCAGCGTCAACGTCCTCATCAGTCTCTGAGGTTTCAACAAGCACTGGAGAGTTTGCCTGTTCTTTGAAATGCTGCCCCTTAGAATGAGAGGGACTTCTTTCGGTTCCCTCAGGGTTCTTATCTCCCTGAGGTTCTTCATCATTTTCCTCCCCCTCAGCAACATGGGGAAGGTCTTTGTCTTCCTTCTCCCCGTCTTCCTCATGTTGGATGGGGGATGTAGCAGCGTCGGAGGTAACAGCAAATATTTGTTTAGGACCCTTGTCTTCGTGGCCAGGGAGACCTGAATGGTTTGCAACCGCTGCTAGTCTGTCTTCTAGGCCAGACATAGCAGGGTTTGTCTTCACGAAGAATTCCACGGCCAACTCCATCTTCTATCTATCAGCTTGAGAGAAATGGGATAAGGGGATCGTGAGAGCATCTAGGCGGTGTAGGATACGGTTGAGCAAGTCATTTGAGGTGTCGACTTTCTGAGTGAGACCGCTAACCTCACTTTTCAAGGACGTCATCTCCCCCTTAAGATTAGAGACCTCTGTCTTCAGCGATGTGACTTCGCTGGACAGGTTTGAGAAGTTGGAGGAGAGCTCGGTGTTTGTGGTATTGAGAGTGGAGATGGTGGAAGTGTTGTTGATGATGGCTTGCTTCACAGTGTTCAGACCACCATCAAGCTTGGTGACGTCAGCGTTCTCAGCTTTGTCTTTGACAGAGTCGGCTATTTTTTTCAGCGTCTCCCCAGCATTTGTAACCGCTGAGGAATTGTTGGTGATGGTGGTGGAGAGTTTTTTCACTTTTTCAGCGATCTCCTTGAGGGAGTTACTGATCGTGCCCAAGTTAGGACCTGTAACAGAAAAGAACTTATGAACAAAATAAAGCTCATAAGTTGGGGGTCCAGAGAGAGGAGTGTTTAGGATACCTGTAGGTGGGTCGGAGAAGTTGTGGATATCTGGATGACCTGAGTAATAGGCCATGTCAATCTCCAGCGAGGAAGGTCTAGAAGCACCTGCAGGTCCTTGGTTTTGCTGAATCATCCGTTGGAGGTCAGCAGCAGCACTGTCATCTAGATGGATGACGTTTGTAGTTGATGCAGTAGGGAAGATGAATTGTGAAGAGCCCAAAGAATGAGAGGGAGGAGCAAAGGTTGTGAAGAGGGTGGTGGTAGTAGTGTCAGCGTTAGATCCGCTTGAAATAGCCTCCGTAGCGCTTTGAGGCGCTGAGAATTAGGGGTTCTCATCCAAGACAGTTTCAGTGAACTGAGACACTGAAACGGGTATGGTAGTGGTTGGTTCAGCGGATGTGGCGAAGTGTACCACGAAACTTTCCATCGTCGTCTGCAGAGGGACTGATGTGGAGTCTTCAGCCTAGGAAGGCTTGGGTTGCTCCTTTGAAATCTTCTTGGTCTTATGGATGTCAAGGGGGTAGTGGATTGTTTCCTCTTTTAGGAAGAGGACGTGGTTGCAGCCCGGGTATCAGCGATTGGGTTTACCGCTGTCGTGGAGGTAGCTGCATAGGAAGAAGAAGGAGAGCGGAGAAGGGTAAGAAGAGTAGAGACACGTACCTCGTTGGAGACAGGCTTGAAGTCAAGCACCTTCGGGACAACCTGAGAAAGTTTCAGATCGCCAACCTTGGGGTATTCTTATTTCAGTCCATGAGCAAAAATGGCGCTGAGAAAGCGAGGATAAGGAATTACTGCCGATCTTTCAGGCAGCTCCACTCTCTCCATCAGGCGTAGGCCATGATAGTCTGAGGTTTGGTGGCCTGATCCGTAAAGCCCGTCTTGGCAGTCATGCAACTTATGACATGAGCAAAAATGAAATTCAGCTCTGAGGGCATCTTGTTCTTGAGTATCATAGTGAGCTTCTTCTCAGGGATGCCTTCAGGATAAGAAATTCATGTATATCTCATGCAGTCGGGGAAATGGATGATTTCCGTCTTTCCTTGTGGAGAGTTGGGATCAGGGAACGAGACGAATAGATAAGCTTTACCACTGGGAAGGTTCAGGGCTGAGCGTATCACTCCAGGGGTGATTTGAGCTTCGCCAACTTCGGTTTCGAAGGCGATAACATCGTACTTGCGGTTAGGGTTTTTGGTGGATGTGGAAGTGGTACGGTGAGCTGTGTACCAGAATTGTTGTAGGAGCCTTTTGTGGGCTGGGGGCTTAATGGTCATGGCTGCTGAGAGAGGGGAGGTCTTAATGAAGTTTAATGCATCATCAAGATGTGTGGCCATCTTCTTCTTGGGGAATTCCAAGAGAGTGTAAGGATTGTTGGATTAGAATGTGATCTGGCTCATTGAGAGCTTCATGTTGGTAGCCCTTTCAAAGAGAAGGGCAGATGGAGCAGTGGTTGCAGGAACATCAGTGCTGGAAGCCATTTCTGCTTATAATAACAAAAGATATAGAAGAGGATCAGACAAAAACTTAAAATGGAAAAAGTTTCCAAAATAAGGGTTTTAGGGTTTTTCAGTTTCCATTTTGGAAAAGAAATGGTGAACTAGGGTTTTCTAGTTTTCAGAAAAGTTTAAAAACTAGTGATTTTTCTTTTTTTACAGTTTCCTTTTAGGGAAGGGATTCTGGAAAAACGTATGAAAAGCATAAGTTTAAGATTTTGATTTTAAACTTACAGAACAACTAGTAAAAAAGTTGTGTTTATGAAATCATGAAGGAAATGATTTCATGTTTTTAGAAAGTTCCTTTGTTTGATCTTTTAAAGAACATGAATAAGATCAAAAACAAGTTTAGAGAATATTAAAGGAAGAAAATGTGAACCTGTGTTGTTGAAATGCGAGGAGATGAGCACAAATTCTTTAAAATCCAAATGCAAGGGAGTACTATTGCCTTGAGAGAGTTCGAATGCGTAAAGGGTAAAAATATAAACTCAAAAGGTTTATATAGTGAGGGTAGAGAGAGAAACGGATGAGCGGGAAAAGTTTCTCATGATGACACGTGACACGTCCCTTGAATTTTATTGGACAAGGAAACGAAACAGACGAACGTGTCAGATGAAAGGTCGTGCCAAGGGTTATCGAAAGTATGACGTCACAAACGTCCTTTCACATTTTAAGTTGTCTCTGAGGGTTTTTGGAAAAAAAAACTCAGGGACATTTTAAAATATTTGAGAAGCACTGATTGGAAATATCAGTGAGATTTTAGAGTTTCAAAAGAATCACTGAAAGGAAAAGAGATATTCAGCGATGTAAATTATTTTGAAATTCTACATGCTGAAGCGAACTTCAGCGTTTAAGAGATAGAACGTACCTTGTGATCAGGGAACCTTTTATTCAGAGATTAGATGATTAATAGGGGTATATAATGTAACACCCCGCTAAAGCGGAAACACGGAATGTACAGCTCAAGTTTCATAGCAAAAGTTACAAGATTACAACAACCATCAAAATACATTCAAAGGTTAAACCTTGTCTTTTACAATTGTCTTTACGAAAGGGAAATGAACATAAAATTTAAAGATAGTAAAGAAAGCTTCATCATGTGTAGCCTTCCTAAATTCCAACCTTAAGAACGTTCTCCTGAAAAGCATGTAAATGAGAGTGTCAACTAATGAATAGTTGGTGAGTTCACAGGTTTAATGAGTATAACATTGTTTGCCATCGCAAAATAGTTTAAATCCACAAATGGGATAAAATAATTCGGTTATAAAAACCACTTGCTCAAAGTAATCATATGTAAAATGCTAAGTTATTGAGCCCGTTACCCGACCTATACCGACATACTTTGTCCCTACTACAGTGGTGGAATCATTCCACATACGCGCATGTTCTATCACCAACAATACGCCAATACAACAATAATTATGCACTCAAACAAGCGCTACTTGTGAGTGGGGTGTCAAACCAAATAACGTTATCCATAATTACCAACGGCTCAATCTATGAGTTAACGGGTAACGTATACGTAAACGGGGACTTTTGAATGATAGCAAAAGAAACTCAAACTTACAACATTTGCAACAACATAGATACCATAGAGCATAAATAAGCAAGCTTCGTATTTTCAAGAAAACGAAATAATCGGTGTGTAAAATAGTTGTAGTAACCACATGCTTTTCACCCCAAAATATGTAAAACATTGAAAAAGGGGTTGTGAATACTCACATGATACGCGATAGAATCCGGGAGTCTCCCACAAGTACTCCGAGATGATCCTACTTTAAACCTATGAACGTAAGATCACTAGTGAGTTCTCAATCTCGAAGGTTCGGTACTAACTATCCAAATCATCATAAAATGCCTTGTTGTGTTTTAATATTATAACGTAATAAACGTATACATTGTTCTTCTTAGATTAAAATTTCCACAATTTCGTCCCAATAAGTAACGAAAAGGGTTTTAAAGAACATAAACATATATAGTACATATATACGTATAAACCGAAATTTTATCGTAACGACGATAAAATTAGAGGTCGTAAACGAAATGACAAATATTTAAATGTATAGATATATAGATGATCCTACTTATATACTCCACTATTTCATCATGAAATGATGAAATGGGATTAGAAATAGTCCTTAATAATAAATAATAATTTGTCCTTTACTGTCCAGAATTTGATGTCACTTTGTGTCCAACTTTGGGTAACTTCTAGGTATAATTTGATCATGAAATTTTATGTCCAGTTGGTTCAATGAGTTAGGAAACTTTTGGCATCAGTTTCATAATTTTTGAAAGAGTATAAGTATATGAAATAATACACGACGTAAAACCCGATAGAAGACTTTGCTGTTTGTACACGGATTTTGTGAGGACTGTTTGATAAATGAAATCTTTGAGTTTTTGAATGAAACCACTTGGGTTTCAATCTTAACACAATAAAATGATTTCCAGAAAAAGAATCACTCCATTTTAAGTTAAAATGAGTGAGATATGACTCTTTGAAGTGGGGTGTGAAATCTGACAGCAAGCTGTCCAAACAACACCTTGTGCATGTGCTCTCCAATTGACTTTTAAACCAAAATTCTTATTCTTTTGCATGCAAAATCCGATTTGACTCTCACCCATACACTTATTTTCAGTTCCAAAACATATTTGTGATCCATTAAAATTGCATGCAATTTATCCATCAACTCAAACTTGGAAAACTTTTATAAAAGACCCATTTTGAAGATTGTTGATATTCTTGCCAAGAACATCAACATGCAACTAAAAATTCAGTATTTTGAGCTCATGCATGTTTGTTTAAGTACATTTTTAATGGTTTTCAAAGATCCATTCATGAGACTCTTGAACAAAAATGATGGATTTCCCAAGAACACTACATGCATGTGTTTAAAATGTTCATCTTTGGTCTTAACATTGGTTTGATTTTGGATTCACCATCTTTTACTAACAAAAGATGTTATGATGGTAAATCTACAAACATTAAGACCTATAAAAGATGATTTTAAAAGATATGAAGAAAGTGTAGAAAAGATGAAGATCATACTTTAAAATGCAAGAAGATGAAAAAGTCTTGAAAGAATATGTGTGGATTTTACCCAACACACTTATTTTTACCTTTGATTGCCTTGGACTCTTGAAGAAGAAGAGTTTAGGGGTTGGAGTTTATGATGAACACTTGAAGATGAGGATGAAGATTTGAAGATGGAGAGAGAAGGAGGTGACAACTTTCTCTTAGTGAGAGATTGAAATGAGATAGTGAGGTGAAATGATGAAGAGTGTTGCATACATATAGAGGGAGAGAGAGGGTGGCCGGCCTCTTTGGGGGGGGGGGGGGGGGTGTGGTGTGACAAATGTATTTTAGTCACTTCATGGTTTAAAATAAAATCAAAATACAAGTATTCTCTTTTAAAGTTAAAATACAAAGTATACATGTATAAAATAAAGTATTTATATATATAATAAACTTGAAATATATAAAAATTAACAACTACATAAATACTTGTAGTATAAATATATATTAAGTTGGAATTTTATGAGATTTATGGATAATTTCCTAATTCAAGGATTTCTTAGGCAAAATTTCTCAATTTTTCCTATCGTACCGTGTTTACTGCTAAAATTGCACTGTGCAAACTATGTCATAAAAATGAGGTATCCAAAGCAGTTCTAACCTGAGATGTGAATTTGACAGTTGTCACATATAAGTTCATATTATCACTGATCTAATGTTAACCACGGAAGATTTTACTCTTCTAGGTTCAGCATTCCAAGCTCGCTGATGAGAAAGTTGAATCTTGTCTCATCAAGAGGTTTGGTGAACAAATCAGCTAACTGAAACTCAGTTGGGATAAAATGAAGTTCTATATAACCATTCATCACATGATCTCTGATAAAATGATACCTGATTTCGATGTGTTTGGTCTTTGAATGTAGCACTGGATCGTTTGCTATAGCGATCGCACTAGTACTGTCGCAATAGATTGGAATTTTGGAGAGATGAAAGTCATAGTCCAATAGTTGATTTCTTATCCATAAGACCTGAGAACAACAGCATCCAACGGCTACGTACTCAGCTTCACCGGTTGATGTGGACACTGATTTTTGCTTTTTACTTGTCCAACTCACCAGCTTTCCACCCATGAGCTGACAGCCTCTTGTAGTGCTTTTTCTATCCAATTTGCATCCTGCAAAATCACAATCTGAATAGGCGATTAGATTAAACCCTGAGTCTTTGGGATACCTTAAAGTATCGAAAAATACGCTTTACAGCGATCAATTGAGTTTCCTTAGGTTCAGAATGATATCGTGCACATAAACAAGTAACGTACATAATATCAGGGTGACTCGCTGTAAGATACAGTAGAGAGCCGATCATCCCACGGTACGTTGTGACATTAACATGCTTCCCTGAAGGATCTTTGTTAGGTGTCAGAGGAGGTGCCATTGGGGTTTTCATAGCTGAGCTGTGAGTTAGGTCAAACTTTTTCAGCATATCTTTAACATACTTACCTTGGTGAATGAAAGTGCCTTTTTCATTCTGCTTGATTTGAAGACCAAGGAAATATGTCATCTCGCCCATCATACTCATTTTATATTCAGCTTTCATTCTTTCAGCGAAACGAGTACAAAATTCAGGGTAAGTAGAACCAAATATAATATCATCGACCTATATTTGAACAAGAATGATATGACCTTTTACTTTCCTGAAAAATAAAGTTTTATCGATTTTACTACGCTCAAATTTTTCAATATGGAGATAAGTTGCGAGAGTGTCATACCATGCACGAGGAGCTTGCTTTAATCCATAAAGTTCCTAATCCAGCTTATATACATAACCTGGATGCTTAGGATCAGTGAATCCTGTAGGTTGCTCAACATAGACTTCTTCATTCAGCTTTCCGTTAAGGAATGCTGATTTCACATCCATTTGATATACTTTGAAGTCTATGTGAACATCGTATGCTAAGAATAGACACATAGCTTCGAGTCTTGCCACTGGGGCAAATGTTTCATCGTAGTCTATGCCTTTCAAATATTGTTAGCTCTTCTTACATAGAGCTGACCCAATTTAGATCTCTGAGGGCATCATCTGTTTTCTTTGGTTCAATCAGAGAAATAAAGTTAACAAATAAACAAATGTTACCTGAACCTCGTCGAGTCTGAACGCCAGCGTTTGGATCACCAAGAATCTGATCAATGGGGTGATTGATAGTCCATCGCTGAGCCGGAGCATGATTCGCTGACTAAATTTGAACTTCTGGAGGATCTGAAGAAGAGGCTTCAGCAACTTCAGGTATTTCAGGCAAGAGAGGAAGAGGTTCAAATAGCATTTCATTCACTGATTGCTGAGAAGTAGATGGGATATCTGAGGTTGATGGTTTAGAAGCAGGCATAATGTTAAGAGGAAATGCTGAAACCCATGACGATTCAACTTCACTTGTCTGCATCCTTGGGATGATGGTAGGATCATCATCAGCGGTAGGGATGTTGACCTGAGGAATGGGAATGCTTTCTGAGTCCCCAAGATGATAACACATCCATTGATTCAGTTCTTCAGCATCAGCAGAAGGCCTTGAGTTCGCTGAACATGATTCGTCAAAAGTGACGTGGATTGTTTCGTCTACAGTTTGTCTTCTATGATTGAAGACTCTGAAGGCTTTGGAGATTGAAGAATATCCAAGAAATATTCCATCTTCAGCCTTGGGATCAAACTTTCCTAGGGCATCTCTGTTGTTCAGTATGAAACACTGACATCTAAAGATGTGAAGAAAGCTAACAGAAGGCTTTCTCCCATAGAAACGTTCGTAGACTATTTTCTTGAATATTTTGACAATCAGCGACCTGTTTTGAGTAAAACAAGCAGTGTTGACAGCTTCTGCCCATAACTGAGTAGGTAGATGAGAATCACTGAGCATTGAACAAACAACTTCGATGATCTTTCGATTTCTTTCCCAGGTGCAGCGAGAGAATTCATCAACAATGACCAGTGTATATTTCTTTCTAGCGATGGATTGTTTGTTAACAGGGCCAAACAAGTCCATGTGAAGAAGTTGAAGAGGAGATGACACTGAGGAAACTTGTTTTGACTTGAAGCTTGTTTTGGTTTGTTTCCCTTTTTCACACGCTGAACATAAGGATACCTTAGCGTATGAATGTTGAGGAAGACCAGTAACTAACTCTTTTGAAGAAAGAGTATTAAGTGTCTTGAAGTTGAGATGAGAGAGCCTCTTATGCCATAGCCAGTTGACATCAGATGAGGCTTTTGAGAAGAAACAAGAATTCTCAGTGGTTGTTGAGTCCATGTTTATAACATATACATGTTCCAGACAGTATCCGCTGAGAGCGACTTTCTCCTTTTTGTCAGTGACAAAGCAGGATTCCTTAGTGAAGCACACTTTGTAGTCCTTGTCACATAGCTGACTGATGCTCAGAAGATTGTGCTTCAGCCCTTCAACGTATCCGACTCTTCTAAAGGTAGTTGTACCGTTAAAGAGTACACCAAACCCTCGGGTATAGCCTTTTCCATTTCCACCAAAGGTCACTGAGGGACCTTTCTCTTCCTTATATTCAGTGAGCAGGTTCTTTTTGCCAATCATATGACCTGAGCATCCGCTATCAAGATACCAGATACCCTTCCGGGCCTGCAAACAAAGGAAGATTAGTTTGACTTGGGCACCCATTTTACTATGGTACACATTTCTCAGTGGTGGTTGAGGAAGTTTAAGGTTCAGCAATCTTCGCAGCATTTGAAGATTCAGCTTCAGTGACATTCTTCACTTTGGTTAATTTCTTAACCTCAGTTGTTGCTTTTACCTTAACCTGATTTGCACCAGGATTGGTCTTATTTGCCTTTCCCCAGGGATGGGAGTTTTAGAAGACGAACACTGAGACGAAGAGGTGTTAGGGATAGATGACACGAACATTCCAAATTTAAGCATGGAACGATCAGTGGTTGGTTCTTCTGCGTCAGCTTTATAACCAAGATCACGTTTGACACTCAGGGTAATCTGAGCACCAATTATCTAAGTAATTGTTGAGGATTTACACCATCCTTCAACAGTAGCCTTTCCAGCCTTTAATGCAGCGATAGCTTCTTCTCGCTCAATACTGATGATTTGATTTAAGTAGACCTGATCTTTCTAATTTTCTTCTATATTAGAAAGCTTCTGAATTTGTAAGTGACAAGTTTTAAGTTGTTCAGCGAGATCAATATCTTTTTTCAGCCTTGGTCTTGCCATTCATGGCATCATACAAATCATTAGTTAATAGATCGATGGTTCGACGTCTATCAATGTCATTAACGGCTGAAGTAGAAGTATCGGTAGAATGATTTGATACCTGAGAGGTGGATGTAGAATTAGAAGGAATTTCAGCTTTTTCTTCCTCTTCTTCTATTTGGGCCATGAGGTATAGATTTTCCTCGTCATCATCAAAGTCAGATGATTCTTCATCAGAAGCAGCCCACTCATGATCTTCAGCGATCAGACCTTTTCCTTTCTTTTTGTATGCTTTCAGCTTAGCATACTTTTCTTTCATCTTTTGGTATTTGTCATCCCTAGCCCTGGGGATAGAGGATTTCTTGTAGGAAGAAGATGAAGGTTTGAAGATTTTGTTTTACCTGCATTCACTAGCAAAGTGTCCTACCTTTTCACAGTTAAAGCAGGTAGCAGTTGCCTTATCAATAAGAGTTGAAGACTCGGGCTTGTCAGTAAGGGAAAGAGGTTTATTTCTTCTGAAGTTACTCTTTCTAGCAAATTTCCTGAAAGAATTAGTCAGGAGTGCCAACGATTCATCAAGTTCTAAAGGATCAACTTCTGTTGATTCATCAGAGTTAGATTCCAATTCAGTGATAGTGACAGTAGAACACTGAGTGGGAACCAACTCTGAAGAGAGTAAAGCAACATGTGTGCTTTTGGAATCTTTTACAAGATTCGTCTTAAGTAGACACAACTGCTCATGATTGAGCATAGTGCCAAATAAGGTTGAAAGGGTCATGAATTTAATATCTTTAGAGAGCTTAAAACACATGGAATAATTGTCCCAGCTTTCCGGAAGACTTTCTAGAAACTTTGTCAGGATCTCAAAGTTAGAATATTCCTTACCAACAATTTTTAAATCAATGATTAAACAGTTAAACCGTTGATGTATTTCAGAGAGGGTTTCATTCATACCATGTTGATCTTTCTCGAATCCTGGACTTCAGTAGTACCTTCATATTGAACACATATAGTGTCCCACATGGCTTTTGAACTCTTCAGGTTTCATGATGGAGTGGTAGACTTCATCAGGAAGAGCCATTGAGATGATAGATCTGGCCTTAGTATTAATGGACACCTTCTTCTTATCTTCATCAGTCCACGTGTTAACTTCCCTAGGAATGATTCATTCAGGGATGGAAGCTCTAGTAGCATTGGCTGGAATAGCAGGGTCTATAATGAAAGGAACATATGGTTCATTTTCAATATAGTAAGGTATAGTGGGATCTACACCTTCCAAGAAGAGCATCATCCTATTTTTTCAAAGATTGAAATTATCTTTGCTAAATCTAGGGGGTTTGCCAAGAGAGCCATTATCGATATAGTTTGTATTTGTGTAGTTTGCCATAATGAAGAATAGCAAGGAAGAGAAAAAGAGATAGTATAAGCAAGATCTTGTTTATTAGATTAAAGAAACTGCTCTGATACCACTTGTTGGTCCCAAAGGGGTTATACAAGTTTGTAGAAGGGGGGGGGGGTGAATACAAACACACGATTTTTATCTTTCTAAATTGTTTATTGATGTGAATCAAATAATTTACAGTTTGTTACGGAACAAGATTAAGGAATAAAACTAATCTAAACAAACTATAAGAACATTAAGAGTTCTTGCACTAGAAATACACAGAAAGAAGATTAAGAAAACTAAAGAAGGTTTTCTTTCACACAGAAGTTCAGCGAGGAAGGAAATGGCCGAGTTCTTCAAAAATGAAGTAGGGTTTCCTTTATATACTGCATGCATTTTATGCAAGTCAATATACCTTTACACGTGGCAGCCTCTGGTTGGTTGCATGATTTGACTTCAGTAGACAACCTAGTGGCCGCATGATGAACAATGTAGTAGCAGAATTGGTTGTACGATTCTGGACAAAAGGGATGTCCGTTCTGACAAAATCGTATGGAGGCGTGCAAGGGGATAAGACAAAAGTTGCTTGTAGAGGAGGCTTCATGATCAGCGTTCACTGACTTATTCTTTATCAGCGAATGATAAAGTTCAGCGTTAGCTGAAGTCTTCTACTTGAAACTTCACGTGGGATGGACAAGTCTTGGCATCGCTGATATCCGCATTAGGTCACTAGTAGACTTAGTCTCTGGTTCTTTGGCTTGATCTTCGACTTCAGCGTAGAACATAGTTAACGTGAATCTTGTTTTCAGAGATCATAAGTAAACAAAATAAGTTATCAGCGATCATCAGTGAGACTGAACATGCTCAGGGCTCACTGATGTACAATGATCGCTGAAGTATAAATTTAAAGCGTATGTTTTCATCAGCGATACTAAACAGACTTAGTATATTTTCTTTGACGACAAAGCATTAATACATATTGTCTACTTACATTTTTCACTAAGTCATTATCAAATCACTGAGGGTTTGGATCAACATTGAAGTTATCTCTACTGACTCGAGAGGACGACAAGCAACAACTTCCAATTTTCGACGTAAGTAAGTCACTATTAGATGCGGAGACCAGGTATTATCTATGGAAAAATTAGTATTGTCGCTAGTTACCTCCGCTAAAAAGTTGTTCACTATTTCGAAACGCATCCTATAACTGTCGTGACTAATTTCCGTCTTAATCCTGTCTTGAGAAAACTAGAGTTAACAGGTCGATTAGCAAAATAGAGTATATACTTCAGTAGTTACGACGTCGACATCGACTTCAAACCAAGGACATCCAACAAATCTCATGTTCTAGCAGACTTTGTCACCGATTTTAGTCTAGAACAGGAAAAAGAAGCACAGGTCGAAGCATTTACTGTGCTGACTCTCGATGACACGACCTGAATGCTACATGTCAACGGATCATCCAATGCCAGTGGGTAGGACTTGGTGTCGTCCTAAATTCGCCATAGGGGGAAGATGGTGTATTTCCATCCGATGCGACTTTAAATCAAAAAATAATGAAACTGAGTACAAACCTTTGATCATAGAAATGGATTTGGCACGTGACTTGGGGGCAATAGGATTACATGTCAAAGGCAATTCTCTACTAGTCGTGAACCAAATGAACAGAGAATTTGCGGCAAAAGATTCCAATATGACAATGTAGAAACCAAGATTAAATTTTACAATGTAATTATCTAATAAGAACACAATCAAACAGTAGAATAATAGAGAATTGGATCCAAAACCTTTGTACTCATTCAAGAACAGATTACAGATCTAGAGACAGAATCTCTCAAAGATTACAAAGTGAATACGAAAGCTTTTCAAAAGTTACGAAAGTTAGTTAGCTTACAGTTGCTAACTCCTATATATACTCTAAAGAAAAGTTAAAGCTACAGTACATAAACATGACAAACCAATAGAACAATTACACGTGTTCTAATGAGTAACAAACTAAGACTGAAAATGTCTAAGACATAAGTTCTGAACCACATGTTCAGAACTTTTGAACATTCTTCTGATTAAGCACATCAGAACATATACTTGAGCACATGACATTTTCATCTTCACATTCAGAACTTATGAGTCTCCTACTCAGAACTCTGAGCCTTCTAATCAGATTCCAACACTTAGGCTTTTTGACAAACTTCTGATCTAACAATCTCCCCCTTTTGTCAAACAAGCCTGTATTGATAAACATTGAATTCTTTTAAGGCAGATACAATCTTCAGAAGAATTACATTCCTCAAATCTAATCTTCTATCAATCTTTTCAATGATTTCTTTTGTCTATTTAACTTGAGTTCCTATTACTAGCTTTTTCTACAAACTGTGTTTGATTAATCTGAGAGTTCCAGAGCAGTACTTAGCAACTTCACTAACTCTGAAGAATATCTTTTCACTTCGATTATTTTTCAAGATGATCCCCAATTCTGGCCATGTGCAAATGTATCCACTCTTCAAAACACTTAGTTGCTCATGATCATTGTTTGGTCTAGAAAGATATACACATGGTCTTTGCACATACAAAGCAACTTGGAAATCTATGTAAGCATACCATCTCAGCGCATAGAACATTGCTTCTCTTATAGTTGCCAATGCTCCTCTTTCCTTCTTGTACTTGCTAGACTCTTTGTTTTCCAAAAGACAATACAAACGTTAGAAATCAAATACCGAGATCTTATCAAAATCAGCTTCAGTGAAGTAATACACCTTTCCATCTTCTCTCAAAACCTCAAATACATAATATTCATTCTTCATGAATCGCTTAACACATATTTCTCTGATTCCATTGATCATAAAGTCAGAGTATACAGACTGTCTTTGTTTTCCCACGCATCTTATCAATTCAGCACGAAACCTCTGAGAAAACTCTGTCATATCATGATAAATACTCAGAAATTGAACATCCCTTGGTTGAAAGAAATTTGGCAAATCATATTCCAGAAACAAAGCATTCAAATCAACTGGCATCTGTTCTGCATTAGCTTTAAAATTTTCTGCTTGTTCAGCATCTTGCATCTGAACATCTTCTTGAGTAGATAATATTTCTGGAACAAGTTCTTCAACTTCACCAGAATAAATACCATTTACTTGATATTCTGAAGGGAATACAAAGTCAAGGTGAAGTAACTTCTTAGGATTTTCTTTTGACAGCATCCAGTCATGACACTTTCTGACTTTGTTTTTTAGCTCCATTCTTTCATTCACACATCTGATACACTTTTCTTTTACCGAAATTCTAACATTTTCAACATATGCTTTCGTCTTTGACAATGTCAACTCCAAAGTAGCATCATTGTATTTCACTAAATCATTCAATCTGAACAGAATGATTTTGTTGGATTCTGCATGAATAAATCTTTCATTTCCAATTCCTTCACTAATAAACCCATCAATGCTATTTACTACATTTAGAGTTCCTATTTGACACATCAAGTTGCACTTCTCTTTTCTTGATTCAATCGCCAGTTGAAAATCATATAGATATAGATTTCTGACATATATTCCCAAGATTCTTCTACATTCAAGTTCAACCATTGATTCTTCTGTACTTGCAAAGAATTTTACCAAGAAAATGTGATCCTCCAAGAATAATCTGTGAAAATCAAAGCTATTAAAGTTTACTTTCAGATTGCCTTCTTTCAGAACTTCCAGACTGACATATAATTGAGACCATCAAACTCTTCTATTTGAAACTCCATAACTTTCTCAATTCTTTTCATTACAAACAGCTTTTCATCTGGTTTTCTGAATCTGTTGGAAGCTTCAACATAGACCATCTATATTTTCTCATCAATGAAGTTCTCAACATCAACATATTCATTTTCTTTGCAGTAGAGATGCTCAAAGTTATCTTCAGGAAAGATATCAGAGTGAAATTTTTTTGCCAAAGGAACATTTTTCATTTTCACAATGAAATCACATATAGGTTCTTCTAGGATTGGTAATTCAATTCTAAGAATGACAATTGGTTTTATGTACATGAATGGAGGCAAAAAGAAGTCTACAATTCTTACAAGATCTTCTTCTGACACATCATCAAAATAATACTCTGCAATATCCTTTTCAAAATTCCTTGAATAATTAACTGTGCAATCATACTCTACCATCAAATCTATTGGAGTTATCCTTTTGAGACTTCTGTGAACACTTAGATGATTCAGAACACTTGTTAACATACTTTGCATCCTTCTTGCCCACATATTTTGCATAAATTCTTGCTCAGATTCAGAAGATGAATTGTCTCCAGTGTAGAGAACAATATCAGAACAAGTATCCACCATATCAGAACTATCTGCCATATCCACTTCAGAAGTAGTGACCATATCAACTTCAGAACTATCCATCATATTTATTTCAAAACTAGTGATTTGCAGAACCTTATCAGTAACCATATCAGAAGACATTTCAAGTACCACATCTTCTGATTCCATTTCATCCTCTGAACTTAGACTCTCAGAACTTGTAGTTGAAACAACTATTAACTCAGTGCTTTGCTTCTGCTTTTTCTCCCCCTTTTGATGATGATGAGGTTCATTATCATCAAACTTTCTTTTCAAAGACTGAGCTGCATTTGATTCAGTTGCAGCTACAGACAAAGGCATGACTTCCAGAGGCTTTGAAACAACTGCCAATTGTGAACTGAAAGCCTTAAGCAAAGAAGTCTTCATATCATCCATACTTTTCTGAATTTCCTGTTGAAATTTTGATAATTCATCTTTGATCTCCTTTTTCTGGGATTCCAAAGAGACTTTAACCTCATCCACCTTTTCCTCAATAGACTTAGCCTTGCCTTCTAACATAATTCAGAGATCCTTTACTCCATCTTTCAAAGAAATCACTTCACTTTCCAGGTTCTGAACTTTAGTTTCCAAATGATGGTGATACTTCTGAATCTTTTCAAATTCAGAAGATGAAAGTGGTAACCCTAGAACAACTAATGAACCAGTTTGCATATGTTTAGAGAACACATGGTCTGTAGGTGTCACAGAAACACCTAGTGCAACAAATGCACTTTGTAAGGAGGCTTATAAAATGTTCACCTCCCCAGGTCTTCCATCCAATTCTTGACACCCAAAATGGAAGTTGTTACAGGAAAACGAATTCCCTGTGATGTGCTAGTGTACAATGAAAGTTCATGCTCAAATAGGATGTTACTGTGTAATCCTGACTCGATGGGATGAATAAAATGTTGGGATTGAATGCCAAACTCCAAATGACTAAGCAATGGTTCCCCTGTTTGAATTGAAACAGTAGCATGTGGAGATGCTTCTAAGTAGATGGGATTGGGTAATTCAAGTTCCACCATGGGATCAATGGTATTTTCTTCAATATTGGTCACCAAGAATTGTGAACCAATAGCAGATGTGGATGCCCAGTTTAGATCAACTGGTTCAGAGTTATCTCTATTTTCTAACTCTGGTGACATTCTCTCATCCTCACCACCCTTTATCTGTTTTTCATTCTCACCTCTAACCAAGCTCTCAAATTTTCCCTCTCAATTCTCTCAGAATGTTCTCCAACCTGAACATTCTCCCCCTCTCTTTCTGCATTTGACCCCTCACCTCTCCTCTCAGGGATTTCCTCATGGGTAGGAACTTGAGGTTGTTCAAGTTCCATAGAGGTTTAATATGCTTTTAAAATCTCACTCTCCCTTGGAATGTAAGACCTAAGTGCTCTTGTCAATGGTTTGTGATTAGGAAAATTCACAAGTTTAAGGGATGATGTCATTTTACCCATATAGAGGACTGGCCCATGCTCCTCATCAGCTCTCCTTGGAAGTTGAGGATCCTACCTCATTGCATACCAAATCACCATCTGCCAGTACCTCTGATATGGTATATATGTCAACGACTTTTCTCTTGTTTCTCCCCTTAGTGCCTTCCGGTTTCTTTCAAATGTATTTTGCATATCTTCCCACAAGATAGAAGCATAACTGTAGTGTCTGTTCTTTACCAAACCATGAAAAATCTGCAGAATCTGCCTTGATGCTTGATCCGGTGAACTGTGTTTTCCAGCTAAGCATTTGTTGACAATTGTAAAGAAACAGGCCCAGATTGGTGATAGTTTGTTTCTTCTGAATGAACTAAGAGTCCTCAGATCTTCACAATACCCCAATCTCATGAAATCAGCAATCATTTCCTCTGAAGTTGGTTCCTCGGCGTAATCAGATCTCCCCTCCAAATCATCCTTTTCTGGCAACCTTAACATGATTCTTATAAAACTAATGGTCAGAGTTAAGGAAACTCCCCCTACATTGGATACAAACTTATTCCCTTGTAACTCCAAATGTTTCCACCACTGTTGAATATACTGAATTGGTACAGTCTTTTTCAGAGTAAACCATTTCTTGAACGGGTGATATTTCAACAACTCTATTACAATTCTATGTTCCTCCTTAAAATTTGTTTCATCAAGCACTAAAACACAGTTGTTTTCTAACAAATCCAAATAATCATCCTCAGGTACTATCCTCTCCAAAGAAATAGGTCTAGAAGACATTACAGACCTCACTGCACTTTGTTGATGTTCAATGTTTGCATTTCCCTGTTCTGCATTACCCTCAGACTCAGCCATTTGTTCTTCATTTACGTTCTCTTCGACAAACTGATGTTCTAAATTATTCCCTCCAATAGCCTCTTCATCTGCAACTATTCTTTCAGGCATTCTAACTTCATCATCTGAATCTGAAGATGATTCCATTAAGGTTTTGGTAGAATGTAATGATCGAACAACATTCCTCCTTGATCCAGACATGACTATAATATAGAAATTTGAAAGAAACAGAATCGATGAACTCCGGAATTTTGCGTATCTCACTTTTCACTCGTAGAATTCGAATGAATTTGAAAGAGGGATTTTAAGTTCTATTTAAAATCCGCGAAGCTGAAGGAATTCAAACGGCGAAAAATTGCTTTATGTCATAGTTATAACGGTTTCAAACACTGTGACATACCACAAATGAATTCTATGAAAGAACGTGATAATTTCATCCAATAAGAGGCTAACACGTAGTATGAGATAGAATATAACACAAGTTAAAGTTATGAATACTACGCTCAGAATTCTGAGATTGCATAGTCAGAAGTTCTGAGTATACAATTCAGAGAAGTACCCTTGGAATTCAAAATTCGTTTAAAATCAACTTCTGATAATATAGATCATTTTATCACACAGAAGTAATTTGAGCAGATACAAAATTGTTTTTAACATAAAAAGTCTGTCCCTCTTGAGATGATTTGTGATTTCTGAAAAACATTTAAAATCTAACTTCTCATCGTGTAAATCTTTTTAAGAATCAGCAGTAGTTTGAACAAGTGAAACAATTTATCACTAAAAGCTTGTTCCCCTTAGAATGATTTGAGATCAGAAAAAAATACAAACCTTGTAAACACCTTAGAATGATTTTTGAAAGATATCAATGCTCCCCCTTGACTCAAGCATATACTCAAACACATATTAGACATAAAAGAATTATATGAAAAAGATAAAATAGAAAGAACTTAACAACTAATTAAAACACTTGTAATTTCCAAAAATGAGTTCTGAAAAGTACATTCAGAAGATCTAAATAACCTAATCAGAAGAAAAAGATAAGTCAGATTTCTGAAGTATTGACTCAGAAGTTCTGAACTCAAGACTCAGAACATCTGAGTAAGAGAGTCAGAATTTTGAGTACACTACTCAGAAAAACTTACTTAGAAAAAAAATTCATTTCTGAAAAGTAACAAACATACTCAATTAGTCAAGTTAAGCATTCCAATTTTTCATATAAGAAAAGTGAACCTTTTGTGATCAAGAGGCTTCGTGAACAAGTCATCCAATAGATACTTTGTGTGCACAAAGTGCATTTCTATAGTTCCCTTTTCCACATAATCCTTAATGAAGTGATACCTTACATCAATATGTTTGGTCTTTGAATGTTGAACAGGATTCTGAGTGATGGCAATGGCACTTTCTGAATCACAGTAAATGGGAATTTTGTTAAGCTGATAGCCATAATCCATGAGTTGTGTTTTCATCCACAGAGTTTGAGAACAGCAAGCAGCAGCAGCTACATATTCTGCCTCAGCAGTTGATGTGGATACATAATTTTGCTTCTTTGAAGCCTAACTCACTATCTTATCTCCCAAAAAGTGATATGCACCAGAAGTACATTTCCTGTCTAGTCTGCTTCCTGCATGATCTGCATCAGTGAAGGCAGTTAGCTTGAAATCGGTCTCTTTTGGATACCAAAGGCCCAAATCAGGTGAACCTTTGAGATATCTTAAGATCCTTTTAACAGCCAGTAAATGAGATTCCTTTCGATTTGATTGAAATCTAGCACAGAAACATGTAGCAAACAAGATATTTGGCCTACTTGCAGTCAGATAAAGTAAAGAACCAATCATGCCCCTATATATTTTGTTATCTACAGAAACTCCAGAGAGATCAGCATCTAACTTGACATTTGTAGCCATTGGAGTTCTCATAGCAGCACAATCAGACATCTTAAACTTTTTCAAAATATCTTTTTGTTGATCCAAACCCTCAGTGATTTGATAATGACCCTCTTTTATATACTTAGTGAAAATTGTAAGTAAACAATATGTATCAGAGTTTCACTATCGCTGATAAGTACTAAGATCTTACAGTACCGCTGATAGGAACTCTTGCTCTTTAGATTAAACATTCAGTGAACACTGTTCACCATAATACTCTGAGTCTGTTCAGTACTTATGGTGATCGCTGATAAGATAGTTGTTTTCTTATGATCCCTGAAGACATGTTTCACGTTAACATAGGTTCTACGCTGAAGTCGAAGATCAAGCTCAAGAACCAGCGACAAGTCTCCTAATGAACTGGTGCGGATCAACGAAGACTCAGATTTGTCCACTCAACGTGAAGTATCAAGTACAAGACTTCAGCTATCGCTGAACTCTATCATTCGCTGATATAGAATGATAGATCGCTGAATCAGCGAAAAGCTGATCATGAAGTCCTCCGTACAAAGTACTTTTGCCTTAACCACCCTTGCACGACTCCGTACGATATGTCAGAAAAAGAACCTCCTTATTGTCTGAAATCGTACAACCACTCTGATATTACACTGTTCAACATGCGGCTACTAAGGTTGTCAACAAAGGTCAATGACATGCAACCAATCAGCTGCTGCCACGTGTAAAGTATAAACTGCAATGCATTAAATTCACGCAGTATATAAGAAGAAGAACTCACTTCATTTTGAAGTAACTTGCTAACCCTGGACAAGTTCATCCGTCTTATCTTGAGATAGGTTATTATTAGTAATTTCTTTCTCTTTCTTAGTGCAAGAAACTTAGTGTTCCAACTTGTTTAGATTTAGGTTTATCCTTAAATCTTGTTTCCGCAACAAACTGTAAATTGTTAATAATTTATCAATAAACAATTTAGAAAAGTAAAATCTGTGTGTTTGTATTCAACCCCCCCCCCCCCCCCCCCTTCTACAAACTTGTATAGCCCTTCGGGACCAACAAGTGGTATCGGAGAAGATTTGTTTAATCTCATAAACAAGATCTAATCTATACTAAGATTTCTCTTCCTTGCTATTTCTAAAAATGGCTACCAACACAAACACAAATTATATCGACAATGGTTCTCTTGCAAAACCCCCTAGATTCTCCAGAGATAATTTTAATCTATGGAAAAATAGGATGACTCTCTTCCTAGAAGGTGTAGACCCTATTATGCCTTATTATCTTGAAAACGGCCCATTTATTCCTGTAAGAATTGATGCCGCAGTACCAGCCGCTGAGAATAGACCTGCTATTCTAGAAAGGCTGGTACCCAAAGAAGTTCATACATGGACTGACGAAGATAAGAAGAAAGTGGCTATCGACACTAAAGCCAGATCCATACTATCCATGGCTCTTCCTGACGAAGTCTACCATTCCGTCATGAACCTGAAATCCTCAAAAGCCATGTGGGACACAATATGTGTTCAGTATGAAGGTACTGCTGAAGTCCAGGACTCTCGAAAGATCAACCTGGTAAGACAGTATGAAAGTTTCATTTATGGTAAGAATGAGACTCTCTCTGAAGTTCACCAACGTTTTAATTGCTTAATAATAGATCTGAAAACTGTTGGTAAGGAATATTCTAACTTTGAAGTGCTGACAAAGTTTCTAGAATGTTTACCTGAAAGCTGGGACAGTTATTCTATGTGTCTCAAGTTGTCAAAGGATCTAAGATCAATGACCCTTGCTACCTTATATGGCACGATGCTGAATCATGAGCAATCAAGCCATCTTAAGAAGAATCTTGTAAAAGATTCAAAAAGCACACCTGTTGCTTTAATCTCAGAGGAACCCTCTACTCAGCGACCCTCGGTCACTATCACTGAGTTAGAGAGTAACTCTGAAAGATCATCAGATTCTGACTCTTCAGATAATGATGAATCTTTGGCTCTCCTAACTAAAAAGTTCAGGAGATTCGCCAAAAAGAAAATGTTCAGAAAGAACAAACCTCTTTCTATAACTGATAAGCCAAGATCATCAGCTACTGTTGACAAGGCTACTGCTACTTGTTTTAACTGCGAAAAGATTGGATATTTCGCTAACGAGTGCAGGTCTAAGAAAGTATCGAGAAACTCAGCGTTTCCAAAGAAATCCTTTATTCCCAGGAATAAAGATGACAAATATGCTAAGCTGAAAGAAAAATATGCGAAGCTGAAAAGCTTCAAGAAGAAAGGCAAATGCCTAATGGTTTACGATTGGGCTGCTTCTGAAGAAGAAGAATCATCATCTGACTCTGAAGATGATGAAGCCAATCTGTGTCTTATGGCAGAGATTGAAGATGAGGAAGAAAGTTCAGACATTCCCTCTACTTCAACCTCTGCAATTCAGGTATCACCTTCCTTCTTTACAAATATTGCAAATATTGATGAAGCTGATAGTCTCCGTAAAATCGATCTCTTGACTAGAAGTTTATATGAAGCCATGAATGGCAAAACTATAGTTGAAAACCAAAACCTTGATCTCGCTGAACAGCTTAAAAACTGTCACCTTCAAATAGAAAAGCTTTCTAAAATTGAAGAAGATTTTAAAGATCAAGTGCATTTAAATCAGCTAGTCAAAATCGAACGAGCAGAAGCTATCGCTGCATTGAAAGCTGAAAAAGCTACTGTTGAAGGATGGTGTAATTCTTCAACAAAGATCACTGAGATAATTAAGTCTCAGATACCCCTGACTGATAAACGTGGTCTTGGTTACAAATATGAAACTCACGAACCAACCACGGATCGTTCCATGCTCTTATTTGGAACTTTCGTATCCTCAGTCGCTGACACTTCATCCTCTCAGTGTTCCTCGTCTAGACCAACTATCCCTGAGGAAATTTCTACCTCTTCAAAAGGTAAAGAGAAAATGGTTTATCCAAAACCTACCTCTGTCTTTAAATATAAAGGTAAAGGAATTGCTTATAACCAAAATCCTCAGAAGGGTACTTTAGTACCAAAGCTGAATGCTTCTAAAGCTTTAGTGATTTATTCCTCTGGATCAAGGAATCAGATCTCTGGATCTACTCAGCGTGGATCTATTCAGCGATCTACTCCTAGACACAGAGTGGATGTCATTGGTAAGAAATCTGAAGAACTAAACGTTCCTCCCATTTCAAAAGCCAAAAGCTTATTTGGTGCTGGTCCTTCTAATTCTAAATCAAAAGCTCAGCATTCAAATAGTCCTAGAACTACTTTTAGTTATAGGAAATGTTATCACTGTGGACTCACTGATCATATTGCTAGTAAGTGCCCCACAGCCACCAAAGCTGAAAAGATAGCTAAGGTGAAGATTGCCCCCAAGGAAAAGAAGACCACTGAGGTTAAGAAATTAACCAAAGTGTAGACTGACAAAGCTGAATCTTCAAATGCTGCGAAGATTGCTGAACCTTCCATTCCAACTATTTCCACTGACAAACATGTACACATGGTTAAGTGGGTACCCAAGAAAAACTAATCTTCCTTTGTGATGCAGGTTAAGAAGGGTATTTGGTATCTCGATAGCGGATGCTCTAGACACATGACTGGAAAGAAAAGCCTGCTTGCTGAATACAAGGAAGAGAAGGGTCCCTCTGTGACTTTCGGTGGAAATGGAAAAGGACATACCCGAGGGTTTGGTGTACTCTCTAATGGTACAACCACCTTCAGAAGAGTCGCATATGTTGAAGGGCTGAAGCATAATCTTTTAAGCATCAGTCAGCTTTGCGACAAGGATAACAAGGTAATCTTTACCAAGGAATCCTGCTTTGTCACTGACAAAAAGGAGAAGATAGCTCTCAGCGGTTATCGTTTGGAAAATGTTTATGTAATAAACATGGACTCAACCACCACTGAGAACTCCTGTTTCTTCTCAAAAGCCTCATCTGATGTCAACTGGCTATGGCATAAGAGGCTCTCTCATCTGAATTTCAAGACACTGAACACTCTTTCTTCAAAAGAGTTAGTCACTGGTCTACCTCAACACTCATACGCGAAAGAGTCTTTATGTTCAGCGTGTGAGAAAGGGAAGCAGACCAAAGCAAGTTTTAAGTCAAAACAAGTCTCCTCAGTGTCATCTCCTCTACAACTACTCCATGTGGATTTGTTTGGCCATGTTAACAAACAATCCATCGCTGGAAAGAAATATACACTGGTCATAGTTGATGAATTCTGTCGTTATACATGGGTTATGTTTCTCCGTTCCAAGAGTGACACCCCTGAAGAACTCATCAGCTTTGTTCGGAAGATGGAAACCCTGAATAATTTGACCGTTCTCTCAATAAGGAGTGATCATAGGACTGAATTAAAAAACCGTTCTCTTGATTCCTTTTTTTAGAGTAAGGGTATTTCTCACAACTTTTCTTCAGTGAGAACACCGCAACAAAATGGAGTCGCTGAAAGAAGAAATAGAACAATTATTGAAGCTGCACGTTCAATGCTCAGCGATTCTCACCTGCCTACTAAGTTTTGGGCAGAAGCTGTCAACACCGCTTGTTTTACGCAAAACAGGTCGCTGATAGTTAAAAGATTCAATAAAACAATCTATGAACTTTTTCATGGGAGAAAGCCTTCAATCAGCTTTCTTCACATCTTTGGATGTCAGTGTTTCATACTGAATAACAGAGATGCCCTTGGAAAGTTTGATCCTAAGGCTGATGATGGAATCTTTCTTGGATACTCCTTAGTCTCCAAAGCCTTCAGAGTCTTCAATCGAAGAAGACGAACTGTTGAAGAAATAATTCACGTCACGTTTGTCGAATCCCGTTCAGCGAACTCTAAACCGTCCACTGGTACCGAAGAACTGAATCAATAGATGTTTTCTCATCTTGGTGATTCAGAAGATATTCCCACTCCTCGTGCTCATACAGTTGAAGATGATGGTCCTACTATCATTCCAAATATGCAGAATAGTGAAGCTGAAACATCATGGGTCTCAGCTGTTCCTATAAACACTATACCTGCTTCTGAACCCAATGTCTCAGACATTCCATCTACTTCTTAGCAATCAGTAAATATAATGACAACTGCATCCATTCCCCTCTTGGCTGATACTCCAGACGTCGCTGAAGCTTCATCTTCAGCTCCTCCAGTTCAGGTTGAGTCAGCGTCTCACGCTCTGGCTCAGCGATGGACTGTAAATCACCCAATTGATCAAATTCTTGGTGATCCAAACGCTGGTGTTCAGACTCGACGAAGTGCAGGTAATATATGTTTATTTTTAACTTTATTTCTCTGACTGAACCAAAGAAAGTAGACGATGCCCTCAAAGATCCAAACTGGGTCAGCCCCATGCAAGAAGAGCTGACTGAATTCCAAAGAAACAAAGTTTGGAAACTTGTTCGAAGACCAACTGACAAAACAATGATAGGCACTAAATGGGTCTATCGAAACAAGTTGGACGAACATGGAACTGTTACCCGCAACAAGGTTCGTCTTGTTGCTCAGGGATACAGACAAGAGGAAGGCATAGATTATGACGAAACATTTGCTCTAGTAGCAAGACTAGAATCTATTCGTCTATTTCTAGCATACGCTGTACACAAAGACTTCAAAGTATATCAGATGGATGTTAAGTCAGCGTTTCTAAATGGAAAGCTGAATGAAGAAGTCTATGTGGAACAACCTCCAGGATTCTCAGATCCTAAGCGTCCAGGTTATGTTTATAAACTGGATAAGGCACTTTATTGCTTAAAGCAAGATCCACGTGCATGGTATGACACTCTTTCTACTTATCTCCATATTGAACAATTTGAGCGAGGTAAAATCGACAAAACTCTATTTTTCAGGAAAGTAAAAGGTCATATCATTCTTGTTCAGATATATGTTGATGACATTATATTTGGCTCTACTAACCGTGATCTTTGTACTCGTTTCGCTGATAGAATGAAAGATGAGTATAAGATGAGCATGATGGGTGAACTAACATATTTCCTTGATCTTCAGATAAAGCAAAATGAAAAAGGAACTTTCATTAATCAGGGAAAGTATGTTAAAGATATGCTGAAGAAATTCGACTTAACTGAAAGTTCAGCTATGAAAAACCCTATGGCACCACCGCTGACACTTGATAAGGATACTAAGGGTATTCCTGTTAATGTCACGCTGTACCGTGGGATGATTGGCTCTCTTTTGTATCTTACAGCTAGCCGAACCGATATTATGTATGCAACATGTTTGTGTGCACGATATCAAGCTGAACCTAAGATATCTCATATGAAAGCTGTAAAGCGAATTTTTCGATATCTAAAGGGTACAGCGAATCTAGGTCTTTGGTATCCCAAAGACTCAGGATTCGATCTAATCGCCTATTCAGATAGTGATTTTGCAGGTTGCAGAATGGATAGGAAAAGCACCACAGGAGGATGTCAGCTCCTGGGTGGAAAGCTGGTAAGTTGGACAAGTAAAAAGCAAAACTCAGTGTCCACCTCCACAGCTGAAGCTGAGTATGTAGCCGCTGGAAGCTGTTGTTCTCAGGTATTGTGGATGAGAAATCAACTACTGGACTATGACCTTTAGCTCTCAAATATTCCAATCTATTGCGACAGCACAAGTGCCATCGCTATAGCAAATAATCCAGTGCTACACTCAAAGACAAAACACATCGAAATCAGGTATCACTTTATCAGAGATCATGTGATGAATGGTGATATAGAACTTCACTTTATCCCAACTGATTATCAGTTAGCTGATCTGTTCACCAAACCTCTTGATGAGACAAGGTTCAACTTTCTCATCAGCGAGCTTGGAATGCTGAATTTTGAAGAGTAAAATCTTCAGCGATTCACATTTGATCAGCAATAGGATAAAATCAGCTTGTATAACCCACTATCATCCTCTCTCTAAATAAACATGATTCGCTGATATCAAGGTATGTTTCTCTGTCTCTGACAAATCGCATGTAAATGCAAGATTTCAAAATAAATTACATCGTTGAATATCTCTTCCTTATCAGCGATACTTTGAAATTTCTAAAACCAACTGATATTTTTATTCAGTGCTTCATGTTTTCAAAAGTGTCCCTGAGTTTTCAAAACCCCAGAGACATCCAAGAATATGATAGGACAGTTGTGACGTCATTACAACGGATAAGCCCTGGCACGTTCTTCTTTCTGACACATGTTTGCACGTTTCGTTTACTCGCCAATCAAATGCAAACACGTGGCTGTGTCATGATGAAAATCTTTTCCCGCTCAAGATTTTCTCTTTCTAATCTCTCTATATAAACAATTTCTTGGTTTATATTTTCCTTTTACGCGAACTTCTCCTCCAAGCAAAGAAAGAATTCACTGTTGCACTTTGCTCTCGAATTTTTCAAGAACAACTGTTCATCTTCTTCAAACATCAAAGGTTAATATGTTCTTATTATTTACCAAATGCAAATAACTTGTTTATGATCTTCTCATTGTTTTAACAAGATCAAACAAAAGAACTTCTTAAAAATGAAATCATTTTCTTTCATGGTTTTATGAACACAACCATTTCATGGTTGTTCTTCAAGTTTAAATGCAAAAATCTTAAACTTGTTCTTCATTCGTTTTTCCAGAATCCCAATCTTCAAAGGAAACTGGAAAACAATATTTTTTTTGGGTTTGCTTTTCGTTTTTTTTTTTCAAAAACAAGAAAAACCCTAATCTTCATTAAGACATTTTGTTTGAATGAAATGGACAAAATTCGAACCATCTTATTGGAAAATCTTTCCACATTAAGATTATTCTTATTTGTTAATCTTTGGTTGAACTGATAATACATAAAATGGCATCTTCTGACATTCCCAAGAACACCATCGCTGAGAATACTGCTGCTGATGATACTGCTGAGGAAGTGGAAATCCTCAAGGCTCCTCTGGTCAAATTCTCTCTTGACAAACTGGATTGGACAAAGATAAATAACCTCTATGCACTTCTCGAGTTTCCTCCTCGAAAGCAAGTTACACATCTAGATGATGCTGCAAACTTCCTAAAGAATGGCTCTGTCTTCACAGCCCTGACCATAACACCTCCTGCACATCAGCTTTTGATATCCCAATTCTGGTACTCTGCCAGACACTCTCAGCTACCATCAGCCAAAGACCCCTAAAAAACAATTGACTGCATCCTCTGCGATATCGAATATAGCACTATGAAGATTACACCGGCCATCATTCGCAAAGCCCTGAACCTTCCCTTGGCCACCAAAGAAAAACCTTTTGTTCCTCTCCCTGACCCCAAGAAAAACTCAGACATGGAAGCCATCATTGCATTCTTCGATGCAATGAGCTATGTATGGGAAACTGGAAGGGACATGAAACCCGAGAAGAAGCTGACCATTATCAAGAAATCAAAAATGCCCAGCGAGATGAATTTCATCTTCGCCCATGTGATCAGCTGCATGACTGCCAAGTCCGGCTCCTCTGACCAAGCCGCTAAGCCTCAGCAAGCAATGGGATATGCATTGCTGAAAGGTCTACATATAGACTGGGCATCGATTATCTATGATGACATGGTACTCAGAGTGGACTCCATCGCTGACAGATCTCCATGGGTTCCCTATCCTCGTTTCATCAGCGCCGTATTCCAAAAAGGCTTGAAGGACAGCTACCCATCAGAGGGTGACCTGGAACTCTCTCAGGTCGGTCCTAAGATTCTCGACTTCAAGCCGATGGAAAATGAGGTACGTCTTTCTACTCTTCTAACTCTTCTAAACCCCACTTCTTCTACTTCTGCAGCTCCTTCTGCAGACAAACCCACCGCTGATACCCCAGCTGCAACCTCCATTCCTTCTCTTAAAAGGAAACATTCTGACACGCAATTTGGTTCCAAAAGAACCAAGAAAACCAATGAGCAACCCCAGCAATCTATTGCTAAAGACTGCTCAGCTCCTCTTGTTGGGCTGAAGGAAAGTTCAGTGGTACGCTCTGCCACAGCTGAACAAGCCACCCACTCTATCCCAACTTCAGCGTCTCCAAACGCTGAGGTTACAAACTTGGAATCTACCCAACCTCCTTCAGTCTCTCAAAAGACTGATGAAGTGATTCTCAGCGAATCCAACGCTGAACTCAGTAACCAACCTCCATTCTTACCCTTCGCTTCTCCCTCTACTCATTTGGACTCCACTCCAGTTATCACTGAAGCACCTGTCATTCCTCCAGAAGCTAAAGAAAATACTCTTCAAGGAGTGATGGGCGTAGGACCTGCAGAGATGACCATACGTCCACGCACTTTAGCTGACGATATGGAACTTTTCTCAGGAACCCGAGATTTTGATGAATTCACCAATCCTCATGCAGGTACACACCAACCCATATACACTGTTACTAATCCCCAAACTTCTGAGCTTTCCTCTGTTCACAAGTTTTTATATGTTACAGGTCCTAATTTGAGAGACATCAACACCTCTCTGAAGACAATAGACACGACGCTGACAGGTCTGACTACTACTCTTTCCGACAACTCTTCAGTTGTAACAAACGCTGGACAGAATCTTACAAAGCTGACAACTATCGTCGAAAAGAATGCCTCCAAAGCTGATTTGGAGAAGGTTGATAAATCACTCACCGACTTCGCCAAAGTTTTCTCTAATATCTACACAGACTACCTTGACATCAAGAAATCAGTTGACACCATGTCCAGCGAAGTCACAATGCTGAAGACATCGGTTGGCATACTCGAAGGTGACATGTCTGCTGTAAAGACTGATATCAGCTCCGTCAAGACTGACACGAGTTCTGTGAAGGCTGATGTAAATACGATGAAAAAAGACATCACTTCTATGAACACTTTGTTGCAGCAGATCCTGACCAAAACGACCGCCCCTGCACCTGCCCCTGCACCTCCATCTTTTACTACGGCGGATCGTGCTGAACTCATGAAGATCAATCCTGGTATTTCTTGCATAGAAAACAGATTATCAGCGATTGAAATCTGTGTGGGGATCCCTGGCCAAGAAGACAGGGGTACAACACAAGCTGCTGAATCATCACATTCCTCCCCCAGTCATCATGAAAAAGAGGGGGAGAAGAGCGCTGAAGACCTCTCCAAGAGCGCTGAAGACCTTTCCCATGATGAATCTATCAGGGGAGAGAAGACTAAAGACCTCACCTTTACTGAAGAGGGTGAGAAGACAACTGAAGCAGCCGATGGACCTCAGGAAGATGAACACCCTGAGGGAACCGAGAAGCTTACCTCTGTATCTGAGGGGGAGCAACTCGAAGAAGAAGCTGAAGAAACTGAGTCTGAAGCTGAAGATGAAGAAGCCATCGACTTATCTGATGATGAACCATCCTCTTATCCAAAGAATGATGATGATGAAGATGATGATGATGATGACTCTTTTATCGTCAAGCCTGCTTAGAGATCTAAAGCTCTTAGAGGTATTCTGATAAATGAACCTACAGGGGAGCGGACAAAGACAAAGTCATCAGCATCTGAAGCTGACAAGGGCAAAGGAAAAAGTGTCGATGAACATGAAAATCTGATGATCTTGCTTAAAAAGCCGATTTGTCAGCTAGTCCTCTCCCATGTTTGAAGATATCGCTGAAGTTCCTACAGCTGCGACTTCACCAACAATAATCCCAGCTCCCAACGCTGAAGAAATAATCCCGGTCTTAGATTTGATCTCTGAGACTGATGAACCTGAAGAACAGATGCTCTCTCACAAAAACAGACCTTCCTTGGCTCCTCAAAAGCTAAGTGAAGAGGATCAAGAAAAGAGAGATGAAATGATCAAGAGACTCAAAGATCAGCGAATTATTCTGAAGCGTAATCAACTTCCTTCCGTTCCTCCAAAGTTCAGAGTTTCCCAAAAGGAATACAAGGAACACCTTAGAGCTGAACGCCTAATCGCTGAAAGAAGGGAAGCTGAAGAAAAAGACAGAGAATACGCCATCCAGCTTACTCAACGATCAATAAAAGACCCCAAGCTGAAAAGAGTTCCCATTGATGTTCAACGTCAGCTATGGGATGATGCTCAAAAGATCGTTAGAGAAAAGACTAAGGTCTCTGATACGACTTTCAAATGGGCTAAACAAATGCTGACCTATCGATCTAGACCATCTAAAATCATCAAAGTAAACATCAGAGGAAGACTGTACGCCGACGTTCCTGTTGTTGAAGTAGATGTCTACAGAGAAGACAAGACCAAGCAAACCTTCTATGCTGCTACCTTAGAAAAGTTTGGTCTCTCTGAATGGTTAGAAACGAAATTAGCCATTCAGGGATCGCGCTCAAAGTTCAAAAGCCATGTCGAGAAGATCTTAAACAAACAGATCGACCTGGTTTCTTCTGCTGTGGATATTCCTCCTTCTACTCTTCTTCCTCAACAAAGAAAAGTCTCTGCTAAGGAAAAGAATGTCTCAAACTCAGGTCCTCTTATACGGAATGAAACAGGTATTGGTTTCTCTCGTGCTGAAGTTCTTGGCCCTGATGCTGATCTCTCAGCGCTTGACACCTCCCGACCACCTGGAGAAACTTTCATTCCTGGCACAGTTGTAAGTGATCCCTATGGTATATTGTTTCTAGACTACTATGGAAACCATCACTTTCAACGTATCTCCGAGCTCCACCGAGCTCCCATCGAACAACTCAGAGATCTCATACACTGGTGTGAAGTCAGACGCGACATTAAAGCTAGACACCTGAAGCCCTTGATTTTTGAAGAAGCTCTGAAGAAAAAGAATCAAGGAGTAGATGTCCCTGACTGGATGATTCCCACATCAAAGACCCTCTTTTTATCCGTATGTTTTCATTAAATAGCAATTTTCTCTGTTGCTATGTCATAATCAAATAGGGGGAGATTGTTGATCCAAACCCTCAGTGATTTGATAATGACCCTCTTTTATATACTTGGTGAAAATTGTAAGTAAACAATATGTATCAGAGTTTCACTATCGCTGATAAGTACTAAGATCTTACAGTACCGCTGATAGGAACTCTCGCTCTTTAGATTAAACATTCAACGAACATTGTTCACCATAATACTCTGAGTCTGTTCAGTACTTATGGTGATCGCTGATAAGATAGTTGTTTACTTATGATCCATGAAGACAAGTTTCACGTTAACATAGGTTCTACGCTGAAGTCGAAGATCAAGCTCAAGAACCAGCGACAAGTCTCCTAATGAACTGATGCAGATCAGCGAAGACTCAGATTTGTCCACTCAACGTGAAGTATCAAGTACAAGACTTTAGCTATCGCTGAACTCTATCATTCGCTGATATAGAATGATAGATCGCTGAATCAACGAAAAGCTGATCATGAAGTCCTCCGTACAAAGTACTTTTGTCTTAACCACCCTTGCACGACTCCGTACGATATGTCAGAAAAAGAACCTCCTTATTGTCTGAAATCGTACAACCACTCTGATATTATACTGTTCAACATGCGGCTACTAAGGTTGTCAACAAAGGTCAATGACATGCAACCAATCAGCTGCTGCCACGTGTAATGTATAAACTGCAATGCATTAAATGCATGCAGTATATAAGAAGAAGAACTCACTTCATTTTGAAGTAACTTGGTAACCCTGTACAAGTTCATCCGTCTTATCTTGAGATAGGTTATTATTAGTAATTTCCTTCTCTTTCTTAGTGCAAGAAACTTAGTGATCCAACTTGTTTAGATTTAGGTTTATCCTTAAATCTTGTTTCCGCAACAAGCTGTAAATTGTTAATGATTTATCAATAAACAATTTAGAAAAGTAAAATATGTGTGTTTGTATTCAACCCCCCCCCCCCCTTCTACAAACTTTAATAGCCCTTCGGGACCAACTCTTTTACATATTTTCCTTGATTTATAAAAATCCCATTTGGTAACTGTTTTACTTGAAGGTCAAGGAAAAAGTTTAATTCTCCCATCATGCTCATTTCAAATTTGATTTCATGATGTCTGAGAATTCATCACATAATTCTGCATTTGTAGAACCAAATATTATATCATCTACATATATCTGAATCAAGATTAAATCCTCACCTTCTTTCTTTAAAAATAAGGTAGTATCAATTTTACCTTTCTTGAAGCCAGATTCTAATAAGTATTGACTTAGAGTGTCATACCAGGCTCTTGGTGCTTGTTTCAGACCATACAATGCTTTATCTAAAACATACACATGATCTGGAAACTCAGGATCAACAAATCCTTCTGGTTGATAGACATAAACTTCTTCATTCAGTATACCATTCAAAAATGCTGATTTGACATTTGAGAGTCTCAGATCCGTGCAACGATTAATGAAATCAAAATAATAAGCAATGAATGTAACGATTTCAACTGGTCATCTCTATTTAGCTTTCAATATTGAGAGAATTACAATGCAATTAAAGGAAAGCAAATGAGACAACTAGTCTATTTTTCTAAGGCTAGATTGCATTATATATGGCGGGCCCGTGGTTAACAAACCCACGGCCCGTTCACTAATAAATCTCAAATTAAAGAATTACAATTTAAACCCTGAACTTTAAATCAACATAAATTGACCCTAACAATCTCCCCCTTTGATTTGAAGTTCGATTTGGCGCCAGTTCTGAACATATCTTTTTCGAAGCGCGAAGTGAATCTCGAACCATCTGATAGCACGGTGATAGTCGATGAGTTCTTCAATCATCTCCAAGGCATTCCGAGCATTTGTTTCATTCGGATTAGGAACATATGATAGCCTTGGATTTTCAGACTCGAACTGAATGACCTTTCGAAGAGCATCTCAAACTTTGTAGAGCGTGCCGTCGCAGAATCTTTCTACCTGACTGAACCGCATAAATCTTTTCTCTTTCTGTTCATTGAAGAAGACGATCCTAAATTCTGGTTCTAGAAGAATAGCGTTCTCGGGATACATATTCAACTCAGGAGCTTGCAGATTCGGCTTTATCAGATTTACCTTCTTCGCCCTGTTCTCGATTGCCATTTGAAAGTCCATTAGATACGACATCATAATTGTGCGGACCAGGAATCGACGAATAGCTTCGCGCCTTTGTGACAGTAAGCGGTCGGATAGTTCTTGAGCGTAGGTCTTTCAGAATTGCCAGGAAGTCGAACGGTTGGAGGTGCTGGAAGTCGGCTTCAGAAAATATCTATTCATTACCATCTTCGCGGCGGACGGTGAAGACAGGATAGACGATCTTCATGATGCGGCGTGACTCGATGTTGAGCACTTCTGTGATCTGATGCTTGGTTCTGACTTGGCTGACTGGAAGACACCGTTTCATTGCGCTGATGTATCGGCGTTGGTATTTGGGACTGTAGTTGTAAATACCCAGGCAGAAGGTCGGCTCGATCTGGCGTAGCCTGTGTAAAAACAACTTCTTCAGGGTTTCCTCCAGATGAGGGATAAGTACGATGATCTTCTCCCAACGGATTTGTTGCTGAGGTGGAGGAGAAAGATCAGTAGTTGTCTGTTGTTGAAGAGGGGATGTCGGAATGTCGGCAGTAGTAGTTTCAGGTTTTGTTGAAGTTCTGGTGGGTTGAGCATAGTGAACGGGAGAAGTACCATAAAAATTCTGTAGCAGGAACTGATCATAGTCGATGTTGTCATCTTCATCAGTGGGGAAAACCAAGTTTACCTGGAGATTTACGGCACTGGCGGCTTTTTCATACCATGCATCTTCGGTCTCCGGGTTGGCTTCGCAGTCTGGATCGATCATATCCAGTAATGGTCTGTCTGATGAGTCAAAGTCGACCAGTTCCTGTGTTGAACCCTCGGGCTTTTCAACTGTCGGGGCTTCATCATCTGAGATGTCCATATCTATTACCATCTCGGCTAATGGCAACTCGGCTTTAGGTTTGGCGTCGGTTGTTGTTGCCGCAGTTGCTGGTTCGAGATGAACCACAGTTGTAGATTCTGTGAGGATAGGGGCGGTCTCGGTAGGTCTTAGTCGTTTCTCCCCCTCACGGTGATCAGGATCATCCTGGTCATCGTGCTTGCGCTTCAGACCGCCGGCTAGACTTTTACAGGTATCTTCGAGTGAGCGGACTCTCTCGGACAGCGTAGATAGTGCATGGTTGTAGTCCTTAAGAGTCGATTCAATGGCGTCTAAGCGAGTGGTAATGGATGATGAAGGAGCAGTGACCTGGGATTTCAGAACGGATATCAGGTCTGCTTCGGTTGAGGCGTCGGTTTCATATTGTTGGAGCAGCTAGGCTAGAAGCATCGTCTTGAGGGTGTCCACCGAGTAGGTAGGCTGAGTGGGAGCCGGTGGAGGTGTAGGTGCGGTTTCAGCGTCGACGATCTTATCTTTGCCTTTGATGAGGCGCTTAACGGTGTCGATCTGGGCGGCAACGTGCTGCTCCATTGCCTCGCGGACAACCTTAAGGGTGTTGTCCAGGGACCCTGGTGACAAAAAGTCGTGTAAGATAACTCCGGGATCACTTAGATTACCCGTTGAGGCATCTACCATAGAGGCAGAGCCACCTACGTTCACAGTTGGCAAAGTGGTAGATGTGGTAGGATTTCCGTCCGATCCTCGTGTTCCGCCAGACGGAGACACTACGGACGTTCCGATCGGGTCACGAAGAGCCTCGATTTGTTGTTCCTCTACATGTGTCCTAGCCGAAGAATGTATAGCATCAAGTGGCTCTAGACTCGATTGTGCACGAAATGAAGTCGCGACCGGGGGTTGCTGGTCGCTTATTTCAACACCAGCACTCTCTGAATGAGAGACCGGTGGAAGTTGTGCGATATCCCCCGTGAGATACTGAAACATCCGTCTTTTGAGAGATGGATGAGTGGATAAGGGGGTCGTGCAATTGCTCCGCTGGGTCCACGGAGGCTTCTTCAATACCCTGTCCCAACACATGATACAGGATAGCAGATGTGGCTACCCGTATATCACTCAGTTGGGTTCGCTCAAGAGCCTCGTTATCTTTACGGCTCAATCTTTCCTGGTTCGCTTTCGAACGCAGTTCTCTCCGGCTCACAGTTTCAAAATAATCACCTACTGCTCCCTCGTTCCTAATATCTCCTATTTCAGGCTGTTCATTATGAGGAGGTGAGTCAAGTGGGATTCCTTCGGTGAAGTCCGGTTTGGGCCGATACCGCGAGGTATTTTCTTCAGACGGATGTTGCGGTCGGTATCAGAATCTGTGGAGTCAGATTCCACGTCTTCAACTTGATGAGGTGGTGAAGGCGGTTTAGTTATGTATGGCATGGCGTCACAGTGGAGCATCGGTCGGGAGGACGATGCTTTGGCTTCGCCTGTCGGTCGGCTAATAGGGATAATGGGTTGTTGGCTAGAACCGGGACGCGATTCAACTGCACCACTCACGCTAGCTCCCTTTCCCCTAACAATCAACACACCCCGCCTGGCAGCACCGGCTTGCCGGGCCCTTCCACCTCTCATTCTCGAACCCTCACGTCTCTCGGGTCTAGGTCCCTGGGTAGGTCCCTCCGGTTCTGGATGGACCACGGGATACCCTAACTCTTCCCTATAAGCTACTACCCCTGGTGCAGCGGGATCGGCGATCGCCAGAACAGCTTCAGGTATGGGCATGGCCACGGCGTTGGATGGGTTACGAATGACCATGTATTGTAAATGACGAATGGGACATACCGGGTGGGTAGGACGTCGAGGAATCGCCGGATTAGCGTCCATGTGTTGACGAACTGCAAGCAATAGGAAATGCGGGTATTGGAGTAACTTCTTCTGCTTGGTACCTCCGATGTGTCGAATAGTTTGCACGAGTTCATGCCAGATGATCATGGAGACGTCCACGTGGCGATTGTAGAAGACGGCGTGGAATATGCGTAGAAAATCGCCGGTGCATTGGTCAATACCTTTCCATCTGGACGATAGACACCTGTTTAGAATTGTGAACAGGGTATACCAGATGGGGCCCAGGTATTTACGATTCAATGTTGATGGCCTGGGAAGATCGTGGTTGTACCCGAGTACGCGTACTTGAGCGCATAGAGTTTCATCATTGACGGCAGGATCGTACCATGCATGTCCGGCGGCGTCGGCAGCTGGAAGTGATAACAGGCGGCGAAAGGAATCAGGCGTCAGTGTGAACGGTTGGTTGTCTATCTGCGCAGTTATGGTCTGTGAGTTGCCGGCCGTGCGAACTTGGGCAGTAAACCTGACTTGTAGAACATAGATCAAAGGTACGTCGGTAGTGGTGGTGAGGGCCTCACGGAGAGGGTGACGCATAAGAATGTCGACGATTACCCGATGTTGTTCTTGGGGACGGAATTGTGCCGGATCAAGATAATGGTTGTTCGGTTCTAACTCCGTTTCATGGTCAGGTGCGACCAAGGCATTATCTGCCTCTTCGTCAATGAGTTCCTCTTCCTGAGGTATTTGCTCTTCCGGAGGTTGTTCTTGTTCTTCCTGGTTCTGTGGAGGATTATGCTTCTGATCCGTAATTGAAAATCTGTAAAAGACGCACAGTTAGTAGCAGAGGCGGATGATCTAGTGTCGGCGCGTACCTTTATATTAATAGTCTCAATTTGATACAAATTGAGGATTGACAGTGATGAAACAGGTACAGGAGTGTTAAAACAGGGGTGTACGGATAAGTTACTGGTTTCCTGACAACACAAGTTTCCGGACAACACGAGGTGTCCGGACGGGAAGAACGTTCCCGGATAAAGTGTGGAAACCGGATAACATAGTTTCCGGATGACAAAGGTTTCCGGTCAATTGGGGAGTCCGGACAGAGCAATTTCCCGGTAGTTGAACTTACCGGAAACCCAAAGGTTTCTGGACAACTAGGGTTTCCGGGTGTTGTTCGAGTCTGGACAAAATATCTACAATCTTGAGGGTTACCGGGTAAATCATCATCAGCATGATAGATTCCGAACACAATGAATGTGTCCGGACGACAGTCGAATATATCAATCGCGTGATTTGCAGTGCTAAACAAGTGTGTAGGCACAGATTAAGATTCGATGTTCGTAGACAAACACATGGAGACATGTAATACGGCCACGCGAACATCGACCGTGCCTCAAATCGAGGAAACCCATAAGGAGTTCTACGGATGCGGTGAATCGACCAATCGGATGGTCGATTTGTGGTGTAAAGCGAAACACGGTGAAGTATAGCGGATGTAGATTGTGCTACGAGATACATACCTGATTCATTCAGGGATGAGAACGAGTGAAAATCGATGAACTGGCAGTGAGTCCGAGCGAGAGAGAGATGCTCGAGAGGTTTTAGGGTTTTAGGGCAAGAAGTCCGGATAATGAACGAATCCGGGTCTATTTATATGTCACCCATAAATCCGGATGGTATCCGGGTTCCCATCCAACCCGGATGGTGACCCGGTCCGGAAACCTACCCGGAAAGGTAGAGATTCCGGATAACTGTCCGGATACCCTGTGGGAATATTACAAAAACGGTCCTGGTCCTTGAGAATTTTGCTAAAATTGGAACTGTAAAAGGACCTTCTCTCGCTCCCCCTCAAACTAAGCATGGGGAAAACCTTGCTCCCCCTCGGACAGTGCATAATTGTGCAATGAGGAGTCTGACACCAAAAACGTTTAGTATTTAAAGAAAAAAATACGGTGTCGCTCCCCCTCAAATGATGACCATTATTTGAAAAGCATACTGGAGTATCCACACACACAAAAAAAAACTTTATTTAAGAAAAATTGTGTTAGACGCTCCCCCTCAACAGATGAGTAAACATACCTGATACTCCTATGTACTCCCCCTGAACATCTGCACACACCGTGAAAGCACAAATAGTGACATTTTAAAGAAGACGACAGTATGAAAGAAAAGAAACACACGGAGAAAGAGAGAAAAACAAACGAAATCTACGAAATAAATACAGAGACTAACTCTAACTGTGTAACTGAGACAAGTAGAATACAAGTGCGAGAAAGTGTATGCTCAACCATCAGGAGTGTAAACACCGGATGATGAGTAGACAGTTACTCGTATATGTATGGAACTTGTAACGGGCACACAATCGAATTAAGTCGTCAGTTTTAGCATACCTAACTTGGACACAAGAGTGTTAAAACGTTTTTCGTCCAAGGCTTTTGTAAACAGGTCTGCTAACTGATGTTCAGTATTTACGAAGTAGAGTTCGACGGTACCTCTTCCGACGTGATCCTTAATGAAGTGATACCGAACGTCGATGTGCTTCGTTTTGGTGTGTTGGACCGGGTTGCTTGATATGGCGATGGTGCTCTTCGAGTCACAGTAAATTGGAACTTTGACATACGTGAAACCATAGTCTTTGAGTTGTGTCCGCATCCAGATGACTTGTGAACAGCAGCTCGCGGCGGCCACGTACTCCGCCTCGGCAGTTGACGTTGAAATGCATTGCTGCTTCTTTGATGCCCAACTGACCAGGTTATCTCCCAAAAACTGGATATGACCCGAGGTGCTCTTCCGGTCCAACATGCAGCCCGCATGATCCACATCGGAATAAGTGGATAGTGCAAAACCTGTCTCTCTCGGGTACCACAAGCCAAGATCAGCGGTACCACGTAAATAACGAAAAATTCATTTGACAGCAGTTAAATGAGACTCCTTAGGTTTTGATTGATACCGGGCGCACAAAAATGTGGAGAACATGATATCCGGTCTACTTGCGGTTAAGTACATTAAAGAACCTATCATCCCGCAATACAATTTAGGGCTCACATCCGTTCCGTTAGGATCGGCGTGAAGCTTTGTATTGGGTGCCATGGGAGTTTTCATTGGCGAGGACTGGTCTAACTGGAATTTCCGAAGAATATCCCGGATGTACTTAGCCTGGTTTATGAATATCCCGGTCGACAGTTGTTTAACTTGAATACCAAGGAAGAAATTCATCTCGCAAAGCATACTCATTTTAAAAAATTCTCCCATTAGATTGGCAAAGTTCTTAGCATATGTGGGATTAGTAGAGCCGAATATTATGTCATCTACATACACTTGAACAAGAACTATGTGACCCTTTTCGTGTTTGATAAATAAAGTCGAATCGATTTTACCTCGTGTGAATTTGGACTTATCAAAAACTCAGTCAGTGTTTTATACCATGCTCGCGGAGCTTGCTTTAGACCGTAAAGCGCCTTGTCTAGAATGTAGACGTGATCAGGCTTCGAATCGTCCACGAACCCGTCTGGTTGCGACACATATACTTCTTCCTCGATATTACCGTAGAGAAAAGCGTTCTTCACATCCATTTGGAAGACCGTGAAGTTCTTGTGCGCGGCGTATGCAAGGAACATACGTATGGCTTCGATTCTTGCCACCGGAGCATAGGTCTCATCATAATCGATCCCTTCTTGTTGACGATACCCCTTGGCTACGAGACGCGCCTTGTTGCATACGACGATGCCGTCTTCGTCCTTCTTATTTTTGAAAATCCACTTGGTGCCGATCACCGTCTTGTGCTTTGGACGTGGAACCAGTCGCCATAACTTTAGAGCTTCGAATTGATTGAGCTACTCTTGCATGGCGAGGATCTAATCCGGGTCTTCAAGCGCCTCGTGTACGTTCGTCGGCTCGATGTTGCTTATGAAGCCGGAGAAAAGACTGAAGTTGGCAGATGCACCTCGTGTTTGAACTGGAATAGAGGGATCACCGATGATTTGATGAAGCGGATGAGCTTTCGTCCACTTGGTGGTATGCGGAAGCGGCTGTTGAGTTGAGTGAGACGCGTCCGAGTCCACATAATCACCAGGATGTAGGTCTTGAACTGCATCAAGTGTAGCAGGTTGGTTTCTTGGAGGAGGTGGGGCAGGATTCACCGAGGATTGAACAACTTCTGGTTCCGAGTAGTTCAGAGGTTGATCGTCGGTTGTAGCAGATGACGAAACGTTAGGAGCGATCTCCGTGTTACTGCTTGGTTCCTCCAGGGGGACGGTAGTATCAGTTGAAGTCGATGATGACGGTTGAGCTGTTTCCGCAGTGATAGATGGCGTGCTTGTAGAAGGTGGCGGACCGGATAGGTTCGACGAGTCCTCATTATGAGCAGCTTCTAGACTAGGTTGTGCTGAGACAGTAGGGGAAACATTAAAGATGTGATCTTAAAAGAATTTAAACAATAAATCTAAATCAGAAGTGTCAGCATTCGATGAAGATGCATGATTTGGATTTACTGTCGCTTGTGCAGATCCCGAACTTGGAGGTCCGGAAGCTAGCACGCCAGTTAAACCGGGTTCTAAACTGTTTTGTTCAGAAGCCAAATCTGCGGCTTCGTCGAACGTCACGTTTACACTTTCGACAACGGATTTCTTCCGTTTGATGTAAACGCGATATGCTTGAGCCTGCATGGAGTATCCGATGAAAACTCCTTCGTCCGCCTTGGGGCTGAATTTGCTGAGATCGTCTTTGTCATTCAGAACGTAGCACGTGCATCCGAACGCATGGAAGTACTTGATGTTCGGCACACAGTTGTTGATGATCTCGTACGGCGTCTTGTTGAACCGCTTGTTGAGAATGGAGCGGTTTTGCGTATAACAAGCTGTAGACACCGATTCGGCCCAAAGAAAGTGCGGCAGATTTGATTGGGAAAGCATCGTATGAGCCACTTCGACTAGAGTACGGTTGCGACGTTCCACCACTCCGTTTTGCTGAGGAGTGCGTGCGGCAGAGAAGGTGTGCGAAATGTCGACTGAAGTCAGATAGTCGTCCACCGTTTGATTCTTGAACTCCGTACCGTTGTCGGAACTTGTTGTTGCTTGTTCAATTGGATGGTCTTCAGATGATTGATGATCAGCTCCGGAGTTTCGTCTTTCGAGCGAAGGAACTTGACCCATGTGTAGCGTGAGAAGTCATCCACCATCACCAGGACATACTTGCGCTTGTTGATACTCTGAACACGCATCAGTCCACACAAATCCATATGGATAAGTTCAAGGGACCTGGACGTGCTCGGAGTTACCTTCGGTTGATGCGGCACTCGCTTCATCTTTCCCTTTTCACATGCCCCGCAGAGACGATCTTTCACGAATTGAATATCGGGCATGCCTTTCACGTGTCCGCCCAGCACCAGTTTGTTGATACTTTTGAAGTTGAGGTGCGAAAGACGTCGATGCCAAAGCCAAGCTTGTTGGGAATTGGCCTTTGACAAGAGGCAGACAGGATTATCGGTCTTGAGGGCTGCGAGGTCGATTGTGTAGAGGTTGGTCTTGCGTTTTCCAACCAGTAGCTCCTCTCCGTCGTCGTTGAGGATTCTACACCGTTTAGCTTTGAATCGTACCTCTAGATCTTTGTCGCAGAACTGCCCGATGCTGAACATATTGTGTCCCAATCCCGCGACGTGTGATACCTTCTTAATCGTGATCTTATCTTGAACAATGTCGCCGTAGCCCACGATCGGCGCTTTGTGATGGTTCCCAAATATCACGTCTCCACCATATTCTTCCTTGTAGTTCGTGAGAAGCTCCCTTCTTCCGGTAATGTGCTTGGAGCATCCAGAATCTAAGTACCACACATGACCGTGCTCCAAAATCGAGTTAACGGATTTTAGGTACCCAATTTTGCTTGGGTCCTGGAGGATTAGCTTTGGCACCTTTTGGAGGAACTTGCTTTGACACAGCATTCCCCTTAGGTGCAGGTTGTACACCGTTAGAGGGGACTGGTTTTGGCACAGGTTGCCTCTTAGGTGTAGAAGTCACACCTTTAGGAGGAACAGTATTTTTAGCAGGTTGCCTCTTGGGTGCCGGTTTAACCCCAGTAGGAGCAGCCCGTTTTGCATTGGGTTTGGTCTCCCGCTGTGGTTGAACCTCTTGTTGAGAACGCCGTTGTTTATGATATTTTCTTTTGTTATTATGGGGTTTGCGTTTGGGTGTGTGATTATACATGTGATATGACCCAAACCAATCATTCAAGTTAATTTCATCGAAATCATTCCAACCACATCTAGAACAACATAAGCAATCACGTGATAATTGAATCAATTAATGAAGTGAATTAAGTTTAATAGGAAAAGAAACTTCAAAACGATTCCAATTATTCCAAACACAATTGTCTTTGTTTATTCTAGAATTAGAAGCAGTAGGGAAAGACTTTGATGTTGCCTTCTTGACAAGTTCCTTGTTCAGCCACTTTGGTTTTTCTTGTGTTGCGCGACCATTCTTATCTGAAATAACATGGACAGAACGGTCAGTGACTTTTGATGGAACGGGATTTTTGGTAGGCAATTGTTCGGTCTCTTGCCTCGGCTGTGACTGTCTTTTAGAAACAGGTTTAGATGTTGGTTTTGATTGTGAAATCTTGATCACAGCTGGGGCCTTTGTTTTAGAACTGCTACCCTTCAGAAAATTGACCGGACGATTGACTACTGGTGTTAAGAAATCAGTATGGCTTGGAAGAGGTTTGTCGAAAGGGAACTACTCAAACTCTCCATCAGAATTGCCTTCAGAGTTCATGTATTTTGAAAAATTAATCTCCGGAATTTCAGGACTTGGATTGGTCAAGGAAGGCAAGGAATACGCTGTGCTTTCGGTTGTGTGCTTTGGGGAATTTGGTGCGAAAGCGTTTGAAAAATCAGAGTTTAAATTCCTTTTAACACACTCATCTTGAGAAACTTTACTCTCTTGTGAAGAGATATTTCCGATGAAGCCTTTACATGAGGATGTGTCAGATGAGTTCGAGGAAAGTGCAGGTGAAATCTTCGTTATATTTTGAAGTAGGTCAAGCTGCACTTGGAGTTGACCATTTCTCATGTGCTCTTTTATCGTTTCTCTTGTCATTTCAGACAATTTAGATGAGAGCTTATTGATTTCACACTGGAGAGTTTCCTTTTCTTCATTTGTCACACCTTCGGTTTTCTCAGATTTGAGTTTCTCAAGTTCCTGAATTGGTGCTTTCTTCTCGTTTTGAAAAACAGACCTTTCTTTCTCAAGCGACTCCTCCAACTCGACAATCTTTGATTCCAAGATGAGAGGGGGAACATAGAGTTTAAACTCGTCTGTCTCAGTCTTGGTTGCGGGTGCTTGGTCCTTATCTTGTTTAGAGGCATCCTTGGGCTTAGCAACCTTGTAAGGGTCGAAGTAGTCATTTGAGAGATACTTTTTGTTCTTTTGATAGTAATAGTTCAAAGGTTCATAACAAAATGGATGTTGTATCCCTCTTTTGTGTGCGCGCTTATATTCCTCGGTTTCCTCTTCCTTTTCGGGTTCAAGAGGACCAGTCAATTGAATGGCATATTCCGGATACTCTTTGTCTAACCCAAAACATGCAAAATCATACAAAGTAGGAGTTTGGTATCTTCCTTTTTTCAAATAGTGTGGGTTATCATATCCGATTCCCCACTCTTTGTTAAAATAGGTGAACTCTTTGGGTTTATTCAGAAAGATGGTTTGATCAGTTTGACCTCTTTTGTGGAGTTTGGTTTCCAGATCAAGAATTTTAGCAACAAACTCCTTGTGCTGAATCTGAAGAGAGGAACATTGATAAACAATTTCTTCTTTCTCATTCATGCACTGATCAAACTAAGACTGAAGATCATATAATTTGGCCTGTAAGTCTTTAGGTGCTATAGAAAGATTTTTGCATTTCTCCTTTAAAATAGCATTTTCAGACTTATATTTTTCTGTTGTTCGCGTTTGAACATCTAGCTTTTCAGTTAGTGATCTAATTTCAAGCTTTTGTTCTTTAGTGGTGGCCTTAAAGGAATCTGCCTGTTCGGTAAAAGATTGCATTTTATTCAAGAAATCCTTTTGGCAAGAATCACATACCTGACTTGTCTTCTCTTCATCAGCTGGAGAGTGATAGCCAATGAAAGCATTTGCACCATCAGTATCCCTTTGATCATCAGAACGACCCAACCAGTAGTCGTTTTCAACAAACATAGCTTCTCCAGCTTCCTTCTGCTCGGCCAATGCGAGTTTTGCCTTCTAGTAGTGAGAATTCTTTACCACCGGCCTCGTACAATCTTTAGCAAAGTGACCAAGCTTTCCGCAGTTGTAACATGTCACTGGCTCATCCTTCTTCTTACCTTCTGATTTCTCAGTCTTCTCCTTCTTATCTGACTTCCCTTGCTCATCAGCTTTCTTCTTTCCCTCATACTTGTCCTGATGGTCATGGCGCTTGTTGGAGGAGGTGGAGTAGCGCTGATTGTTGGACGAAGGCTTCTTATAGTACTTTTGTTGTTGGAAAGATTTTGTAAGTAGAGCTATCGCTTTCTTGAAGTCAGATACTTCATCATTAGAGTCACTGTCTTCCTTTTCAGATTCGGAAGAGCTTTGCTTTTGAGTGCGTTTAGAGTGACCGCTCGAATATTTCCCTTTCTTGGAGGACATGAGTGCAATAGGATCAGCAGCTGGCTTTGATTCAGTCTTCTTCTCGCTCAGAAGCTCATTCACTTCATCTTCGTCTTGAAGAAGCATCTCATAGAGTTCATTGATGCCGATGTTCTCTATCAAGTTGTTGTGCTTGACATGAGAAGCAAACACCTTCCATTCCGGCAGCAGATTATTGAGAAATTTGAGGGCGTTTTCTGTGTTGGAGCGAGTGATCTTATTCTTGTTCAGTTCATTAAGAAGTGAGCAAAACCGTTCATAGGTCTGTGTGAGAGATTCGCCGGTGCGCTGCTTGAAACCATCGAACTTGGTTATCGCGCTGTTGATCTTTAGTTGATTTCCGACATCGCTCCCACGCATCATTCTAGCCACTTGATCCCACATGCCCTTTGCCGTTTATTTATAGCTGTCGATAGCTGTATAGATCGGGTTGCGAAGGGCTTGGACAATATATCTCTTTGCATGCTTTTCACCTTCGATCATGCCTCATTCATCTTCGGACAAGTCGGCGATAGTCTTTTTTGCACGACGAGCTATAGCAGTTGCAGTTGCTTCTATGTCCTACATTGGCCAAGGGATTGGACCATCTTCAAGAGCTCTCTTGATGTACTCGTAGTTGTCCTTGGACTCTATGAAGAGCATGAATCTGTCTCGCCACTGGCTATACTCACCTTGGTAGAGACGAGGTGGTTTGGAGTCGGTACCGATTGCGAGAGCGTCACGCGAAGTAGACATCTTTGGTTGCAACGGAGTGATCGTCAGACGTGTTGATTGATTCAAAGTGTAAACCTAACGCAAGGCACTATGAGTGGAATCCTAACCCAGGTTCTACGATTGATATGACTACTACTGAGCTTACTGGACAGGAATCCAAATAAGAGGTCTGATCTGGAAGTGTCCGGATCAGATTAATTGAATGTAGTTTAACAATCAAACACAGAAGTATTCGGACAACTAAGAGAGCCCGGACAGAGTCAGCTTTCCGGATAACAAAAGTTACAGGAAAATAGAAGTGTCCGGACAAGAAAATTAAACAAAAAGCTTACCGGATGATAAGAGTTTCCGGATGAAATCACTTACCGGATGATTAGAGTTTCCGGATGAAATCACTTACCGGATGATTGAATATCCGGAAAGATTGGTTACCGGGAACTTTGGGTTTCCGGAACTGATTTACCCGGAAAGAATGGAGTTTTAGTGACTTACCCGGAATGCTGAACTTACCCGGATTGTTGGACTTACCCGGATTGTTGGATGTACCCGGAAAGGATGCACAATTATCCGGAAACTTGTGAAGTGTCCGGAAACTGCGGCTGCTTTTTCAAACTCGATTGAAACTCGATTAGGGTTGCACAAAAGAAAGAAAGCAAAATCACTTCCAAACACCAAAACAACAAGTTTTGATAGTAAAAATTTGACTTTTGATGAATTACACACTCAAAACTCTTGAATTTGATTTGCTTAATTAACCACTCAAATGAACGAATTAGGTAATGAAAGTTTGCAGAATCAACAATAACAATAATAATAACACAACCCAATAAGCAAAATCGAACAATTTTACCAGAATCAAGATTTTGATTTTCCAAGATGAACACAGACGTGAAAAGTCAAAATCTTACCAGAAATCAATGGAGAGGCTTTGAATCAAATATGTCCGTCTGCTCTGATACCAATTGAGAGTCTCAGATCCGTGCAACGATTAATGAAATCAAAATAATATGCAATGAATGTAACGATTTCAACCGGTCATCTCTATTTAGCTTTCAATATTGAGAGAATTACAATGCAAGTAAAGGAAAGCAAATGAGACAACTAGCCTATTTTTCTAAGGCTAGATTGCATTATATATGGCGGGCCCGTGGTTAACAAGCCCACGGCCCGTTCACTAATAAAGCTCAAATTAAAGAATTACAATTTAAATCCTGAACTTTAAATCAACATAAATTGACCCTAACAACATTCATTTGGTACACTTTGAAGTTCTTATGTGCAGCATAGGCCAAGAATATTCTGATTGTTTCAATTCTGGAAACAGGTGCAAATGTCTCATCATAATCAGTTCCTTCTTGTTGTGAGTATCCCTTTGCAACCAATCTAACCTTGTTTTTTACTACAACACCTGACTCGTCTTTCATGTTTCTGAACACCCATTTTGTTCCAATAATTGATTTTTCTTCAGACCATGGAATGAGTCTCCAAACTTTATTTCTTTTAAACTGTAGCAACTCATCTTGCATTGCTAAAATCCAGTCTGGATCCTCTAGGGCTTCAGTGGCTTTCTTAGGTTCAATCATACTTAGGAATCCTGCAAACATTGCTTCATTTGTCCATTTGTTTGAACTTGGAAGCACATCAATATCTGATAGATTGTTGTTTGTATCATTCTCATCCATAACAGCTTGTAATTCTGAACTACCTCATTGCTCTGAGAATTGTTGAGGTATCACATCTAAGTCTGGATTCTGAGTAGTAGAGTCAGAATTCTGAACAACTTGTTCAGAGTTCTGAGTACCTTGTTCAGAATTCTGAATACCTTGTCCAGAATTCTGAGTACCAGACTCAGATAAATCACTTGTATTTATAAAAATTGGACATTCCTCAGATGGACCAGGATCGGATATTACAGTTGTTGTTTGGTCCTTTGAGCTTTTACTTTTCATTTCTTGAACCATCTTTGGATTTTCATGATCTGCATAAGATTCAGAGGTTAGTTCCAGAAATGCATCCGTAAACAATAAACTGAGTTCTGAACAATTAGGATTAGAATTTGATTCATAAGTCATTGTTTTTGTCTTATTCTGATTGAGTTCTGAACTGCTTTTTTCAGAAGTCTTTGATCTTGATTCATCAAAAGTAACATTGATGTTTTCCATAATCCTCTTGGTTCTTTTGTTGTAGATTCGGAATTCTTTGGAAGTTAGCGAATAACCAACAAAGTATCCTTCATCTGATTTTTTGTCAAATTCTCCAAGATTTTCTCTATCCTTGAGAACATATCATCTGCAGCCAAAAATATGAAAGAATTTAATTAGTGGCTTTCTTTTATTAATCAGTTCATAAGCAGTTTTATTTAGTCTTTTATTAATCATGGTCCTGTTCTAAGTGAAACAAGTTGTGGCAATTGCTTCAGCCCATAAGAAGGTTGGAAGATTTGAATAAGCCAACATGGTTCTTGCAGCTTCAACTAAAGTTCTGTTTTTTCTTTCAACAACACCATTTTGTTGAGGAGTTTTGACAGCAGAAAAATTATGAGAAATCCCAGAGCTTTGTAAAAAGTTCTGAAGAGTCTCATTTCTGAATTCAGTTCCATTGTCACTCCTGGTCTTCTGAACTGGAAGCTGTAAGAACACTTGAATTCTTTTGATGAAGTTAATCAACGTTTCAGCAGCCTCAGATTTTGCTCATAAGAATTCAACCCATGTATATCTGGAATACTCATCAACAATGACAAGTATATACTTCTTCCCTCCCATTGAGTGAACTGCTATAGGACCACATAAGTCAGTATGTAGCATCTCTAATGGTGACATGCATGATGAGTTCATTTTCAACTTATGAGAACTCTTCTTCATTTTGCCCATTTCACATGCTGAACATAATGAGTCATTCTCAAACTTAATCTTTGGCAGTCCCTTAACCAAATGTTTGCCAACTAGATTGTTCAACTCCTTAAAGTTCAAGTGAGAACATCTTCTGTGCCAAAGCCAACATTCATTTGCAGTTGCATTTGACAGTAGACATACTGGAGTTAATGCTTCAATTTTTTAAAAATTAACCACAAATAAGTCCATGTGTCTCTTGGCCCAGAACACCTTTATCCCATTCTCACTCAGAATTAAGCATCCTGTTATACTGAACTTGATCTCACAAAGACTATCCACGAACTGACTTATTCTGAACAGATTATGTTGTAAACCTTCCACATAGAACACTTTTTGAATGGTTAAATCTCCCTTTGTTAAATCACCATAGCCTCTAACTTGCCCTTTACTGTTATTGCCAAAGTTAACTGCTCCTCCAGCCTTTTCTGTGAAATTTGTCAGAGAAGACTTGTGACCTGTCATGTGTCTTGATACTTCTGAGTCTAAAAACCACACATGACAGCCCTGCAAAAAAACAGTTAGTTAGATTTAGGTACCCATATCAGAATGGGTCCATTTTTGTTAGCTTTAATCCCAGATTTAACAACAGTGCCTTTAACTTTCCATTCATAATTTTCTTTTAAGCACCATTTTCCTTGCACTTTTATGAAATCAGAACATCTTCTGTTTACAAAATTATTTCTTTTTATTTTGAAAACTTTTGGTTGTGCCTTAGAAATATTTTCAGTTTTCTTTTCTTTTGATTGGGATTGAGAAATGTTTTCAGTCATTTTTCCTTTTGACTGGAATTGAGAAACCTTTACAGTCTTCCTTTCTAAACTCTGTTTTGTTTTAGATTTAAAAGATGTTTTAGAGTTCTGAGTTTTCTGAGAAAGATGAAATGAATGACTACCACAATGAACACATTTCAGATGTTTTCTTGCATGAAACAACAAATCTGAATGAAAAGAAATTTCATTTTTATTGATAGTATTCAGATTACATTTGCATTGATTACAAGAACTACTAGTATTTAGTTCAGAAGTAGTATTCAATAAAATCTTCTCATATATCCTTTTCAGATCATCTTTCCTTTTGCTTTCTTCCTTTTCTGAAACATTCAACTTTACAGAATTAGTAGATGACCCAGATGTTTAACCATGCTCAAAAGTACTTGATTCATTAAAGAATTCCTTATTCTCTTTTAAGGCATTAATCTTAAAAAGGTCATACTCATCTTTTAACTTCTCAAGCTCTTCTATTTTCAAAACATAATTTTTGTTTTCTTTTAAAGCTTCCTCAAGTTCAAAATCAGCATCACAAAAATCATTTTCAAGTTCATCAAAACTTTTCCTTAACTCTTCAAGTTCTTGGTTAACTTGTTTAAATCTTATTTCAAGATCTGAAAAACTTTCTGATTTTAACTCAAAACTTTAGTTGACTCATAATTCTGACTAACAGACTCAGAATTCTGACTACACGACTCAGAATTCTGACTAACTGTTTCAGAATTCTCTTTATTTTCAGAAACCTTGCTTGCTTCAAATATATTCTCAATGTCAGTATAGGAGAAACTTGGTTGTTTATCTTTGTAACTGACATTCAGAGAATCATACTTGAATTTTGTAGTATTGTATCTTGGTTTATCTTCAGTTGGTTTTGAAATTTCTTTCTTAACCTTGTCTTCTGAAATTTCTTTTTTTCAACTTTTGGTTCAGAAATGATTTCTTTTGCTTTTTCAGAACTTGATTTTTTTAAATTATCAGAACTTGTTATTGAACTTGCAGGTCTTACAAAAGTTTCAACTAAATCTGGGATTTCAGGTTTAGGACCTTTTAGTTCCTTAAAATCATAAAGATTTATTGGAGCCTTTTTCAAAATAGCATTTTCCTCCAAACCTAATCCCATTTTTGGATTGTAAAACCTTGTGTCTTTAACAATGCTTGTGAGAAGACTCAAAGTTTGTTGAGTTTGACCTCTTTTCAGATTAAGATCTTCTAACTCTTTAATTTTAGTGTATAAATTCTTTCTTTCATCAAGTAACATATTAAGTTTAATCTGTAAATCACCTTTTTCTTCTGAAAGTTCATTTTGTAACTCATAAATCGTTTTCAAAAGTTCAGAATTCTCTTTTCTAACTTCTTGTTTCTCAACCTCAGTTTCTTCAAATCTTACTTTAAACATTTCTTTTTCTAATCTAAATTTGTTAACCAGGATCCTTTCTCCTTTTATCTGTTTTCTGAGATTAACAAATTCAGATTTCATGTTTCCAATTTGTATCATTAAATCAATTTCAAGACTATAGTATACCTCAGCTGAAGACTCAGAACCTCCTTCTTCATATTCTGAATCATCTTCATCACCCATTTTGGCCATGTAACTCTGCATTTGTGAGAAGTGAATGCAGTCCTCTTCATCGGATGAGTAATACAGCCAATTCTCTTGTTCTGCTAGGAGTGCAATCCCACTGTCTTTGGATTTGGCCAACTGAGCTTTCTTTGCATAATACTCATAGTCTTTAACAACCTTCACTCTACAATCCCTTGCATAGTGACCAGGTTTTCCACATTTAAAACATAGATCCTTCTCTTTCCTCTCTTCCTTCTCTTCTTTCTTTTCATACTTATTTTCTTCTCTATCTTCCTTCTTCTTATATCTCTCTTCTTAGCTCCCATGTCCATCTCTTCTGAACTTACCCTCAACATACTTCTTCTTTCCATATCTTTTATTGAAATTGTTAGTCAACAAGGCCAATTTCTCAGCTATCAACTTGATATCAGCATCCTCATCATATCCTTCTTCCTCAGCAAATTCTTCCTCTAACTTTGGAATTTCAGAAAGAAACACAGACTTCTTTGTTGTCTTGTTGATCTTGGATTTTCTTTCTGAAAGTAAAGCTAACTGATCTGAAACAATTTTCTTTTCTTCAACAACCTGTTTAACAGAATCTTCATGTTGATTTAACACACAGAACAAATCATTCAGATCTTCCTCACACATATCTTTGTTCATTTGAAGACTTATAGCAAATGATGACCACTCTGAATTAAGACAATTCAGAACTTTGTAGTTGATTTCTGACTTGGTTTTCTTTAGCCCATTCCTTCTAAGATCATTCAAGATTGTACAAAACTTGTTGTATGTTTGAGTTAAACTCTCACATTCTTTTGCTTTGAATCTTTCATATGCATTGATGCATTGATTTAGTTTTGCCTGAATTGATTTGGTTGTGCCAAGCATCTGCTTCTCCAGTTCATCCCACATTTCTTTAGCAGATGTTCCACTATCAATTCGGTTGAAGATGTCATTAGGAATTTCCAAAGTCAACAAAGTAACAGCCCTCTTATCTATTGCATGTCTCTTCTTTTGTGCTTCAGTATATTGCAAGAAACTTTTCCTCACTTTGGTAGCAGGAATCTCTGGTGTATTAGTAGTTGCAGGTGTAGCAACAACATCAACGTATACTTCAGTTGGACCTTCACGAATTGAGATCATCAAATTCTCATCAATATTATCCAAGAACTGAATAATTCTAGTTTTCCATTGTTGATACTCTTCAGGAATTAGAACAGGTGGCTTCGTCTCAGACCCCATAGAGAGAAATTCTTTAGAAGGCATGATTGTAAGATGAATTGAATCGATTCAACAGAAAGACAAATTCGAATTTCTTGACCAAACCACAGAGAATTCAAGAATTACGAAGAATTCAAAAATTACGAGTAGCAGCGGAATTCAATTATCGAATTGATCAAAAAACTTTCAAGAACACGATCTTGACCTAATTTGTTTGGTGATTGGCTCTGATACCAATTATAGAAACCAGGATTCAATCTTACAATGTAATTGTCTAATAAGAACACAATCAAACAGTAGAATAATAGAGAATTGGATCCAAAAGCTTTGTACTCATTCAAGAACAGGTTAAAGATCTAGAGAGAGAATCTCTCAAAGATTACAAAGTGAATACGAAAGATATTCAAAAGTTACGAAAGTTAGTTAGCTTACAGTTGCTAACTCCTATATATACTGTAAAGAAAAGTTAATGCTATAGTACATAAACATGACAAACCAATAGAACAATTACACGTGTTCTAATGAATAACAAACTAAGACTGAAAATGTCTAAGACATAAGTTCTGAACCACATGTTCAGAACTTCTGAACATTCTTCTAATTAAGCACATCAGAACATATACTTGAGCACATGACATTTTCATCTTCACATTCAGAACTTCTGAGTCTCCTACTCAGAACTCTGAGCCTTCTAATCAGATTCCAACACTTAGGATTTTTGACAAACTTCAGATCTAACAAACATCTTAGACATTCTCAATCGTGAAAATTCCAAGAGATCAAAATACTCAAGCCAACGCCTTAGCCAACCTCGGGTCGACACTTAGCAAGTACCCGTTCGACACTATCCCAATGATTCGTCTGACGACTTCGTCAATTGAAAGTGTCGACCATGTGCACGTATTAGATGAAGAAGAGGATTGTTCGAATGAAATCAAGAATTATCTAACGCACGTTCAACTCCTAGAAGACAAGATGGAAGCTCGAGAAGTCCGAATTAAAGCTTCTAGATACGTCATGATTGGAAATAGGCTTTACGAAAGATCATCGACAGATTTAAACCTACGACGTGTCATCAGTAATAGCCAAGCCCAATTTGTTTTGCAAGAAATGCATGACGAAGAATGTGGCAACCATTCTGGCAGACGCAGCCTGGCAAATAGAACATCATGACAAGGTTATTATTTGTCGAATTTACGACAAGATGCCATAAGGTATGTTACAAGCGGCGACGCATGTCAACGACACGTAGGTATGTCTCATCATCCCCCCACTATAGCCCCTTTCCCTTATCGAACAAATAAGGGCTATTGTTCTGCTCGAGTCTTAGAATGCGAGGGTAGTTCCTACAAAGGATCAATCTAATGACATATACAATACTGAACAAGATACGGGTTGAAAAGATGGAGTTAGCAAAGTTAGACAAGATTGGAATGGGCATAGGATTTGCACACGATTTTAATCCCATGGCCCTTTATGAGTTTGGAGATGGACATAGTCGGTATGTTACCACCTGCCCCTAGGCAGAAGGTATTTTTGTTACTCCTTACAAATTATTTTTCCAAATGGATAGAAGCAAACTCCTTCTTCTAAGTTCGGGACAAAGAAGTCGTCTCTTTTATCCAGACTAACATTATCTGCAGATTTGGAGTTCCATCCAAACTCATATGCAACAAAGGATCACAATTCATAAGTGACAGGACTCGACAATTCTGCGAGAATTGTAACATCAAACTCACAACCTCGACTCCCCAGTATTCCCGTCGAATGGACTTGCCGAGTCAAGCAATAAGGTGATTATTAACTCGATAAAGAAAAGGCTTAAGGCTGCAAAAGGTAAATGGGTCGAAGAACTCCCTTCAATTCTATGGGCCAATTGTACGACGCCCCGTACGTCCACAAGACAAATCCCTTTCTCTTCGGGTTGCGAAGCGGTTCTACCCGTCGAAGTCCAACTGTCCACCTCACGACATACTTCTATCGATCATAACTTAGTAGACTTAAGTTACGACCTCGACACACTGGAGGAATTAAGGGAGTCTGCATTAATCAAGATGGCATCTCAACGAAAGACGGTCGAACGACATTTTAACAAAAATGTCATGGCCAAAGTTTTTCAAGAAGGTGACTTCGTCCTACGACAAGCCTTCCAGAATACAAAGAAGATAAATGCAGGTAAGTTATCCACCCAGTGTGAAGGTCCATATCGAATATCCGAGGTTGCTGGAAAGGGTGCCTATAGGCTCCAAACCCTCGACGACTAGGATATCCCACGAAGTTGGAATGCAGTGCATCTAAAAAGGTACTTCTTTTAAACTCTAATCTTCCTTATGATTATTTCTCATGATGATTACTGACTTAAGCATTCGAGGGTCGTTGGTTAGCCAACGACCAACCGCTAATGTTGATTTGTCACAGGATCGCACGATTACACAACACAAGTCAGTGATAGTCCCCGAATTACTTGGACGTGATATACAATTGAACGACACACGGTTCAAAGTTATTGGTCTCAAAGTTCATACTCACGTCATAAGTCTTATGACTCAAGTTTTAGACTTAAAATTTAACAAATATGCCTCTGTCACAAGTGTCTTATATTTATGTTGGATGCCTCTGCTGCAAGTATCTTATATTCCTATTCGACCATCTAAAGGTCATCACCAGTTTTTATGCTCTATCTTTGGTCGCATGTTATCGCACGATTATTTCAGTATTACTTATCGTTGAGATTTTATTCTTTATACAATAAGCAAAGCATTCGACGAGAATTTCATAAAGTCAAAACTTAACACTTGTATTAATGAAAGAAAAAAATTTACAAGTGCTAGGGCACGACCACCAACGGTTGCCCCGATCACAAAGAAAAACAAAATACAAGAAAGGTAAAAATAACTACGGTTGAGGACCAGGTTGCTCCTGATGCTCATGAGAGACTTCTGTGATGACACCTATGAAGTAGCCCCCGCGAATTCAGCCTACTCCCACTCGTCATCAGAGTCGAGATCTCTCTCGACCGCGATACTCTGAAGGAAGGTCCAGAATTCCTTTTCAGCCGTTGTTGTGGGGTCTTTCCCTGCCCAGCGGCGACGCATTAGCGCCGCCCGAGCCTTTAGGCATGTGAACGCCTCGACTGAGAGGACTTTCTCCTTTAGAGCACGAACATGCTCCTCCGACTCCGCCAGCTTAGACTTAATGTCCCCAACCTCGTTTTCAATCGCGGTCAGGGTGGCCTTAGTCATCATGACTTCTGCCTCAAACGAGGAAGCCTTATCAAGGGGCTCCTACAGACGTCCCTTTAACTCCTTCTTCTCACTCTTCGGGACCTCTAGATGACTCTAAGCATCGTCAAGTCAGCAGAGAGCTCCTCGATGTGAGCTAGGGCCTTCTTCTCTTTCTCTAGAGCCCTCGGTACAACTCTTCGAATCTTCTCCATGTGACCAAAAAAATAGAGCGAAGCTTGGAACGCCTGAAACAAAACAAAAAACGTTAGAACACATGACAAAAGGACAAAAGGAAAAAAAACAAAGCAAGGAGTAGTTGTGTTTCCCTCTTCGACAGACCCGCTATCAATTTTGTAGTGGAACCACCTAGCCAAAAAAAACAAGCAATCAAAAAGGGAAGTCGAAAGAAAAAGAATCGTACGACCAGAAAGAGAAAGTCGAATGAAGGAAATCGTACAACTTGAAAATAACTTACCCGCCATTTCTTCCTTTTCCTTCTCTTTCTCTTATTCCTCTTTTTTCTCCTCCTCTTTCTCTTCAACTTTCTTCTCTTCCTCCTATTCCTCTAGAATATACTTCCTTTCGACGGAGGTCTCCGGAGCTTCCAAGATGGTCACGTCGTCGTCCTCCTCGTCCACTAGCGACCGAGTAAAAAGGATCGATCATCGACATTAGGCTCCAATAACCTCTCACTTTTGGCCTGAGAGTCCTCGTTTGGTTTGATTCTGGAGAAATCGATAGTTTTCGATAGAAAAGGAGAAGAATAGAACAACAATTAAACATAACAAAAACACTCGACTGAAAAAAAAAACCCACCCTGATCTTTCCAGCCCTCTCGAAGCTAGTCACTGTGATCAGTGAGGGATCCAAGACGACCGTAGTGGCCTAGACCAAGGTACGGGTCCCCCTAAACCTAGAAAGAGGCTATACCGATGTTTGGCCTCTCCTTTGACCAAATAGACGGTGAGAAGGTCATGTACGTTGAACGGGGACTCCCAGTCGGCAGTTAATCGTTCAAACACTTGAAATGATGCGCCAAAACTGAGGCAACATCTACCCCGATGACAACTTAAAAGTTATCAAAACAAGTTGGGACAAAGGAGAAAAGGGCCAGGTAAGTCCTATTTTGAAAGGATACTCGTACATAATGAAGTATCCCTCCGGGCACATCTCAAGCCGCAAATACCCTAGAGTGTTCAGCTGCATCTCGGACGACATTGCCGCCATATCCTTGAAATCTTCCAAGTCTTCCTCTTCTTTCAAAGAATTTGGAGGATCGACGACCATATTTAGTTTGGGAAGGAGGATTTTTGATTCCCAAAGGTCGAGTATATCCCACTTCTTCCTCGGCTTCCTAGCAACAGTTTTCAGACGCATAAAAGGACATAGATCGTACCTTATATGAACTCTAAACCTCGATTCAAGCTTGGTAAGGATCTGTTTTTGCAGGAAAAGGCAAGGATTCGAGAGTCTCTCTCTCTAAAAATAGTTCGAAAATGTGAAAAAGAAAAGATCCGACGATGATCGCTATTTCTACGGCTTCCTGTGCCACGTCGAGTCGACACATGGTCGACACCAGTCCATCGCCTTTTCGCATGCTTCATCAGATGGACGACACCTGTCCATCCAACTTTCATCCACGCGCCCACGTCCCTATGACGTTACGATCTTATCATCTTAACAGTTCCCCGCGCAAACTGAGTCGATTGAATACGAACCGATTCAGTTTTCTTGACGACACGTTTCATTTAAGTTCGTAAATTTGAATTTATTAACTAAATTTAAACTTTTGGGGCAAACTGTTTGGGTAAAATTTTCACAAGTCACGACCGATGTTAAAAACGAACGATAATAAACTTAAGACAAATCTTGAATTAAGATATGGTCCTGAGGACCACATATGTTCTGGACAATAGTCGTCACTTATGGTGGTGGTCATGAGTTTATCACGACTAGCGACCAATCAGGTTCAAACCTTACGTAAACTGTATCGTACGATCATCATAAGTTCGTTAACGATACTAATTTACTAATGTACCACAATCGTTTCTTCTATATCTATTAAACGCATGTCTCAAGGCATTAATGATCCAACGGTCATAACGGAAGACAACCATCAAGATCATTTAATGCGTCAACCGTTACTCATCATTACGAGGTGCATTTATGGCGACCAAGATTATATAAACGAAGGTCAAGGTCTCATTTCGGACACCAAGCATTTTTCTCAGAAGCACTCTCGAAGCACTCAAGCAATCACTTGCATTTTCTTTCGAAGAGACTCACTACAAAGTGTTTCCACTCACGACGCACGATAGAATTTTACGATTTTACTTCTTATTCACACTGTAATCAACTGTACTCTCGACACTTATTACACAAGGACGACGTCTCTTATTGACGTCTATAGTGCACTGACGACCTAATTGTCGTCCGCGGTTTTTACCCTCGACGGGGTTTTCCGTGTCACCAAATCTATTGTCTCATTTTCATTTTTGTTATCCGCCATACGATTTGTCGAAAGGTCCTATTCTTTAGTTGTTAAGATCCACACCAACCTTAAGTTATCTTTTGAGGTGATTTTTGGCATTAACATATACTATCACATTTGTAACTTAAAGTTGCACAAATTTCTACATATACTTCAACAAGGTTTTCATCCCCAAATAGACAAAAATACTAAACAATAAAATTAAATCTTATTTAATATATCTAATTTTTTAATTTAAACAAATCAAATCAAATCAAATCATAAAATAATATATTATTTTATATATTTTGATATCATTATATATATATATATGTATATATGTAGAGGTCGTTTCATGTGAAAACCTCTGCTATTTTGCAAACCGTGAAACCCACCTATTCACCCTTGATGTAATCGCTAACGGTCTAGATCATTTCATTCTATTTATGGTAATATCGTAATTTATTAATATTAAAAAAAATTAAAATAATGAAATAGGAGGGTATTGTTGTCCTTTTGTCATCCAATTTGAAAAAAGGAAAGGGAATGAAATCCCCTTTTTCCGTGAATTTGAAGAACATATCAATTTGATTGATTTTTATATTTTTATAGAACTAGTAACTTGAAAGGTTTGGTGAAAGCTTCAATGGAGGTCTGCAAAATTGTCAAGGTTTTTCCATGATTGAGACGTGTGATAATGTTTTGTATATGATTCTGGTAGTTTCCACCATTGATGAAACTGGAAGTATCTTGATTTTGGTGGTTTCCATCATCGATGAAACTGGAAGCATCTTGATTTTGTTGGTTTCCACCATTAATGAATGGAGATGAACGGAGATGCAACCGGAGATGAACTAAGTTGAAAGGAGATGAAACGGATATGAAACGGAGATGCAACCGGAGATGAAGTAAGTTGAAAGGAGATGAAACGGAGATGAAATGGAAACACGCTTGTTTGTTTCTATGAAAACGGAGATTACCGGAGATGAAATGAAAATGAACCGGAGATGAATCTATTTCATGAAACTGGAGATTAAACGGAAACACACGTCCATCACCTTCTTGTTGAGTTTGTTTCATTATTCCACTTCCGTAAGACACCAAACCACGAAAAAATGCAAGATCGTGGTGGAAGAGTGGGGCGATCCGGTGGAAGTTGGTGAAGGTGGTAGGTTTTTCCGGCAGCTGCATTCCATAGTGATGGTGGACGTGTGGAACATGGGGTTTAGGATTCAAATTGGAGATAACCATAAATAAATCTAATCAATAAATACCTAAAATAAAACCACGAAATACAAATTGACAAATATGCCCTTAAAATTAAAAAATAATAACAAATTACTATAAATTTTGTGATTGGTCCAATCTAGTGGTTTTCATAATATATCTCCCCTATATATGTATGTATATATTTATATTTATGTATATACAAATATTGTTTTTACTTTTTTTTAAACAAAAAAAACTAAAATGACCTTAATTTAACATAGTTAGCAAAACGTCAGTCAAAATAACTAAGGCTAAGATAAATTGGATAACACAAAAATCAAATCCACAGCAAATATCCCAAGCAAGAAGATTATCAAAACACATAAAACAAATCCGCAATTCACTCAATTTAAAAAATATAAAACAAATATTTTGTAATATTATAAAGAAAGATATATCTTCTCGTATGCAATACCAATCACATAAATTTACATTTAAAATTTCCATTACATGTAATAAGACTGTTCACGTTAATTATCCGGTTATCAAATCAGAGACTAACAAAGCAAAGTCGTTAAAAGTTGTCTAAAAACGTTTCTAAAATTCATTTGACGTGTTTAAATGTATTTATTAAGCGGCCGCTTATCAAATGTTTACTGGATCAAGCAGTGGCAGATCCAGAAATTTTGATGATAGGGGTCGGTAGTAACCTAATATCGAGAATCATTACCACAACTACGAATTATATACCAATTTATGTTGGAACATTTTTTTTTGTTTTCCTATCGAAATAATAAAACGATCAACAAAAACTAACAATTAGATATCAACAACAAACACTAACCAAACAATCAGCGATAAATATTTTAGAGTTAAAAGTAAGATGTAATTGATTGGAATTTTAATGGAGTATTTTCCTTTATCAAAAAATAATAAATTAATCATGTAGTATTCTATTGTGTTAGGCCATACGTATTACAACCCTCAAGCCCTCAAGCGCCACATCAGCGCCACATCAGCTTTTCTCCTAACCCTCTCCGCAAACCCTCAAGCCCTAAAGTGGCGTACCCGTACCCGATGCTATAAGGAACCCGCAACCCCACCCCACCCTCACCCTCCTCTCACACAACCCTCGGGTTTCTCGGGTTTTCAAGACCGCATGCCAAGCCCGAGCCCCCGTATCACTACCCGCTAGAGCCCTCTGAACCCGCATGGGAGCCCGAGCCGGAGCCCGTGAGGGATACGGATGGCCTTAGTATGGTTCAATGATTTTCTTGTATGTGAACATATTTATCAATTAATAAAGATCAAAGGGTTTTAATAAATTCTATGTATGTATTAATTACTTGTAAACTTAAAATATAAATGATTATGCGTTACTAAACAATATCCCGTACTAAATTTTATAGAATTTTATCTAATAGTTTATAATATGTTAAACAGTTTTCTTCTTTTATAAATATTTGTAAATCAACCAAAGGGTTAAATCGTATTTGATTTCTGTAACAACCCATATGCAAACTAGTCAATACAAAATCCACAACTTAAAACCAACTGCCAAAAAGGCCCACACAGTCACAATATCAAGATCTCAAAAGTTTGGGTTCTTGGAAATAACCCTAATCACAACGGAGATATGTATCTAACATAAATAAAGGGAAGGTCTTCTAGTTCCACTAGAAGCAAGCTTCAGCTCACATCTAGTCCTTTCCTCTAGACGAGCCCTCTAAAATCTGCTTACCTGAAAAGGGTTTTAGTTTTGAAAAGCGAGGGTTAGACCACGAGGTCTAGTGAGATCCATCAAAATAACAACGTTCGCACCACACATATCAATTTAAAAGAGTTTACATGAAGTAATGAACAATTACATCCTTATCAGTTTAAACAAACACACGTATACCGATGTTCCACACTTGATCACATACACACTTGGGACATAGTGTTAGGGCACACATCTGCCATTAATAATTAGTCGGAATCTATTCATTTATTCCGTATGGGACACACTCCCCATAACAATCATAATATTGCCTTTTTAGCGAGCATAATTTAGCCATGTACAAACATGCAGTTCAATGTGTAAATGAACAAGTAATAAAATCAAGTATCGCCAAGCTTCGGTTTAGAAAGACTCATCTGACGTCCACGCTAAATGTTCTCACTTGCAACTGCTAACCTCTATCCGAACCTACATTTTCACCCAACACACAAGAGTGGATAAGTCACTCGACTACTCACACAGCATACCGACCCTCTAGGCATTTTTCTCTAAATGCTACTGACAACCAGAGTCCCGGACACGCATTCCGGGTTCCAGATTCCGGTACTTTCCCGGACTCTCTTCCGGATTCCGGTAACTTCCGAACTCGCCTCCGGATTCCGGTAACTTCCGGTCTTTCCTCCGGATTCCGGTTACTTCCGGATTCTACATTGATTTTCCGGAAACCTTTTCCGGACGACAACCAGGTTCCGGACAAATAGGGTTTTATCGCACTGCTAACCCTCAATACACCAAACGATTCGACTCAAAATTGATTTAAGTCCCCACAAGCAATGGATCAATATTACTACCATTTAGCGAGCTAAAACATTCGTTCTCCCCTACCAATTTGGTTGGGATAGAACACACCGTTTCCTTTTTATCAGACAAATGATCTCCCGAAACCTAAAACCCCACCAATCAAAATCCACATCAAGATTCCAATTGTCACTCACAGATTAATAGGTTAAGGAGAAGGAATTTACCTTCAGGGAGATGATGATCGCACCCCAAGCTTCGATTCTCCATTATCCTCTACAAGATAGCAAGGTCTGCTCCACACCAAGCTTCACACACACAACCGCCAATACTAAAGAATGAAATGAGAAATTTTAGGGGTTTTAACCATATTTCTCTTATTCTCACAATTTCCACAATTTCCACCCAAGTTTCATTCTTCATACAACACACACCAAAGTACCATATTTACTAAACAAACCCGGATGTCACAACATCCTCCCCTTAAAAGAATTTCGTCCCCGGAATTCCATCTTCGAACAAATGAGGGAAACAAATCCTCATATCCACGTGAATATCTTCTAAGTGTACTGCCATGCTTTCCTCGGCCAAGCACTTCCTCAAATTCGACACGTGAAAGGTCGAATGAACTCCCCGAAGCTCCTCGGGCAATTCCAGCTTATACGCCACCTCACCCACACGTTCAGTGATGGCGAACGGCCCTACATACCTAGGCCTTAGCTTCCCTTTCTTTCCGAAACGCACGTCACCTTTCCACGGCGATACCTTAAGCATAACTTTATCCCCCACCATGAATTCGATCGGTTTCCTCCTCTTGTTCGCATACATCTTTTGGCGGTCCTGAGCCACCCTCAAATTCTCCCTAATCGCACTAACCTTATCAGCGGTCAACTGCACGATTTCCAGTCCTGCCAACTGTTTCTCCCCCACTTCATTCCAACATAACGGCGTTCTACACTTACGCCCATATAATGCCTCATATGGCGCTGCCTGAAGGCTGGCATGATAACTGTTGTTGTACGAAAACTCAATCAATGGCAAATGGGACTCCCAAAAGCCATTAAAGTCAATCACGCAAGCACTCAACATATCTTCCAAATTCTGTATCATTCTCTTGCTTTGTCCATCCGTCTGAGGATGATAGGCGGTGCTCATCAAAAGTTGCGTACCTAACTCCCTTTGAAGGATCCTCCAAAAAGACGACGTGAAACGACTGTATCGGTCGGAGACTATGGACGATGACATCCCATGTCTTGTCACTATTTCATTGACGTACAGCCTCGCCAACTTCTCTAGAGAATCATTCTCCCGGATAGGTAGAAAGTGAGCCGACCTGGTGAAACGGTCCACTATTAACCAAATGGTATCATACTCCTTTGGGGTCCTTCGTAGCTTCGTGACAAAGTCCATCGTGATGTTGTCCCACTTCCACACCGGTATCCCTAGGGGTTGCATTTCCTTATAAGGTCTTTGATGCTCCGCCTTGACTTTCAAACAGGTCATACACCGCTCAACAAAATAAGCAACGTCCTTCTTCAACCTCGGCCACCAATACATTTGCCTCAGATCTCGATACATCTTATTGGTTCCCAGATGTACCGAATATCGCGATTTATGTGCCTCTCCCAAAATACGTTCCCGTAAATCTCCCAACTTAGGAACCCACACTCGGTTCCCCAAACATTTCACACCACTCTCATTACACTCCAAGGATGCCATATAACCGACGATCCTCTCACTTTTCCATCTTTCTTCTACGAGAGCTTCATATTGGAACTTCTTAATTTCTTCTAGGAGATTAGAAGTTACATCGACTCGAAATTCCACCACTTTAGTTGGCTCCCTTCTTTCCTTCCGACTCAAAGCGTCGACCACGACGTTCGCCTTACCCGGATGGTAATGGATCTCACAATCATAATCACTTACCAATTCCACCCAACGCCGTTGCCTCATATTCAACTCCTTCTGATCGAACAAGTGCTTGAGGCTTTTATGATCGGAGTAGATCTGACACTCAACTCCATAAAGATAGTGTCTCCATATCTTTAGTGCAAAAACCACCGCCGATAACTCCATAGCATGAGTAGGGTAATTCTTCTTGTGCTCCTTCAACTGACAGGATGCATAAGCAATCACCTTCCTATCCTGCATCAGAACGCACCCTAGCCTCAACTTGGATGTATCGCTGTAGATTACAAATCTTTCTGTTCCACTAGGCAAAAATAAAATCGGAGCGCTACTCAACTTGTCTTTCAACTTACTGAATGCTGTTTCCTAAGCCTCCATCCACTCGAACTTAGCACTCTTCTTGGTCAAAGCGGTCAAAGGCGTAGCTATACGAGAAAAGTCTTGAATGAATTTCCGATAGTAGCCCGCTAAGCCAAGGAAACTCCTCACCTCCGATGGTGATCTCGGTGGTTCCCATCCTCCAATGGCCTCTACCTTGGCCTGCTCTACCATGATACCTTCTCCCGACACCACGTGCCCCAAAAATTGGACTTCCCTAAGCCAAAACTCACACTTGGAGAATTTAGCAAACAACTTCTCTCACCGCAACAAATCCAACACTAGGCGAAGATGCTCTTCGTGCTCACTCTGAGATCGAGAATAAATGAGGATGTCGTCTATCAACACAATCACACACTTGTCTAACAGCACACTGCACACCCGATTCATCAGGTCCATGAATACCGCGGGAGCATTGGTCAACCCAAAGGGCATGACTAGGAACTCATAATGCTCGTACCTCGTGCGGAAAGCCGTCTTAGGCACGTCTTCTTCCCTCACCTTCAACTGATGATAATCGGATCTTAAATCTATCTTCGAGAAGAAACTTGCCCCTTGCAATTGATCAAACAAATCGTCGATCCTCGGAAGCGGGTACTTATTCTTGACAGTCACCTTGTTAAGCTCGCGGTAATCTATGCACATCCGCATAAACCCATCCTTCTTCTTGACAAACAGTACTGGCACTCCCCAGGGTGACGAACTAGGGCGTATGAAACCCTTGTCCTGCAACTCTTGCAACTGTGTCATCATTTCCTTCATTTTCGCCGGTGCCAACCGGTATGGAGCACACACTATTGGTGCCGCACCAGGCATCAAATCGATCCTAAGCTCGACTTGACGATCCGGGGGTAAACCCGTCAAGTCATCCAGAAATACCTCCGGGAACTCACTCACCACAGGAAAATCCTCTATTCTTCTCTTCTCTTTCTTAGCGTCTAACACATACGCTAGAAACCCCTGACACCCCTTCTCTAAACAATGCCTCTCCTTCATCACCGAGATAAGCAGGACTTACGCTCAAGCCTATCTCCATAGATTACCACCTCAGACTTATCTGGCAACATGATACGCATCATCTTCTTATTTCACACTATGTTAGCATTATTGCTAGCCAACCAATCCATCCCCATGACAATGTCAAGCTCTCCCATACCCATTGGATACAACCGGAAGGGGAAGGTGTGACCCTCCACCTTAATACTACACCCCTCATACACCTCTCCCACCAAGACTCGGCTATCATCTGCAATCTCTACTCCAAAACCACACTCTAGCTGCTTAGGTTTAATATGCATACAATGAGCAAAGATCGGTGATACAAACGAACAGTTTGCACCCGAGTCAAATAACACTTTAGCAAATTTCGAGTTAACAAGAAAGGTACCTGTCACCACATCCGGCACATCAACCGCATCCTCTGCCGACATATGGAAAGCCCTTGCCTTCGCTCGCGCTGGTTCCAGTTTCCTTTCTCCACCCCTCCCTCCTTAACTCCCACCAAAACCACCCTATGATCCCTTCCTCAGCTGCGGACAATATGGTTTAATATGATCTGGAGAACCACACAAGTAACAAGCCCTCGGGTTAGGACACTCTCGCGCTATTTTCCCTAACTTTCAACACTTGTAACAACCATCAGTTTCAAAAGAACACTCGTCGCGATGCACTCTGTTGCATTTTCCACACGGTCGCTCACCAAACCTCGGTCCCACTTTCAGCTCAGGTTTAGAGACCTTAGGCCTTTTCACATACCGAACAGGCCCTTTCCATTTCCTCTTATCCACATTTCTCTCCATCATTTGCCGATTCTTTTCTTTCTCAGTCAACTCTGCCACATCGACCACCGCCTGAAAGGTCACGGGGCCACGGTTTGCAAAAGCTCACTCACACTGCTCTTCAGCCCCCAGATATACCTTTTGATGCGTCTTTCCTCAGCTTGCACATATAGCTCTGCAAATCATGCTTTCTCGATGAACTTATAGGTGTACTCCTGCACCGTCATTGACCCTTGTTCAAGCCCTAGAAACTCCTCTTCCAACTTCTTTACTGCCGCCAAACGACATAACTGATCCTTGAACCTCTTAGTGAACGTCTCCCAAGTAGTCGTCTTTGCTACTTCTGAACCCTTACCTCTTGTATCGACATCCCACCAGAAGATGACATCTGCCTTCAGCATGGACATAGCAAACAATACCTTATCTCCCTCAGCACACTTACTCGTGTCGAAAGCCAGTTCCATCACACGAACCTACCTCAGAGCCAGGACCGGGTTGCGCTCTCCGCTGAAGGATGGAGGCTTGCATGACGCGAAGGTTTTAAAAGTGCACCCCTTCACTGTTCTTGATTCACCTGCTACAAACGGGGTAAACTGAGAGTGATCTCCCACTTCAATCGAAGGTAGGCTAGACGCTTCAGTCCTCATCTCATTTCCACTCTTAGTCCGCCCCTCCGATGCAGACCTAGTTCGATGATTCAACAACGCTTGTAGTGTCTTGCAGCTTGCCCATCTCAGCCATGAACTTCTCCACAGTTACGAATGCCTGGTTACGATTTTGCCTCGGACTTTTCGACTGGCTTCCTCCTCCCACAGAAGCGGTACTCTCGTGCTGAGACGGTTCGTGCACCTCAGGTGCCCCTACGCTCTTAGCCCGACGGATAGTTGGTGCCTTCTTCTTACCTCGAGTCACCACACCAGTTTCTTCCGCTTGGGTGGCAGCTCGTCGGGGTACCCTTCCCCGTCCCCTTCCACGGGTAGCCTCCTGCCTCAGAGGATTCACCGTTCCCTCTTCCAGAATATTTTCCACACGGATCTCTCCCCCAGTCGGCATTGTACCCACGATTGGCACAGACCTACTTCTCAAACTCCTTTCGGACATTCTTAATTACTGAAACATCACACAATTAAACATCTTAAGGCAACAATCCCAAAATAACATGGTAAAATAAGCACATTTATGCGCCTGTAAATTCGTAATTATACTGGCCAGGTGTAATTTCGAACCTACCTTACATGATAGTTCTCACCACCCGATTATTCATGTCCCCATTGAGGTCTCCCTATGCCTTCCTACTTTCTCAGCTGTACTTCCTAATCCCACTGTTTAAGTTTAGGCCCGTCCGGTCACCTAAACAACCCACATGAAAACTAGCCAATACAAATTCCACAATTTAAAACCAACTGCCAAAAAGGCCCACACAGTCACAATATCAAAATCTCAAAATTTAGGGTTCTGGAAATAACCCTAATTACAATTGAGAAATATATCTAACATAAATAAATGGAAGGTCTTCTAGTTCCACTAGAAGCAAGCTTCAGCTCACATCTTGTCCTTTCCTCTAGACGAGCCCTCTAAAACTTGCTTACCTGAAAAGGGTTTTAGTTTTGAATAGCGAGGGTTAGACCACGAGGTCTAGTGAGATCCCTCAAAATAACAACGTTCACATCACACATATCAATTTAAAAGAGTTTACATGAAGTAATGAACAATTACACCCTTATCAGTTTAAACAAGCACACGTATACCGATGTTCCACACTTGACCACGTACACACTTGTGACATAGTGTTAGGGAACACATCCGCTCTTAATTATTAGTCGGAATCAATTCATTTATTCCGTATGGGACACACTCCCCATAACAATCATAATAATGCCTCTTTAGCGTGCATAATTAAGCCATGTACAAACATGCAGTTCAATGTATAAATGAACAAGTAATAAAATCAAGTATCGCCAAATGTTCTCACTTGCAACTGCTAACCTCTATCCGAACCTACATTTGCACCCAACACACAATAGTGGATAAGTCACTCGACTACTCACACAACATACCGACTGGTGTAACCCAAAAATAAAAAGACAAGTTTGGGGGAAGATGAAAAATGTAAGAAAAGTGAGAAACCATAAACACTAACCCTTCAAAGTCCTGTGGATCTAAGTTTGCAAAGTCGATTATCATAAGATGGGTGAATTATAGCTTAGCCTATGGAAATTAAAGTGAAATAAAAAAAAGAGGTTGGAAAAATTAGGAAAAACTATGGATGCTTTTAGTTAAATGGATTTGAGATGCAAAATAAAAGAGAAAAAGAGAAAAAGAGAAAAAGAAAAAGAAAAAATGAAGATCCTAGTTGTGATACTTAGTCTTTTTGCGTATTTTGTATCTTCAGTTGTTTTTATATTTTTCATTTTCGTTACTTGGGGACAAGTAACAAGTTAAGTTTGGGGGTGTGATAACTCTCATTTTGAGCGTTATTTACACGTCATTTGTGTGAGTTTTTCTTCCGTTTTTAGTTGTGTTTTATGTTTATGTGTTCGTATTTTTCCTTTTGTTAAGTTATTTTTATTTGGAGTTGTTGAGGACGTTTTATGGTTATTTGCATCAGTTCTTGGAAAATACTGCACCAGCGACTGTGGGCACAGTCTGCCCACTGTGAGCACGACGGATATTGCTATTATCCAGCGGGCAAAGCATTTATCTGGACAAAAAAGAGCATCTTTGGGCTGGCATTACAAGAGCTGATGATCTCAGCTAAACCATGGGCTTTGAAGGTGGTTTTGGTATTACCCTTTGGATAATGTGATTTTTGTCCATTGGGTATTATACATCATGGGGACTATAAAAGAAAGGGTTTGGATCATTGTAACGTCCCAAAAATTACAAGCAAATTTAAATTTTTAAATAAACAATTCATTGATAACAACTCAATAAATGATCCCAACGTTTCGTTTGCAAACACATAATTAATGTCTTTATAAAATAAAACCAGCGGAATAAACGTTTAATTATTAAAATCATAAAGCAACCAGCTCTTCTCGCGCGCCAGTGTGTACTCGTCACGCCTTGGAGTCGCCCGTACCTGAAACCACAGTTTATTGGGAAAGGGTAAGCACGAATCTTAGTGAATTCCAACACATGCGTAGATAGGAATTATATACACATCACCCCTATCCGCACATAAGCAACAACATCACAGTTACATAAAACGAGTAAACATCTACAAGTAATTATGTATCCAACACCTCAGTACCATCGAGGCCTCGGTCCCACCGAATTGTAATGTATCCAACACCTCAGTACCATCGAGGCCTCGGTCCCACCGAATTGTAATGTAACCAACACCTCAGTACCATCGAGGCCTCGGTCCCACCGAATTGTAATGTAACCAACACCTCAGTACCATCGAGGCCTCGGTCCCACCGAATTGTAATGTAACCAACACCTCAGTACCATCGAGGCCTCGGTCCCACCGAATTGTAATGTAACACATTTATACCAAGCATTCAAACCAATCAAATATTACACACCACAAACAACTAGTTCACACCACAAAGACAATAGTACATACAAACTATTATGACATGCATACAACCCCTAACTACACAGTGAGAGAACTCACCTCGAATGCGCGCCCAGCTTAACAACACAATTCAAGCTCCACAATTACGGTCACTTCCCAGCACCTAAACGCATGTTAAAACGTGTCAATACGAGACCCGGACCCTATGGCACGACACACGCTTAAACCGTCACTAAAACTATCTTCCGTTCACCCAAAACAGGTCTGTTCGGGACCTGTTTCGACCCCTTTAAACCCAGAAAAATCCCAATATTATTTCATGACCAGAAAGTCCTCTGAGTTAGTGTTCCAAGGACATATTATACGCCTCCTAACGATTTTTCTACAATTTACTACGGATTTTACAAAAACAGATTCCGGAACAGCGAAAATTCAGCACCCTTCAGTATAAAACGACAAATCGACCCATGCTACGTCCCGAACTGGGTTTTGCACGAAACACAGAAAAGTTTCTAGACTCAAAAAGGGAACTTTTGACACCGATTTCACCCCAAACCGAGTTACGAGCAGAAAGTTATGACCATGACAAAACAGTGGCAGATTACAACACTGTCGGTTTACCGACCTGCTGTAAAAACAGAAGTTTTCCGCCTAGCTAGGGGCCGAACCAGCCTTTCGCTAAAACACGAAAAACGTGCCCGACACAGAATGTGAACCGTGGACACCAGAATCGCCTCAAACTGTGTTACGACGAGAAAGTTATGGCCGAAATACGAACTGGACAGAAAACTAATTTTCACATAAAATGACGAAACACCGAACTTGCGACCCCTTTTTCGCCCAGCTAGAGACCGAACCAGTTTTCCGCTAAAACACGGAAAACGTGCTCGACCCTGAACTTGAACCGTGGGCGCCAGTTTCGGCTCAAACGGAGTTACGACGGAAAAGTTATTGCCGACACAAAACAGGGGCTGAACCATATTTTCGCATAAAAAGTGATTTTAGAACCGACGGTTTAAACTATTCGGCTTAACGATTAAGTCACGGGTTAAGGGCTCTATAGTGACAAAGGTCAGGTCACGACCACGCGCCACCCACTTCCATCTCCGGCAGTGGTGGTCGCCGGTGGCGACCGGCGGCGGCCGGCGGCGGCCGGCGGTGGTTTTTCGATTACGATCGCACGAGACAACAACCCGACCATTCTCCCTCTCTCTCTCGACCAGCCTCACGCACACGCATCCACAACGGCAGCCACGGCCGTCCATCCACGACCGCCACAGCGGCGGCGAACGGCGGCGGCGACGGGAACAAGAAGGAAAGAAAACAAAACAGATGAGGTGATTACCTTACGACGACGCCACGTAACCGCACTCGATCCTCCCTCCCTCGAAACTCCGGCGAACAGCAGGAGGTGGTGACGGCGACTTCCGGCGGTCTCTCTCTCTCTTTTTCCGGCGACTGCAGATCTCACTCTTTCTCGCTTTTTCGATAAAACTCACGGCCTAACAAGGAAATAAGAATGGCCGTAGGGTTTTGTGGAATTCGTTTGGGATTGCTTGGCTAACAAGGAAAATAAGAAAACAAAGGGTGTTGAGGCCGTATAAAAAATAACGAGAAGAAGAAGGGGCTCGGCTGCATGGGCCGAGTCCATGCTTAAGGTTCACCAAAAAGACGGAAAGGCCCCTAGACTTCTAAGAACATCTCAAACTACCCAAAAGTGCAACCAAAATTCGCAATAAGTCCATTTCGACATCAACCGATAACCAAAACTATTAAAAGGTGGACATTTTAAATAATTAAAAAAAAATTAATAATAAACGCACCGGTACACGGGCTTTACAACTCTCCCCCACTTGGATTAGACTTCGCCCCCGAAGTCTACGTCCGCAAACAGCTTCTAATAATTCTCTCGCATTTGATGATATCCCAAACTCAAACCACTTTCAAGCTCTAACTCTTCTAATGGTGCTCACCAATATACCCTACAGGATGCCCGACTACGATCATTCCTACCCTTAACTGTCGATTAACTACCACAAATGCTAATGGACTCCAAAGATTTTCAATAAATTATATCAACAAAACATCGACCCCCTGCCCAACATCGGTCCAACCGATTGCAATAACAAACATCGGCCACCCGCCGAACATCGGTCCAACCGATCACAATAACGAACATCGGCCACCCGCCGAACATCGGTCCAACCGATCACAATAACTCAAATAAGCGTGGTATTATCCTAGACACTAACACAAATTGATATCCCCCACTACCAATCACTAACACACACGTAGATCATTCCACCACAACCATTCATCACAAGTGATCATTTCAGGGTTACTACTACCATCACCATGTTTATCTTAACATCGACTACAATTCTCCGATTATACTAAAGGTGTTTGGCCTCAAGCCCAAAAGTCGACACCTAAATATACCACCTACCTCAAAATGGTTGATGCGCATTTATTCTCTTAATAACAAAGGGCATAAATCCCTTAACCGATACTATTCGGCCTACAGTACTAACGCGCGTGGAATACCTACCTTCCACCGTCGACGCACCATCCACACTTGCTCTACGAAGCCAAGTCACACCGTATCGAGGATACACCTTGACGTCTACCTCCCAGGTAACGCCTCAAGACCCAGCACACCGGAACTACCTCCCAGGTAAGTGCCCACAACTATATCCTCCTAGTATCTACTGGAAAGTCTAGGTTAAAACACATGAATACCGGGGTCCCACCCCGAGATACCCAACCGACCATTACCAACGACTGACTAACGTGTCTAAGGATCCAAAGCAAACAGCCTACCAACAACATGCCTATTCCGGATTGACTCACTCACCCAAACATGTAAACACTCAATGTGCAAAGAATGCCAAACGGTGCGACAAAAACAACTCATCAACTAGACTCCACATCGAGCCATTAAAACCGGGCAATTGGCCCATGACTAACTCCAAGTCAAAACCGAGCAAAATGCTCCACGCTTGCTAGACCCATAGGTCGGAAAATGCGTTTAAACAAAGTTTAAGCAAGCAATACTCTGAAATCAACCTTAGTCCCAGACTCAACACGGGTTAAACAAAAGAGTTTTCCAAAAGGACTCACACCCTTAAAATTCTCGAAATGACACTTACAAGCACATTTCCCCCAAATGGTTCACAAAATCATTTACCAAATATTTTCAACATCAGGATTTTCCTCTCAAAAAGATCGTATATAATAACACTACTATTACCTGATCGATAGTTATGCAAAACTGGACACGCCCGTCCCACATAGGAAAATCATGTTGAAAATCGTTCCATTGCAGTTCAGTTTACTCACACAAAAGCAAAGCGTAATAAATAATTTCTTTTAAATGAACCGCCTCGATTCCAGTATGGATTGACTCATGTCGTGCACTTAAAGTAACCGCTTGACCTTAAACAGGGTCCGACAAAGGTGTGCACATAATTCAAAATAAGTTTCACGACATTTGATTCAAAAATTCTTCTTTTTAATCATAAAATGACGTGGCATAGGGTTCGCCACAAATTTTTCGCGCGTCGGCTAGTCACACAAAACGATGACACGGTTTACAAATATATTTTTGTTAAAACACAACTGCCTCGTGTAAGATTCAAACTTGAAGACAGAAACCAGTCCGCTTCTAATAATTGGAAATATCGACTAAAAACCTCGTAAAATTTCAAACTGGGGGCAGGCATGCAAGCTTGTAACAATTCCTCAAGTTTCGTACTTGGGACATATAATGTCAAAACATTATAGTTTAAAAAAATGTATTTATCGAAAATGCTCAAAATACTCGTTTCCTCCAAAGCAAAAGTTTTTAATTTCCCAAAAAAAAAATGAACGGTAATTCTAAATTAACCGAATGTCAAAAATCTACGCATTTATATTTCCAAAATATAACACATTGAAATCGTATGCATGATGTTTACAACATTAAAACACTCCTTGGATCAAATGGTCTTTCATTTCGACAAAAAGGAACTAAAGCATTTTCTTGCACGACCCGTTCATCAAAATGCCGAGAACAAAGGTTACCCCAGTATGCATACCCCTAAGTCGATAAATCGCATTTTCATGAAAATGTCAATAAAACCTTTAGCTGACTAAAAAGCGCGCTAAACAACTCCTTATGAAATGTTACCAAAATTCCTCCATGCATCACTTATGTCACGCATGAATCAATCCACACACTGAACTATTTGCAAAATAAACACTTAGTAACACAAACTCTCGAACGAAAAGTTAAGCGACACTAGAATTCCAAACTCATTTTAGACAAATCACTAAAATAGCCTTTAAACAGACATCGTGGAATGTAACTTTCCGTCTCAACTCTAATACATGTGGAGGAGTTCCAATGTTAGAGTCTCAAGCCGTAGTCACTTACCCAACATCTTAACCACCACAAAACACGGATATTATCGTACCCGAAAGAACCGTTGGAAAATAATCAAATGAAACAATCTTTTACAAAGTTTTCAACTCCCGTGATAAAACGGTTTCAAGCATTTTCAAAACTATAATTCGAAATCTTGTGTGTGTGCTAAACATTTCCCAAAGTTTCAAAACACAATCCATATAAGGATTGGAAACACAAGGATTAGTTAATGCAATCCTATTTTCAAAATAAACTCTGTGCACGACTCAGTCGACATTCAACGTCTCGACTCATGCTCCTCTCTACCTTTCCAATCCACTATCGTCCTCCGGACATTTAAGCCTCTTGGGGCAAGATGGAAAATTACGTCAAAATAATCCCTACGATTTTTCCTCAAATCAAAGTCGGCTCTATAAGCCTATGACTCTAGCACAATCTTCCATCTTGGTTCGAAAAGATCTGCTTACAACAAATATCATCCTTATCGTCACTCCAAGTGACTAATACTATAATCGTCTTTCTATTCCAACGACTGCCAGTTTAGAGCCTTCGACACTACCCCAACGATCATCCCATCAAAGCAAGTCAAGTACACACATGTACAAGTGGATCTACTATATTTGTCTCTCCTCGTGACGGCTATTCAGGGTAGATAATACAACGCGTTATTAGCACATAACAACGCACACTAACAACACTCGCGCCCAACTCCTTGGATTCCTCGTGACTTCCCCGACTCGAGCATTGATCCTGTGCTTCCGGTAGTAGGAGCTCTACTACTACCATCCACGCCTATCATTGCCCGTTCCGAGTCCCATCCCGAGGGTCCAAGTAGTTTCTCGCCGAAACTATACACATAAAATAATTAATCCACACATGCCAGTTCAAGAACATATCCTAAACAGGCAACTCATACAACTACTGTATATATAAAACCATCGGTCTCCCCGATCAGACAGCCACAAATGTATACTTAATAAACCATCGGTCACCCCGATCATACAACAACAATTAAATATATAATTAACCATATGCCTGCACCAACATATATATACATCCACCCTTCCTAGCTCCCTAGGAATTTCCTCTTATCCCACTACCCTTGCTACTACCGAATCCCTACTAATTATGACGAGTGACCTCGCGAATACCCGATTTTATGCAGTGCGAAATAAATAGACAGTCGAATACAAGACTCTATCCTAGAACGGTTGGACTCAAACAAGAGCTGCGCAATAGAACTAAATCGAATATTCTAAGGCTATAAATCTCTTACTGCATACAACCTAGAGGGCATCCACTTAGTAACCTATCATAGTTAGCATAAATTCTTAATAGCAAGTAGTTCAACATACAGCATAGTGTCCACAACAGGCAATCTAGCATGCATACTCTATGATCTAGAAAGCAATAAAACACTAAGTATTGTACCTTTCCCTATTGGCTCCGGCTGACTGTACACACTGCGCCTCCGATCACCGTTCCTCGAACGGGTCTTTACTTTTTCTTTTGTTTCCAAAAAGATTTAATAAAGAATTTGAAAATTTCCCAGCCGCAACTTGAGACCAAACACACCGAGGTGCGTTTGATTCACTCAAGCTGTGCTCTGATACCAAGTTGTAACGTCCCAAAAATTACAAGCAAATTTAAATTTTTAAATAAACAATTCATTGATAACAACTCAATAAATGATCCCAACGTTTCGTTTGCAAACACATAATTAATGTCTTTATAAAATAAAACCAGCGGAATAAACGTTTAATTATTAAAATCATAAAGCAACCAGCTCTTCTCGCGCGCCAGTGTGTACTCGTCACGCCTTGGAGCCGCCCGTACCTGAAACCACAGTTTATTGGGAAAGGGTAAGCACGAAGCTTAGTGAATTCCAACACATGCGCAGATAGGAATTATATACACATCACCCATATCCGCACATAAGCAACAACATCACAGTTACATAAAACGAGTAAACATCTACAAGTAATTATGTATCCAACACCTCAGTACCATCGAGGCCTCGGTCCCACCGAATTGTAATGTATCCAACACCTCAGTACCATCGAGGCCTCGGTCCCACCGAATTGTAATGTATCCAACACCTCAGTACCATCGAGGCCTCGGTCCCACCGAATTGTAATGTAACCAACACCTCAGTACCATCGAGGCCTCGGTCCCACCGAATTGTAATGTAACCAACACCTCAGTACCATCGAGGCCTCGGTCCCACCGAATTGTAATGTAACCAACACCTCAGTACCATCGAGGCCTCGGTCCCACCGAATTGTAATGTAACACATTTATACCAAGCATTCAAACCAATCAAATATTACACACCACAAACAACTAGTTCACACCACAAAGACAATAGTACATACAAACTATTATGACATGCATACAACCCCTAACTACACAGTGAGAGAACTCACCTCGAATGCGCGCCCAGCTTAACAACACAATTCAAGCTCCACAATTACGGTCACTTCCCAGCACCTAAACGCATGTTAAAACGTGTCAATACGAGACCCGGACCCTATGGCACGACACACGCTTAAACCGTCACTAAAACTATCTTCCGTTCACCCAAAACAGGTCTGTTCGGGACCTGTTTCGACCCCTTTAAACCCAGAAAAATCCCAATATTATTTCATGACCAGAAAGTCCTCTGAGTTAGTGTTCCAAGGACATATTATATGCCTCCTAACGATTTTTCTACAATTTACTACGGATTTTACAAAAACAGATTCCGGAACAGCGAAAATTCAGCACCCTTCAGTATAAAACGACAAATCGACCCATGCTACGTCCCGAACTGGGTTTTGCACGAAACGCAGAAAAGTTTCTAGACTCAAAAAGGGAACTTTTGACACCGATTTCACCCCAAACCGAGTTACGAGCAGAAAGTTATTACCATGACAAAACAGTGGCAGATTACAACACTGTCGGTTTACCGACCTGCTGTAAAAACAGAAGTTTTCCGCCTAGCTAGGGGCCGAACCAGCCTTTCGCTAAAACACGAAAAACGTGCCCGACACAGAATGTGAACCGTGGACACCAGAATCGCCTCAAACTGTGTTACGACGAGAAAGTTATGGCCGAAATACGAACTGGACAGAAAACTAATTTTCACATAAAATGACGAAACACCGAACTTGCGACCACTTTTTCGCCCAGCTAGAGACCGAACCAGTTTTCCGCTAAAACACGGAAAACGTGCTCGACCCTGAACTTGAACCGTGGGCGCCAGTTTCGGCTCAAACGGAGTTACGACGGAAAAGTTATTGCCGACACAAAACAGGGGCTGAACCATATTTTCGCATAAAAAGTGATTTTAGAACCGACGGTTTAAACTATTCGGCTTAACGATTAAGTCACGGGTTAAGGGCTCTATAGTGACAAAGGTCAGGTCACGACCACGCGCCACCCACTGCCATCTCCGGCAGTGGTGGTCGCCGGTGGCGACCGACGGCGGCCAGCGGCGGCCGGCGGTGGTTTTTCGATTACGATCGCACGAGACAACAACCCGACCATTCTCCCTCTCTCTCTCGACCAGCCTCACGCACACGCATCCACAACGGCAGCCACGGCCGTCCATCCACGACCGCCACAGCGGCGGCGAACGGCGGCGGCGACGGGAACAAGAAGGAAACAAAACAAAACAGATGAGGTGATTACCTTACGACGACGCCACGTAACCGCACTCGATCCTCCCTCCCTCGAAACTCCGGCGAACAGCAGGAGGTGGTGACTGCGACTTCCGGCGGTCTCTCTCTCTCTTTTTCCGGCGACTGCAGATCTCACTCTTTCTCGCTTTCTCGATAAAACTCACGGCCTCACAAGGAAATAAGAATGGCCGTAGGGTTTTGTGGAATTCGTTTGGGATTGCTTGGCTAACAAGGAAAATAAGAAAACAAAGGGTGTTGAGGCCGTATAAAAAATAACGAGAAGAAGAAGGGGCTCGGCTGCATGGGCCGAGTCCATGCTTAAGGTTCACCAAAAAGACGGAAAGGCCCCTAGACTTCTAAGAACATCTCAAACTACCCAAAAGTGCAACCAAAATTCGCAATAAGTCCATTTCGACATCAACCGATAACCAAAACTATTAAAAGGTGGACATTTTAAATAATTAAAAAAAAATTAATAATAAACGCACCGGTACACGGGCTTTACAATCATTCTAAAGGATCAATTCTCAGTGATCTTTACTTGCTTTCTAGTAGTTAATTCATCTTGTTGTTTCCTAAAAACTTGAAGAGTTGTAGCATTTACTTCCATGTAGTTGTAATTGTAATTTCCGCCCACAGTGAGTTACTGTGGGCATCGTTTTAAAGTTATGCAAGTAACTTTTTATGTATTCTCTTCATCTTATTATGTCTTTCTTTTTAATTATTAGCTAAGCACCATTGGGTGTGGGTGTGAACAAACTTGAGACTAGTAGGCAACACTTGGGTGTGGCCATTTGTTACTAACTCTCGAGATTGGTCACTTGAGTCGAGACTTAAACTCAACGCGGATAAGCCGATCACATTGATGTGTTAATATTAGATCTTAGACCTCGAGAGGGGCGGATTCGAAATACGGCTTAAGTGATGCACAAAGATTTGAGAGAGTCTTTGATAACCACGTCGAGAGGCGGGTTTTGTATGATTTATTAAGGTTCAAATGCCGGTCGAGATTTATATCACAAAGAGATTTAGGTGTAAATCTCCATATTGGTAGAACTTGACGTTTAGAGTCAAACTTAATTAAATCGGCAAGATCGGGAGTCGGTAACAATGGACACTTTATGGAAACTTTGTAGGACCGGTTTATAAATCGCATCATTTCGAGAGATCGGGCTTTTTATGACTTTTCGTGCTACAAAGCAACTAACCATCTTGTTACTACAAAAATCTCAAGGAAACTTACACCCATACCCATTTTAGTTATTTGTTTATTATGTAGGATGTGGTTCACCACCCCACATGTGCATCTTCAACCAGAGTCCCGGACACACATTCCGGATTCCGGTACTTTCCCGGACTCTCTTCTGGATTTCGGTAACTTCCGGACTCGCCTCCGGATTCCGGTAACTTCCGGTCTTTCCTCCGGATTCCGGTAACTTCCGGATTCTACATTGATTTTCCGGAAACCTCTTCCGGACGACAACCAGGTTCCGGAAAAATGGGGTTTTATCGCATTGCTAACCCTCAATACACCAAACGCTTCGACTCAAAATTCCTTTAAGTCCCGACAAGCAAGGGATCAATGTTACTACCATTTAGCGAGCTAAAACATTCGATCTCCCCTACCGATTTGATTGGGACAGAACACATTGTTTGCTTTTTATCAGACAAATGATCACTCGAAACCCAAACCCCCACCAATTAAAATCCACATCAAGATTCCAATTGTTACTCACAGATTAATGGGTTAAGGATAAGGAATTTACCTTCAGGGAGATGATGATCGCACCCCAAGCTTCGATTCTCCAATATCCTCTTCAAGATAGCAAGGTCTGCTCCACACCAAGCTTCACACACACAGCCACCAATACTGAAGAATGAAATGAGAAATTTTAGGGGTTTTAACCCTATTTCGTATATTCTCACAATTGCCACCCAAGTTTCATTCTTTATACAACACACACCAAAGTACCATATTTACTAAACAGGCCCGGATGTCACAATTTCTAAGGTCAAGAGTTGATCACTTCGTTCAACTTTTTACAGACTTTTGGGTTTTGATTAGAATTAGGCTAAAATTGGAGGTTAATTAGAAAATACTTGGGGGGGGGGGTCACAGTACATATATGCTTAAAAATATAAAGTTCATAATACAAAGATCAGTTCAAATTTGGTGATTTTAAGGGGGTCAACTGACCCCCCAAACTAAAGCCTACGTCTGCCCCTGGGATCACGTCACCAAGTAAGCATGATAAGTATCGAAATTCTTATTCGGGAGGAAAAAGGCTCTTGCCCGGTAGCGTTTATGAATTCGTTAACCGAGAATGTTACCCGATAAAGTTAGTAAGTGTAATGACTTTTTTAACCACTTGAGTTGTGGCGCACTGGTTAACCCTTTGGATAATGGAGGTTCACCTACCATGACTCCAGACCGTTGGTTGTTGCCAAGGAAGTAATCGGTGCACATAAGTTGGCACGAAAAACTACAGTTACAAAAAAAGTGATTATTTTTGTCGAAACACTTAATCGGTAAATGTTTAACAAACAACTCTTAAGTAAACATATGATATTTAAATATCATATGATCAATGCTTGAAAGAAATTTTATTTTTGTAAGAAATATTAATAGTAGAACAAAAATGCATTAAAATGCAACAAAATTTGTTTTTATTCCTATTTAATATAACAAAAGTATTTTTATTCAATGTAAAGTAGTTTTAAAAATTCCCTATTTAATGTAACACTTGTTGGCATAAATGTCAAATTTATTATCCATTTAGCCAAAAAACCAATAACACAATGATATCCAATAACCTAACTTTCATAGAAATTTAGGGTTTCAATCTCATCAAAAATGACATATGTGTATAAATTTCACTTTTTGTATATAAATTATATACAAGAGTAATTTAAAAAAAAATCATAATTTTTTTATAAATCATACCCACGTCATCACATTACAAGATCAAAATGTTATCCATAAAAATTGGTATAAAAAAGTTAAGACTTCATTAAATTAAATAAAAAATGTTAAAATAAATCAAAGATATAATTACCTTGGTTTTTAAAGTTTCATCAAGGTTTTGTCTAGACTACATTCTTGACAAGTTACAACCATCTTAGGCTAAGGCAGTGTTTGGCAAAACAAAAACTAGCTTATAAACTAGCTTTTTTTCTAGGTATATGTTCGGATGACCATAACTAGCTTATAAGCTAGCTTTTTGAAACGCTACTTGAAGTAAATTTTCAATAGTTTTTTATGAATATTCCAATATTACCCTTATTAATATCAATTATTATTTATTAACTATTATTATAAATAAATATTAATTTTTTATATTTAATAATTATTAATTAATAAATATTGATTAATATTAACTGAAAATTATTAAATTAAATTTTAATTATACATTAATATTAATTTTTATTTATTTAGAGTTATTGGTAATCATATAAATTATTTTTATTTATTTTTTAATATCAATCAATATATTTTAATTATCAATTACTATTTATCTTTTCAATTATTATTTGATAATTTTTTTCATAAATAATTTTTTTTTCTAAAAACTTGTTTTAACAAATTCAAAATTTATAATATATATAGTAATAAATTTAAATTCTTTTAATTAACATGTTATGTTATTTAATTTTTTTACTAAATTGGTTGTATTATATTGCTATAAATTTGTTTTAATTATATAATTAAATATTGTAATTGATAATTTATTGAAAATGCCATTTTTGATCATTTTACATATTTATAAGCTAGTTTTGCCAAACATGACTTCTTCACCAGCTAGCTTATCAGCTAATAACTAGCTTATCAGTCAACAGCTAGCTTATCAGCTAGTTTAACCTGGTCATGTGATGCTAGTGTCTGGACTCGAACCCAAGGTGGGTGAGATACTACACCACATATCCCTAGGTTTTTGCCAACACTTCACCACCCTTGTAGATTAAATAACTTGTTATGGTGCGTTATGACACCCAAGCTTGGCTTAATCGCCGCGTCAACCACTTTGACTACAGTCTAACACACACAAGTATATATACACATATACATATATGTATACAAACGTCGTGACCTTACTGTAATTCGTAAGGCTAGACCTCGTCGCAATATCACGCCTCATGTAGAACCTTGAAATAAATAAGAACTAAATAAAATTATATCATATCTCCACTCGTTCTAAAATAAATGTCGACTATAGAAATAACATACAATTTTAAACAACTATAATTATTACACATTTAGGTGATTAAATAACAATGTTACACCTAATTAATTTATCTCTTTTTATGACTTTTTATATATTTTATAAATTAATGGTAGATCGAAGAAGTAAGAAGTTGATTACATATTTCTGAAAGCACACTCATTTTAAAATAAATATAAATTAAACCATGAATAATTGTTTTAAACTTTTAATGGAGAAATAACATAACTTTATTGGGTTGGTATAGGAGGGGGCGGAGACGGAGCAAAAGTCTGTGGGGGACCTAGGAGTGTTTATTAGAGTCAAGTCAATAAAAAAATAGACAAGATTTGTACCCTCAAGTACAACCACACCTCCACTTATATCATTTTAACTAACATTCTCTTTTTTATTTCAAAAAAAAAACTAACATTCTCTTTATCACGCTTTGACTTGTATACCAAATGGTTGCCAAAAATTTGTGCCTATTTCGGATCCAGAAACCATGTTGGGTTCAGGCTTCAATCAGAAAATTCGTTTTTGGGTTTATGTTGTCCTCTGTTGGAGCTTTATTCTAATAGATAATGGTGTTGGAATGAATAAGAAATTAATCACCAAAATATTGAATTTAAGATGAATATTAGGAATTTTTTACATTTGTCTCGTGTAGGTGGGATAAGGAAAAGAAATTGAGTTTATTTATTGATTGTTAATTGAAAGAATTAACCCGTTGTAGTTAGAAGAAGACTTCTTTTATGGTTTGAATGGGGTTGTAAAGTTGTACTGAATTAGTTTTATATTAAGTTTTTTCAATTTTCAGAAAAATTTATTTTTGTAAATCCAACCAATGAAATTATCCTTTATGGAAAATCGGTTTGATTCCGCAAAAGTAGGACTTTCTCTGCATGAGATATACAAAATCCACATGTATAAAAGCAAAAACACTCGGTCTTCCCTCACTTTACTGTTGTAAGTGACGATGGTGAAGAAATGTTGAGCGAAACAATCTTCCTCTGAAAGATGAGTGCATGGGCTAAAGAAGTAATGTAGGAGGGTGACTGATCTTGACCACTGCTCTTCGTACTCAAACAACAGATGATGTGTGTGAAGAAGAAGTTCCACACACCACCCATGTGTTTTCGTAGAAGAGTACTAGGTCCTTTGGCAATAGAAGTAGGACAGTAGTTGAGAGATTTGACGACGTCTTCAAGTGCAGTTTCAATGTGGAATTCATCATACTCGGGGAAAGAAGGTAGTCTTAGAGCATCACGTACATCTTCGACCCCAAAGGTGAGGTCAGGTGAGCCAAAATTGTCCAATGAGCACCTTGCTCATCATGGGGTTGCACGTAAAAGCATGGAGAAGAGGTGATAGAGTGAGGAAGGAAGAAACAAAGGTAAATTCTTTGTGATTGGGGTCAACTTCAAAACGAGCCACATGGTTGCATGGATTGAACTAGAGATCTTCAAAGCAAGTTGGAGCACTCTTGGAGGTTTGGTGAACCTTGGGAATTTTCACGGATGTGGAAGAGCACATTGATAGAAAGAGTTGTAGGTGAGAGAGAGAAAAAAAGAGGAATGGTGAGGACAAGTTGCAGGTGTGCGTAAAAGGAATAATGAGGAAGAAGGATGGTTTAAATAGTGAGGGAAGTTGAGGAGGCGGGAACGGTTTCTAGGTTTAAAAAAACAGAACTAAAACAAAATAAATAAAAGGGGTAATGATGACAGGGGATAATAAACGGCCGAAAGTTGGTTTAAGAGAAATGGGGAAGTGGAAGGGTCAAATCTAGGTGACTGGCACACGAAGTAGGTATTACGTGAGCATCGAAAAGCGTAACGGAAAAGCTACAAAAATCGGAGAAGTGAGTGACCAAATACATACCTTTATGGAATCGGTGAAGGATTGCCACCGATTTGGTACTATATAGAATCGGTGAAGGAGTGCGACCGATTTTGAGATGTGATATAGACGAGGATTGAAGAATTTTGTGAAAGATGATCCGTGACATCGGTGACTTCCGTTATTTCATTGATTTCGGTGAGATGAGTGCCAAAGCACGACTTCGGTGAATTTGGTGAGATTTGGGACCAAGTTCAAGGTGTCGGTGATATCAGTGGTACCTGGTTGCAGAAATTAAGATTTCGGTGATTCGATAAGTTCGGTCATTTTGGTGACTTCGATTATATATATATATATATATATATATATATATATATATACATAGAGGCCCACTATTTTGTAAACATTTTTTCGTGTAAACTTTGGATTTCATAGGTTTTGTTGATGAAATTGCTTCACGAAATTGTTTATTTTGATGAAATTGTTTCATATCATTCATTTCTTAATGAAATTGTTTCATATATTTGTGTTTTTTATTTAGTTTCATATATTTTTTCATTTCTATGAAATTGTTTCATATATTTTCTCAGTTTGATGAAACTTTGTCGTTTTTACATAAAAAACACAAATATATGAAACAATTTCATCAAGAAATGAATGATATGAAACACTTTTATCAAAATAAACAATTCCATGAAACAATTTCATCAAAAAACCTATGAAATCCAAAGTTTACAAAGTTTACACACATTTAGAGGTTTACAATTTATTATCCATCTATATACATCTATATACATATACATATACATCTATATATATATATATATATATCTTTTTCATATATCTAAACATAACATCCTAAGTTCTCCAATCAGAAAATTGAACCTTGCTTCATCAAGGGGTTTGGTGAATAAATCTGCTAGTTGAAGATCGGTAGGAATGAAATGCAGCTCTATGTCACCTTTGGAGATGTGGTCCCTGATGAAATGATATCTGGTGTCTATATGTTTTGACCTGGAGTGGAGAACTGGGTTATTTGCAATAGAAATTGTACTTGAGTTGTCACATAGCATGGGTACTGGAGAGTAGATTTGATTGTAGTCCCTTAGTTGATTCTTCATCCATAAAATTTGAGCATAGCAGCAACATATTCGGCTTCAGCAGTGGAAGTTGAAACTGAATTTTGTTTCTTACCGGACCAACTGACCAACTTGCCACCGAGAAGTTGACAGCTTTCTATGGTTCTCTTTCTATCAACTTTTGAACCTGCATAGTCAGAATCTGAATACCTAATTAGATCAAAGCCTGAGTCTTTGGGATACCAAAGACCCAGATGTAAGGTACCTTTTAGGTACCTGAAAATGTGTTTAAAAGCGTCCAAACATGATTTTTTAGGATTGGCGTGATATCGTGCATAAACACATGTAGCGAACATAATATCGGGTCTACTAACAGTAAGGTAGAGAAGGGACCCAATCATACCTCGATAATTCGTTACATAAATGGATTGACCATCCGGATCAACATGAATTTTCAAAGGTGGTGCCATAAGAGTTTTCATGGGAGAGCAGTTGTCAAACTTAAACTTTTTAAGAAGGTCACGAATATATTTGCTTTGATTGATGAAAATTCCTTCAGAAGTTTGTTTGACCAGAAGGCCTAAGAAAAATGTGAGCTCTCCCATCATGCTCATCTCATATTGACTTTTCATGAGAAAAGCAAACTCATCACATAGTGATTCATCGTGGCACCAAAGATGATGTCATCCATATAAATTTGAACAAGGATAAGATTACCTGAAGTTTACTTGATGAACAAGGTATTGTCAATTTTACCTCTTGAGAAAGCATTTTTCAGAAGGAATGCAGCAAGAGTGTCATACCAGGCATGAGGGGTCTGTTTGAGACCATAGAGAGTGTTGGTCCCGAAGGGTTATACAAGTTTATAGAAGGGGGGGGGGGTGAATACAAACACACGATTTTTACTTTCTAAATTGTTTAAAGTGATCCTATCAGCTACTCAGGTTCTTTCTTGACGAGATCATCAAGAGTGTCAGTCTCTGGAACCATCCAATCAGGGATACTGATTTCCCGATCCCTTCTTTTCTTGGCTTCGTGGTAGATTTGGGGTTTCAAGAGTTGTTAGCTTTAATTAGCCCCTAATTTATATGAATGTTTTATAAAGAAAGTATTGTATGGGCTTTATAATTAGATTTATGTTATCTTTGTAATTAGCCGTATGGGCTTAAGCCTTTTGTGTAAATGGGCCCTATATAAAGGTGTCCATAGGCTTATTTTAGGTTAAGTGAGAAATCTGGAGAGTTCACAATTTACACACACAGACTAGTTTCTTATGAGAGTCGATTTCACGTTTAGTGTGGTGTTCTTCCAATTTCCCCTCCATACCTTGAATCAATGAATATGAGATATGATTTCTATGAGTATTGTTCTTAATTTCTATCTTATCTCTACTTTCTCTATGGATTTTATCTTCTATTGTTTGTATGTCCTAAAATGGGATCAACAATTGGTATCAGAGCCGATTGAAGAAACTTTTCTTCAAAATCGGTCATCTATGGCAACAATAGAAGTTATTAGATGATTTATTTGTTGTTTTGGTGCTTAGATTGATTCAATCACATGAGCCTAAACACAAACATCATTCTAATGGTTTATTTTCTGTTTTTGTGCTTTTTAGAAAACCATTTCTTCATTTAAATGAGATTTGGATGATCTTTCATAGAAAACTTTATTGTTTCTTTACAAAATCTGATTATGCACACCACATGTTTGATGAAATGTCTAAGGGAAGATTTGGTTCTGGTTGGATCAAATCTGATCAGATTTAATACATGTGTGTGTTTTGATTCTTTCTCATTCATTGGTCTTATTTGCTAAGCACTAAGTAGATGGTTGATCTATGATCTCATCCTTGTGTGTACTTTAGTCCATAGCATTTTTTTTGGCATCTTGGTAGTAAGGTTGTTGATCTTTGATATGACCTTTATTTAAATCCAAGATTGGACTCTCTTTGATCCAGATTTTGTTTATATTCCGTTGCTCATAATCATTTAAATGAAAAAGCAAAATCATTTGAGTCTTGGAAAATATTGTTTTAGAAAGATTTGGTGTTGTGTTACATGTTCAAAGTCAGATCTGAAACTATTTTTGGATCTTTGATTGCTTAAACTTAACTTTCTGAAGTGATCAATCAAAAATTTAATTTTTTGCAATCTTTGTTCTAAGAAGAATTATGGAGATCGATTTTGCTTCTACATCAAGTTGATTTGAAGTCGTGATGTCCGTTCGATGTGTAACAGAAAAAGCTTAATCAAACAACAATTTGCTGCTGTTTGTTGGATTTAAAACAGAAAAAGGCTGAAGTTTGGTTCTATATTAGTGCTGTCAAAACAGGAAGTTGCTGTAAAAAACAAGTTGTTGTCAAAACTATTGTCAAAATGGTTGTTTGTGCTATCAAATAGCTGCTGTTAAGCTGTCCAAAAAGTTGCTGTTAAGCTGTCCAATAGCTGCTGTTAAGCTGTCCAAAAAGTTGCTGTTAAGCTGTCCAAAAGCTGCTGTTAAGTTGTCCAAAAAGCTGCTGTTAAGCTGTCCAAAAAGATGCTGTTAAGCTGTCCAAAAAGGCTGCTGTATGGTTGTTGTCAAGTTGATTAAGCTGCTGCAGAAGACTATCCAGAAGTTACACATTTAAGAGGTTGCACACTTGCGCATAAGTTGTTGTCCGGATCAAGCAGCTAATTAAGTTGTTGTTTGCTGTTTTACTGCTGTCAAAAGAATGTTTCATCAGAGAGATCAAATCAGAAAGCTGTTGTGAAGAGGTTAAAACTATACAGAGGTTGTCCATTCAAGCTTGGAATAGCAGAGGCCATCTAAAATTAAAAAAAAAATTTCAACAAATGTAAGAGTTAGATCGCTGATGTGTGAAGTAGCTGTCTAAGAAAAGCTAACAGAGGCAATTCACAGAGCCTCTGAGCAAATTCACAGAGCCTCTGTGATTTCTCAGAGGCTGTCAAAAGAAAGATCAATGGAGATTGGACAAGTTGTGGCAGATAACAAGAAGATGTGCGCAGGTGCACATGAGCAGAATTCGAAATCTGCAACTTAAGGCTTAGAGGCAGCAGAGGGTCTGGATCACTTCATGGAAAAGCAACTTATTCCGAAATTCAGTTAAGGATACTACAGAAGTAACATTTCAGATGCATAGTTACACCAGAAGATGTTCACAGAAGTGTTTTAAGAAGTTGACATCACAGAGCCTCTGTGAAGTCGCATAGAGCCTCTGTCCTCACAAAGAGGTTGTCCAAGTGCAGAGTTCGATCAGAAGCAGACCAGTCGCTGCTGTATTGTTTTTTTTAAGGTGCAGAAGTAGATCACAGGAAGCCTGATGCTTGGAAAGTTGTTAAGCCGCCGCTGTATGAAACAATCTGCGCAGACACTCTGTGGGTGTCCAGAAGCTCTGCGTAGACACTACAGATATATAAAGCTGCTGTCCAGAATGAAAACAATGCAGAAGGATGATGCTGACAGATTAAGCTACTGCCCAGCAGAGCTTAATCATTAAGTTGTTGTGTAGATTCTTGATATGTGCTGTCCAGAAGCAACTTTCAAGAAGCTTCTGTTGTTGGGCTTAACACAGAAGCTGCAATTTCAGTTTTCAAGACCACAGAAGCTGTTGTGTTTCATATTTTTCATACATATCTATCGAAAGTTGTCCATTCAAAGTACTTTTCAAGTGTGCAAATCACAGAGGACTCTGAGGGTCTAGAAAAATCACAGAAGCAGCCGAACGCAGAGATTAACCACAAAAGCTCCGTGAAGTTGTCCAGAGCCTCTGTGGCTATACAATCTTCCATCCAGATCTGTCCTAACGAAGTGTGCAGCAGATTCTGAACCTTCAGAGGTCAATCGTTGCTATACAGAAGCAAAGACCAGAAGGGACCAGAGGTAGACCCGAGCATGTACATCAGAAGTTGCTGGTCCAGAGGTCACGATAAGCCAGAAGCCCATAGCCCGGATTTTTTGAATTTTCTAACAGCTTTACGCAGTTTCAGAAACACGTGCACAACTTTTTAGTCGGTGCTCCGATTCGCATGATTCCAGTTGCGTTGAATTCCTAAGACACAGATGAAACGTTTTCATGTTTTGAGTTTGATCTGAATCAATGTGCTTATTGGTCAGAATCTGTGTCAAAGTTAGTGGATATTTGCTGGATCAAAAGCATCGCATTTCACTCGTTCTTTTTCCGCTTTCAAGAACGGTGTTCTCTCAACGGTTCTTCATGGTGTCAAGCTACATTTGTCACATTTTAATTGTCACTCCCTCCTCTGTTATTCATGTTTAAAGCTCGGTACTGAATGCTTACTCAACGGGATCTTTTAGAGTCAAATTTTCTGTTTTATGACCGTTCTGCGCAGCTGAGGGAAAACTTACACAACTCACTTGTTTTTCATCCAAAATGGATGAATCATAGCTCGTTGGAATGCTAAGAGGCTGGAGTTCATTATACATGTTTTATGTTTTCTTTCAATCAGTCTCCATGATGGTCAAAAACGATGGTGAAGTTGAGACATGAAAGCTGGACAGAAAGTGTTATTTATCTCGGTCTTTCAAGAAGATGAGCCTACATTTGAGGGGGAGCTCGTGATGCTTTGAAGACTTGAAGAACGGAACACCAAATGTTCTAAAGAAAGCAAGGGGGAGACTATAAGATGATGCTTTCTTTATAAAACATTAGGGGGAGATTGTTAGCTTTAATTAGCCCCTAATTTATATGAATGTTTTATAAAGAAATTATTGTATGGGCTTTATAATTAGATTTATGTTATCTTTGTAATTAGCCTTATGGGCTTAAGCCTTTTGTGTAGAGGTTTTAGGGAGTGGAGAACCGAGATAGAGAAGGGATAGAGGAGGGATGCAGTGTAAGGGAATAAAGTGTATGTTACCTGACAAACTGGCTTCCTAAAGAGAATAGCCAAGTTGTCTTCAGATGAAACACCTTTGTTCTTGCCTTTGTCAGCTTCAGACGCTGCAGGCTTTTTGGTGGTCCCCTCCCCTGAAGGTTCGTTTAGAACTACCCCTTTTTGAGCAGGGGCTCTTTTGATTGGCTGGACGAAGAAATCAACATCATCATCATCGTCATCATCATCGTCATTTTTAGGAGATGATGATGGTTCATCATCAGCGATGTCGATGTCTTCATCGTCTTCAGCTTCGTCTTTAGATTCTTCCTCATTAGCGTAGGGTTCTGTGAAATCAGCTTCAGCTTCGAGTTGCTCCTCCTCAAATTCAGAAGGAGGTTTCTCGGTTCCCTCAGGGTTTTCAACTCCCTGAGGTTTATCAGCAGCATCAGAAATAATACCCTCCCCCTCAGAGTTATGGGGAAGGTCTTCTTGATTTTTCTTCTCCCCCTCGACATTATGGGGAAGGTCTTGATCCTTCTCCCCCGCTTCCTCATGATGGATGGGGGAGGAAACAGAAGCAACAGCAGCAGCAGCAGTTTTCGGTCACTGTCTTCTAGGCCAGTGATCCCCATGAAGGATTCAATCACTGCTATTATGTCTTCAAGGCCAGAAATAGCAGGATTGATCTGTTGAAGATTCTCTCGATCAGCCTGAGTGAAGTGGGATGGAGTACAAGTTGGTGCATTCAGGCGATCAAGAATCTGCTATAGAAGAGTCTTGACATTGCTTACTTCTGTCTTGACTGTAGAGACCTCTCCCTTAAGACTACCAACCTCTATCTTCAATGATGTGACTTCATTAGACAGGGTGGTGAAGTTTGTGGAGAGGGTGCTGTTGGTGAAGTTGAGATTGTTGATGGAGGTGGAGTTTTCAGCAAGAGTAGTAGCAAAGTTTCCAATGCTACCTTCCACCTTCTCCAGATCAGCACTGGAGGCTTTGCCTTTGACCTCTGTGGTCAGCTTTTTGAGATCCTCTCCAGCGTTTGTAACCGCTGTAGAGTTTGTAGATAGAGTTGTGGTGAGAGATTCCACCTTTGTTGACAGATCTTGGAGCGATGTGTTGATGTCCCCCAAATTAAGACATGTAACAGTTAACAACTTATGAACAAAGGAAAGCTCCGAAGTTTAGGATTTTGAGAGAGGAGTGTTTAGGACGTTGTGTATACCAACGGGATAGTTGATGATGTCCTCGAAATCTTGATGACCTGTAAATGTTTCCATGTCGTCTTCCAGAGAGCCTTTACGCTGAGAAGTGCCCACAAATCCTGTGTTTGTATCCATCATCCTCTTTAAAGTGTCAGCGGATGTATCTTAGAGGATGATGTTTGTTGCAGACAATGGGGAGAAAATAGGTGGAGTGTCCAAAGAGAGAGTGGGAGGAGTGATGGTTGAGAAGAGGGTTTTGGAAGCAGGTTCAGCGTTAGATCCGCTGAGAAATACTTCTTCAGTCCTTAGAGAGTCTGAAGGAGGGGGGGTTCAGTTCCAGGTTAATAACCTCAGCGTTTAGAGACGCTGAAGTCGGTATGGAAGGGGTGGCTTGATCAGCTGTGGCAGAGCGTACCACAGAACTATCCAGCGGCTCTTGTACAGAAAGAGTCGTGGAGTCTTCAGCCTGTGAAGGCTTGGGGGGTTGCTCCTTGGTTTTCTTGATCCTTTGAGTATCAAGAGGGGATGTAGAGGGTTTCCTTTTCTTGGAAGGAGTGGAGGTTGCAGTGTGGGTATCAGCGGTTGGGATTACCGCTGAGGTAGCCGCAGATGTAGAAGAAGTGGGGGGATTGAGAACATATAAGATAGTAGAAAGACGTACCTCGTTTGGCATGGGGGTGAACTCGAGGATCTTGGTACCAAACTGTGAGAGCTTCAGGTCGCCCACCTTCGAGTATTTGTCCCCGAGTCCCTGTAGGAAGAAAGCGCTGAGGAATCGAGGATATGGAACAGTCTTTTGTCTTTTGGATTCCTCGACTCTCTGAATCATGTCGTCAAAGATGATTTTACCCCAGTCGATGTGTAGGCCCTTTAGCAGTGCATACCCCATAGGCTGCTGGGGTTGGGAAGCTTGGTCAGAAGAACCAACTTTAGCTGTCATGCAGCTTATCAGATGAGCGAAGATGAAGTTCATCTCGCTGGGCATCTTCGATTTCTTGATGGCAGTCAGCTTCTTCTCAGGGAGTTCATCTCTCCCTGTTTCCCATACATACTTCATTGCATCAAAGAATGCAGTGATGGCGTCTCTGTCAGTGGGGTTTTTGGGATTCGGTAGAGGGATAAAGCGTTTTTCTTTTGTAGCGGCGGGGAGGTTTATGGCACACCTGATATTACCAGGCGTGATCAAAGAATGCAATGATGGCGTCTTTGTCAGTGTCAAAAAGGATGACTTCGATTTCCTTTTTTAGGTCTTTCTTGGAGGTGATCATAGCTCGTCGGGCAATCCACCTGAACTGAGCAAGTAAGTGTCTATTGGCTGGAGGAGTGACGGTCAGAGCTGTGGAGAGAGGGCATGTCTTGAGAAAGTTCACAGCATCATCTAGGTGTGTGATGTGCTTTCTCTGAGGGAAGTTAAAGAGGGTATAAGGGTTGTTGCCGTGAAAGTTGATTTCCTCGTATTTGAAACGAACTTGAGGAGCAGGGGTGAGTGCAGTCTTTGTAGAAGCAGTAGACTGAGTTTGAGGAGCTTCAGTGGATGATGTCATTTCTGTTTATATAATATAAGAATGCAGAATATGAACAGAAGTTCTTAAAGTGGATAAAATATCCAAAATAAGGGTTTTTAGGGTTTTGTAATTTCTATTTAGAAAAAGAAATAGAAATTAGGGTTTTTCTAGTTTTGAACAAAAATACAAAATCTAGTGAATGTCTTATTTTCCAGTTTCCTTTTAAAGAAAGGATTCTGGAAAACATATGAAGATACAAGTTTAAGATTTTTGTTTTAAACTTGAAGAACAACCATGAAGATTGTGTTCATAAAATCATGAAGAGAAAATGATTTCATTTTAGGAAAGTTCTTTTGTTTGATCTTTTAAAAACAATAATAAGATCAGAAACAAGTTTATTAGTTGCAATGTAAAAGAAATATTAACCTGTGATGTTGAAGAAGATGAAGATGAACAGGTTCTTGAGTTAATATTTTGAATGCAACAGAGATTTCTTGCTTTCAAGGAGATGAAGTTCGCGTAAAAGATAAAAATATAAACGCAATGGGTTTATATAGTGAGAGTAGAGAGAGAAAAACTATGAGCGGGAAAGGTTTTCATGATGACACAGACACGTCCCTTGAATTTGATTGGACAAGGAAGTCGAAACGGGCGAACGTGTAAGAGAAAACGTGCCATAGTTTATCCGTTTGATGACGTCACAAACGTCCTTTCATATTTTAGGGTGTCTCTGAGGATTTTGAAAACTCAGGGACATTTTTAAAACATGAAGCACTGAATAGAAGTATCAGTGTTAGTTTTAGAAATTTCAAAGTGTAACGTCCCAAAAATTACAATAAATTTAAACTTTTAAAAATACCATTTTAATTAAATAAACCACAAGTGTTTAAATCCAAATAAACGTTTTATCCAAAACCTCGTTAAGTTAAACAACCAACTCAATTAAAACAGCGGAAAGTATAATAATTCTAAACATAGAGTCTCAAAATAAATAATGGTGAAAGTCTCTTCAACGCGGTAGTGTGTACCGTCACGCCTTACTGCCACTCGTACCTGAAACAGTAATTTATAGGGGAAGGGTAAGCACGAAGCTTAGTGAATTCAAACACATACACATAATTGCTATCATATAGACACTACTCCAATCAGCAGATAGAGGTAAGCAACCAATACATACCAGTATAAAAATATATCATAAACAAGCAAACTCATGCAAGAATATCTGTGTATGCATCCATCGGTCTCCCCGAATTCATACGACACCCGTGTACGTATTCCTCAGTCTCCCCGAGTTCATACCACACCCGTGTACGTATTCCTCGGTCTCCCCGAGTTCTCGGTCTCCCCGAGTTTATACGACACTCAAGGTCTCATACTAGATACTAACTCAGCCTAGTACTACACACAAACAAATCAGCTAACACACACACAGACTACAGTAGTGCACATATAATCTCTATCCTACGCAGTGAGTGAACTCACCTCGAAAAGCAATGTGGAACTCCACGGACGGCAACAAGAACCCGCCAACTCCAACTCACTTCTTTCCACCTAAAGAGGTGTTATAAAGAGTCAATACGTATCCCCAACCCGAAAATACAACTATAAGTCTAATTGTGCATTTTCCGGTTTTTGGTCTAAAATTGCAGGTCTATTCGTGACCTGTTTAGCCCCCCTTAAACCCACCAAACCAGAAATATAATTCAATAATTTTAAAGTTCTATGTCTTAGCGTTCCAGGGACATATCGCATGCGTTCATCCGAGGTCCCTACTATTTTATATGAATTTTACAAAACAGACTACCCGAACAGTGAAATCCGGACCAGTCTGCACTAACTGCTAATTTGGACCTAGCTAGAAGCCTTATTAATTTTTCTGTAAAACATATGAAACATACTAGACACAATTTGTGAGATTTGAGCACTATGGATTTTACAAAACATGGACAAATTAGGCATTTTCACATAAAATGATAACTTTGGTTTCTCGGTTTAGGGTTTCACGTTTAGGATTAGGATTAGGGTTTAGGCAACTAATGGCTGGGATAAAATAAGTACCACCCACTGCCACCCTAGGCAGTGGTGGTCGGCGGCGGCGTGGAGGTGGCAGCCACCACCGGCGGTGGTGGTGGTTCGATACCAAAATCCGGTGAGGCAACGGGATGAACTAACCATCCTATCTCGGCCACACACACACCCACGCATAACCAAACAGCCGCAAACCCGCCAACACAGCCACCGAACTGGTGGTGCACGGCGGCAGCACACCGACGGCAGCCATGGCTGCGGCGGCGGTGGTGGCTTCGTGGTGATTTGACGACGACGAAGGAGAAGGCAAGACGAAAATGAGAGCTTACCTTTCGAGAAGAACGCAACAGCAAACACACGATATCCCGACTCCCTTCGCGTCCCGATCGCCGGCTCCCTCTCTCTCTCTCTCTCTCTCGCTACTCTTCTCTCTCTCTCCGGCAGCGGCTAGCGGCGGCGGCTTGGCGGTCTTGTGGTGGCTCGGCGGTGACAGCAAAAGGAAAAGGGGGACGAGGGCGGCACTTAGGGTTTTGGGGTTGTTTCTTGCGTGAGACTCCAAACGAAAACACAAGGGGATGGGGTCGGTTCTTATGGGCCGATCCCATGCAACTTCATGCCAAAAATTACATTTTTAGTCCTTGACTTCCAAAGCTAAATCATTTTTACCACTTAAGTTAGGATTTTACCAATTAAACCAATTATCACAAAACTAATTCATTTTTGGTCCTTGCCGCCTAATCCCGATAAAAAAAACGTTCGGAGAAAAATTAAATTAATAAAATAAATCATACCGGGATACGGGCTTTACACAAAGTATCACTGAAAGGAAGATATATTTAGCGATGGAATTTGTTTTTGAAATCTTTCAGTTCTAGGCGAACGTCAGCGAGTAAGAGAGAACATACCTTGATATCAGCAAATCAATTTTGTTTAGAGAGAAGATGATTAATAGGGTTATACAAGTTCAATTTATTTTATCGCTGATCAAATGTGAACCGCTGAAGATTTTACTCTTATAAGTTCAGCATTCCAAGCTCGCCGATGAGAAAGTTGAACCTTGTCTCATCAAGAGGTTTGGTAAACAGATCAGCTAACTGAAAGTCAGTTGGAATAAAATGAAGTTCTATATCACCATTCATCACATGATCTCTGATAAAATGATACCTGATTTTGATGTGTTTGGTCTTTGAAATACCCTTACTTTCAAAGAAGGAATCAAGAGAACTGTTTTTGAATTCGGTCCCATGATCACTTCTTATTGAGCGAACGGTCATGTTGTTCAGGACTTCCATCTTCCTAACAAAAGTGATGAGTTCATCAGGGGTGTCACTCACGAATTCCCTGATCTCTGTACGTAACTTATCCTTGTACCGCGTCATCTTCATGTCCTCAGAAGCAGCATACTGAGGACAGAATAGTGCCATCTCCGTGAACTTTCAATTCATCTCCTCCACGGTCTCCGTAGTATGTGTGAGCTCCAAGAATTCTTTAGCAATCCTCTCCATCTCCACTGGAGGCTGTTAGGACACTGAAGTTGTCCTTTATAATAGAAAGTTTTGTAAAGCAATAGCTGTGTTAAAGGGCTTATGCTTAATTGTTGTAGCAAGTGATGAAGACTATAAATAGGTCTTTACTTGTAGTTTGTAAGAAGTGAATTCATTAATACAAGATGTAGATCTCTAATCACTTTGTGTTCTCTCTAGGTTAGATTTCCTTTTCAATAATGTTCTTCATCATCTTGTTACACAATACTTGGATTGTATGAAGATCATGGAACTAACAGAGGCACATACTCTGCACGAAAACATACGACAAACTCCTCCCAGGTCAAAGTAGTGCGCTCATTAAGCGTCAAAGCAGTAGCACACCAGTCTTTCGCTCCGTCTCGTAACAGGTTTACCGCGAAGCGAACCTTCAGGTTCTCAGGACAGCCACTGGTAAGGAATGCGCACTCCATATCCGAGATCCAGCGCATACTGACGATCGGGTTCGAGTCTCCCTTGAACTCAGGAGGAGAACAAGCAGAGAGATCCCGATACTGAAACTCCCTCGCTCGGGGCTGCCCACCCGTAGGGGGTGGAATCGCCGCGATGCGCTCCTCCATCAACACTACTACCTCATCACGAATGGCGGTAATAATCTCGGGAATCGCCTCCCCAATAGCATGCGTTACCTCAGCCGCAATCATATCATGTATCTGCTCGGTAGTAGATCCGGTACCAGCATTTGGTTCAACATTGTTGTTCCTCCTTGTGATGGCCATTCTGGGTAGATATTACAATGAGTTATTAGCACACAATAAATCCTGCAATCTACACTCACGCTCAACTCCTCGGATTCCCCGTGACTTTCCCCGACTCGGGCACGGATCCTGTGCTTTAGATAGTAGGAGCTCTACTACTATCTTCCACACCTATCCCTGCTCGTTCTGAGTCCCATCCCGGAGTGCCCAAGTAGTTCCTTGCCGACAGTTTTAACCCATATGCCCGTACTAGCATATGTCAACACTCTCCCCAGTTCACTAGGAATTTCACCTCATCCCACCACCCTTGTTATGGCGGAATCTCCACTAGTCATGACGAGTCGCCTCGTGAATGCACAGTCGCATACAGTGTGAAATCAGATAGACATTCGAATAAAAGATTATATCCCACAACGATTAGACTCAAATAAGAGCTGCGCAATAGAACTAAATCAAACATTGTAAGGCTATTTAGTTCCTACTGTATACCACTTATAAGGCATTCACTTAACAACCTATCAGGACTAGCATAAATTTCTACTAGCAAGTCATAGTCATGCAGCAAAGTGTAATAAGCACCAGACAATCTAGCATACATACTCTATGTTCTAGAAAGCAATAAATTACACTAAGTACTCTACCTTTTCCCTTGGCATCGGCTGACTGTACACACTGCGCCTTCGATCACCGTCTCTAAAACGTACTTTTCCTTTCTTTTATTTCTCAAAATTTTTAAAAAGAAAACTCCCTAGCCGCAAACTTGAGTCCAAACTGTAACGTCCCAAAAATTTCAAGGAATTTACACCTTTTTTTTTAAATAACATCTCGTTAATTAAACTCATTAAATCATTCAAAACGTTTCGTTTGCAACTCAATAATAAACATTCTCTAGAAATAGTAAACAACGGAATAAATGGTTTAAAAATGATAATCGTAAATCTTAATAACAATCAGCTCTTCACGCGCGCCAGTGTGTACTCGTCACGCCTTGGAACCACTCGTACCTGAAACCACAATTTATTGGGAAAGGGTAAGCACGAAGCTTAGTGAATTCAACCACCATAGTTAACACAGTTATTCCACACTACCCCTAAAACAGATAGTTGCATATAAACAAGCATACAAGTCTACGAACAAATCATAAACATGCATACCTACACCATCCCACCCAAAAGGCATACGTCGGTCCCACCGACCACACGATAACCGTGCAAGCATTACCCGGTCCCACCGAGTTTCTACGCCACCCGCGTATACAATTTCGGCCCCACCGAGTTCCTACGCCACCCGCGTATACAAACTTCGGCCCCACCGAGTTCCTACGCCACCCGCGTATACATACTTCGACCCCACCGAGTTCCTACGCCACCCGCGTATACATACTTCGGCCCCACTGAGTTCCTACGCCACCCGCGTATACATGACAATAAAGGTCCCACTAGACACCCCACTATCTAGTCCCACATCACAATTAAATAAAGCTACCACACACGTGCTACCGTAATGTAAAAGTAACCGATATTAAAAATAGTGAGAGAACTCACCTCGTAAGCGCGCCTAGCTCATAAACAATAATTCAAGCTCCACAAATCCAAGATCAATTCCCGACACCTAAACGAACGTTAAAACGTATCAACACGAGGCCCGGACCCTAAAACATGACGCACGATTAAACTGTCGCTAAAACGACTTTTTGGCTTAGAAAACCAGGTCTGTTCGGGACCTGTTTCGACCTCTTATAAACTGCTTAAACCAGAAATATTTTTCCATAAACACAAAGTCCCATGTCTTAGGGTCCTAGGGACATATCGCACGCACTCTAACGATTTTTCTACAATTTACTATGGATTTTACAAAACCAACCTGCTGCACAGTGAAAAACAACACCTTTCAGTACAAAACAGCAGTTTGACACTAGCTATGATCCGAACTGGTTTTTCCGTAAAACATAAGAAACTTACTAGACTCAGAATGGGAACTTTTGGCACTAGTTTCACCCCAAAAAGACGTTCCTATCAAAAGTTATGGCTTTCCCAATAACCTACTGGAACCAGGTCATACCAAGTTGGACAACAGCCGTGCACCACCCCCTGCCGCCTCCGGTGGCGGTGGTGGTCGGCGGCGGCGACGAGGGTTACGGTAACACCCTCCGGCGAGACCTCCCAACGTCACACACTCCCGACTCCCCCGCAACGTCACACCTGCACATACCCACACACCCGCGCACCCACTGCCGCCACCATAGCGGCGTGCAGCGGCGGCCCCACTGCCGGCAGTCGTGGCTGCGGCGGTGGTGGTGGCGGTTTATGGCGGTTTATTGACAACTAAACAACCGAAAGATTTCCGAAATACCTCGACGAACGCTTTCTCGTCCTCTAACCCGACCAACTCGCCGGCGATCACCTTCCTCTTCCTTTCTCCTCGTCGCCGGCAGCAGACTCCAACCCTCTCTCGGCTTCTCTCTCTCTTCGATCTCTTTCTCTCTCTCGGTTCTTTTCTCCGGCCGACAACCACAAGAAAAACGATTTCAAAGAGACGTAGGGTTCTTTTGTTCCTTTCTTTTCTTGTTTCCTCCTCACGCTACCACTCACATAACAAACCACATGGATTCCTTTCATATACCTGCATGGGCCGAAACCCATTAAAGTTTTGGCCTTTGACACAACTAGCCCCTCGACTAACAACCCTCTCGCAACTAACCACAAATTCTGACACTTTAACGATTAGATCCAATTCGTCTAACCCCGCTAACGGAAACCACATTAAATTAAACTTAAACGAAAAGAATTAATAAAAGAAATTACATACCGGGATACGGGCTTTACAACTCTCCCCCACTTGGATTAGACTTCGTCCTCGAAGTCTATGCCCGTGCATAGCTAAAGATAGTTCTCCCACATCTCAACCTCAGGTTCCCAAGTTCGCTTGAGACCCCTTCTAAAACTTCTCGAATACTTTCCTTACTAACGTACTCCTTCTAGGACACTGGAATTATGATCGATAGAACACTTCACCAATTGGAATCATTCCTAGCCAAGCGACTTCGGTTGTCTCCCAACCTTAGATATTCTATACCTCCCGATTCAAATCTCAAGCTCCAACATTCTAAAGTTGCTTACCAATATACCCAACTGGATACTCGGATCCGATCATTCCCACTATTAACTGTCGATTAACTCCTACGAGTTCTACTAGACTCCCAAAATTTACCCTACACGAATCGTCAAACCAGTAAATTTAAAAACCACTCACGAAGGTCACTCCACCATAACCATTCACCACAAGCAAACATCTCAGGATTACTACTACCATCAACATAATTTCCTTAAAATCGGCTACAATTCTCCGATTACACTAAAGGTGTTTGGCCTCAAGCCCAAAGGTCGACACCTAAATATACCACTTACCTCAAAAGGTTACTGCGCATTTATTCTCTTAAATACAAAGGGCATCATTCCCTTAACCGATACTATTCGACCTACAGTACCAACACGCGTGGAATACCCAACCTTCCACCGTCGACGTATTTTCCACACTCGTTCTACGAAGCCAGGTTACACCGTATCGAGGATACACCTTGACGTCTACCCCCCAGGTAACGCCTCAAGGCCCAGAACATCGGAACTACCTCCCAGGTAAGTGCTCAAGACTATATCCTCCTAGTGTCTACTAGAAAGTCAAGGTCATAACACATGAATACCGGGGTCCCACCCCGAGATACCCAACCGGCCATTACTAACGACTGACTAACGTGTCTAAGGATCTAATGCAAAACAGTCTACCAACAACATGCCTATCTCGGAATGACTTACTCACCCAAACATGAAAATATTCAACGTGTAATAAATGCAAACCTGTGCAACAAAACAACCCATCAACAAGACTCCACATCGAGTCATTAAAACCGTGCAATTGACCCATGACTATCTAAAAGTCAAAACCGAGCAAAATGCCCCACGCTTGCTAGACCCATAAGTCGGTCAAAAACGCGTTTAAATAAAGTTTAAGCAAACAATACTCTAAAATCAACATTAGCCCCAAACTCAACACGGGTTAAACAAATGAGTTTTTCCAAAAGGACTCGCCCGCTTAAAATTCTCAAAATGACACATAACACTTAAAAGCGCATTTCCCAAATGGTTTACAAAATCATTTACATTACAAAATATTTTCAACGTCAAGATTTTTCATCTCAAAAAGATCGTATGCAATAAAACTACTATTACCAGGTCGGTAGTTACGCAAAAATGGACACGCTCGCCTCACATAGTAAAAATCATGTTGAAAATCACTCCATTGTCGTTCAGTTTACTTACAAAATACAAAGCGTAATGAATAATTTCTTTAAAAATGAACCGTCACGGTTCTAGTATGGATTGACTCATGACATGTACTTAAAGTAACCGCTCGACCTTACACCGGGTGCGGCAAAAGTGTGCACATAATTTCAAAATCAGTTCCACGACATGATTTTTACTATGTGAGGCGAGCGTGTCCATTTTTGCGTAACTACCGACCTGGTAATAGTAGTTTTATTGCATACGATCTTTTTGAGATGAAAATCACTCCATTGTCGTTCAGTTTACTTACAAAATACAAAGCGTAATGAATAATTTCTTTAAAAATGAACCGTCACGGTTCTAGTATGGATTGACTCATGACATGTACTTAAAGTAACCGCTCGACCTTACACCGGGTGCGGCAAAAGTGTGCACATAATTTCAAAATCAGTTCCACGACATTTGACCCCAAAATTTCTCTTTTTAAACATAAAATGTCGTGGCACAGGGTTCACCAACAAATTTTTACGCGCGTCGGCTAGTCATACAAAACGATGAAACGGTATACAATTATATTTTTGTTAAAACACAACTGTCTCGTGTAAGTTTCAAACTTAAAGATAGAAACCAATCCGTTTCCATCATTTGAAAATATCGACTAAAACCTCATAAAATCTCAAAGGTGGGGTTCTTTAAATTGATTTCCAAGATTTCCCAAATGGTCACATAAACAATTAAGATATGCACCTCGTGGAATTAAACCATGTTAGCTTTAATTAGCCCCAAATTTATATGAATGTTTTATAAAGAAATAGTGTGAAGGACTTATTTGTATTTGTTGAGTGTCAAGGGCTAATATTGTAATTAACCAATTGTTGTTTTTGGTTATAAAGTCTTGTCTTAGAGTTTATTAGGTTAAGCCTCTAAAATCTCCAAACCTCTATTTCTAGTTTCATACGTATTGAGAGAAAGAGCTTCATTTGTAAAAGAGTGTTTATCAATCTCATCTTGTAAAAACTCTTATTTATCAGTCAATACAAAGATCCTTGCTATTATTATTGTTACTTGTTGAATCTGGGATCCTACAATTGGTATCAGAGCAAAGACAATTATTGATTCAAAGTCCAGACACAACCTCTTCGAATTCAGCCCCTGATCAGTTCAATAAACGCAGAAGTAAGAGGAAGCTCAATTCGATTTTTGCTACTTCATCCCAGAATCTGTCTACAGCAGCCCTGGTAAGCGCGAACAGTAGATTTCTAGGCTGATTCATCACAGGTTCGAACTTTTGAGTTTAACTCTTGAATTCTTATGTTCAAATAAGTTAACCTAAACTGCTGAGTTTGACCTAACTGTGTTTAAAAAGTCAGAAATTAATCTGTGTTTGAACTGTAAATTTGAACCTTTGTGATATCAACATTATATCTGTGTTTTAAACCTTTGAATCACCATTAAAATTGTCTCACGATCTCTCAAGTAACATTTTTAAAAGAGTGCTTATCTTTTTATTCCCTGTTTTCATTTATATGGCAGACTCTAAATGCTCCACATCAGGTCGTTCTAATATTCTTGATCTAAATTTCTATATAAGAGAATGTGGACTTTTGACTCAGGAGAAAGAAAAGCTTATTCTTGAAAAAACCAAGCTTGTTCTTGAAAAAGACAAGAGGGATAAGATTAGAATTGCTGAAGTAAGTATGCCAAGACTAAGATTTAGTTGTGATGCAGATTATAAACACTATTCTAAACTTAGTTCCATCTTTCGCAAAATTATTCCTAATCTTGAGAAAGAGTTGGATGAAAGGAACAAAAGCATTCTGATCGATTCAGAAAAGATTGCAAAGCTTGAAGAATCAGGTAAACTCTTAACCCGTGAAAATATTGAGCTGGAGAGAAAACTGTCTGGTTCAGAAAAGTTTTTTGAAAAAGAGAAAAATAGACTTGAACTTAAATGTTTAACATTTTCTAATCTGGTTTCAGATTTTAAAAAGGTTGTGGTCTGTGAAAGAGAGAATTTTGAAAAGAAGAAATCTGTTTTTGAAACAAAGTCTGTGGAGTTTTCTTGCAAAATCTCAGAATTACATAAAACTCTTGAAAAAGAGAGGAAAGAGAGTGATTTTGAAAGAAAAGAGTCCGAAAAGTTGGAGGTTCAAGGATTTCAATTGAAATGCCTAAAAGATGACTTTGAAAGAAAGAGATTATACTTTAGATCTGAAGTAAAGAGACTGACAATAAGGTTCTTTGATTTATCTGCTGAGATTAGGAAAGAGAGGAAGTTGAAATCTGATTTACAATCACAAGTTGATATGTGCATTAAAGAACGAAATGATTTGGTTCTCAAATTAAATTCTGAAAGTTCTGAAAGTTCTGTTAAAACAAAGGTGTTCTTTAAGCCAAACAAGTTTTCAACAAATCAGATCTCTACTCCTAATCCTTTCTATTATCGTAGGCTAGATCAATCAATTAATCATGTTTTTAGAAGAGTAAAAATGGTTTGGATAGTCAAAGTCTCTTCACTTGTTCAAAATGTTCGAAAGCCATTTGTTTCTGTTGAACATAAGAAGATCAGCAAAGCACATCATGCAAATCCTAACAAAATAGGACCCATTTGGGAATGGGTACCAAAAATTGTTTGATCTGTCTTGCAGGGATACTGGACTCCTTAATACATCTGTTAAGGACTCACACTTCAATGGATAATGGACTCTTAAACACTCAGTTTAAGACTCATCCTTCAAAGGCAATTGATTTATGTGCACAACAGTACATAACTCAGTCCTAAATGGCTTATTGGATTTCTGCACATATCTGGATTCAGATCAAGACAGAGTTTTATTGTTCATAATTGTTTATAAATCAATTTATTGATTTTGAGAAATTTTTTCTCGAAAAAGTTCAGTTTACTGTGGTATGATCGAACTCATAGTTGTAGGTGTTTTCAGTAGAAAACATTTCCAGAGAATGTGTTCAGAATCACATTTCAAGTAACCCTGTAAAATTTCATTGCAAAATTTTGATTTTTGAGCAAGTTATGGTCATTTGAAGTTCTGAAAGTTAAAAAATCGCAAAACCCAAGTTGTAAAACGATTTGTTGACTGCCATTTGTTGTTAAATGACTTTATCTGTTGTTTGATGTTGTAATAACAGATTTAATGTTTCTATAACAATTCATCTGTGCAGGTCACAGATTAGCCATACGGACCTGCAATGCTTAATGTGCAAACAGACCTTGAAGTGTTAAGACATCAGATTCAAAGTTGGTCAGAGTTACTTACGACTGTTCAGAGTTATGACAACTAGTTTCAAAGTTATCATGCTTAATCAGAATTTTGTGCAAGGCCACTCAGATTTATGGTTAAGACTTCCAGAGTTCTATTCATACTGATCAGAAGTTCCATTAAAGTCCAGTCAGAAGTAACTCTTAAGACAAACATAAGAGTTGGTTGTTGCTATGTATGCTGCTGCAAAGAACAAAGAACTGTTGCTTGTGCTTAATATGTGCAGACTGTGCAAATGCTGTTAGATGCTTAATTTATTCATGTGCAGGTCTGTAAAAGACTGTTGAGTGCAAATGTCCTAAATTCGAGATTCTAGAAGTTCTACAACAGATGGTTCAAAAGCCTATCCAAACAGAAAGCTATCAAGATTTTGTTCATTGATGGCATTTTTTTTCGTTGGAATGATTTGGATGGTCACTACATAAGTAGATTAAGCTGCTGCTATTAAGCACTGCCCAAAATTAAGCTGCTGCTGTTAAGAACTGTTGCTACTGTTGTTGTTAACCACTGCAGCTGTTGCTGATTAAGTCGTTGCTGCAGATTAAGCTGCTGCTGTTTTGCAGTTGTCCAGAGCTATTAAGCAGCTATTTAAGCTGTTGTTTGCTGTGATGCTGTTGTGTTGCTGCTAAATGCTATTAAGTCGCCGCTGATTAAGTTGCTGCAGTAGATCAAAGCTGCTGATTGCAAGAGTTGTAAAGCGAAAGCAAAAGGTTTTTGGGATCGGCATAGAAGGTGCAGCTGTCCAGACTACATCTGCTATTCAGAAAATTGAGCTTGAACAAGATCAGAGGCTGTGTATGATCTGTACAGAGTACCCACTTATGACAGAATCTCAAACATGTGAAGAAGTAGATCACAGAGATCGACCAGAACCTCTGAGCTCACAGAAAACCTGTCCAGATCTAGAAGACTTCTGTTCGGGCAGAAGTTGTTTAATAGCTGACCAGAAGCAGATTCTTCTGATCCAATGTACAGAACAATAAGTTGCTAAGCTGCTGGACAGAGGCTCTGGTCACACAATCAGAGCTCTTATTCACAGAGCCTCTGAGGCAGTTCACAGAGCCTCTGAGGCAAACCACAGAACCTCTGAGGCTATCCAGAAGCATTCCGAAGTGATGAACTGCAGAGGCTGTCCAGTCCTCTGTAGACTAATGTTAGATAACTTGATTCAGAGTGGAATTCAGATCACAGAGGTTGTTTTTGCTGCTGTGTACAGAGCCTCTTTAAGGCTTCACAGAGCCTCTGTGGTGTGGCATCGAAGGTTGTCCAAGAGACTCAACCATAGCTGCTCTAAACATATACAAATCTGTGAAGAGACCATCCAGATTTATGCTCTGTCCAAAATCATATTGCTGCAGAAGTCAACGACAGAACTTGGAGTCGTGTGCATCATTTTCAGAACTTGTTCAGTTTGCGCAAATATGTCAAACAGATCAGAAGCAACCGAACGCAGAGCTTAACCACATAAGCTCTGTGAAGTTGTCCATAGCCTCTGTGGCAATTCAAACATCGATCTGGATCTGTCCAAAAGAAGTGTGCAACAGATTAAGCAACTGTCCAGCATAGCTTAATCAATAAGCTGCTGATGTTTAAGGCTGTCCAGAGCCTCTGTAGGCCATTCAGAAGATGCACATAGCTTCTGTTGCAATCGAGAAGTGTAAACAGAGCCTTTCTAAGTAGATCACAGAGGTGTACCAAAGCTGCATTGGTATTGTGCAGGGTCTCTGTAACGCTTCACAGAGCTTCTGTGAGACTCAGCAGTGCCTCTGTGAGACTCAGAGCTGCTCATTAAGCCGCTGCTGCTGCTACTATGCTGTTGCTGTTTGCTAGTGTGTTAGATGCCAAAAAAAAAACCAGGGTGCAGATGATAAAAAGAAATTGTTCAAAGCTGACCAAGTTTTCACCTTAGATGTGTGCTACAGATGATCTGACGGATGTGCAGCAGAACCTGTTTGGTTACAAAGTTCCAGATTAATGAATTCGAGAAGTCATGCAGAGCAGCTCTTGCTTATCCATACTGCAGAAGCTGTACAGAGGGTCAAAGAACATCAAATGTTATTTATAGGACCGTTGTGCAGCAGAATTCGATCAAAATAAGAGACTTGAAAGATACAATGGAAAGAATTGTATACACAGAGATGTTCAGTCCAGAAAAGCCTCTGATTTGGGGCAGAATATAGAGTTGTCCAAGTGTAGAGGTTGCACATATCGATAGAAGAAGTTCACAGAGCTTAACCACAGAAGCTCTGTGAGGATGTCCAGAGCCTCTGCGAACTTGCACAGGGCTTCTGTGACTCAAGAAGCTGTGCACTTACAACAGATGTCCAGAGTCAAATCACAGAGGATGATCAGAGCTTCTGTAGACTGATTATCGACTGAACTTGGTCCAGATAGTGCATAACTGATGATTAAGTTGTACAGAAGCATACACCTCTGCACACCAAAATCATTTTTAAAGAGCAACAAGAGGAGAGGACCAGAGGTAGACTCACGCATTTTTATCAGAGTCCGAAATTTTTTCAGTTTGTTTGACAGCTTTGCGCTGCTTCAGAAATATGCGCATAACTTTTGACTCGATGCTCCAAATTACTCGATTCTAGTTGCTTTGGAAAGATAATTCACAGACGCACGACTTTGATGTTCTGAGTTTTCTCAAATTCAGTGATATAATATGCCTAATTCACTGTCAAATTTAGCGGATACTTGCTGGATTGAAAGCAACACTTCACTATCTCCATTGCCATAATCAGATCAGATTGAAGTTGCTTCTATACACATTAGTATAGAACCAGGACTTCAACTGAATGTTGTTTCTACACACATCAGTGTAGGACCAGTACCTCAACAGATCAGACTTTGACTGGTATTTCTAATCTCTAACCCCCAGCACCATGTTTCCTTTTAATTTGAATTAACTGTGCTTTTGGATATTCCTAACAAATGAGGAATCATCAAAGATGATTACCAACACCTTTTTATTTTTACAGGATATCTGATTTCAAATTGCGCTTAAATGAGATTTAATGCTCAATTTGAGGGGGAGAATGCCAATCTGACCATATTCATGCAAAGGTAAAATGTCTAAACCTTTCATCATTTTTAGAGAATGGCCATCTTTAGAATGATAAAACCTCTTTCAAATGGTCAAACCAATTCTAGATGCTAAATGTTTTTTCTGATATAGAAGTTGGATTTTAATTGCTATTCTGAGACTAAAAATAGTTAGTGTGTGGAACAATACAATCTTTAGGACAAAAAATTTCATGGGATCAATGTGTAAGCTTTATAGAACTTCTATGGATCACTTAAACCTGTGTTTCCTACCAAAGAAGTAAACCCTGAGTGTTTGAGAGGTGAAGGGTCTACATCAAAGAGTGGGGGAGATAACTCTCTGAGTTTTTCTCATTGTGCTTAAGAGGTAAAAATTGAAAAGAGAGTTTGGTTAGATGTGAGATACATGATAAAAAGAAAGAGGGTGTGAGAACAGAGTCAAAAGAATTATACAACTCTGCACCATCTCTTTGTGATTCCACATGCTTATCTATGTGATATTGTCAAGAACAATTTGAGAAGTTTATTTTTTAATTTACTTCAATGATAACTGGAAGTCCTGTCAGAGCTTCATCATTGCCAACTCTGATCATAGGCCACACAATTTTTTATAAACTGTTGTGATAATAGTTGCTATTGTGCTTCTATGTTAGATGATTACCCCTGGTTACTTATTCTTTAATGCAGATTCTCATGAGCAGAATGTATTTGCTACTCTTCATCTCATAGCTGTTTATCTATTATCAGTTACTACTCAAACTGGTTATACAAGCTTCCGCACATCAAATCGTTCTCTGATCGTTTGAGAGATAACTGAGACCAGAAAAGTAATGCAACAGTCAAGGGGGAGTACGCAAAGATCAAGGGGGAATACGCAAAGATCAAGGGGGAGTTAAAAATAAACTAAAGCAACTGACATTGTGGAAGATCAGGAACAGAAGACTCACAAGACTTGAAGATTGACACACCAACGCCTCTAAAGAAAGCAAGGGGGAGACTACAAGATGATGCTTTCTTTATAAAACATTAGGGGGAGATTGTTAGCTTTAATTAGCCCCAAATTTATATGAATGTTTTATAAAGAAATAGTGTCAAGGACTTATTTGTATTTGTTGAATGTCAAGGGCTAATATTGTAATTAACCAATTGTTGTTTTTGGTTATAAAGTCTTGTCTTAGAGTTTATTAGGTTAAGCCTCTAAAATCTCCAAACCTCTATTTCTAGTTTCATACGTATTGAGAGAAAGAGCTTCATTTGTAAAAGAGTGTTTATCAATCTCATCTTGTAAAAACTCTTCTTTATCAGTCAATACAAAGATCCTTGCTATTATTATTGTTACTTGTTGAATCTGGGATCCTACAAACCCACACGACTCAACATGCCGTAAAACAAAGCTTATTTTAACCAAATCACTCAAAAAGTTTTATACAGACATCGTGGAATGTAACTTTCCGCCTCAACTCTAACATATGTGGAGGAGTTCCAATGTTAAAGTCACAAGCCGTAGTCACTTGCCCAACATTTAAAACACCATAAAACACGGATATCATCTTGCCCGCAAGAACCGTGGGGAAATAGTAAAATAAAGCAAGTTCAAACAAAGTTTGCAACTACCGTGATAAAACGATTTCATGCACTTTCAAAACCATAATTCAAAATCTTGTGTGTGTGCTGAACATTTCCCAACATTCCAAAACACCATCCATAAAAGGATTTGAAATACAAGAATTTGTTAATGCAATCTATTTCAAAATCAAACTTTGTGCATGACTTAGTCGGCATTCTACGCCTCGACTCCTACTCCTCCAAATCTCTCCGGTCCACTAACGTCATCCGGACATTTAAACCTTTTAGGGCAAGTTGGAAAATTACGTCAAATAATCCTCAAATCTATGTCGGCTCAATAAGCCTATGATTCTAGCACAAACATCCATGTTGACCCGAAACGGTCTACCTAAAACAAATATTGTCCTTAATGTCACTCCAAGAGATTAATACTAGAATCGTCCTTTTATTCCAACGACTACTAGATTAGAACCTTCATCACTACCCCCAACGATCATCACATCAAGCAATTAAAGTACACACTTGCACTGGCAGTTTTACTATAGTTGTTCCTCCTTGTGATGACTATTCTGGGTAGACATTACAACGAGTTATTAGCACCCAATAACTCACACTAACAACGCTCACGCTCAACTCCTTGGATTCCTCGTGACTTTCTCCGACTCGAGCATTGATCCTGTGTTTCCGATAGTAGGAGCTCTACTACTACCTTCCACACCTATCATCACTCGTTCCGAGTTCCATTCGATGTGTCCAAGTAGTTCCTTGCCGAAAAACTATACACATATGCCCGCGCCGGCATATGTACCCACTATTCCTAGCTCCCAAGGAATTCCACCCAATTCCACCACCCTTGCTATGACGGAATCCCCACTAGTCATGACGAGTCGCCTCACGAATGCACCGTCGCACACAGTGTAAAACCAGATAGACATTCGAATATAAGATTCTATCCTACAACGGTTGGACTCAAACAAGAGCTGCGCAATAGAACTAAATCCGACATTCTAGGGCTATTCGGTTCCTACCGCATACAACCAATAGTGCATTCACTTAACAACCTATCAAGGCTAGCATAAACTCCTATTAGCAAACAACAAACATGCAGTACAGTGTAATAAGCACCAAGCAATCTAGCATACATACTTTTATGTTCTAGAAAGAAATCTAGCATACATACTCATATGTAAACACTCTTCCCAGCTCACTAGGAATTTCATCTCATCCCACCACCCTTGCTACAACGGAATCCCTATTAGCCATAACGAGTTGCCTCACGAATACCCAGTCGTATGCAGCGTGAATCAAATAGACATTCGAATACAAGATTCTATCCTAGAACGGTTGGACTCAAACAAGAGCTGCGCAATAGAACTAAATCAAATATTCTAAGGCTATATGATTCTTACTGCATACAACCTAGAGGGCATCCACTTAGTAACCTGTCATAATTAGCATAAATTCCTAATAGCAAGCAGTACAGCATACAGCATATTGTCAACAACAGGCAATCTAGCATGCATACCCTATGATCTAGAAAGCAATACAACACTAAGTAATGTATCTTTCCCCTTTGGCTCCGACTGACTGTACACACTGCGCCCTCGATCACCGTTCCTCAAACGGATTTTTCCTTCTTTTTATTTCCCAAAAACTTTAAAGAAAATTTTATAGCCGCAAACTTGAGATCAAACACACCGAAATGCGTTTGATTCACTCAAGCCGTGCTCTGATACCAAGTTGTAACGTCCCAAAAATTTCAAGGAATTTACACTTTTTTTAAATAATATCTCGTTAATTAAACTCATTAAATCATTCAAAACGTTTTGTTTGCAACTCAAAAATAAACATTCTCTAGAAACAGTAAACAGTGCAAGCATTACCCGGTCCCACCGACCACACGATAACCGTGCAAGCATTACCCGGTCCCACCGAGTTTCTACGCCACCCGCGTATACAATTTCGGCCCCACCGAGTTCCTACGCCACCCGCGTATACAAACTTCGGCCCCACCGAGTTCCTACGCCACCCGCGTATACAAACTTCGGCCCCACCGAGTTCCTACGCCACCCGCGTATACATACTTCGGCCCCACCGAGTTCCTACGCCACCCGCGTATACATGACAATAAAGGTCCCACTAGACACCCCACTATCTAGTCCCACATCACAATTAAATAAAGCTACCACACACGTGCTACCGTAATGTAAAAGTAACCGATATTAAAAATAGTGAGAGAACTCACCTCGTAAGCGCGCCTAGCTCACAAACAATAATTCAAGCTCCACAAATCCAAGATTACTTCCCAACACCTAAACGAACGTTAAAACGTATCAACACGAGGCCCGGACCCTAAAACATGACGCACGATTAAACTGTCGCTAAAACGACTTTTTGGCTTAGAAAACCAGGTCTGTTCGGGACCTGTTTCGACCTCTTATAAACTGCTTAAACCAGAAATATTTTTCCAAAAACACAAAGTCCCATGTCTTAGGGTCCTAGGGACATATCGCACGCGCTCTAACGATTTTTCTACAATTTACTATGGATTTTACAAAACCAACCTGGTCCGAACTGATTTTTCGGCAAAACATAAGAAACTTACTAGACTGAGAATGGGAACCTTTGCCACTGGTTTCACCCCAAAACAACGTTCCTATCAAAAGTTATGGCTTTCCCAAAACAGTGGCAGAAACAAAGCAATTCACATGAAATGATAACTAAAGATTATAATCCTATTAAGTAAATGCTTAACCCAAACAGCCCCGGGAAGCCTAATAACCTACTGGAACCAGGTCATACCAAGTTGGACAACAGCCGTGCACCACCCCCTGCCGCCTCCGGTGGCGGTGGTGGTCGGCGGCGGCGACGAGGGTTACGGTAACACCCTCCGGCGAGACCTCCCAACGTCACACACTCCCGACTCCCCCGCAACGTCACACCCGCACATTCCCACACACCCGCGTACCCACTGCCGCCACCATAGCGGCGTGCAGCGGCGACCCCACTGCCGGCAGCCGTGGCTGCGGCGGTGGTGGTGGCGGTTTATGGCGGTTTATTGACAACTAAACAACCGAAAGATTTCCGAAATACATCGACGAACGCTTTCTCGTCCTCTAACCCGACCAACTCGCCGGCGATCACCTTCCTCTTCCTTTCTCCTCGTCGCCGGCAGCAGACTCCAACCCTCTCTCGGCTTCTCTCTCTCTTCGATCTCTTCCTCTCTCTCGGTTCTTTTCTCCGGCCGACAACCACAAAAAAAACGATTTCAAAGAGCCGTAGGGTTCTTTTGTTCCTTTCTTTTCTTGTTTCCTCCTCACGCTACCACTCACATAACAAACCACATGGATTCGTTTCATATACCTGCATGGGCCGAAACCCATTAAAGTTTTGGCCTTTGACACAACTAGCCCCTCGACTAACAACCCTCTCGCAACTAACCACAAATTCCGACACTTTAACGATTAGATCCAATTCGTCTAACCCCGCTAACGGAAACCACATTAAATCAAACTTAAACGAAAAGAATTAATAAAAGAAATTACATACCGGGATACGGGCTTTACACAAACACACCGAAATGTGTTTGATTCACTCAAGCTGTTCTCTGATACATAGTTGTAACGTCCCAAAAATTACAATAAATTTAAACTTTTAAAAATACCATTTTAATTAAATAAACCACAAGTGTTTAAATCCAAATAAACGTTTTATCCAAAACCTCATTAAGTTAAACAACCAACTCAATTAAAACAGCGGAAAGTATAATAATTCTAAACATAGAGTCTCAAAATAAATAACGGTGAAAGTCTCTTCAACGCGCCAGTGTGTACCATCACGCCTTACTGCCACTCGTACCTGAAACAGTAATTTATAGGGGAAGGGTAAGCACGAAGCTTAGTGAATTCAAACACATACATAATATAGCTATCATATAGACACTACTCCTATTAGCAGATAGACGTAAGCAACCAATACATACCAGTATAAAAATATATCATAAACAAGCAAACTCATGCAAGAATATCTGTGTATGCATCCATCGGTCTCCCCGAATTCATACGACACCCGTGTACGTATTCCTCAGTCTCCCCGAGTTCATACCACACCCGTGTACGTATTCCTCGGTCTCCCCGAGTTCTCGGTCTCCCCGAGTTTATATGACACTCAATGTCTCATACTAGATACTAAGTCAGCCTAGTACTACACACAAACAAATCAGCTAACACACACACGGACTACAGTAGTGCACATATAATCTCTATCCTACGCAGTGAGTGAACTCACCTCGAAAAGCAATGCGGAACTCCACGGACAGCAACAAGAACCCGCCAACTCCAACTCACTTCTTTCCGCCTAAAGAGGTATTATAAAGAGTCAATACGTAGCCCCAACCCGAAAATACAACTATAAGTCTAATTGTGCATTTTCCGGTTTTTGGTCTAAAACTGCAGGTCTGTTCGTGACCTGTTTAGCCCCCTTTAAACCCACCAAACCAGAAATATAATTCCATAATTTGAAATTTCTATGTCTTATCTTTCCAGGGACATATCGCACGCGTTCATCCGAGGTCCCTACTATTTTATATGAATTTTACAAAACAGACTACCCGAATAGTGAAATCCGGACCAATCTGCACTAATTGATAATTTGGACCTAGGTAGAGGCCTTATTAATTTTTCTGTAAAACATATGAAACATACTACACACAATTTGTGAGATTTGGGCACTGGTTTCACCTCAATTTGAGTTTCCTAGATTGTACTATGGATTTTACAAAACAGGGACAGATTAGGCATTTTCACATAAAATGATAACTTTGGTTTCTCGGTTTAGGGTTTCACGTTTAGGATTAGGATTAGGGTTTAGGCAACTAATGGCTGGGTTAAAACAAGAACCACCCACTGCCACCCTAGGCAGTGATGGTCGGCGGCGGCGTGGAGGTGGCAGCCACCACCGGCGGTGGTGGTGGTTCGATACCAAAATCCGGTGAGGCAACGGGATGAACTAACCATCCTATCTCGGCCACACACACACCCACGCATAACCAACCAGCCGCAAACCCGCCAACACAGCCACCGAACTGGTGGTGCATGGCGGCGGCACACCGACGGCAGCCATGGCTGCGGCGGTGGTGGTGGCTTCGTGGTGATTTGACGACGACGAAGGAGAAGGCAAGACGAAAATGAGAGCTTACCATTCGAGAAGAACGCAGCAGCAAACACACGATATCCCGACTCCCTTCGCGTCCCGATTTCCGGCTCCCTCTCTCTCTCTCTCTCCCGCTACTCTTCTCTCTCTCCGGCCGCGGCTAGCGGCGGTGGCTTGGCGTTCTTGTGGTGGCTCGGCGGTGACAGCAAAAGGAAAAGGGGGACGAGGGCGGCACTTAGGGTTTTGGGGTTGTTTCTTGCGTGAGACTCCAAACGAAAACACAAGGGGAGGGGGTCGGTTCTTATGGGCCGATCCAATGCAACTTCATGCCAAAAATTACATTTTTAGTCCTTGACTTCCAAAGCTAAATCATTTTTACCACTTAAGTTAGGATTTTACCAATTAAACCAATTATCACAAAACTAATTCATTTTTGGTCCTTGCCGCCTAATCCCGTTAAAGAAAACGTTAGGAGAAAAATTAAATTAATAAAATAAATCATATCGGGATACGGGCTTTACACAAAGTATCGCTGAAAGGAAGAGATATTCAGTGATGGAATTTGTTTTTGAAATCTTTCAGTTCTAGGCGAACATCATCGAGTAAGAGAGAAAATACCTTGATATCATCGAATCAATTTTGTTCAGAGAGAAGATGATTAATAGGGTTATACAAGTTCAATTTATTTGGAGTGATGTGTTTTGTCTTTGAAATACCCTTACTTTCAAAGAAGGAATCAAGAGAACTGTTTTTGAATTCGGTCCCATGATCACTTCTTATTGAGCGAACGGTCATGTTGTTCAGGACTTCCATCTTCCTAACAAAAGTGATGAGTTCTTCAGGGGTGTCATTCTTAGAATAGAGAAACATTACCCCGGTATAGCGAGAGAATTCATCAACTATGGCCAATGTATATTTCATTCCAGCGATGGATTGTTTGTTAACAGGGCCAAACAAATCCACATGGTGAAGTTGTAGAGGAGATGACACTGAGGAAACTTGCTTAGATTTGAAGCTTGCTTTGGTCTGTTTCCCTTTCTCACACGCTAAACATAAGGACTCCTTGGCGTATGAGCGTTGAGGTAGACCAGTGACTAACTCTTTAGAAGAAAGAGTATTCAGTGTCTTGAAGTTGAGATGGGAGAGCCTCTTATGCCATAGCCAGTTGACATCAGATGAGGCTTTTGAGAAGAAACAGGAGTTCTCAGTGGTTGTAGGGTCCATGTTTATAACGTAAATATTTTCCAGATGATAACCGTTGAGAGCTATCTTCTACTTTTTGTCAGTGACAAAGCAGGATTCCTTAGTGAAAATCACTTTGTTATCCTTGTCACACAGCTGACTGATGCTTAGAAGATTGTGCTTCAGTCCTTCAACATATGCGACTCTTCTGAAGGTGGTTGTACCATTAGAGAGTACACCAAACCCTCGGGTATAGCCTTTTCCATTTCCACCGAAGGTCGCTGAGGGACCCTTCTCTTCCTTGTATTCAGTGAGTAGGTTTTTCTTTCCAGTCATGTGTCTAGAGCATTCGCTATCGAGATACCAGATGCCCTTCCGAACCTGCAAACAAAGGAAGATTAGTTTGACTTGGGCACCCATTTAACCATGGGCCCATACTTGTCAGTGGTGGTAGAGGAAGTGGAAGGTTCAGCAATCTTCGTAGCATTTGAAGATTCAGCTTTAGAACTTGTCTTCACTTTGGTTAATTTCTTAACCTCAGTGGTCTTCTTTGCCTTGGGGGCATTAATCTTCACCTTAGCTAATTTTTCAGCTTTGGTGGCTGTGGAGCCCTTACTAGCAATGTGATCGGTAAGTCCACAGTGATAACATTTCCTATAGCTAAAAGTAGCTTTAGGACCATTTGCATGCTTAGCCGTTAATTTTAAATGAGCAGGGCCAGCACCAAGTATACCATTGGCATTGGAAATTGGTGGAACAATCAGTTCTTTGGATTTCTTACCAATAATATCCACAATGATTCTAGGAGTAGATCGCTGAATAAATCCAGGGATCTTATTCTTAGAAGTAGAGGGATAGTTCACTGAAGCTTTAGAAGCATTCAGCTTTGGTACAAAGGTACCTTTCTGAGGTTTTTGATTTAAAACTTTTTCTTTACCTTTATCTTTAGTGATTAAGGTAGGTTTTTCCTCAGGGATGGGAGATTTTGATGAGGAACACTCAGAAGATGAAGTGTCCGGGATAGAGGACACAAACATTCCAAACTTAAGCATGGAATGATCAGTGGTTGGTTCTTTAGGTTCAGCTTTGTAACCAATACCACGTTTGTCACTCAGGGGAATCTGAGACTTTATTATCTCAGTGATCGTTGTTGAGGATTTACACCATCCTTCAACATTCGTTTTGATAAGTTGATTTATATGAACCTGATCTTTTAAATCTTCTTCAATTTTAGAAAGCTTTTCTATTTGAAGGTGATAGTTTTTAAGCTGTTCATCGAGATCAAGGTTTTGATTTTCAACAACAGTTTTGCCATTCATGGCATCATATAAACTCATAGTCAGGAGATCGATCTTTTGAAGACTATCAGCTTCATTAATATTTGAAATATGTGTAAAGAAAGAAGGTGATACCTTGGAGGTAGAGGTTGAAGTAGAGGGAATGTCAGAATTTTCTTCCTTATCTTCGATTTTGGCCATGAGACAGAGATTGGCCTCATCATCATCTTCTGAGTCAGATGATTCTTCTTCGTCAGAGGCAGCCCAATCAAAGTCAGCCATCAGGCCTTTCCCTGTCTTCTTAAAGCTTTTCAACTTTGCATATTTTTCTTTCAGCTTTTGATACTTGTCATCTCTTGCCCTGGGGTTAGAGGGTTTCTTGGGGAAAACTGAGATCTTAGAGACTTTCTTTGACCTGCATTCACTAGCAAAGTGTCCTACTTTTTCACAGTTAAAGCAGGTAGCAGTAGCCTTATCAACAGGGGTTGATGATATTGGCTTGTCAGTGAGTGCGAGGGGCTTGTTCTTTCTGAAATTATTCTTTTTGGCGAATCTCCTAAACTTATTAGATAGGAGAGCCATAGATTCATCAAGATCTGAAGAGTCAGCATCTGATGAGCATTCAGAGTTAGTTTCCAACTCAGTGATAGTGACAGTAGATCGCTGAGTGGAAGGTGACTCTAAGAGTAAAACAACAGGTGTGCTTTTGGAATCTTTTACAAGATTTTTCTTAAGATGACACGACTACTCATGATTGAGCATAGTCCCATATAAGGTAGAAAGAGTCATAGATTTTAGATCCTTTGATATCTTGAGACACATTGAATAACTGTCCCAACTTTCAGGTAAACATTCTAAGAACTTTATCAGAATTTCAAAGTTAGAATATTCCTTACCAACGGTTTTCAGATCAATAATTAAACAGTTAAAGCGTTGGTGAACTTCAAAGAGAGTTTCATTCTTACCACAAATGAAGCTTTCGTACTGTCTTACCAGATTGATCTTTCTTGAGTCCTGGACTTCAGACGTACATTCATATTGTACACAAATTGTGTCCCACATGGCTTTGGAGGTTTTCAGATTCATGACGGAATGGTAGACTTCGTCAGGAAGAGCCATAGAGAGGATAGATCTGGCTTTAGTGTCGATAGCCACTTTTTTCTTATATTCATCAGACCAATTGTGAGATTCCTTAGACACGACTCTTTCAGGAATGGCAACTCTAGTAGCAGTGCCTGGAACTTCAGGGTCAATTCTAACAGGAATATATGGGCCATTTTCGATGTAATAAAGCATAGTAGGGTCTACACCTTCTAAGAAGAGTATCATCCTATTTTTCCATAGATTAAAGTTATCTCTGGAAAATCTAGGGGGTTTTGCAAGAGAACCATTGTCAATATAGTTTGTGTTTGTGTTGGTAGCCATTATGAGAAATAGCAAGGAAGAGAAAAGATTAGTATAAGCAATATCTTGTTTATGAGATTAAACAATCCGCTCTGATACCACTTGTTGGTCACGAAGGGTTATACAAGTTTTTAGAAGGGGGGGGGGTGTTGAATACAAACACGCGATTTTTACTTTCTAAATTGTTTATTGATAAATATCAAACAATTTACAACTTGTTGCGGAACAAGATTAAGGAGTAAACCTAATCTAAACAAGTTAAGAGAATACTAAGATTTTCTTGCACTAGAATTAAGAAAGAAAGAAGATACAGAATATTACGAATAATATTCTAACACAAAGTAGTAAGGAGAAGAAGATGGTCGAGCACTTCATTTCTGAAGTAGGGTTCTTCTTATATACTGCATGCATTAAATGTATCAGTACAACTTTACACGTGACAGCAACTGATTGGTTGCATGTTTTGACCTTGGTAGACAACCTAGTAGCCGCATGATGAATAGTGTAGAATCAGAGTTGGTTGTACGATTCTGGACAAAAGGGATGTCCGTTCTGACAGTTCATACGGAGACGTGCAAGGGGATAAGACAAAAGTAACTTGTAGAGGAAACTTCATGATCATCATTCGTTGAACAGTACTTTATCAGCGAGTGACAAAGCTCAGCGATCGCTGAAGTATTCTACTTGAAACTTCACGTTGAGTGGACAGGTCTTGGCTTCGCTGATATCCGCATCAATTCATTAGTAGGCTTGTCGCTGGTTCTTTGCCTTGATCTTCGACTTCAGCGTAGAACATTTTTGGACGTGAAACTTGTCTTCAGGGATCATAAGTAAACAACCAAAACTATCAGCGATCGTCAGTAAGACTGAACAGGCTCATGGCTTGCTGATGAACAGTTTCGCTGAATGTCTAATTTAAAGAGCATGAGTTTCCTATCAGTGGTACTGTAGAGACATAGTACTTATCAGCGATAGTGAAACTCTAATACATATTGTCTGCTTACAATTTTCACTAAGTGTTTCTTAAAGAGCCATTATCAAATCACTGAGAGTTTGGATCAACAGAGAACTTTGTCCAAACGATACACATAGTCAAGATGGGTGGAATCTTCAAATCCTGGTGGTTGTTTCACATATACTTCTTCTACCAATTCTCCATTGAGAAAGGCACTTTTGACATCCATCTGGAAGACTTGGAAATTTTTGTAAGCAACATGGGCCAAAAAATTCTTATAGCTTCAAGTCTAGCAACAGGTGTGATCCCAGAAACAAGTAAACAAACAATGAATCAAGTAGTACTCAAGTCATCTCTTATTAAACTCAAGAATCAAATACAAAGGTGTAGAGAGAATATGACAAGGTATCTTGAAGTTAAATCCCAAAGTTATGAAATCTAACACTAATCTAAGCTATTTATACTTAACTAGAATTTACATTTTAGGCCCTTCTACTTGGATACAATTGATAAATCTAGCACTAACAATCTCCCCCTTTGTATCCAAGTAAGAAAATACAAAAGTTTATCTCATCAGTTGCTCTGGAGATATGTATCTTTTTCTGATCCCAAAGATGATTTCAAATCTTCTCAAAGCATTCCTGTAATCCATTCTATCTTGAATTGCTTTCAGAGCTTTGTCAATCAACACCTTCTTTTTATCTTTAAGAGGCACTTTCTTCTATTCATCAAGTATGGTCTTCTTCGTCAACCGAATCTTTATCATATTCAAGGTACCATCACAGAACTTGTTGATCTCAATCAGCCTCAAGAACTTCTTTTTCTGCCCAATTGAAAATCAGCCAAGTAAGCAAGTTTGATCAAATTCTTCAATAATCTCTTCACTGCTTGATAAGCCTCAGACCAAGTCTGATTCTTATTCAGAAACCTTGCAAGTATGTCATATAATCTGAAGAAATCCTCACAAGTTAAGGATTTGAAATCTACCTCACTAAAACACCATTCCTTGCCATTTGTACGGTAGACCGTGAATCTTGGATACCAAACGTTCAGAATTTTCTCGGATTCTATCTTTGAAATCTTCACGATCTCCTTGTCAGTTCTAACAAACTTTAGCTCTCTATCTTTGTTACTCATAAAGTGAAGATATTCAATCTGGTGAAGAGGTGGAAACTTCTCTATGGAATACAGCTTCACTTTGTCAATTAGTTGAACTTGCTTCACAAATAAATCACTTCTGATATCCTCCTGAAATGGAGGGATAATCCTTATCATGTGCCCTCTTCTTTCAATCAACGATTCTCTATCAACTAGCATCTGAAAGTTTCTTATCTCTGCCTCTGATACCGGATCTTTTATCTTTCCTTCCAGTAGATCAGGTATGACTGGAACAACAATATCCGGATCAGGTTGAGCATCAGTAGAAATACTTTCATCATCATAATAAGGATCTCCAAGTTGTACATTGATACCATTAAATACATCATCTAACTCCTCCTTTATCTTTACAACTGTCACTTCAGGTTCATCCTCTGAATCTACAAAAATGATATCCTGTATCAGATCTGTTAGCCCCATGTATACAAGATGTAAAAGTATTGAAAATATCACAAGTCAGAAGACAACTAGAGATCCAGCAGAAGACTTAGAAGAAAATCAACCACAAGATCATCAGAGCTCGACAGAGCTCTGGCAGAAGACTTCATCTGTTCCACCAAAAGAAGTGTTCACACCAGAAGACCATCAGAGCTATGGTGTAAGAGCTCTGGTGAATTAAGACCTCTGTGAAGCTTAAGTCTCGTAGAAATCTGTAAGTGTCAGACACGTGTCCGTACTTTCCAAGTCAGCCCCAAAAGGACGGAGACACAATTTCCACGTGTCATCCCCGGGTTAGATGGTACACTGTCTGTCACTTTATCAGGCTATAAATAGAAGGGTAGTGGAGCACACATTTGTAAGCTTTTGGAAGAATTATTTGCCACAATTGTGAGAGAAAACACTGCAACATTCCTTTCCACTACCACTATACGAATTGTCACCTGAGAGATTTCAGAATACACACACAAGAAAGTGTTCTTGGTGTTATTCAAATATATCAATATACGAGCAACTTATTTATTGATCTTGTTATCATTTTACTGTTCATTGTTATTAATACTCTCATTGTTTCATTTTCGTATGCAGAATTACTCATATTTAAATAGCTTTATATTATGATTTCGATATCTATGTTAATGCTATTTATATGAGACAACTTGAATATGGGAACCTACAATTTATATCAGAGCAGATTGATTTGCTCAAATCAAATCGATCCAATCTAACCAGGTTGATTCACTGTTTGTTAGGACACTGAAGTTGTCCTTTATAATAGAAAGTTTTGTAAAGCAATAGCTGTGTTAAAGGGCTTATGCTTAATTGTTGTAGCAAGTGATGAAGACTATAAATAGGTCTTTACTTGTAGTTTGTAAGAAGTGAATTCATTAATACAAGATGTAGATCTCTAATCACTTTGTGTTCTCTCTAGGTTAGATTTCTTTTTCATTAATGTTCTTCATCATCTTGTTACACAATACTTGGATTGTATGAAGATCATGGACCTAACACTGTTGTTGATTGTGTTTGTTTTCAAAAGCTTCATAGCATACTCTGTTTTTCCCGTTCAAAAGTTTGAAACAAATCTTCAGAGTTCTTTTAACACCTGTTTAAGGTTTCAAGTTAGTCTTAATATCTTCTCTACTTTGTTTACTGTTCCATTAGTATATTGTTCATCTACTTTCAGTTTAAAACCCTTTTAAAATATTTCGAAACCTTAGTACTCTGTTTTCTGAAAAGATGGCTAACAACAACATCAATGCCATCTATACGGCTGGTTCTCTAACCAAACCTCCTACTCTTCTGAGAGATGAATATCCTCAATGGAAGACTAGGATGGTTAACTTCTTTGATGGGATGGATAGAGACCTTATGCGATCTGTCACTGAAGGACCTTTCCAACCTATGGTCTTGGTTCCTCGCGTACCCGCAACAGAAACAACTGCTGAGATTCCAGCTCACTTCGAAGTTAAAACCACTGGGTTTACTGGGGAAGAAAAGCTCAAAATGGAAAATGACCTCAAAGCAGTTAGACTTCTGATTATGGCCATTCCAAACGATATTTTCCAAGAACTAGACTCATGTGTTACTGGAAAAGAAATCTGGGATCAACTTTTAAATCAACTCGAAGGTGGTATAAAAACGCAGAAGAATTGAAGGACCCAATGTATTAGTGAATACAATGATTTCAAAGCACTTCCTGAGGAAACCTTGCAACAAACCTACAACAGATTCAACATTCTGATTAACAAATGTAAGAAATGTGTATTCTTGAAGATAACAATGTCTTATTCTTGAAAAGTTTAAATGACGAATGGTTGAATCTATCCATGTCTCTACAAGCTAACCAAGATTTGGATGTATGGTCTCTTACTGATGTGTATGGCACTCTTGCTGCACAAGAGAAGGATGTTGTCAAACAAAAAGGCAAATCCACCATTGCAGGCCCAGTAGCTTTAATCTCTGACTCAAAAACTCCCACTGAGGGACAGTCCAACAGAGAAAGTACTAGCAGAGAAAAGAAGAAGGAGAAAGCTGTGAAAAAGAAGGGAAAGAAAAGTTTGATTGCTGAAAGTGATGAAGAGGATAGTTCATCAGATGATGATGATGATATCAATGCTTTTTCCCAATCTCTTGCCCTATTAACTCAAAAGTTTAACAAGAGAATTGGTAATAAGGTATTAGATAGCAGAGGAAGATATGAGAGAGAAGACAAAGACGAGAAGAGAGGTTATGCTGCACCTCAACATCAGAACAACAACAGAGCTCCACCAGAGCAGAGACCACAGCAGAAGTACAATCCTCCAGCCCCCCCAAAAGCAAACTGATGCTGCCCAGCCCATCAACCAAAACGATGGAAGATGTTTCCGATGTAGCAAACCTGGCCATTTCTCTACAAACTGCAAGGGTAGACTGGTTAAAGACCAGGACTACTACAAGAACAAGTATAAATATAACTACAGAGAGAGAAGTTATGTAGCAGAGATAGAGAATTGGATCTCTGATTCGTCCTCTGATGACGAACCAGAACAGACCAATTTTTACGGGGTAGCTGTCGATGATGAGAGTTTGGAAGATGTACCAGATTGGATGACTGGTGAGATGCCAGAAAGAACAACAGAGGCAGATATGTCTCAAAATGCATGTGCTCTTTCTGTGATAGAGTCAAATGACAGAGCGCTGGAGACTACTAAACCCAGTGCCATGGTATGTACTACTTCTGAATCTAAATCAGACTCTGAGCTGGAGATGCATGTGTATTTACTTGCTGAGGAATTGCAACTGTTAAAACAGAAACTTTCTGAAGAGAAAGAGTTGAGAAAACTGGCTCAGAATGATCTTTCCTTCTACAAGAGAGAGAAAAATCTCTTGGAAATGGAGAAGGAAGAGATTGCCAAAGCAAAATCTGAGCTAGAACTTTTGCAAAAACAGAAGGAAAAATCTTTTTCTGAAAAATGTAAGGAATATGAGGAGGTTCTAAAGCAAAAGGCAAAAGAGGTTAAGAAATCTGAGTACGAAAGGCTTAACTCTGTAGCTCTAAAGGACTATTTTCAAAGAGAAAGAGAGGTTTTGCACCAATCTTTACAGAGGAAAGAAATTTTGATTAAAAAGTACCAGGATGCACAAGATGTGCATATTAAAATCATCTCTCAGAAGGATACACAAGGCCTAGATTTCAGCGACCTTGCTCCCTACTCAGGAAGGAAGAAGACATCTTTATCCTCTGCCTTCTGTGTTGGGAAAATCCAAGAAAATGTGATCTCTGGTACTGCCGTTTTCAAAAGAATTAAAACCTCAGATGTTTCAAGAACTAGAAGACTGAATTTCAGGAATATCAGCTATGACTCCTTAGGTCATGAAAAGGTTAGAAAACCATTTGTCAAGTTTATTCATTATCAAGGAAAAGTTGAGAATTCATTTCCTAATTCTGTCAAGAGAGTTGATCCCAAATAAATTTTCAACTTTAACTCCTTTAAGGGACAGAAGTCTGTTACTTCTATGGCTGAGTCCTCTAGTGCCAAAACATAAAGTGAGCTCAACCCTGAAGCCCCAATCTTCTCTCATACCTATAAATGAATAAGAACATCTTTTGAAGAGGATCTTAAAGGAGTTCTTGAAGAAAATACTGCATCTGATACGTTGAATCCTACGTTGAGAAAACTTAAGTCTACCAGAGCAAATATTTCTGAGTTACCCAAAGAGTCTCACACCTCTGCCAGAGCCACCAGATACTTTCTAGACTCTGATTCTGACTCTGACTCTGAGGTGGATGAGCAGATTTACTATGCTCAAGAGAATGTCTTGCACAAACCCAAGCAGGTACTTGTTGGATCTGGAGTTTTGAAAACTGTCACACCTTTTAAGAACCAATCCAGAGCTCCACCAGTCCCCGATTTAAAAAATAAGGGAATCAGAATTCTTTCTTCTGATGAGATAGAAGAGAAAAGAAGAGAAAAAGCCAAGAGTATTCCTGCGAACCATACTTCTGTTCCCTATGCTTATAAACCAATCAGATTTACTCCAGAACAAAAGGGAAAATGGAAAGTCAATGACCAACCTATCCCTAATTCTACAGTAAATAAAAGGAAAACACTTTTTGGTCCAATGAATCTGTTCCAAGGAACAATGCCAATTTCAAAAAGGCAAACCAGGACAGAATGACTGCTAAAACATCTGGTCCTAGAGTTTTTCAATCTCAAATGCCATATAATCCACAGATGTTGAAAGGAAACATCAATATGCACCAATCATCTTCATGTTCTGTCAACTGCAATTGCATTCAACTTCTGTTAAAGCTGCAAAATAACTTGAACGGTCCTCACTGTATTCTAAATCAGTCATCTGAAAAGAAGAATCCTAAGATTGCTCAGAATATGCAGAGAAAATCCTATGGCACACCATCACATAATGGAAAGCCAACAGGTAAATCTATTAACACCCCTAAGCCTAACCAGAAAGGACCCATTATGAAATAGGTACCTAAAAAGAACTAATCTGTCTTTCAGAAGCCTCATGTGCAGATCTGGTACTTAGATTCAGGATGTTCCAGGCACATGACAGGCAATAAGGAGTTGCTGACTTCATTCAAAGACAAAATGGGAAGTGCAGTAACCTTTGGAGGCGATGGACAGGGACAGATTAGAGGTTATGGTGTCTTAAATAATGGTGGTGTTTCAGTTTCAAAAGTTGCTTATGTTGAAGACTTAAATCATAATCTGCTTATTATAAGTCAACTGTGTGATCATGGATTCGATGTCAATTTTAAGAAGAAATATTGTTCTTTGTTACTTTCTGAGTCTGGTCAAGAGCTTCTGAGAGCCGATAGAAAAGGCAATCTTTATAAAATGAATTTTAATCATAATCAAAGTTCTAAGACAGAAAAACTATGTTTAGTCTCTTTGAATAAGGAAGATGCCTGGCTCTGGCATAAAAGATTTGCTCACCTAAAATTTTCAAATCTTGACAAACTCGTGAAACTTAACTTATTGAAAGGTCTGCCTTCACTTAAATTTGACAAAGACCATCTTTGTTCTGAATGTGAATTGGGTAAGCTGAAAAGAGCTTCACACAGAACAAAAAGTGATCACAATTGCCCTAGACCTTTACATATGCTTCATATGGATCTTTGTGGTCCAATTTCTGTGCAAAGTCTGTCTGGTAAAAAGTATATTCTTGTTCTTATAGATGAATACTCTAGATATACTTGGTTGAGTTCCTCAGAGTAAAATCTGATGTCCCAGAATTTCTGATAAATTTGTTGAAGAGGATACAGGTTCTGTTAGGTCTTAAAATTCAAAATTGAGAAATGATAATGGGACAGAGTTCAGGAATGCCATAATTGATGCCTACCTATCAGAGGAAGGAATCTCCCAGAACTTCTCAGCTTCCAGAACTCCACAACAGAATAGTGTTGTGGAGAGAAAGAACAGAACTCTGGTAGAAGCCACCAGAACTATGTTGGCAGGATCTATTCTTCCTATCAACTTCTCGGCAGAAGCAGTCTCAACAGCCTGTTTTACCCAAAACAGAGCTGTCATAGTAAAAAGATTCAAAAAGACTGCTTATGAACTCATCAACAACCGAAGACCAAATGTGAAATACTTCCATATTTTTGGCTGCAAATGCTACATCTTGAATGACAAAGATCAGCTGGGTAAATTTGACAAGAAGGCCGACAAAGGAATCCTTATTGGTTATTTCTTAACCTCTAAAGCCTACAGAGTCTACAACATAAGAACCAGAGTCATTCAAGAAAGCATAAATGTGTCCTTTGATGAAAAATCATCAAGTTCCTCTGATTGCAAATCACCAGAGGAGATACAGACTGAAGAGAAGCCTAGCTCTTCAAAGTCAAGAGAAGAAGATATCAACTTGAAATTCAACGATTTCTTCGATGATGATGATTCCTCTGACGACATCACCAGAGGAAATCAAGCTCAGAACTCTGCTGAACAGAACTTAACAGGTACATCTCTAACAGGTCCCTCCAATTCTTCACCATCTACTTCTCTGTCTACAGGTCAAATTCAGAGAAACGAGGGACAACAGTCAGATGTAAGAGAACCTGAACAAGAGCCATCATCACCCCCTCTGACACATATTGGAAGAAATTCCTTGTATGATAGCTCACCTTCTCAGAGCCCTGTTGGTACATCACAGAGCAATGAGGCCACTCTCCAGAGTAGTGTGCCATAGAGCCCTGGTACCAATCCTCAGAGCTCTGATGTTGACATTGTTAGAGCACTATTGTAGCTATCAACACAGTATTAATATTTTGTACTGTTCTTCTTGGTAGAGGCATGGATATGTCATGGCCCTACTATATAAAGAAGACTCCTTTACAAATCTTGTAACACTTGTAGCATTTGTCATTTACTCTCTAAAGATCAATACATGGATGACTTGTGCACTCTAGATTTTCTCTCTACATATCATTGCTAGATTCTGGGTTTTACATTTGGTATCAGAGCACAAACAGGAGATTCAAGCAGATTAAGATCCAAATTGAAGAATTATTACACGAAGATGAAGATTTCGGACCAGGCATAGTTTACTGTTCATCTGATCACTGTTCATTCAGACATTAATTTTTTCTAGTTTCTGATTTCTTGGATAAATTCTTGGCATCACTGAACTCGGAATTGATTTCTAAGCAACTTTAGTTCTTGGAGTATCATCAATTACTGCACAAAAACATCAGATTTGATCCTTTTTCAAACTTTTGTTCGAAAACCCTATTTTACCTGTTTTGGATCTTAATTCGATTAAGTTGATCGAATTAGATCGTGTGATTAACTAAGAAAGTGTGCGGATTTTGATTTCGAGCAAATCAGTGCTAATTTCGTGTTAATTGATGAAGAATTGAGAAAATTATGGCTGAATCAGTGGTTTTTGGGATAAAGTGATGGTTTCGCATTGTTCTTGAGGGATTCGGATCATTCATACGGATTTCGCATCATTCAAGTTTTTCGAAGTGTTCAAGTGTAGGTTTCGGATCCAGTTATGTCCGAAATCCGTGGTTTCGCACCCTGTTAGGTTCGAATTCTTGAGGTTTCAAACTTAGTTAAGTCTGAATTCCAGTGGTTTCGGATTGGTATTCATTTGTTGTAATTTTGATTTTGAACAAGTGTTGGTTTCGTACCAAGATAGGTTCGAATTCCGTGGTTCCGCACCCATCTTCGTCCGAATTCTGAGGTGAAATTTGTCTAAGTGTTGATTTCGCACCAAGCTAAGTCCGAATTCAGGGATTTCGTACTCAGTTGCATTCGAATTCCGTGGTTTCGCACCGTACTACATCCGAAATCTAAAGGTTTCGCACCATACAGAATTTGTCTCAGTGTTGGTTTCGGACCCTTGTGTTGAAATTTTTTGAACAGTTTATTCTAAGTGTAATTTCTGTTACACTTACTGCTTGATCTTCTGAACGATCATTTTCTAGCTATTTGAAAAGATGTCGAGAGATTTAATGAGTATGGGATCAAAGAGCAAGCCTCCAGTTCTTCAAGCTGAAGAGTATTCTCAATGGAAAAAGAGAATGACTCAATTTCTGAATCATCAAAACAAAGAACTCATGCTGTCTATTCAAAATGGTCCTTACAAATCATACATAGACATTGGTGGTATTGCTGAAACTGCTACAAGTCAGTATGTTCCTCCGAGAAGAGTTGAAAAAGAATACAGATATTACAATGAAGCTGATAAAGCTAAAGTTGAAATTGATGAGTTAGCTTTGACATATCTGACACAGGCTATCCCAAATGATATCTACAATCGAGTAGATAGTCGCAATACAGCTAAGGAGATATGGGATGAGTTAGAAAGGCAGTTTGAGGGATCATCAAAATCTATGAAGACCAAAAAGAATCAAAGCATCAATGCTTATGAAGGGTTTAAAGCAAAAGAAGGCGAATCATTGAAAGAGACCTACAATCGCTACAACATCATCCTTAATGATTTGAGAAGAAATGGAGTCGACAAATCAGAATCGGAGATAAACTACAAGTTCATCAAGAATCTACTACCAGAGTGGGATTCATACTCCATTCAGCTCCAAATGTCTAGAGATGTGGATGAAGAGAAGTTGACCGACATTTTCAGTATTCTTGGTCAACACAGAATCATTTGAATCAACAAATGGAGTCTGAAAGATAGTATCATGACTGGCCTGCTTTGAGACATCAAATTTAAAAATGATGTCTTCAAGTTCTTTGACTTTGTTTATCAAAACATTTTTCTCTTTAGATATTAGATCAAATTTCTTTTGGAGATCAGATTTGATCAATTGATCCTTCATAATGTCAGTTGATAAACTAGATAGTCTTTTGGTAAGATTAAGAATCGCATCTTCAAAATATTTGCGTTTCGATTCAAAATCTTTTTCCAAAAACTTTCTTTTATCAGTAATCTCTTTGAAATTATCCATATTTTTCTTTTTAAGGATTTTATTTTCCTTTTCAAACATATTTTTCTTTTCCGTGAAATCTTTTCTTTCCTTTTCCAAAACATTTTCTAATTCAGAGATTTTCACGGAAAGCTCATTACTTTTGATCTCAAAAGTTTTTCTTTCAATTCCAAATTCAACTCTTTCTTTTTCGAGCTTTTCTTTTTCAAGATATAAAACTTTTTCAAAGTCGGAGACTTGCTTCAAAAGGTTTACATATTTAAGCTCAATTTCTTTCTTTTCTTCAAGAGCTTTCTTTTGAATGTCTGTGTTGTCAAATACAAGCTTCTTGACAGCTTTATCTTTTTCAAAATTAGACAGTTTTCTCTTTAGCTCAGCGTTTTCACTGTCCAAACCTTTTCCTTTATCTTGAACTCCTTTTAATTGAACTCGTAAATTTAAGATCCACTTCTCTCTCTTGTCTTCCCTACTCTTCATATCAATGTTTTCTCTTTGAAGAGTTGTTACTTTCTCTTGAAGTTTCTCGATTTGGTAGTGCAGACTTTTGTCTTTCTTTGCTTCAAGATCTGCAATATAAACTTCAAGATCAGTAATTCTTTTAGTAAGTTTAGCATTTGAAGAAGAAATGTCTAAAATTTGTCTCTTCAGATCAGCATTTTCTTCCTCTTTATTTAAAACAGGAACTGAAGTATTTGAAGTATTAGATTTAAGAGTTTGCTTCAAACCTTCACTATTGGATTTAACAAAAGTTTGAGATATTGGAGATATTTCTGTTTTAAGAGTTTGCTTCAAACTTTCATTATTAGATTTAACAGAAATTTGTGATATTGGAGGTATTTCTGTTTTAAGAGTTTGCTTCAAACCCATTTCTCTTTTTGGTATTGCTAGAAGTTGGTCTTTCAGGAAATCAAGCAGAAAGTGTATGAAATACACTATAGAAAAAAATTTATATAAAAATTTTTCTTGAAAAACTTTTAAAGTGTATGAAATACACTATAGAAAAAATTTCTATATAAAAAAATTCCGCAAACTTTTTTTTTAATCTACACTGAAGAGTAGTCAAAATTCGGATCAAACACAAATCACAAGATTTCGGATCAAGTTGGATGCGAAACCATATGAATTCGGATCAAGAAGGATGCGAAACCACGGAATCCGGATTGACCTTGATGCGAAACCAATGGTTTCGTATGTAGTTGGATACGAAACCACAGATTTCGTATGTATAAGGATCCGAAACCAACAGATTTCGTATGTATACGGATCCGAAACCAACAGATTTCGTATGTATAAGGATCCGAAACCAACAGATTTGGTATGTATAAGGATCCGAAACCAACAGATTTCGGATGTATAAGGATGCGAAACCACAGATTTCGTATCCTTAAGGATCCAAAACCCAAACATGTGAAATTACAAATCCCAATGTGATCCGAAACCAAGCTTGAATGATCCGAAACCCGCTTGAATGATCCGAAATCCTCTTGAATGATCCGAAACCTTCACTTAAACACCAAAAAACACTGAATCAGCCATAACTTTTCAATTCTTGATCAATTGAAATGAAACTTGCACAGATTTGTTCGAAAAATGATCCCACACACTTTCTTAGATGATCACAAATCCTAATTCGATCAATTTAACCGAAATAAGATCCAAAAACAGTAAGAACAAGTTTTCGAACAAAACAGATGAACAGTATATGAAGATCAATCCGAAACCATGATGAACAGTGTAAAAAATCTCTGAAATGGTCTGAATCTGCTTGAATTTCCTTTTTGTGCTCTGATACCAAATGTGAAATCCCAGATCTAGCAATACAATATAATCTCAAGTAGAGGGAATCTAGAGAGCAAAGTTGTCATCCATGTATTGATCACAAAAGTACAAATGACATATGCTTGTAAGTGTTTCTCTAAGCTCTAGATTGTTACTAGCTAATGAACTAGACATGCCTATTTATTCCCCATGTACAAGGTATAAAGGCATTTACAATACAGCATAGACTATTACAGATATTGACTTTACAGTAAATCTTGAATACAATAATGCTCTAACAAACTCTATCAAATTTTCTGTTGGTCAACCATTTCGAAAAATGTAATGTCGATACAACCTTATTCATTAGCAGGTATAGGAATGACATTCTTTTGGTACAAATATATGTTGATGACATCATTTTTAGGTCTACTAGGTAGGAGTACTGTGACAGTTTTGAGGATTTGATGAAAAGTGAATTTAAAATGAGGATGATGGGAGAACTTTCTTTCTTCCTTGGTTTACAAGTTAAACAATCTATCAGAGGCACCATTACCAGTCAATCAAAATATGTCTCTGATATTTTGAAAAAGTATAAGCTCAATAAATCAAATCCTATGAAAACTCTTATTGCCACTGGAGTTAAACTTGACCATGATCCTCAAGGTTAATCTGTGGATGTCAAGAACTACAGAGGCATGATAGGGTCACTTCTGTATTTAACTGCAAGCAGACATGATATAATGTTTGCAACCTGTCTTTGTGCTAGATTCCAAGCAAATCCTAAGGAATCCCATTTGTCTGCTGTCAAACGTATCTTTAAATATCTCAAAGGGACTCAATTTTTGGGTCTCTGGTATCCTCTTAATTCTGGTTTTGAGCTTGTAGCATACACAAACTCAGATTACGGGGGATGCAGGAATGACAGAAAGAGTACTTCTGGTAGCTGTCAATTGCTAGGAGATAAGCTAGTCAGCTGGACATCCAAGAAGCAAAACTGTGTATCAACCTCTACAGCAGAAGCATAATATGTTGTTGCTGCTAGTTGTTGTTCTCAAGTAATCTGGATGAAAACACAGCTCAAAGTCTATGGCCTGGAGTACAACAAAGGCCCAATTATGTGTGACTCCAAGAGTGCAATAGCAATTACAACTAATACAGTTCAGCACTCGAAGACAAAACATATCGACATAAGGTACCATTTTATCAAGAATCATGTTGAAAAAGGGACGATTGAAATGTATTTTGTTTCAACCGACTTCCAACTTGCTGACTTATTTACAAAAGCCCTTTGTTAGGATCCAAGCGCTTACCACTACGCCAAAAGCAATTGCTGATGGAGAAGGCGCAACTTATTTTCATATAGCGTAGCAGCCAGCGCCACGTTTCGATTTAGGAAGATGCTGGTCAATGACCCAACAATCCCCCCCCCCCCAGCATCTGCCAGCACTAACAAGAGCTTCGCTAGAAGTCAATGGATGTACAGCATGCCTTTGGCATTTTAAATGCACTCCATGGGATTCGAACCCGTGACCTGCTCTGATACCACATGTTAGGATCCAAGCGCTTACCACTATGCCAAAAGCAATTGCTGATGGAGAAGGCGCAACTTATTTCCATATAGCGTAGCAGCCAGCGCCACGTTTTGATTTAGGAAGATGCTGGTCAATGACCCAACACCCTTGATGAAAGGAGATTTAATTTCTTAATCAGCAAGATGGGTATGCTAAACATGTCCTCCTAACTCTTTTTACTATTCACCAGAGCCTCTGATGTTCATCCCAGAGCTCTGTCAAAATAGTTCGGAAGGGTACATCACTAGAGCCTATAATGTTCATCTCAGAGCTCTGTCAGCATACTTTTTCAATATTTTCTTCTGTGCGTTTCAAATCTGTATACTCTTTGATTCTCTTTGTAAATATTCTTTAATCTTTCAAAAGGTGGCACGAAAAGAAAAAGCTGAAAAGATAAATCTGTCAATTAAGCTCATCATTTTAGGGGGGGCTTAAAAAGAAAATAAGCATGTTTTAAGGGGGAGCAAGTCAAAAGAATTTCAGATCTAAATGACTTTGCTCGTTGAACATAAAGGAAAATCTTTTTAAGGAAGGGAAAACCTGTTCTGATGAAAACATTTTTGATAGTGTCAAGAACCTACCAGAACTCTGACATTTCACCAGAGCCTCTGATGAAATTCACCAGAACTCTGTGAAATCTCTGAAACAGTTCTGCTTTCGTTCTTTGACTACTCTCACATCAGATACAGGATTTACAAATGATTTTAGGGTAAATGTGAAACATTTTTGGGTTACTTGAAAGAATGGACAAAATCACTCATCAGAGACAAAATATGCTGGGAGTTCCGCCAGAGCTCTGCCATTTCTCTGATAATGGTCATCAGAGATGCGGGTTATTTCTGAGCGTCAACCGCATGTCACCCACAAATCTCTAACCGTGACGGTTCTTTAGCCGAAAGGTTCTCAGACCCAAAACACACGTGGCATCTTCTGATTGAAAGCCAACCGTTAGTTGTTTCCACGTTTTACTGTAGAGGTTGTTCCACTATCTGACACTCGAGTACCTATAGTACCTACGATGGTTATCCAGCCAGATATTTCGAGTATAAATACCCATTCCTTTGACCCATTTCATTTCTTACGACTTCTAAGTATTCAAACCATCAAACCTTCCCTCCTTTGTTTAAATATTCTTGAGTTCTTTAAACCCCAGAAACCTGCAACAATGGCAGAACAAGCAAACTCCGTTGAATCAAGCAGAATAGTGCATGTAGATCAAATCATGATCGAACCCTACGAGTTTGTAGATAATAACTACAGTATCGACGCCAATCCAGCCAATTTCTTGCCCATTTACCATGTTTTTGTTGAGTTCTTCAGAAACTCAGAACTTTTTCAAGCCATTACAAGACACGACGATGATCTTCCATAAATCTATGTCCAACAATTGTGGACAACATGCCAGTTCATTCCATAGAGGAAAGGGATCATTGGGAACGTCGATTCTGGAAGAGAAGGAGGAGCAGGAACAGTTCGTATCCATGACAAAAGCTTCAGAAGAATCTTTGGAATGCAAACCAAAGAACAATTAGGAATCCCTGCATTCGAAAAAACCCCCAAAACCTCTATTCTTCTTGAATTTGTTCATTTCTTGGGCTACAACAAAATCTAACCAAGATTGGAGACTTCAAAAGAGGTAATCTACCTCCAATATGGAACTTCATGTTTTCCATACTCAATAGAACCCTCACCTGCAAAAGTGGTAGCCAAGACCAAGCTAGCACTGAAATTCTACAAATCATGTATGATTTGTACTTCCACAAGCATTTCGATTATGCCAAAATTCTATATGAAGAGCTTCTGACCGCAGTGAACACCAAGACAATAACTCTGGCGAGAGGAGGAACGGTGGGAGAGCACAGAAATCTGAATCACATAAGATATCCAAGATTTATTAGTCTGGTGATAAGGGAGGCATTTCCAGTCCTACAACTTGTTCAACAGGGCAATCCAGTTCCTCGATGGGTAATGTCAAGATTCAAGCCGACTACATCAGGGTCGTATCCTAACACCAGAAGAATACCTCAAACAATGCTCTCTATGATAAACCCAACCCACATCTCTTTACAAAACTATAGACATGTTGCTCAACCTCAAGAACCTGAGTTGAGATCCCCAGCATATATAGGTCCTAAGCCATCACTAGAGTCAGATAGTGAGGTGAGAGAAGAGGAAGAAGTGGTCAGACCAGAGGTCAGAGTACCCACAGTGGGTTCTACCTCTGCTAATATTGAGGAGGTGGAAGTAGCGGACAAAGCATCCCCTATGGAGGCTGTCCAAGAGGAAGTCAGGGAAACTGCAGAGGAGGTGGCAGAGAGTTCGTCCTCCTCTGGCAGTGGTGAGGAAGAGGAATCTGAGGGAGAGACATCTGAGTCTTCTGAATCCCTAGGAGCTGAGGGAAATATGAGCTTAGAAAAAGATGTTCTGGTGAACACCCATGTGCATTTCCCTAGCCCACAATCTGTCCTTGGTGATCAAGACCAAATGGACATTGAACCACCATAGGCAACTCTTCATGCCTCTGGTATGCACGAAACTGGGGAATCTATTTTTGGTAATGATGTCCCATCACCCCAGGACATCAATAGGACAGATACACACGCTGAAGCCTCTGTGGCTTGCATAGACTTAACACAAACTAGTCCTGAGATCTTCAGAATCTCACGTAGGCAATGTCCAACTCAGGGACATTGGTTTGACTTAGTATCACAAGGGAAGACCTGTCTTGATCCCAGATCTTCTCAACACATCAGATCTGCCTCTTTCTGCCTCTGCCTCTGTCGTCTCTGTCGCTTTGCCTTTCCCTTTTCCCTTTTCAGCCTCTTTCTCTTTTTCCTTCTCCCCCTTTTGTTGATCTACGGACTCACCAATTTGGCTATCTGAATGAGCTTCTTTAGCATCTTCAAAATCATCAACACCATCCGATAGTGCAATTCCAGAAGCGGGTGAGAACGGAGCAACAAACTTTGGAGTAGATTTGTCTCTTTTGCTCGAGGGTTCTCCTTCTGGTGCTCCTTCTGCAGGTCATTTGAGTGTGGCAGTCTGTAAGATGGCATCTGTGAAGTTTGTGACTGCCTTTTTCATTGCGTCTTCAACTTCTGTTGTGGCAGTTCTGATCTCATCTACTTGACTCTCAAAGTTGACTTTGTGAATGTCAAGAGATGCATGTACGTGTTTCTCTGTCGCCTGTGCCTTCATCACAAACTTGGATAAAATTTTCATCATCCGGCTGAGAACAGATCTGCGGAAGTTACCCATCTGGCCAACTGTCATGGGTAAGTCGTTTGGGTTGAGGCTGGAGATGTTGAGTGGAGTAGCAGATGATGTTGTTGCGTCATTGATGGATTTCTTAACAGAGTTGTCAATTAACTCTGTCAAGGTTCTGACGTTCGATTCTGATAAGAGGACAGAAGGTATCGGCAGGGTTCTGTTCATGGATTCCTTGTGATTCTCTGCCAGTATTTTCTTCAGATCAGCAAGTTCTGTCGAAGTCTTTGTCATTTCATCTGTTCTGTCTCTTTTCAGATCTGCTATCTCTGTTGTCAGTTTAGTGAATGCTTCTGATCTGGCGCGTTCAGCCTCTGCTCTGAGGTTTTCAGCCTCGGCATATTTCAGAGTTACCTCTGCATGTTTAGTAGAGATCTGTTGCAATTCCTCTTTAAGAAGATCATTCTCCTTGCGGATCAGCTCCTCCTTCTGTTCATTGATAAGTTTATACTCATTCAAGGAGTTGTTGATACTATCACAGAAGCTTTCGAACTCTGCTCTTGTGACAGTGTCAACGGGGGTAACCTTGGTTCCAACACATGGATCCAATTGAACCTCGAGTTCAGAGGTGCCTCCTTCAAGAGTTGTATTGATGTTGGCTCTTGGAGGACTTCCACCCGATCCTTGATGATCCTTTTGAGGGGATACATCTACAGGTGTTCTGATAAGAGGTTCCTCCTCCAGCTCAGGTTCGGAGGAAGGAAATCTGATGTGATGAGAAGAGTTTGGATCAAGCAAAGTCTTCCCTTGTTCTACTATGGTCTCCCATTATCCCTGAGTCGGACAGATGTTACGTGAGATTACAAAGATCTCTGGTCTATTTTGTGTCATGTCTATGTGAGCCACAGAGGCATCATTGTGTGGAGGTGACCTATTGATGTTCTGGGACGAATGAACATCAATACCAAAGATAGCTTCCCCGGGTATGTGCGTACCAGAGGCATGAAGAGTCGCCTCTGTTGGTTCTTGCAGGTTAGGGTTCGAGGTGTGCACCTCTGTTTCAATAATCCTTTGGTCTTTATCACCAGGATTAGATTGTGTGGAAGCACGGGGATGTTGGTTATGGATATGCTCATCAGTGTTCTCTTGAACATCTTTTTCTAAGCTCTCATCTCCCTCATGAACAGTCTCCATATTGGATGCTATGTTCTCTACTTCCTCCCCCATCACTCTAGAGGAAGACCCCACTTCGGGTACTCTTCTCTCTGGTCTGTTAACTTCCTCTGCTATTTCCTCACTTAAACTCTCCAATGAAGGCTCAGATCCTAAGTATGCTGGGGTTCTCACCTCAGGTTCTTGAGGTTGAGCAACACTCTCATAGTTTTGGACAGAGATGTGTTGAGGATCGATTAGGGCAAGCATTGTACCTAGAATTCTTCGGATAAACGGGTATTCACCTGAAGTCGTGGGTTGGAACATGGACATAACCCAAACAGGTGTAGATTTTCCCTAATGAGTCAATTCCAGTCTGTCGAATGCTCTTCTAATTACCAGACTGATGAATCGAGGAAACTTGATGAATTTCAGTAATTTGTGGGTTCCAACTCCCCCTCCTCTTGCTATGGATGAGGTCTTTGTGTTGACAGCGTTAAGAATGCTGGCGTAGTTAAAATTTTTGTTAAAGAACAATCCATACATGATCTGTAGGATTTCTGTGCTGGCTTGGTCTTGACTCCCAGATTTGCTACTGAGGGTTCTGTTCAAGGTGGAGAACATAAAGTTCCACATTGTTGGTAGATTCTGTCTTCTGAACTCACCTATTCTGTTCAGTTCTTTGTTGTATCCCAAGAACTTCATAAATTCAAGAAGAACAGCAACATTGGGGGGTTTTTCATAGGCTTCTATTCCAAGTTGTCTTTTGGTCTTCATCCTGAAGATTCTTCTAAAAGTGCTTACACGGATTCTGATTGTTCCTGCTCCTCCATTTCTCGAGTTGACATTCCCAACAATCCCATCTTATTCTTCTATGTACTGGCACGTGGTCCACCATTGTTGGACGTAGATTGCAGGAAGATGATCATCAAACGCTGTTAGGGCTTTAAAGATTTTGAAGTTTCTGAAAAACTCTATGAAGATGTGATATAGGGGTAAATAGAGTCCTGGGTTTGGGTCGAATCGATAGTTGTTGTCAGCTAACTCGTATGGGAGGATAATGATTTCATTGACGGGTCCTATTTGGCTTGAATCAGCAGAGTTTTGAGGTTCTGCCATTGTTGCAGATTAGGGTTTTTTCTTGAAGAACTTGAAGGTTTTGAACTTTTGAGAGGGAAAGATGAAGGGTTTTTGAATGATCAGAAAGCGTAAGAAAAGAAATGGGTCAGGGTAATGGATATTTATACGCTAAACATGTGGCTGGGTAATCGTCGTAGGTACTGTAGGCACTCGAGTTTCAGATAGTGGAACGGCCTCTACAATAGAACGTGGAAACAGCTAGTGGTCTGTCTTTCAATCAGAGAATGCCACGTAAGATTTGGTTATGACCGCTTTTGGGCAAGAAAACCGTCACGGTTAGAGATGTGCGGGTGACAAGTAGTTGACGCTTAAAGAATGACCCGCATCTCTGATGACGTGCTTCTGATGACGTGGCAGAAAACCGACAGAGCTCTGGTGGAGCTCAGCACAGTTTTGCCTCTGTTGAAATGACTTATTCATTTCTTTCCAAGTATCCCAATATGTTTCACCTTTACCCAAAAATCATTTAGAGTTCTGTATCTGATGTGAAAGTGGTCAAAGAACGTAAACAGAACTATCTCAGAAGGTTCACAGAGTTCTGGTGAAAATCAACAGAGCTCTGGTGAAATATCAGAGTTCTGGTAAGTTCTTGACATTATCAAAAAGTTTTCATCAAAACAGGTTTTCCCTTCAAAAAGATTTTTCTTTTAGGTTCAAGGAGCAAAGTCATTTTAGATTTGAAAAACAGATTTTGACTTGCCCCCCCTAAAATCATGCACGTTTTCCTTTATAAGCTCCCCCTTGAAAGATGAGCTTATATGAAAGATTTGTCTATTCAGCCCCGAAAAAAAACTGTACAAACAAAAAATTATGTACAAACAGATTCACTGAGCTTGTTGAAAAAAAAATATGCCTGACAGAGTTCTGGTGAACATCAGAGACTCTGTTGAACTATCCTACCCAACTATTTGACAGAGTTCTGGTAGGATCCGTCAGAGGCTCTGTTGAGCTATAAACAGAGTTAGGAGGACATGTTCAGCATACCCAATTTACTGATTAAGAAGTTAAATCTCCTTTCATCAAAGGCTTTTGTAAAAAGATCAGCTAATTGGAAGTCGGTTGAAACGAAGTACATTTCAATCGTTCCTTTTTCAACACGGTCTTTTATGAAGTGATACCTTATGTCGATATGCTTGGTTTTGGAATGCTGAACTGGGTTAGCTGTGATTGCTATGGCACTCTTGGAGTCACACAAAATTGGAATTTTATTGTACTCCATGCCATAATCTTTGAGTTGAGTTTTCATCCAGAGCACTTGAGAGCAACAACTAGCAGCAGCAACATACTCTGCTTCTGCTGTAGAGGTTGAAACGCAGTTCTGTTTCTTGGATGTCCAACTCACCAATTTTTCACCAAGTAATTGGCAGCTACCAGAAGTACTTTTTCTGTCATTCTTGCATCCTCCATAATCTGAATCTGTATATGCTACAAGCTCGAAACCAGAATTAAGAGGATACCAGAGACCCAAGAATTGAGTCCCTTTCAGATATTTAAATATACGCTTGACAGCAGAAAAGTGTGATACTTTAGGATTTGCTTGAAATCTGGTACAGAGACACGTTGCAAACATTATATCAGGTATGCTAGCAGTTAAGTACAGAAGTGACCCTATCATGCCTCTGTAGTTCTTGACATCTACAGGTTCACCATTAAGGTCAGAGTCAAGTTTGACTCCAGTGGCAATAGGAGTTTTCATTGGTTTTGAATTATTGAACTTGTATTTTTTTTAAATGTCAGAGATGTATTTGGACTGACTTATGAAAGTCCCTCTGATGGATTGTTTTACTTGTAAACCAAGGAAGAAAGAAAGTTCTCCCATCATGCTCATTTTGAATTCACTTTTCATCAAATCCTCAAAACTGTCACAGTACTCCTACCTAGTAGACCTAAAAATAATGTCATCAACATATATTTGTACCAGAAGTATATCATTCTTATACCTACTAAAGAATTTTAGTTTTATCGACAGTACCTTTCTCGAAGTGATTAGTCAACAGAAAGTTTGACAGAGTTTCATACCAGGCTCTGGGAGCTTGCTTAAGGTCGTACAGAGCTTTGTCTAGCATGTAAACATGGTCTGGAAACTCTGAACATTCAAAACCTGGTGGTTGTTGAACATATACTTCCTCTTGTAATCTGCCATTCAGAAAAGCAGATTTGACGTCCATCTGGTAGACCTTGAAACCCTTGTGAGCAGCATAGGCTAGGAAGATTCTGATGGCTTCTAGCCTAGCCACAGGTGCAAAGGTCTCATCATAGTCAATGCCTTCTTCTTGGTTGTATCCCTTAGCAACCAATCGGGCTTTGTTTCTGATGATAATCTCATCTTCATCCTTTTTGTTTCTAAACACCCACTTGTTTCCGATGGCAGCTTTGCCTTTTGGAAGTGGAACCAAGGACCAAACTTTGTTTCGTTCAAACTCCAGAAGCTCCTCTTGCATAGCTTCGGTCCAGTTTGGGTCTTCAAGGGCTTCAGTGATCTTCTTCGGGTCAATCATGCTTAGAAAATTGACAAAGAAGGCTACATTGATTGTGGTCGATCTTGTCTTTACACCATCTTCAGCAGCACCAATTATAAGATGATCAGTGTGATCCTTTGTCCATCTTGTCATGGGAGCATGGATAACAGCTGGGGTTTGTGCTTCTGATGGGAAAAGACGATCTTCAGCATCAGAGCTCTGTGGATTGGCACCAGGGCTCTGTGGCACACAACTCTAGAGAGTGGCCTCATTGCTCTGTGAGTTGCCAACAGGGCTCTGTGAAGGTGAGCTTTCAAATAGGGAATCTCTCCCAATATTAGTTAACAGGGGTGATGATGGTTCTTGCTCAGGTTCTCTTTATGGTTCCTCATTTCTCTGAATGACACCTGTAGACAGAGAAGTAGATGGTGAAGTATTGGAGGGACCAGTAAGAGTTGTACCTGTCAGATTCTGTTCTGTTGATTTCTGAGCTTGATCGTCTCTGTTGATGTTGACAGAAGAATCATCATCATCGAAGAAATCATCGAACACGAGATTGATATCTTCTTCCCTTGTTTTTGAAGAACTTGGCTTCTTCTGCTCTATTTGTGTCCCCTCTGTTGATTTGCGATCAGAGGCACTTGATGTACTTTCATCAAAGGACACATTTACACTTTCTTGAATGACACGGGTTCTGGTGTTGTAGACTCTGTAGGCTTTAGAGGTCAAGGAATAACCTATAAAGATTCCTTCGTCCGCCTTCTTATCGAATTTACTCAGCTGTTCTCTGTCATTCAAGACGTAGCACTTGCAACCAAAAATGTGAAAATATTTCACGTTTGGCCTTCTGTTGTTGATGAGTTCATAGGGAGTCTTCTTAAATCACTTCACTATTACAGCTTTGTTTTGGGTAAAATAGGCTGTTGAGACTGCCTCTGCCCAGAAGTTGATAGGAAGGACAGAACCGGCCAACATGGTTCTGGCGGCTTCTACCAGAGTTCTGTTCTTTCTCTCCACCACACCATTCTGTTGTGGAGTTCTGGTAGCTGAGAAGTTTTGGGATATTCCTTCTTCTGAAAGATAAGCATCTATTCTTGCGTTCATAAACTCTGTCCCATTATCACTTCTCAACTGTTGAACTTTTAGTCCTAACAGAACCTGTATCCTTCTCAACAAACTTATCAGAATTTCTGGGACATTAGATTTTACTCTGATGAACATATACTTCCTCTTGTAATCTGCCATTCAGAAAAGCAGATTTGACGTCCATCTGGTAGACCTTGAAACCCTTGTGAGCAGCATAGGCTAGGAAGATTCTGATGGCTTCTAGCCTAGCCACAGGTGCAAAGGTCTCATCATAGTCAATGCCTTCTTCTTGGTTGTATCCCTTAGCAACCAATCGGGCTTTGTTTCTGATGATAATCTCATCTTCATCCTTTTTGTTTCTAAACACCCACTTGGTTCCGATGGCATCTTTGCCTTTTGGAAGTGGAACCAAGGACCAAACTTTGTTTCGTTCAAACTCCAGAAGCTCCTCTTGCATAGATTCGGTCCAGTTTGGGTCTTCTAGGGCTTCAGTGATCTTCTTCGGCTCAATCATGCTTAGAAAATTTACAAAGAAGGCTACATTGATTGTGGTCGATCTTGTCTTTACACCATCTTCAGCAGCACCAATTATAAGATGATCAGTGTGATCCTTTGTCCATCTTGTCATGGGAGGATGGATAACAGGTGGGGTTTGTGCTTCTGATGGGAAAAGACGATCTTCAGCATCAGAGCTCTGAGGATTGGCACCAGGGCTCTGTGGCACACAACTCTGGAGAGTGGCCTCATTGCTCTGTGAGTTGCCAACAGGGCTCTGTGAAGGTGAGCTTTCAAATAGGGAATCTCTCCCAATATTAGTTAACAGGGGTGATGATGGTTCTTGCTCAGGTTCTCTTTATGGTTCCTCATTTCTCTGAATGACACCTGTAGACAGAGAAGTAGATGGTGAAGTATTGGAGGGACCAGTAAGAGTTGTACCTGTCAGATTCTGTTCTGTTGATTTCTGAGCTTGATCGTCTCTGTTGATGTTGACAGAAGAATCATCATCATCGAAGAAATCATCGAACACGAGATTGATATCTTCTTCCCTTGTTTTTGAAGAACTTGGCTTCTTCTGCTCTATTTGTGTCCCCTCTGTTGATTTGCGATCAGAGGCACTTGATGTACTTTCATCAAAGGACACGTTTACACTTTCTTGAATGACACGGGTTCTGGTGTTGTAGACTCTGTAGGCTTTAGAGGTCAAGGAATAACCTATAAAGATTCCTTCGTCCGCCTTCTTATCGAATTTACTCAGCTGTTCTCTGTCATTCAAGACGTAGCACTTGCAACCAAAAATGTGAAAATATTTCACGTTTGGCCTTCTGTTGTTGATGAGTTCATAGGGAGTCTTCTTAAATCACTTAACTATTACAGCTTTGTTTTGGGTAAAACAGGCTGTTGAGACTGCCTCTGCCCAGAAGTTGATAGGAAGGACAGAACCGGCCAACATGGTTCTGGCGGCTTCTACCAGAGTTCTGTTCTTTCTCTCCACCACACCATTCTGTTGTGGAGTTCTGGTAGCTGAGAAGTTTTGGGATATTCCTTCTTCTGAAAGATAAGCATCTATTCTTGCGTTCATAAACTCTGTCCCATTATCACTTCTCAACTTTTGAACTTTTAGTCCTAACAGAACCTGTATCCTTCTCAACAAACTTATCAGAATTTCTGGGACATTAGATTTTACTCTGATGAACATATACTTCCTCTTGTAATCTTCCATTCAGAAAAGCAGATTTGACGTCCATCTGGTAGACCTTGAAACCCTTGTGAGCAGCATAGGCTAGGAAGATTCTGATGGCTTCTAGCCTAGCCACAGGTGCAAAGGTCTCATCATAGTCAATGCCTTCTTCTTGGTTGTATCCCTTAGCAACCAATCGGGCTTTGTTTCTGATGATAATCTCATCTTCATCCTTTTAGTTTCTAAACACCCACTTGGTTCCGATGGCAGCTTTGCCTTTTGGAAGTGGAACCAAGGACCAAACTTTGTTTCGTTCAAACTCCAGAAGCTCCTCTATCATAGCTTCGGTCCAGTTTGGGTCTTCTAGGGCTTCAGTGATCTTCTTCGGCTCAATCATGCTTAGAAAATTTACAAAGAAGGCTACATTGATTGTGGTCGATCTTGTCTTTACACCATCTTCAGCAGCACCAATTATAAGATGATCAGTGTGATCCTTTGTCCATCTTGTCATGGGAGCATGGATAACAGGTGGGGTTTGTGCTTCTGATGGGAAAAGACGATCTTCAGCATCAGAGCTCTGTGGATTGGCACTAGGGCTCTGTAGCACACAACTCTGGAGAGTGGCCTCATTGCTCTGTGAGTTGCCAACAGGGCTCTGTGAAGGTGAGCTTTCAAATAGGGAATCTCTCCCAATATTAGTTAACAGGGGTGATGATGGTTCTTGCTCAGGTTCTCTTTATGGTTCCTCATTTCTCTGAATGACACCTGTAGACAGAGAAGTAGATGGTGAAGTATTGGAGGGACCAGTAAGAGTTGTACCTGTCAGATTCTGTTCTGTTGATTTCTGATCTTGATCGTCTCTGTTGATGTTGATAGAAGAATCATCATCATCGAAGAAATCATCGAACACGAGATTGATATCTTCTTCCCTTGTTTTTGAAGAACTTGGCTTCTTCTGCTCTATTTGTGTCCCCTCTGTTGATTTGCGATCAGAGGCACTTGATGTACTTTCATCAAAGGACACGTTTACACTTTCTTGAATGACACGGGTTCTGGTGTTGTAGACTCTGTAGGCTTTAGAGGTCAAGGAATAACCTATAAAGATTCCTTCGTTCGCCTTCTTATCGAATTTACTCAGCTGTTCTCTGTCATTCAAGACGTAGCACTTGCAACCAAAAATGTGAAAATATTTCACGTTTGGCCTTCTGTTGTTGATGAGTTCATAGGGAGTCTTCTTAAATCACTTCACTATTACAGCTTTGTTTTGGGTAAAACAGGTTGTTGAGACTGCCTCTGCCCAGAAGTTGATAGGAAGGACAGAACCGGCCAACATGGTTCTGGCGGCTTCTACCAGAGTTCTGTTCTTTCTCTCCACCACACCATTCTGTTGTGGAGTTCTGGTAGCTGAGAAGTTTTGGGATATTCCTTCTTCTGAAAGATAAGCATCTATTCTTGCGTTCATAAACTCTGTCCCATTATCACTTCTCAACTTTTGAACTTTTAGTCCTAACAGAACCTGTATCCTTCTCAACAAACTTATCAGAATTTCTGGGACATTAGATTTTACTCTGATGAACTCAATCCAAGTATCTAGAATATTCATCAATAAGCACAAGTATATACTTCTTGCCCGATAGACTTTGCACTGAGATTGGACCACAGAGATCCATATGAAGCATATGCAAAGGTCTGGGACAATTGTGATCGCTCTTAGTTCTGTGTGAAGATCTTTTCATCTTACCCAATTCACAGGCAGAACAAAGATGGTCTTTGTCAAATTTTAGCGAAGGCAGTCCTTTCACTAAGTTCAATTTCACGAGCTTGTCAAGATTTGAAAATTTTACATGGGCAAATCTTTTATGCCAGAGCCAGGCATCTTCATTTCTCAAAGACACTAAACAGAGTTTCTCTGTTGTAGAGTTTTGATTTGGATTAAAGTTCATTTTGTACAAATTGCCTTTTCTGTCGGCTCTTAAAAGTTCTTGACCAGACTCGGAAAGCAACAAGGAACAGTACGTCTTCCTAAAATTGACATTAAATCCATGATCACAGAGTTGACTTATACTGAAAAGATTATGATTTAATCCGTCAACATAAGCAACCTCAGAAACTGAAACACCACCATTAACTAAAGTACCATATCCTCTAATTTGTCCACCATTGTCTCCTCCAAAGGTTACTGCACTTCCCTTCTTGTTCTTAAATGAAGTCAGCAGCTCCTTATTGCCCGTCATGTGCCTGGAACATCCGGAATCTAGGTACCAGATCTGCACATGAGGCTTCTGCAAGACAGATTAGTTTCTTTTAGGTACCCATTGCAAGATGGGTCCTTTTCTTGTTAGGCTTTGGGGTGTTAACAGTCTTTCCTACTGGCTTTACATTCTTTGATGTTGTGCCAGAGGTCATTCTCTGTGTATTCTGAATAGTCTTAGGATTTTTCCTTTATGGTGACTGATTCAGAACACATTGGGGACCATTCATGTGATTTTGCAGTTTTAACAACAGTTGAATGCAATTGCAGTTGATAGAACATGAAGATAACTGATGCACATTGTTGTTTTTGTTCAAAAACTGTTGTTTGAATGGTACTTGATTCTGAAAAACCTTAGGACCATACATTTTGTCCTGTTTTTGCTTGAAAGAGTTGTTTTTCTTTGGAACAGACTCACTTTGCCAAAAAGAGTTTCTTCTTTGATTTACACCAGAATTGGGAATATGTCTGTCATTAACTATCCATTTGCCCTTCTGTTCTGGAGTAAATTTCACAGGCTTAAAAGCTAAGGGAACAGAGGTATTGTTGTTTACATGAACATTTCTTGCATTCTCTCTTTTCTTCACTTATATTGTGTTAGAAGCAAGAACCCTAAAGCTTTTGTTATCAAACTCAGTCATTGGTATAAATCGAGCTTGTTTCTTAAAGAACGCGACATCCTTTTTCAGATCAAAACATCATGCGGGTATCTGCTTTGGTTTATGCAAAACTTTCTTTTGAGCACAGAAAATTTGCTCATCTACCTCAGAGTCAAAGTCACTGTCAGAGTCTAGAAATTCTCTGGTGGCTCTGTTGAGGGTGTTAGACTCTAGGGTTATCACTGAGATATTGGTTTTGACAGACTTAAACTTTCTCAACTTTGGTTTAAATGCATCAGAAACAACATTTTCCTCAAGAACTTTCATGAGATCTTCTTCAAAAGATGTTCTAATTGTTTCTGAAGTGGGAGAGAAGACTGGTGCTTCAGGGTTGAGCTCGCTCTGTGATTTTTTAACAGAGGACTCTTCCACAGAAGTAACAGACTTCTGTTCCTTGAAAGAATTGAAGTTGAAAATCTCTGTTGGATCCAGACTATTAACAGAGTTAGGAAGTATGATTCTAGCTCTTCCTTGATCGAGAATAAACTTTGAAGATGGTTTAATAACCTTTTCATGATTCAAAGAGTCATAGCTAACATTCCTAAAGTCTAGCCTTCTGGTTCTTTTGTAAACATCTGAGGTTTTGATTCTTTTGAAAGCAACAGTACTAGAGATCACATCCTCTTGGGTTTTCCCAACACAAAAAGCAGAGGACAAAGATGTCTTCTTCTTTTCGTTATAGGGAGCAAGGTCAGAGAAACCGAGACCTTGCGTATCCATCTGTGAGTTTATCTTAATGTGCACATCTTGTGCATCCTGGTACTTTTTGATTTCAATTTCTTTTCTCTGTAGGGATTGATGTAAAACCTCCCTTTCTTTTTGAAAAAAGTCCTTTAAGGCAACAAAGTTAAGTCTTTCATTTTCTGACTTTTTCACCTCTTCAGTCTTTTGTTTCAAAACATTTTCAAACTCTTTAATCTTTTCAGAAAAAATGCTTTCCTTCTTCTGTTGTAAGATCTCTAGCTCAGATTTCTCTTTGAATATTTCTTCTTTTTTCTGTTCCAAGAGAGTTTTCTCTCTCTTGTAAAATGACAGATCCTTCTGAGCTAGCTTTCTTAACTCTTTTTCCTCAGAAAGCTTTTGTTTTAAGAGTTGAAACTCCTCTGTTAGCAAAGACACATGCATTTCCATCTCAGAGTCGGACTTGGATTCAGATGAACATACATTGGCACAGGGTCTGGTAGTCTCCAGCGCTCTGTTGTCTGGCTCTGTTACGGTTAGAGCAAACGCATGAGCTATATCTTCCTCTTCAGATCTTTCTATCCTTTCTCCGGTCATCCAATCAACTTCTCCCAAACTTTCATCATCCACAGCAACATTGGCTTGCTCTGGTTCATCGTCAGAAGATGAATCAGAAATCCAATTCTGCATCTCAGCAACGTAGCTTCTTTCTCTGTAATTGTACTTGTATTTGTTCTTGTAGTAGTCCTGGTCTTTTACCAGTTTGCCTCTACAATTAGCAGAGAAATGGCTAGGTTTGCCACATCTAAAGCAACGTCCATCATTCTGATTGATGGGTTGGGCAACATCAGCCTTCTGTGGAACTGGAGTATTGTACTTCTATTGTGGTTGCGGTTGTAATCTCTGTTCTGTTGGAGCTCTGTTCTGGTGGTTCTATTGTGGAGGTGCAACATAACCTCTTTTGTCATCTTTTCCTTCTCTCTCGTATCTACCTCTTCTGTCAAATGCTCTGTTGCCAAATCTCTTGTTAAATTGTTGAGTTATTAACGCAAGAGATTTAGCAATAGCATTTAAATCGTCATCCTCTGATGAGCTTTCTTCATCATCACTTTCCGCTACCAAACTTTTCTTACCCTTCTTCTTCTCTTTCTTCTTGTCTCTGTTGGAACTTTCTCTGTTGGATTTTCCTTCAGTGGTGTTCTTTGACTCTGAAACTAAAGCAATAGGACCTGCAATGGTGGATTTGCCCTTTTATTGACAACATCCTTCTCTTGTGCGGCGAGAGTGCCATACACATCAGTGAGAGACCATGCATCTAGATCTTGGTTAGCTTGTAAAGACATGGACAGATTTAACCATTCATCATTCAAACTTTTCAAAAACAAAACATTGTTGTCTTCCTTCGACCTAACAACCCCACACTTTTTACATTTGTTGATTAGAACATTGAATCTGTTGTAGGTTTGTTGTAAGGTTTCCTCAGGAAGTGCCTTGAAATCCTTGTAATCATTTATACATTGGATCCTTCTGTTCTTTTGGGTCTTAATTCCACCCTCAAGTTGATTTAGAAGTTGATCCCAGATTTCTTTAGCTATAACACATGAATCTAGTTCTTGAAATATCTCGTTTGGAATGGCCATAATCAGAAGTCTAACTGCTTTAAGGTCATTTTCCATTTGAAGTTTCTCTTCATCAGTAAACCCGGTGGTTTTAGGTTTAAGATAAGCAGGAATCTCAGCAGTAGTTTCTGTTGCTGGTACACGTGGAACCAAAACCATAGGTTGGCAAGGTCCATTCATGACAGAACGCATTAAATCCTTGTCCATTCCATCAAGGAAGTTAACCATCCTCATCTTCCATTGAGGATATTCATCTCTCAGAAGAGTAGGAGGCTTGGTCAGAGAACCAGCAGTATAAATGGCGTTGATGTTGTTTGCCATTTTTCAGAAAAACAGAGTAAAGCGGTTTAAAACGGTTTTGAAAGAGTATAAGTTGAAAGTAAGTGAACAGTAACCAATGGAACAATAATGAACAGTAGAGAAGATCTTTAAACTAGACTGGAAATATTTAAATGATATTAAAAGAACTCTGAAAAACTTGTTTTAATCTTTAACCAGTAAAAACAGAGTATACTGGGAAGCTTTGAAACACACACACAATCAACAACAGTGAATCAACCTTGGTAGATTGGATGTGTTGATTTGAGAAAATCAAGCAAGCTCTGATACCAGCTGTAGGTTCCCAGATTCACGTTGCATCACAATAATGGTAAAGAAATAGACAGCGGAAGCATATTAAATAAAGCCATTAAAGTGAGTGATTGTGTAAACGATATTGTAACAGTGATAATCAAATATAGAACAGGATAATGATAACAAGATCAAGTATGAAACGTTGCTCGTATATTGATAATAGATAACACCAAGAACAAGATCAATGGTGTATCCTGAAATCTCACAGGGAACAATATCGTACGGAGGTAGTGCTATGGAATTCTGCAGTGTGTGTTTTAACAATTGTGGAAAACTATTCTTCCAAAATCTTACAATTGTTGTTCCACTACCTCTCTATTTATAGCCCTGATAAAGTGTAGACAGTGTACTATCGTACCCTGGAATGACACATGGAAAGTGTGTCTCCTTTCTTTAGGGCATACGTAGAAAGTATGGACACGTGTCTGACACTTAGGATTTCTACGAGACATAGGCTTCACAGAGGTCTTCACTTCAACAGAGTTCATAGACCAGAACTCTATTAGTCTTCGGGTTTGAACAGTTCTTCTGTTGATCTTCTGCCAAAGCTCTGTTGAGCTCTGTTGGTTCCACCAGAACTCTGTTGAGTTATGTTGGTCTTCTTGTTGATATTCTTCTAAGTCTTCTGCTCGATCTCTGTTGGTCTTCTGACTTGATAATATTTTCAATACTTTTACATAACAGATACATGGGGCTAACACCCACTGATGATGTCACAAGAGCAGACCTCACAAGCTTCTGTGACAAAATTAGTAACTCCTTGAATGAGTATAAACTTATCAATGAGGCAAAAGAGGAGCTGATTCGTCAGGAGAATGCTACTCTAAAATCAGAGCTGCAGGAGATCACAAGAAAACATGCAGAAACGTCCCAATTTTTTTGCCGATTGGGAAAGGACCAGAGCAGAGGAGACAGAGAATCTGACCAAAGAGATCTCTGATCTGAAGAGAACCGTGACAGAGAATCACACAACGTCAATCAATAGAATTCTGCCAGTGCCTTCAATCATCCTGGCAGAAAACAATATCTGAACCTTGACAGAGTGATCAACACCTCTGTCAAGACTGCTATCAAAGAGGCGACTGCACCAGAGGCCGATGTGCCCTTCCCTGACAGACAACCGATTGACAGAGCTTACATGGGAGGATTTAGGAAGATGGTTTTGAGCCGAATGATGATCGTTTCCTCTAAGTTCGTTCAGAAAGCTCAAGCGACAGAACGACATGTCCAGATATCTCTTGACTCTCACAAAATTAACTTTGAGAGTCAAGTAGATGAAATCAGAGCTGCTGCGACAAAAGTCGAAGAGGTTTTGAACAGGCGGTGGTTACCTTCACAGATGCTATCTTACAGACCGTGTCAAAGAAGAGACCAGCAGAGGGAAGCCCAGACGAAGGACCTTCTAAGAAGAAGGGCAAGTTTGTTGGCCCGGACTCACCCAAAGCCTGCATTGCAACTTCTGATGATGATGATGACTTCCAAAAAACTGTAGCAGAGCCCTCAGAAAAACAGATGGGAGAGTCCTCATACCAACAAAAGGGGGAGACATCAGAGATACCAGAGGAAACAACGGAGATACCAGGGGAAACAACAGAGACACCAGGGGAAATAGAGACGACACCGACAGTAACGGATATAATAGAGTTCGACTACATCTTCAAAGTCAAAACGATCAGAGCTCCAGAGAAAGCGTCGACATCTCAACGACCAGAGATCATCAGTCTGGATACCCCTCCCCAATCTCCAAAGACTGAACTAGAGAGAACTGACCCATTCTCTGCTGATGAACAATCTAACCCAATCCACCAAACCCAAACTGCACAAGAGTCTGAAATCCAAACTGACACCTTGATGGCTGAACCCCAACCTGAAACCCAACCTGAAAACCAACCCCAAAACCCACCTGAGCAGAACCCTGAATCTGAACCCCGACACACAGAAACCCCTTCATTAGAAGAAGTGTTTGCATATCTCTATGCTGACAGAGATATAATCCCAATAAACGTTGTACCCATTAACCCATACCTTAACCCCATCAGAGCTCACAGACTTACAGATGATAGGCGAAGGTTCATCTCAACCAAATCACGTCTTAACAGAGCCATCAACTCAACGTTTGTCTTCAACGGAATCCTGAAGATTGAGCACAGAAAATTCGCTTATGACAGAATTGTGTACCATGTTTACACAGTAGAGTTAGAGAACAAGAAAATAGAAATGTTAAATGATAATGATCTTGTTCTTCTGAACCCTTATGATCTGATAACACTTCATGCCTACTGTGTCAACAACAGCGACAGGTACAAACCTGCAAGAACTGCACTGGTTGAAGTTCAATACGCTACGTAAGATCACATAAACCTCAGATGACAAGTCGATTTTCAGCTTGGCATAGAGTTTGAACTTGAGAAACTAGCGATTGCACCTCCAAATGAAAATCTTGAGGGATTCGGCCAGTACAGAACAGGAACTATGGTTGGAAATCGACCAATCTTTATCTGCCGACAGAAGGGCATCAAGAAGGCCATAAGATCAGAAGAATCTCACAAGTACTCAAGTGAATCGCTGCAGTATCTCAGAAACATCATCGCAAATCTCCCAAGAGAAAAATGTCTAGAAGACGCGATGAGAAGCTACATCAACCAAATAGACCTCATGTTAGAATTCAGAGACCTGATCAAAAGATTCGACAGAATTCTAAGAGGAAATTACTATGCTTAAGTATACTAGTTCTTTGTACTGTATTGTATTCATTTTAAAAGAATAGTATCAAGTTTCACAGAGGATGACTTTCTCCTCTTTGTCTTCTGTTTACCTTTCTGTAAATAGTATTATTTGTATTTTCAATACTTAGGGGGAGATTGTTAGCCCCAAGTATACAAGATGTACAAGTATTGAAAATATCACAAGTCAAAAGACCACCAGAGATCCAGCATAAGACTTAGAAGAAAATCAACCAGAAAATCATCAGAGCTCGACAGAGCTCTGGCAGAAGACTTCTTATGTTCCACCAGAAGAACTGTTCATACCAGAAGACCATCAGAGCTCTGGTGTAAGAGCTCTGGTGAATGAAGATTTCTGTGAGCTTAAGTCTCGTAGAAATCTCTAAGTGTCAGACACGTGTCCGTACTTTCCACGTCAGCCCTAAAAGGACAGAGACACACTTTCCATGTTTCATCCTAGGGTTAGATAGTACACTGTCTTTCACTTTATCAGGCTATAAATAGAAGGGTAGTGGAGCACACATTTGTAAGCTTTTAGAAGAATTATTTGCCACAATTGTGAGAGCAAACACTGCAACATTCCTTTCCACTACCACTGTACGAATTGTCACATGAGAGATTTCAGAATACACACACAAGAAAGTGTTCTTGGTGTTATTCAAATATATCAATATACGAGCAGCTTATTTATTGATCTTGTTATCATTTTACTGTTCATTGTTATTGATACTCTCACAGTTTCATATTCGTATGCACGAAAATCACTCATATTTAAATAGCTTTATATTATGCTTCCGCTATCTGTGTTTATGTTGTTTATATGAGACAACTTGAATCTGGGAACCTACAAGATCATCAGCCATTCTTTCCTCTTCCGTTCTGTTATCACTTCTATCGGGCTTTTCAAACGTGGGAATGATATCATCCAGAACTCCCAAAACATCACTTTCTTGTACATTATCAGTACCACGAGTACCAGTACCAACATCAATATCAACAATTTTAGTTTGAACACCAGAACCACCAGCTTCTCCAACTTTCTGCCTCTTACTCATCTCCCCCTCATGGTGATCAGGATCGGGATCTTGATTATCATGCTTTCATTTAGTGGTTTGGGCTTGAACGTCACACTTTTCCTCCAAAACTTTTATACGGTCAAAAAAGGGTTGTAAAGCCGAAAGAGATAGCTTTGGTCATGTCATATATGGATTGTTGTAGTGTTTGGATATCAGCTTGGTTGGTAGGTTGGTTTGGTGTTCGGTTTGGCGTCTAAGAAGACCAAGTAAATCAACTTCTTCTTGAGTGTTGTTGTTACCTTGTTCTAACAACCTGGTAAGTAATTAGGATTTCAGTTCATGTAGTGGAAGGTTAGGAAATACCTTGTTCGGTGGAATAGGCTGAGACTGAGTATCAGGTTGAGATTCAGTCGCGGTGGATCAAGATTCTATTACAGACTTTCCATTTACAGCTCTACTCACTTCCTGAGATAACTTGTCAACAACTTCTTTTAATTCGACAGCCTGAGCTTTGTACGAATTATTCATTGAAGTAGTTGCAAACTCCAAAGGTTTCACCGAGAAAAGGTTATGGGGAGGAGGACCCATCAAAGATCTGATCTATTGTGCACGAACCGGGGTAACACCCAGACCACTTAGGTTACTGGTTGACATGATAGTCGAAGAGACTGCATGGCCTGTGTTTAATGCTGGCGTAGTGTTAACGTTGACAGGACTTCCACCCTGTCCTCGTAAAGCACCAACGAATGGCGGTAATACTCTGGGCGTTCCGGTTAGGTCACGGAGAACTCCAACATTTTGTGTCACCAATGATGTTGTGACTAGCGGTCATTGTGTCCTAGGAAAAGATGTAAATCCAAAGGGCTCAAGACTCGAAGTTCGTACAAATGAAGGCGGTGGTCGGGGCAACTGCCAACCTTGTTCAATACCAGCAAACACCGAGTGTGTTGCCGATAGACTTTGTGCTAATCCCCTGTGAGAAGATGAAACACCAACTTGTGGAGAAGTTGAAGAGTGGCCGAGTGGGGTCGTGCATTGCATAGCTGGGTCCACTATGTTTTTTTTTTCAATGTCTTGTGGCAACGGACGCTCACTGACAGTAGATGTGGTTACCCGGATAGACTCGGTTTGGATAGGATCAGTAGTTAAAACTTTAGTTGATCCTGTCACACACTCACCATCTTTTTTTCTTTCCATCTCACCTGACCTCACTTGTATTTCTGTTTCAACTAAAGCTCCCTCAGATCTCCTTATTTCCCCTCGAGCACTGGATTTCGACTCGGAAGTAACAACAATTTCAAAATTATCATGATCATCAGGTTGATCATCATCATCGTCTGAACTATCCTCTTTTGCTTCTGCCTCATCATCAGCTTCATATGAACTAAAATTTGCAGAATATATATTGGCTGGATCATCAATATCAGCAGAACGAACCTCGAAATCGGAAGAACCAAGGCTTTCTTCATCATCAACGATTGCACGAGACGACTGACCGGGAGCACCCCCAACACCAGTTCCTCTCACAATGTTTTTGTTGATCCAAACCCTCCGTGATTTGATAATGACCCTCTCTTAAATACTTAGTGAATATTGTAAGTAAACAATATATTAGAGTTTCACTATCACTGATAAGTACTAAGACCTTACAGTACCGCTGATAGGAACTCTCGCTCTTTAGATTAAACATTCAGCGAACATTGTTCATCATAATGCTCTGAGCCTGTTTAGTCCTTATGGTGATCGCTGATAAGTTAGTTGTTTACTTATGATCCCTGAAGACAAGTTTCACGTCAACATAGGTTCTACGCTGAAGTCGAAGATCAAGCTCAAGAACCAGCGACAAGTCTCCTAATGAACTGATGCGGATCAGCGAAGACTCAGATTTGTCCACTAAACGTGAAGTATCAAGTACAAGACTTCAGCTATCGCTGAACTTTGTTGTTCACTAATAAAGAATGATAAAGCGCTGAATCAACGTAAGCTGATCATGAAGTCCTCCGTACAAAGTACTTTTGTCTTAACCACCCTTGCACGACTCCGTACGATATGTCCGAAAAGAACCTCCTTATTGTCTGAAATCGTACAACCACTCTGATACTACATTGTTCAAACATGCGGCTACTAAGGTTGTCTACAAAGGTCAATGACATACAACCAATGAGCTGCTGCCACGTGTAAAGTATAAACTGCCATGCATTAAATGCATGCAGTATATAAGAAGGACTCCAGCTTCAATTTTGAAGCACTCGAAAACTCTGGACGAGTCACTTGCTAACACTGGTCAAGTCATCTTTCTTATCTTGAGATAGGTTATTATTAGTAATTTCCTTCTCTTTCTTAGTGCAAGAAACTTAGTGTTCCAACTTGTTTAGATTTAGGTTTATCCTTAATCTTGTTCCGCAACAAGCTGTGAATTGTTAATGATTTATAAATAAACAATTTAGAAAAGTAAAATCTGTGTGTTTGTATTCAACCCCCCCCCCCCCCCCTTCTACACACTTGTATAGCCCTTCGGGACCAAGAAGTGGTATCAGAGCAGATTTGTTTAATCTCATAAACAAGATCTGATCTATACTAAGATTTCTCTTCCTTGCTATTTCTTAAAATGGCTACCAACACAAACACAAACTATATTGACAACGGTTCTCTTGCAAAACCCCCTAGATTCTCCAGAGATAATTTTAATCTATGGAAAAATAGGATGATTCTCTTCTTAGAAGGTGTAGACCCTACTATGCCTTATTATCTTGAAAATGGCCCATATATTCCTGTAAGAATTGATGTTGCAGTTCCAGCCGCTGAGAATAGACCTGCTATTCCAGAAAGGCTGATTCCTAAGGAAATTCATATGTGGACTGATGAAGATAAGAAGAAAGTGGCTATCGACACCAAAGCCAGATCCATACTCTCAATGGCTCTTCCTGACGAAGTCTACCATTCCGTCATGAACCTGAAAACCTCAAAAGCTATGTGGGACACAATCTGTGTTCTGTATGAAAGTACTTCTGAAGTACAGGACTCTCGAAAGATCAACCTGGTAAGACAGTATGAAAGCTTCATTTGTGGTAAGAATGAAACTCTCTCTGAAGTACACCAACGTTTTAACTGTTTAATAATAGATCTAAAAACTGTTGGTAAGGAATATTCTAACTTTGAAGTGCTGACATAGTTTTTAGAATGTTTACCTGAAAGTTGGGACAGTTATTCTATGTGTCTCAAGCTATCAAATGATCTAAAATCAATGACCCTTTCTACCTTATATGGCACGATGCTGAATAATGAGCAATCGAGTCATCTTAAGAAGAATCTTGTTAAAGATTCCAAAAGCACCCTGTTGCATTAATCTCAGAGGAACCTTCCACTCAGCGACCCTCGGTCACTATCACTGAGTTGGAAAGTAACTCTGAAAGGTCATCAGATTCTGACTCTTCAGATCTTGATGAATCTTTGGCTCTCCTCACTAAAAAGTTCAGGAGATTCGCCAAAAAGAAAATGTTCAGAAAGAATAAACCTCTTTCCATTACTGACAAGCCAAGATCTTCAGCTCCTGTTCATAAGGCTACTGCTACTTGTTTTAACTGTGAAAAGATAGGACATTTCGCTAACGAGTACAGGTCAAAGAAAGTTTCGAGAAACTCAGCGTTTCCCAAGAAATCCTCTAACCTCGGGTCTAGAGATGACAAATACGCCAACCTAAAAGAAAGGTATGCGAAGCTGAAAAGCTTTAAGAAAAAAGGCAAAGGCCTGATGGCTGACTATGATAGGGCTAACTCTGATGAGGAAGAAACATCTGACTCTGAAGATGATGAAGCCAATCTATGTCTTATGGCCAAGATTGAAGATGAGGAAGAAAATTCAGACATTCCCTCCACTTCAACCTCTGCTACTCAGGTATCACCTTCCTTCTTTAGCAATATTGCAAAAATTGATGAAGCTGATAGTCTTCGTAAAATCGATCTCTTGACTAGAAGTTTATATGAAGCCATGAATGGCAAAACTGTAGTTGAAAATCAAAACCTTGATCTCACTGAACAGCTTAAAAACTGTCACCTTCAAATAGAAAATCTTTCTAGAATTGAAGAAGATTTTAAAGATCAAGTTCACCTAAATCGAGCGCGAAGAAGCTATCGCTGCATTAAAAGTTGAAAAGGCTACTGTTGATGGATGGTATAATTCCTCAACAAAGATCACTGAGATAATTAATTCTCAGATTCCCCTGAGTGATAAACGTGGTCTTGGTTACAAAGCTGATACTCTAGAACCAACAACTGATCGTTCCATGCTCTTATTTGTAACTTTCGTATCCTCAGTCGCTGGTACTTCATCCTCTCAGTGTTCCTCTTCTAAACCGCCCAATCCCTGAGGAAATTTCTACCTCTTCAAAAGGTAAAGAGAAAATGGTTTATCCAAAACCTACCTCTGTCTCTAAAGATAAAGGTAAAGGAATTGCTTTTAACCAAAATCATCAGAAGGGTACCTTAGTACCTAAGCTGAATGCTTCTAAAGCTTCAGTGACCTATCCCTCTAGATCAAGGAATCAGATATCTGGATCTATTCAGCGTGGATCTATTCAGCGATCTACTCCTAGAATCAGAGTGGATGTCCTTGGTAAGAAATCCGAAGAACTAAATGTTCCTCCCATTTCAAAAGCCAATAGCTTACTTGGTGCTGGTACTTCTAATTCAAAATCTAAAGCTCGGCATGCAAATGGTCCTAGAACTATTTTTAGTTATATGAAATGTTATCACTGTGGACTTACTGATCATATTGCTAGTAAGTGCCCCACAGCCACCAAAGCTAAAAAGATAGCTAAGGTGAAGATCATTGCCCCCAAGGCATAGAAGACCACTGAGGTTAAAAAATTAACCAAAGTGAAGACTGACAAAGCTGAATCTTCTAATGCTGCGAAGACTGCTGATCCTTACATTCCAACTACTTCCACTGACAAGTGTGTACACATGGTTAAGTGGGTACCCAAGAAAAACTAATCTTCCTTTGTAATGCAGGTTAAGAAGGGTATCTGGTATCTCGATAGCGGATGCTCTAGACACATGACTGGAAAGAAAAGCCTGCTCGCTGAATACAAGGAAGAGAAGGGTCCCTCTGTGACTTTTGGTGGAAATGGAAAAGGACATACCCGAGGGTTTGGTGTACTCTCAAATGGTACAACAACCTTCAGAAGAGTCGCATATGTTGAAGGGCTGAAGCATAATCTTCTAAGCATCAGTCAACTTTGCGACATGGATAACAAGGTAATCTTTACCAAGGAATCCTGCTTTGTCGCTGACAAAAAGGAGAAGATAGCTCTCAGCGGTTATCCTTTGGAAAATTTTATGTAATAAACATGGACTCAACAACCACTAAGAACTCATGTTTCTTCTCAAAAGTCTCATCTGATGTCAACTGGCTATAGCATAAGAGGCTCTCTCATCTAAACTTCAAGACACTGAACACTCTTTCTTCAAAAGAGTTAGTCACTGGTCTATCTCAATACTCATACGCCAAAGAGTCCTTATGTTCAGCGTGTGAGAAAGGCAAGCAGACCAAAGCAAGATTTAAATCAAAGAAAGTCTCCTCAGTGTCATCTCCTCTACAACTTCTCTATATGGATTTGTTTGGCCCTGTTAACCAACAATCCATCGCTGGAAAGAAATATACGCTGGTCATAGTTGATGAATTCTCTCGCTATACATGGGTTATGTTTCTCCGTTCTAAGAGTGACACCCCTGAAGAACTCATCACCTTTGTTCGGAAGATGGAAACCCTGAACAACTTGACCGTTCGCTCAATAAGGAGTGATCATGGGACTGAATTCAAAAACAGTTCTCTTGATTCCTTCTTTAAGAGCAAGGGTATTTCTCACAACTTTTCATCAGTAAGAACACCGCAACAAAATGGAGTCGCTGAAAGAAGGAATAGAACTATTATTGAAGCTGCACGTTCAATGCTCAGTGATTCTCACCTGCCTACTCAGTTTTGGGCAGAAGCTGTCAACACTGCTTGTTTTACGCAAAACAGGTCGTTGATAGTCAAAAGATTCAATAAGATATCCTATGAACGTTTTCATGGGAGAAAGCCTTCAATTAGCTTTCTTCACATCTTTGGATGTCAGTGTTTCATACTGAATAACAGAGATGCCCTTGGAAAGTTTGATCCTAAGGCTGATGATTGAATCTTTCTTGGATATTCTTCAATCTCCAAAGCCTTCAGAGTCTTCAATCGTAGAAGACAAACTGTAGAAGAAACTATTCACGTCACGTTTAACCAATCCCGTTCAGCGAACTCTAAACCGCCCGCTGATACTGAAGAACTGAATCAATGGATGTTTTCTCATCTTGGTGATTCAGAAGATATTCCCACTCCTTATACTCATACAGTTGAAGATGATAGTCCTACTATCATCCCAAATATGCAGAATAGTGAAGCTGAAACATCATGGGTCTCAGCTGTTCCTTTAAACACTATACCTGCTTCTGAACCAAATGTCTCAGACATTCCATCTACTTCTCAGCAATCAGTGAATATAATGACATCTACACCTACTCCTCTCTTGGCTGATATTCCATAAGTTGCTGAAGCTTCATCTTCAACTCCTACAGTTCAATTTGAGTCAGCGACTTATGCTCCTGCTCAGCGATGGACTGTAAATCACCCAATTGATCAAATTCTTGGTGATCCAAACGCTGGTGTTCAGACTCGACGAAGTGCAGGTAATATTTGTTTATTTGTTAACTTTATTTATCTGATTGAACCAAAGAAAATAGATGATGCCCTCAAAGATCCAAACTGGGTCAGCGCCATGCAAGAAGAGCTGACTGAATTTGAAAGAAACAAAGTTTGGAAACTTGTTCGAAGACCAACTGACAAGACAGTGATAGGCACTAAATGGGTCTATCGAAACAAGTTGGATGAACATGGAACTGTAACCCGCAACAAGGCTCGACTTGTTGCTCAGGGATACAGACAAGAGGAAGGCATAGATTACGACGAAACATTTACTCCAGTAGCAAGACTAGAATCTATTCGTCTATTCTTAGCATACGCTTTACACAAAGACTTCAAAGTATATCAGATGGATGTTAAGTCAGCGTTTCTAAATGGAAAGCTGAATGAAGAAGTCTATGTGGAACAACCTCCAGGATTCTCAGATCCTAAGCGTCCAGGTTATGTTTATAAACTGGATAAGGCACTTTATGGCTTAAAGCAAGCTCCTCGTGCATGGTATGACACTCTCTCTACTTATCTCCATATTGAAAAATTTGAGCGAGGTAAAATCGACAAAACTCTATTTTTCAGAATAGTGAAAGGTCGTATCATTATTGTTCAGATATATGTTGATGACATTATATTTGGTTCTACTAACCCTGACCTTTGTACTCGTTTCGCTGATTGAATGAAAGAAGAGTATAAAATGAGCATGATGGGTGAGCTAGCATATTTCCTTGGTCTTCATATTAAGCGAAATGAAAAAGGAACTTTCATTAATCAGGGAAAGTATGTTAAAGATATGCTGAAGAAATTCGACTTAACTCAGAGTTCAGCTATGAAAACCCCTATGGCACCACCGCTGACATTAAACAAGGATTCAAGTGAAATACCTGTTAATGTCATGTTGTACCGTGGGATGCTCGACTTTCTCTTGTATCTTACAGCTAGCCGACCCGATATTATGTACGCAACCTGTTTGTGTGCACGATATCAAGCTGAACCTAAGGAATCTCATATGATAGCTGTAAAACGAATTTTTCGATACCTTAAGGGTACTATGAACCTAGGTCTTTGGTATCCCAAAGACTCAGGGTTTGATCTAATCGCCTATTCAGATAGTGATTTTCCAGGTTGCAAATTGGATAGGAAAAGCACCACAGGAGGCTGTCAACTCCTGGGTGGAATGCTGGTGAGTTGGACAAGTAAAAAGCAAAACTCAGTGTCCACCTCCACAGCTGAAGCTGAATATGTAGCCGCTGGAAGCTGTTGTTCTCAGGTCTTGTGGATGAGAAATCAACTACTGGACTATGACCTTCAGCTCTCGAAAATTCCAATCTATTGCGACAGCACAAGTGCCATCGCTATAGCCAACAATCCAGTGCTACACTCAAAGACGAAACACATCGAAATCAGGTATCATTTTATCAGAGATCATGTGATGAATGTGATATAGAACTTCACTTTATCCCAGCTGATTATTAGTTAGCTGATCTGTTCACCAAACCTCTTGATGAGACAAGATTCAACTTTCTCATCAGCAAGCTTGGAATGCTGAACTTTGAAGAGTAAAATCTTCAGCGGTTCACATTTGATCAGCGATAGGATAAAATCAACTTGTATAACCCATTCTATCATTTTCTCTCTGAATAAACTTGATTCGCTGATATCAAGGTATGTTTTCTCTCGCTGACAATTGCATGTAAATGCAAGATTTCAAGACAAATTGCATCGCTGAATATCTCTTCCTTAATCAGCGATACTTTGAAATTTCTAAAACCAACACTGATATTTCTATTCAGTGCTTCATGTTTTCAAAAGTGTCCCTGAGCTTTCAAAACCTCAGAGACATCCTAAAATATGAAAGGACATCTGTGACGTCATCGCAACGGATAAGCCCTGGCACGTTTTTTTTCTGACACACGTTTGCACGTTTCATTTACCTTCCAATCAATTGCAAATACGTGTCCGTGTCATGATGAAAATCATTTCCCGCTCAAGATTTTCTCTCTCTCTCTAATCTCACTATATAAACACATTTTGGGTTTATATTTTTTCTTTACGCGAACGACTTCTTCCTCAAGAAAACTATTGTTGCATTTTTGCTCTCAAGTTTTCAAGAACTGTTCATCTTCTTTTTCTTCAACGAACCAGGTTAATATTTCTTTTATTTACCTGTTTCTTAAAACTTGTTAATGATCTTCTCATTGTTTTTACAAGATCAAACAAAAGAACTTTTTCAAAAATGAAATCATTTCTTTCATGGTTTTATGAACACAACCTTTCATGGTTGTTCTTCAAGTTTAAACGCAAATATCTTAAACTTGTTCTTCATACGTTTTTCCAGAATCCTAATCCTCAAAGGAAACTGGAAAACACGATTTTTTTTGGGTTTGCATTTCTTTTTCAAAAACAAGAAAACCCTAATCTTCATTAAGACATTTTTGTTTGAATGAAATGGACAAAATTCGAACCATCTTATTGGAAAATCTTTCCACATTAAGATTATTCTTATTTGTTTTATCTTTGGTTGAACTGATAATACAGAAATGGCATCTTCTGATATTCCTACTGCTGAGAACACTGCTGCTGCTGAGGAACTGGAAATCATCAAGGCTCCTCAGGTCAAGTTCACGCTTGAGGAACTCGATTGGACCAAAACAAACAATCTCTATACGCTTTTCGAGTTTCCTCCTCGAAAGTAAGTCACACATCTGAATGATGCTGTGAATTTCCTCAAAACCTATTGCCTCTCTACAGCCCTGACCATAACACCTCACGAAGAAAATCGATTGCATCCTCTGTGACACTGATTTTGGCACCATAAAAATCACCCCTGCCATTATCCGAAAAGCACTGAGCCTTCCCATCGCCACAAAAGAAAAACCCTTTGTTTCTCTCCCTGACCACAAGAAACATGCTGATAGGGAAGCCATCACTACATTCTTTGATGCAATGGGTTACGTATGGGAAACTGGGAGGGATAAGAAGCCTGAGAAATCAAATATGCCCAGTGAGATGAACTTCATCTTCGCACACTTGATAAGCTGCATGACTGCAAAGACCGGCTCCTCTGATCAAGCTGCTCAACCTCAGCAAGCAATGGGCTATGCATTGCTGAAAGGTCTTCATGTTGACTGGGCCTCGATAATCTACGATGATCTAGTGCTCAAAGTAGACTCTGCTGCTGACCGACCATCATGGGTTCCATACCCAAGATTCCTCAGCGCCATTTTCCAAACCGGCCTGAAAGACAACTACCCAAAAGTAGGAGACCTGAAACTCTCTCAGGTTGGTCCTAAGGTACTCGACTTCAAGCCAATGGAAAACGAGGTACGTCTCTCAACTCTCTTAACTATTTTCAATCCTTCTTCGTCTACTTCTGCAGCTCATTCAGTGGACAAACCCACCGCTGATACCCCAGCTGCAACCTCCACTCCTTCTAGAAAAAGGAAACACACATCTTCCTAACTTGGTTCCAAAAGGACTAAGAAAACCAAGGAGCAACCCCAGGAATCTCATGTTGAAGACTCCTCAGCTCATCTTGAAGAGTTGATGGAAAGTTCAGTGGTACGCTCTGCCACAGCTGAACAAGCCACCCCTTCCATCCCAGCTTCAGCGTCTCTAAACGTTGAAGTTATAAACTTGGAATCGACCCAACCTCCTTCAGTCTCTCATAGGACTGAAGAAGTAATTCTCAGTGGATCCAACACTGAATCAGCTCAACAACCAACTTTCTCAACCTTTGCTTCTCTCTCTACTCCAATGGACTCTAATCCAGTTTTCACCACGATCACTGGAGCACCCGTCATTCTTCCAGAAGCTAAAGCTGATACTTTTCAAGGAATGATGGATGCAGGACCTGCAGGAATGTCTATGCGTACACGCACTCTAGCTGACGACATGGAACTTTTCTCAGGACACAGAGGTTTTGACGAATTCACCAACCCTCCTGCAGTAAACACCAACCCATATACACTTTAACTAAACCCCAAACTTCTGAGCTTTCCTTTGTTCATAAGTACTTATTTGTTACAGGTCCTAATTTGGGAGACATCAACGCCTCTCTGAAGAACATGGATACAAAGCTGACAGGTCTCACCACTACCCTCTCAGACAACTCTTCAGCTGTAACAAACGTTGAAGAGAATCTCAACAAGTTGACAAAAGTGGTTGAATAGAAAGCCTCCAAAGCTGATTTGGAGAAGGTTGATGGTACTCTTGGTGACTTTGCCAAAGTTCTTGCTGACATCTACACAGACTATAACTCTCTCTCCTCAAGAGTTAACACCATGTCCAGCGAGGTCATAACGCTGAAGACATCGGTCAGTACTCTTCAGAGAGATATGTCTGCTGTAAAGACTGACGTGACTTCAGTAAAGAATGACGTAAGTTCAGTGAAGACGATGGTACAGCAGATCCTGAATCACATGACCGCCCCTGCCCCTGGACCTTCACATTTAACTCCGGCGGATCATGCTGAACTTTTCAAGATCACTCTTGCTATTACTGGCCTAGAAGACAGAGTAGCAGCGATTGAAAATTATATTGGGATCCCTGGCCAAGAAGACAGGGAACCAACACCATCTGTTGAGTCATCGCATTCCTCCCCCACTCATCATGAGGAAGGGGGGAGAAGAACTCTGAAGACCTTCCCCATGATGAATCTATCGAGGGGGAGAAGACTGAAGACCTTTCCCTTACTGAAGAGGGGAAGAAGACAAATGAAGAAATAACTGCTGAACCTCAGGGAGATGAAAACCCTGAGGAAACCGAGAAGCTTACCTCTGTATCTGAGGGGGAGCAACTCGAAGAAGCTGCTGAAGAATCTGAATCTGAAGCTGAAGATGAAGAAGTCGTCGACCTCTCTGACGATGAACCATCATCCAGTGATAAGGGTGATGATGACGATGATGATGATGACGACTCCTTTATCGTCAAGCCTGTTCAGAAGAGTACAGCTCTTAAAGGGATCTTGATAAACGAACCTTCAGGGGAGCGGACCAAGACAAAGCCTTCAGCGTCTGAAGCTGACAAGGGCAAAGGAAAAGGTGTCGCTGAAGACAATGAAAATCTGATGATCTTGCTTCAAAAGCCAGTTCGTCAGGTACACTACATCTTACTTCCTTACAGTGCATCCCTCCTCTATCTATACACATTATCAGCTCTACTCTCCACAAAGCCTATACACTTAAACCCATTTCTTTTCTCTGTTCTACCCAAGTTCTTATTCGTAAGATCGCTGTGTTTCAGCTAGTCCTCTCCCCTGTTTGAGGATATCGCTGAAGTTTCTACAGCTGCGACTTCACCAACAATAATCCCAGCTCCCAACGCTGAAGAAATAATCCCAGTCTTGGATTTAATCACCGAGACTGATGAACCTGAAGAACAGACGCTCTCTCACAAAAACAGACCTTCCTTGGCTCCTCAAAAGCTGAGTGAAGAGGATCAAGAAAAGAGAGATGCAATGATCAAGAGATTCGAAGATCAGCGAATCATCCTGAAGCGTGATCAACTTCCTTCTATTCCTCCAAAATTCAGACTTTCACAAAAGGAATACAAGGATCACCTCAGAGCTGAAAGGTTAATGGCTGAAAGAAGGGAAACTGAAGAAAAAGACAGAGTACTCGCCATCCAGCTTACTCAAGAATCAGTCGAAGACCCCAAGCTAAAACGAATTCCCATTCAAGTCCAACGTCAGCTATGGGAAGACGCCAAGAAAATCGTAGAAGAAAAGAGAACTGTGTCTCAATCTACTTTAATCTGGTGCAAAGAAAAGGTACACTTCAAATATCGACCTACCAAAATCAACAAGGTACATATCACTGGAAAATCAACCCTCAAAATTTCAATCGCTGAAATCGAGATATTCAGAAAAAACGGACAGTACGAAAAATTATATGTTGAAGCCATCACGAAGTACGGTCTCTCTGAATGGTTGGAGATCAGATTAGCCATCTAGAAGTCTCAATCTAAGTACAAGGATCATTTCGAAAAGCTGATAAATCAACAGATCGACTTAGTATCTTCTTGTGTGGATATTCCTCCTCCCCCTCCTCTCGCAAATCAGAAAAGAAGGGCCTCTGCAAAGAAAAAGTCTAAACCTTCAGACTCAGGTCCTCTTATACGGAATGAAAAAGGTATTGGTTTTTCTCGTGCTGAAGTTCTTGGTCCAGAACCTGACTTTTCCGCACTTGACACATCTCTTCCTCCTGGTGAGACTTTCATCCCTGGGAAAGTCATAAGCAAACCCTATGGGATATTCTTTATTGACTATGGTGGACGAAAACGTTTTCAACGTATCTCTGAACTTCCCATCACTCCCATCGAACAGCTAAAAGATCTCATCTACTGGTGTGATTTCAAACGGGACATTCAGGCACGACATCTTAAACCCTTGATTTTTGAAGAAGCTCTGAACAAAAAGAATCAAGGAGTAACGATTCCTGACTGGATGATTCCCACATCAAAGACCCTTGATGAACTTCTCATTAAGGAAGAACCTCTATAAGCTGATAGGATCACCTTATTCTTCTATTTTATCAGTTATTCTTTTGTACTTGTAATTTATTTCGCTTGTACTTATAATTTTTCCACTTCCCTTTGTAATCTTATATGAAGTTGAAAGAAAGATTTCAGCGAAAGTACTTTACTCCATCAGTACAGAAAAGATCCCAGAAAACAGTAAAAGGGACAAATATTTTATGAGTTCTTTTTATCCTTTTGTTTTCATTAAATAGCAATTTTCTCTGTTGCTATGTCATAATCAAATAGGGGGAGATTGTTGATCCAAACCCTCAGTGATTTGATAATGACCCTCTCTTAAATACTTAGTGAAAATTGTAAGTAAACAATATATTAGAGTTTCACTATCGCTGATAAGTACTAAGACCTTACAGTACCGCTGATAGGAACTCTCGCTCTTTAGATTAAACATTCAGCGTACACTGTTCATCATAATGCTCTGAGCCTGTTCAGTCCTTATGGTGATCGCTGATAAGTTAGTTGTTTACTTTTGATCCCTGAAGACAAGTTTCACGTCAACATAGGTTCTACGCTGAAGTCGAAGATCAAGCTCAAGAACCAGCGACAAGTCTCCTAATGAACTGATGCGGATCAGCGAAGACTCAGATTTGTCCACTCAACGTGATGTATCAAGTACAAGACTTCAGCTATCGCTGAACTTTGTTGTTCACTAATAAAGAATGATAAAGCGCTGAATCAACGTAAGCTGATCATGAAGTCCTCCGTACAAAGTACTTTTGTCTTAACCACCCTTGCACGACTCCGTACGATATGTCAGAAAAGAACCTCCTTATTGTCTGAAATCGTACAACCACTCTGATACTACACTGTTCAAACATGCGGCTACTAAGGTTTTCTACAAAGGTCAATGACATACAACCAATGAGCTGCTGCCACGTGTAAAGTATAAACTGCCATGCATTAAATGCATGCAGTATATAAGGACTCTAGCTTCATTTTTGAAGCACTCGAAAACACTGGACGAGTCACTTGCTAACTCTGGTCAAGTCATCTTTCTTATCTTGAGATAGGTTATTATTAGTAATTTCCTTCTCTTTCTTAGTGCAGGAAACTTAGTGTTCCAACTTGTTTAGATTTAGGTTTATCCTTAATCTTGTTCCGCAACAAGCTGTAAATTGTTAATGATTTATCAATAAACAATTTAGAAAAGTAAAATCTGTGTGTTTGTATTCAACCCCCCCCCCCCCCTTCTACAAACTTGTATAGCCCTTCGGGACCAACAGTTTTTACCGCTCGTCTCAACCTATTCAAGTGGGATGGCAATTTAGGTAGGACCCTCCGGTTCTGGCCGGGCCATAAGTGCATTCTCTTCTCTATACTCACTTACGAATGGTGACTCCTGGTCAGCATAAGCAAGTACAGATTTGGGTAAAACCATAACATGAGCAAACTGCAAATCTTTGGGAATTCTGATGTAATGCATCCATTGATCTGGACCAACTAAAGATCCTTAGCGTCTCGGTATTTGTTGATTGGCCTCCATGATGTATCGGATAATTATTTGAAGAAACCTCTGAAATGGTACAAATTTTATTGCCTTGGAAGGTTTAGACTTGTCGGTAACAACCTCTATCAGCTCATTCCAGATCAGAACAGCGAAGTCTATCTTGCGATCAAAAACCACGGCATGAAATATGCGTAGTACAAAAATACTACCGATATCGAGCCCCGTATGATTTGAAGTCATACACCTGTTGATGATGTTGAACAGTGTATAATACAGTGGTGGTAGATACTTTCTTTTGAATTTGGAAGCACGTGTAAGAACTCCATCTTTAATGTCATTATATCCCAGTAGCATGATGTCACGGCAAAAATCTTCTTCAGATATCATATCATCAAAGTTGTTGGAAAATGGAAGATCTGGAACGGTTCTGAGTCTTTTAAGAGACAACTTCGCATCAAAATGGTCAACTTTCAATGTAAAATACTGATTTGATTATGATCTAGGCACAAACTGAATAGTGTACCATGCCTGTTGCAGATAAATTGCAGGTACAAACTGTGTTTTCTCTAGAGCAGTGCAGAGCGGATGACCTTTGAGGATTTCAACCACAATGTGATAGTCCAATCTCACATTTGTGTCGAAAGTGTAATTATTGTGCTTGATTGGCAACTTATTCTTTGGAAGAATAAGCTCGTCATCCGGATTTCGAGCGTTCACCGATGGATGTGATGAACGATATGATGGAATAATTATGTTTTCAACGGAGGAATTACCATCACCTTGCTCACGCATGTGTGCCATTGGATCTGTTTTAGAACATGGCAGAACACTGGATAATGATTGCAAGTAACCACTTTTTGCGAAAAAATTCTCAAAATTTTCCTAAGTCTGGGAGGTTGTCGGACAAAGCACCAAGTTCTAATCGCATGATACGTCTAATCGCACGACACCTGTGTGATGAAAAAGTTATCGCATAAGCCATGTGCGATCAGGATGAATGCTTGTTTTGTGTGACAACTATGAATGTTTGAATACATTCTTTGTCCGACAACTATGAATACTTCGAAAATATTTTGAAGTTTCAAACCCAGATTCTAAGAAACTCAAAGAAAACTCATAAACATGAATACCCTATACTCGTTTCACTAAGATAACCCTATCTTATCATGTTTTAGCACAAATCTAACACAAAAGAGTTAACTTTGATTCCAGAATATGAACAATCACAACTTTTTCATCAAGAAAATCGATTTCAACATGAAATGTACTGGATAAAACAAGAGAAAAGTGATAGAATCACTAACCTTAGATGATTGTTACTTGAATGCAACAAAAAATCAGTGTCAAACTCGAAAAGTTCGATCAACACAGTTTGAGAGAGAAAACTTCGATATACGAGAAGTCAGAAAGAGTATGTTGTTCGAAAACCGGTTCTATATATAGACCCTAGGAATGAACGTCACGTGGCACACGATGATTGGTCCAACATTTGACCTGCCACGAATCAACTTATCGTACGAAGGATGTACGAGAAGTTCATCTTCATCGCATGAAACGTATGCGATGAAGGCATTCAAAGTTCTCGGATAAATGTTGTACGATAAGCCATAATGAACAGTACTTATCGTACAAGTCATGTGCGATGAAAGATCTTATCAGACAAAGCTTGTACGATGAACAGTTGTTATCGTATAAAGCTTGTGCGATGAGGATAATTGTCGTACAAGGCTTGTGCGATGAACAGTTGTTATCGGATGAGCTTTGTACGATAACTTCCTATACTTGGACATTTTTCAAAAAAATATGACTTTTTCACTTTTTCAAAAATCAACTTTTCCAAATTAAAAGATGTCCAACTTTTAACTTGTTCTCTTCAACTGTTTTTCAAAAACATTTTGCTCCCCCTACAATGATGCATAAGATTTTGAAAAATAATTTTCCATCAAGTAAGGTTTGCACAAAAATTTGAATTTAGAAGACTTACCTTATCTTCAATGATTTACACTCAACTTGATCAAACACATGTATAGATATAATCACATGCTCCCCCTCAACAAATGATCAACTAATTTTCTTTTCTCCCCTTAAACATATGCAAACACACATCAAACTGTACAAAGAATATAAAATGATAGAAACGAAGTTTATACGGTAACGAAAAAATAAAGTTGAAATAAACTTTGTAAAATACTGAAAAACATAAAATTTTGAAAGAATCATAATAAAGATTCAATAAAATGGAAATTATTAAATTTTCAGTCAAGTTGTAAAACTTGAATGACTAATAAGAATTTTCAAACTATTGAATGAAAATTATGAATAATCAAACTTTCATGTTCAACATGCCTAATTTTGAAATCAGAAACTTGAATCGTTTCTCATCCAAAGCCTTTGTGAAAAGATCGGCAAGTTGAAATTCAGTAGATACAAAATAAAGTTCAACTGTACCTTTTTCAACATGGTCCTTGATAAAATGATACCGTTTGTCGATGTGCTTTGTCTTCGTGTGTTGGACCGGATTCACTGAAATAGCAATTGCGGATTTACTATCACAATAAATGGGAATTTTCTCATACATCCAAAATCCATTAGTTGAGTCTTCATCCAAATAACTTGCGAACAACAACTTGCGGCAGCAACGTATACAGCCTCCGTCGTAGATGTCGAAACACAATTCTGTTTCTTTGAAGCCCAGCTCACTAATTTGTCTCCCAAGAATTGTATATGTCCGGTTGTGCTTTTCCGATCCATTAAACTTTCACCATGATCCGCGTCAGAATAAGCTGTTAGCTCTTATCCCGTGCCTTTCGGATACCATAGTCCAAGATAGGTTGTGCCTTTCAAATATCTGAAGATGCACTTGACTGCTCCTAGATGAGATTCCTTTGGATCAGCCTGAAATCTTGCACATAAACATGTAGTAAACATAATATCGGGATGACTTGCAGTTAAATACATGAGTGATCTGATCATACCTTGATAAGTCCATATATCTATTTTCTTACCATTTTTGTCTGGACCAATCTTGGAACCTGGTGCCATAGGTGTTCCGATTGATGTACAATTCTACATTTTGAATTTCTTCAAAATATCGAATATGTATTTGGATTGATTGATAAAGATTCCCTTTGAGAATTGCTTCACTTGCAATCTGAGAAAGAAGTTGATCTCTCCCGTCATGCTCATCTGGAACCTAGTCACCATGATGTCAGAAAACCATGTACACAAACCAGGGTTAGTCGAACCAAATATAATATCATATACATAAATCTATACAACAACGATTTTACCTTCTTCGCGCTTAAAAAATAATGTCGTTTCGATTTTACCTTTGTCGAATCCTGACTCAAGTAGAAAATTTGAAAGAACTTCATACCATGCGCGAGGGGCTAGTTTCAGTCCATACAAGGCTTTATCCAGAATATAGACATGATTTGGATGTTCAGAAAAGTTGTTTTCACATATACCTCCTCCTTAAGTATAGACATGCTTTATCCAGGTATATGTTGAGACACATATACCTCCTCCTTAAGAACGCCATTCAGAAAACCTGTTTTCACATCCATCTGATAGACAGTGAAATTCTTGTAAGCCGCAAAAGCTAGAAAAATCCTTATAGCTTCAATTCTTGCAACCGGAGCATATGTCTCATCATAGTCGATGCTCTCTTGCTGACGATATCCTTTCGCTACGAGTCTGGATTTGTTACGAATGATTATTCCATCTTCATCCTTTTTTATTTTTTAAAGACCCACTTGGTTCCTATGATGCTTTTATCTGTGGGTCATGGAACTAGCCTCCAAACATTCAACTCTTCAAACTGGTTTAGCTCATCTTGCATGGCTATCACCCAATCTGGATCATTTAGAGCCTCATAAACCGTTAAAGGTTCAATATTGCTCAAAAAGTTCGCAAATAGACACTTATTTGCCGTAGCCATTAAAGCTGACGAACGCGTCTGAACTGGTGAATTAGGATCACCTATTATTTGATGAATAGGATGAGCCTTCCTCCACTTTGTTGAGTGTGGGTGTGGAACATACGATGTTTGAACCTTGTCAATAGAAGCATTTATCTCTTCATCAGCTAATGGTACTTTTACTTCAGCACTTGGAATTCCCGGAGGAATATCGATAAAAGGATTAGGTTCTCCAGAAGATTCGGGTGGTTGTTGAGGAGTAGTTGTAACATTGACTGAAGAGCTAGCATTATGTGTTGATTCTTCCATAATTATAGGAACAGATTGTTGTGTAGGATTGACACTTGGTACAGCAGTTTCTTGAACAAGAGTGGAAACATCAATCGTTGTTGATTGAGTTGCATCTATACCAGTAGTAGAAACGACAGCTTAAATTGTTGTAGATGCAGATTTCTTCCCGATAAGAACATCAGAAGATTTGTAAGTACCCAAGTATTCATCATAGAAATCTTCAAACAAATATACAAGATCAGTTAAATGAGATTTAGAAGTTAAAGGTTGATCCTGATTCGATTTTGGAACAGGTTCTGAACTGAATTGTTTAGAAGCTAATATTCTAGTTATCACGGGTTCTGAGTTGTTGTGATCAGAAGCCAATTCGTTATGTTCATCAAACTTCACATTCACGCTCTCAATTATTGTCCTGGACTACTTCAGATAGGTACGATATGAAGTTGCGAAGAAAGAATATCCGACAAAGATTCCATCAATCTCTTTCGGACTGAACTTGTTACGATTCTCCTTGTCGTTCAATACAAAGCATTTGCAGCCAAAAACACGAAAGTGCTTTATGTTTGGCTTCCGGTTGTTTATTATCTCGTAAGGAGTTTTACTAAACCGGCGATGAATGACAGAACGATTTTGAGTGCAACATGCAGTTGCGACAGCCTCAGCCCAAAGAAATAATGGTAGATTTGAGTAAGCCAGCATCGTTCTTTTGGATTCGACTAACGTTCTGTTTCGTCTTTCCACAACACCATTTTGTTCAGGTGTGTTAGCTCCAACTTCTACGTATAAAGAAGTATTGAAAAATTGGCTAAGTGTAAAAACATCGACAGAGCCTCTGCCAAGACACCAAGTAAAGATCCAAGTGAAGACTCTACAGAAGACGTTCTCAGAGGACAAGGCCAGAGAGCCTCTGTCACACTTGACAGAGCCTTTGTGGTAAGAAGACTTAGAAGAATGAAGAATTCTGAAGTTTAAGACAAGGATGTTTGTGCCTCTCACGTGCCTCTGCTGTACAAAGATCCTAAAGATCATTCGTACAAGGCGTGCCCTGCACATTCCACGTGTCCACCTCTGATGGGTTGCAACCTTTGCAGAAAATGGCACACTACATTAACGCTGTAACTGAGGAAATTCCACGATGTTGTCTTTGTACCTTTAGTACTTCTTGTCCCCCAAATGTCCCCTGAAGAATAGTATAAATAGAAGGCTCATGTAGAGCTCTTCTATTAACTTTGCCCAACACACACACATGTTTAGAGCAGAATATTTTCATACCTTCGGTGTTCTAGGTGTTCTTGATTATTCAATATACAGTGAATCATTGAGTTAAACTTTTATGTTATTACTATTTCACGTATTTGATTTTGTGTGTTTTTCTACCGAGCATCTCTTTAGTTCTTTAAAACGCTTCCGCATACTCTTTTGTTCGAACTAATAGAGATTAATATCATTGTTGAGTAATATCGGGATCAACAAGGAGTTCTTGCCGCAGAAAGATGTTGAATAATCCCGTTCGATTTATAGAAATCTCCCAAGATTCTGTTCTTGAATTATGTGCCATCGTCCGAACGAACAATCTTAACTGATATTTGCAGATTATTCTATGCCGACTTGATGACGTTGATTAAATGGTCGGAAGTCTCATCTTTTGAGCGAAGAAACTTGACCCATGAGTAGCGTGAAAAATCATCAACAATCACCAATACGTACTTTCTACCACTAATACTTTCAGTCCTCATGGGGCCGCACAAATCCACATGAATTAATTCCAATACACTCTTTGTCGTAGATTCAGGTTTTGGCTTATGAGGAACCCTTTTTATCTTACCTTTCTCGCAAGCATCACACAGATTTTCAGCACCAAACTTCAACACTGGAAGACCCCGAACTAGATCACCTAGAACTAGCTTCTGAATATACTGAAAATTCAGATGTGACAGACGTGGGTGCCATAACCAGCTTTGTTGAACTGAAGCCTTTGATAGAAGACACACTTCACTTTCAGGTTTTACCGCAGACAGATTGATTGTATAAAAATTTGACTTTCGCATGCCAACCAAGAGTTCTTTCCCTTCTTCAGTTCTGACACAGCATCTTGTTGCTTTGAAATTAACTTCCAAATCTTTATCACAAAACTGTTCGATGCTAAAAAGATTGTGTCCTAGTCCTTCAACATAGATCACTTTCTTAATCATTAGCTTGTCTTGTACAATGTCTCCAAATCCTTTAATTGGAGCAAAATGATTATTACCAAATCTTACTCGGCCACAATCCTTCTCAACAAAATTCGACAACATATCCCTTTGGCCGATCATATGCTTTGAACACCCAGAATCCAGATACCATAAATTATTTTTCTGCAATCAACCAGATTAGACATTTTTAGGTACCCATTTGAAGATGGGTCGTTTTTGGTTAGTTGCTTGATATACCTTTTTGGAAACTGGTGATCTCTTTTTCTTGAAAGCACTGGTTTTATCCAAATCATTTGGAATATGATAGGACTTAAACCAACAACAAGAAACAGGTCTAGCAAACAGATTATTACGACCACGAGCAGAATAAAAACATTATTCATTTGAAAGTTTCAACAATTGGTTGTTTGAATAACGCTTGTAAGGAGTTATAAGATGTCGTTTATCACTAGCAACAAATTGTTTCTTATTTGAAAAACTATTAATTTTGACTTTCTGCTTGGTCGGTAAAGAATTCTTTTGCTTTACCAGCCATTCTCGCTTTCCATTCTTCTCATTTACAGAATTATCTGAAAAATCAGAAAATTTAGAACTATGAGAAGTGTTTTTCTTTGACTTTTTATTCTTCTTTATTTTCTTTAAGGGTTGTTCAGAAATAGGTTCTTTCTTCGTGTTTGAACACTCTCCCTTACAGAAAGTACTTGAAGGTTTATCATCTTTCAAAACAAAAGCTTTATGGTCTGGAAGTTTCTTTGAAAAATCAAACGAACAAGTCTTTCCTTTTTCACTAACCGTAGACTTTGAATTCTCTTTAGAAACAGGGTTAGGTTGAAAATCCTCAGAATCAGAATCTGAATCAACATTGTGCACTTCAAAATCCTTTTTAGATGAAGAAGAATTTTCAGGAGTGAACCACGATTGAGATGCAAATATATTTTCTTTCTTTTCCCAAAGCAATTTCCAATTCATTTACTTCTTGAGAAAGCTCATTTATTTTCTTTTCAAAATATTGTCTTTCAATTTCAAAAACGACTTTCTCGTTCTCGAATTGTTCGCGCTCAAGATTGAAAACTTTCTCAACATAAGACATCTTTCTTTCATTTGCAAAAGTAATTTTTTCTTTTCTAAAGCATGTTCCAATGTCTTCACATTCTGAGAAAGTTCACTAATCTTTTCTTCAAGAAGTTTGCTTTCCTTTGTGAAATTTGCTTTTTGACTTTCAAATTGGTTATGCTTAAAGAGTAAATTTTTCTCAAGATCCGACACTTTCTTAGAAAGCTTGAAACACTTTTGATTGACTTTTTCTTTTGCATCAAAAGCACTCTTGGATGAGTCTGAAAACTTTTTAATCAAAGATTTTTCATAAATAGGTTTCTCCTTTTCCAATTCAGTCTTGAAACTAGAAGATAGTTCCTTAAAGCTATTTAAGTAAACAGCTAAAAGAAAGTCTTTTTCAAGCTCAAATTTCATCCTTTGTTCTAGAACAGAATTTTCAAGTTCACAGATTCTTCCTTCTAGAACCAAAGGTGGAACATATCGTTTTGCTTCAATAGGTTTTTCGCAATTGGGTTTAGTAGCATAGATATCAAAATAGTCATTCGAAAGTTTTCCATGCGGATTCTTTTCATATTATTCATTCTCTAGAGTATAACAAAATGAAAGTTGTATTTTTGTTGTTGTTAATCTTTTCGTTACTTCCTCTTCTCTGATTTCTTCTTCATTTGTCCAAGGAATTTCAAATTCAGGATAATATCTGGCATACCTTAGATATTTGAAATCATACAATGTTGGTAAAGATCTTCTTACCTTGGCAAATATTTTGGGTTTTCATAACCAAGTCCCCAATATTTGTTAACTGAACTCACAAGTCTTGGTTTGTTCATCTGGATAGTTTGATCAGTTTGACCCTTCAAATAAAGTTTCTTTTCCAAATCCTTTATTTTGTCTAAAAATTCAGTATTTTGATTTGAAAAGTTATTCAACGAAATGTCACTTTCATTATTCTTTTCCTCTAACTCTTTGACTTTCTCTGTTAGTTCAGAAATCTGAGAATGAAGGAATGTCTTTTCCTTTTCAAGTTGTTCTTGTTGATCCTTGAGAGTTTTGAATTCAACAAGTTTCTTTTCTTTCTCAAGATCATTAACAAGAATATTTTGATTTAAGACTTCGTTTTGTTTTTTTTCTTTTTCCAGATTGACTCTTAAACTTTGAACTCCTGGTATCATGACATCTAATTCATGTAATAAAATAGCCTTTTCATTTTCTGATTCAGCTAATTTATTTCGTGTATCAGTTAATTCACTACGTAAAGTAGCTAATTCATGATCATCCGAGGAAGGTATGGGAAAAGAATTTACCTGAACGACAGTATCCGAAGTGTCCTCATCATCTGAATTGAATTCAGTCTGGCACATGTTTGCATGTTCCTCGTTCTCCGCTTCATCATCAGTCTGATCTAGCCAATATTCTTCTTCAACGAGTAAAGCTTTTCCTGCTTCTTATTGTTTGGCTAATAACATCTTGTTTTTGTAGTAGTCAGAAATTCTAACTACTTTCTTTCTACAATCTTTGGCGTAGTGACCAACCATGCCATAATTGTAACACTTCGGTGCCTCAGCAGGTTTCTTATCCTCAAATCCCTTCTTACCATCAACCTTCTCAGTCTTCTTCTCAACATTCTCAAACCTTTTCTCTTCAAACGATTTTCTCTCATAACTCTTGTTTTCAAACCTTCTTGAACCAGACATATACCTCAGATTGTTTGATGACGGTGTTTTGTAAAACCTCTTTTGAAAGTTCCTAGTGAGTAGAAGCATGGCTTGCTCTAACTCAGCACCGTCATCTGCCGTATTGTTAGAGCATTATTGTATTCAAGATTTATTGTAAATCACGCGCTACTCGGTAGGGATGAGACGACCCAAGCAAATAACATTGTTCAACAACTGTAGAGAAATGCTCATCTTCAAAATACTTCAAACCACTGAATGAAGAGAATTCAGAACTTCAATCATCAAGAAATAGCTGGATGATTATAAGCACTCAAAAGTTTGAATCACAACCAAAGCACTAGAACAATGATTGCAAGCACTCACAATTGTGGTTGATCAAGTCAGAAGAATGATTAAGAGCACTCAAAGGTCTAGCATCGTCAACAAAACTTCAGAATAATGATTGCAAATACCCAAGCGTCTCTTCCAATCCAATCAAAGACTGAATTCCAACACTCACCTTCTGAAAATCTAGAAAGACTGGAGCTCTTTTAAACTTTGACAATTGCTAAAAGTATGTGGCAAACTGAATATGAGAATGATGTCACACACGCTTTATGCTAAAGCCATGAACAATGTCCCCCTCCTGAGACTTAGCACGGGGGATCCGAAACCATCAGAATTCGGATCAAATGGAATCCGAAACCATCAGAATTAGGATCAGGCTTATGCGAAACCATCAATTCGGATTACAAGGATGCGGAACCTTGTGAATTCGGATCATAAGGATGCGAAACCATATCAATTCGGATCAAGGCAGATGCAAAACCATGCCAATTCAGATCAGAAGGATGCGAAACCATGGGAATTCGTATCAAGGCAGATGCGAAACCATGGGAATTCGTATCAAGGCAGATGCGAAATCATCTCAATTCGGATCAGATGGATGCGAAACCTCCACATTTTTTAATTTTTAGGTGTAAGCACAATCCGAGAATTATTCCTCTCATATCTAAGATAACCAAATTCAGCAACATTTCAGACTTCACATGATCCGAAACCAATGCAATTTTGAACAATCTGAACCACTTAGCCTTGAATGATCTGAAACCATCATGAATGATCTGAAACCATCATAATTGATTCGAGTTCTTCATCTGAATGATCCGAAACCAACAATAAACTCCGAAAAACACTAAAATCATCATAACCTTTTCAATTCTTGACCAATTTCAGTGATTCTTTCACAGACAGGTTCGCAAGATGAATGTGCACAGATTTCTAGTTGATGGCAAGTTCTAATTCAATCAATTTGATAGACTTTTGATCCAATACAGTGAGTTCGACCTTTTTCGAACAAACAGTTACGAATTTCCGAATTCTGTGCAGAAATGGGCTAAAATTCACTTGAATTGTTGAGATCCAATGATCGTATCGATGAAAAATTTGTCGATTTGGCTCTGATACCACAAGTTTGGTCCATGATCTTCAACAATCCATGATTGAGTAACAAGAAGAGGAAGAAGCTTTATTAGAAAAGTAAATCTAAACTAGAGAGAACACGAGATTGTTTAGAATCTACATCTTGAATTATGAAAGTGTTTCTTACAAACTACATTACATGTCCTATTTATAGTCTACCTCTCTTGTTACAATACTTAAGCACAAGCCCATTTACAAAGCCTTTGCTTTACAAAACTTTCTTATATTTAGGACAACATTAGTGTCCTAACAAGTATTTATTTTATAACCCGTTTCAAACATACCAAAATCTTCAGTCAAATAACTGCTAGTGTGCATATCAGCTTTAAGTGCCACTAGTTTAGGAACAATCTCCTTCTTCTTCTTCCTATTCCTTTTCTCCTTCTTTTCTTCCACTTCTTCTTCATCTTGTTGCATTGTCTCAAATAACTCATGCAACGGCATTGAAGAAAGTCTAGGATTCTGTTTCATCCGTCTTGACACACCTTTCCATTCTGGTTGTAAAATACTTAGAAACTTCACATTTATCTCAATCAAATCTTTGTTTATCTTGTTTTTACTGAGCTCGTTCAGTAATATGATGAATCTGCCATAGGTTTGACAAAGATTCTCATCATCTTTTGCCCTGAATTCTTCATATCGATTAATGCACAAGGTTGTTTTCATCTGATTACCAATTTGAGACCCTTGTAGCATTTTCTCCAACTGAAGCCACATCTTTTGTGCAATATCTTTGTAACTATCAATCTTATTGAACACTTCATTTCGAATTCCCATGATCAAGAATGATCTTGCTTTCTTATCAGCCTCATATCGAGCCTTTTCTTCAGTCGTGTATTCAGTTAAAGGTTTTTCACTTTTTCAGTTCTTTCTTGTGTATTAGGAGCAAGAAAAGAATCAATTACATGTTTCATTGGTCCATTCTTTAACGAATCTAGTAGATTAGCTCTGTTTAGTTGTCTTTCCAAGAAATCCTTAAACCTTTCTTTCCATTGCTCATATTCACTCTTGATCAAAATAAGAGGACGTGATTCGGTTCCCAAAGACATCATTATATCGTTTTCATCATTTTGTCAAGTTTACTTGTATGATCTTTACACAGATAAGCAAACAGTGAAAAGTACCAAGTTGTCGCTCAAAACTAAGCGATGAACAGTACTTAATCGCACGACCCGTGTGCGATGAGGAATGAACATTAGCTATCGGACAATATTTGTACGGTCAGAAAATGTTATCGGACACTATTTGTGCGATCAGGAATGTTATCGGACACTATATGTGTGATCAGGAATGTTATCGGATAGTATTTGTGCGATTAAAATTCGTGAACAATAGTTCTCGGACAAAAGCTATACGATCAGGATGAGTCTCAGACAACACTTATACGATCTGGCCTATTGAACAGTAGTTATTGGACAACACTTGTACGATCAAAATGAGTTATCGGACAAGTTCTGTACGATAACTATGAATCTCAGTATCGTCCGACTACTTTGAATATTTGAAGATCTTTTTTCGTACGACAACTTTGAATATCGAACAAACAAAAAATTCAAGTCCAAAAAATCTCTCAAAACAATACCAATTGTTACCAAACTTTGCAGATATCTTCGCGATGATTGTCTAAACACTTCTTGTTCAGATCACACTACCAAAAACACAGAGAATCAATGACTTTCAATCCAAAACAGAAAGTTCCTAAAAAAGCCTAAAAATCCATCAAAATACACTAAAACGGGTTCTTTCGATCCGATTTCTTGCACAAACTAATCCACTTATCTATATCGAACACTTCTGTACCACCAAATACAATCAAATCATCCTAAATCTTCCAATTTGATCTAAGGTCCGAAAATATGAAAAATGCTCAAAAATTCCTCAATTTTCACTCAAATTGCTTGAATCTGCTTGCTCTGATATCACTTGTGATCCCAGAAACAAGTAAACAAACAATGAATCAAGCAATACTCAAGTCATCTCTCGATAAACTCAAGAATCAAATACAAAGGTGTAGATAGAATATGACAATGTATCTTGAAGTTAAATCCCAAAGTTATGAAATCTAACACTAATCTAAGCTATTTATACTTAGACTAGATTTTACATTTTAGGCCCTTCTACTTGGATACAATTGATAAATCTAGCACTAACAACAGGTGCAAAGGTTTCATCATAATCCATTCTTTCTTCTTGTCGATATCCTTGTGCAACAAGTCTGGCCTTGTTTCTGATCATGGTACCTTCTTCATCCATTTTGTTCCTGAAGACCCGTTTTGTTCCAATGACTGTTTTCTTGGGAGGACGAGGAACCAATCTCCAAACTTTGTTCCTTGTAAATTGAAAAAGCTCTTCTTGCATGGCAGTGATCCAACTTGGATCAGCTAATGCTTCCTCAATTTTTTTTGGTTCTATCAGAGATAGAAAGTTCACATAGAGGCATATGTTGCCAATTCCTCTTCTTGTCTGGACTCCATCCTGTTGATCACCGATTATTTGGTCGATGGGATGATCTTTGGTCCATTTGGTGGCAGGAGGTAGAGTGGGTGGATGACTTGAGGATGGAAGAGATAAATGATTTAAGTTGGTAGGAGATGGAAATTCGGTAGAGGGTATTATGGGATTGGTGGATAAATTTTCGGTGGAAGGTGGATCGGCCAAAACAGGTGGTGTAGAGTTTTGTTGTTTAGAAGTAGAAGGATTATTATGTTGAGAAGGATTCTGAGTGAAGGGAATAGAAACATAATCGACAAAGGCTGATCTTGGAGCATCACCAATGCAGGATGAGATCCACCAATTTAGTGCATCATCATCACTAGAGAGAGATGAGGACCTGAAATCATCAAACTTCATATGAATGGATTCATCAATGCATTTTCTTCTTAGATTGTATACACGATATGCTTTTGAAGATAAGGAATATCCTACAAATATTCCTTCATCAGCCTTAGGATCAAATTTCCCAAGATTTACCCTATCATTTAGAATGAAACAAACATACCCATAGACATGGAGAAAGCTTATGTTTGGTTTTTGACCATAGAAGACTTCGTAAGGAGTTTTGCCATGTCTTTTCACCACCACTGACCTAATTTAAGTGAATCAAGCAATATTAATTGCTTCTGCCCACAAATAGGTAGATATATTAGATTCACTCAACATTGATCTGGCAGCTTCACACAGAGTCCGGTTCTTTCTTTCGACTACTCCATTTTGTTGAGGAGTTCTGACTGCAGAGAAATTTTGGGAAATTATTTTATCATTAAAGAAGTCTTCTAAGACATTATTTTTGAATTCAGTGTCGTTGTCGCTTCTTACGGATCTGACTAGCTGTCCACTCTGAACTTCACATTTGTTGATGAACTTGATGATTTCTTCCGTAGAATCACTTTTGTACCTAAGAAAGAACACCCACTCATATCTTGTGAACTCATCAACATATGTAACATTTGAAGAGGAAGGGTGATGGAGGAACATTTCTTGGATTTGAAAGAGGATTTGGTGATTTTTCCTTTCTCACAAGCATCGCACAGCTTTTCTTTCACAAAGTTCAGTTTTAGCATGCCAGTTACTAAATCTTTGTTAGAGAGAAGGTTTAATGCCAATTACTCATGTTTTTATCAACAATGGTACATACACAAAGTTCAAAAATAACTTTGTAACCCAAATCACACAGTTGGCTTATACTCAGAAGATTATGCATCAGTCCTTCAACAAATGCTACTTTGTTGAAATTCATTTGTGAGAGTTCCATATCCCTTGGTATAAGCTCTGAAACTATCGTCGAAAGTTACTGACGCACCCTTTTTAGACACTTAATTTATGAGAAGATATTTTTTTCCTGTCATATGACGTGAGCATCCACTATCCAAATACCAGATTTGATGATGCTCATGAACTTGCAGTCACAGAGAAATTAGTTTCTTGGTACCTATTTGGAAGTGGGTCTTTTTGGGTTAGAAGAAGAAGAAAAGTCCTTAGAGTCAGTTTGATCAATTATATCCTTAGGACAGTCCTTTGCAGGATGAAAGGTATCACCACACTTGTAGCATTTTCTATATATGAAAATCTTTTTAGAGTTTTGGCTCTTTTCTTTGTTTTTGCCTTTAACGTCTACTTTTAAAGATTTTGGGCCTATACTGGACATTTGAGGAATAGACCTAACATTCCCTTTTCAGAATTGGAGTTCATATCTCTTGTGACATAATCGGTTGAAGTAATCTTAAAGGAGATTTTTGAAAGATATGAGGAATTTCCTTTTAAAGAACAGCCAGTAACTTTAGTCTTACCCTTTTTAGAAACAGAAATTTTTTTATTCGTGTTTGAAAGATTTCTTTTGGAAACTTTAGAGGACATGGGTTGAGAGGAGGATGCTTCATCTAAAGTCAGGATTTTCAAGAGGTCATGAATAGGTGTGGGGGAATCATTTGAATCTTGAGCTTCTTCATTTGGAATGGAAATGGGATCTCTAGCCTTTATGAATATACCAAATTTTAGGGCTTCAGATAAATCAGTAGGGTTCATGGACACATAACCGATTGGGCTAGATTCATAGGTTTCATAAAAAGTGGGTGAAGCACAGGAAGTGGAAGCATGGGCTTTGTAGATTGATCAATTTTCATTTTTCCAAAACCTAGACCAGTTTTATCGTCACAAGCAATCTGATTTTGAAATATTTTCTCAAGATTCTTTGAGGAGCTTGTCCATTTTCTTACTGTCTCTTACTCCCCTTTTAACCTATTAAAAAGTTTGTTTTTCTCTTTGGCAATAATGTGATTTATTATTTTCAAATCCTCTAGCTCAACCTTGATTTTGTCAAAATGTTTTAGTTGAGAGAGACATATTTGGACTTGTGAGGAAAGAGATTTTATTTGAGCAGAGACCTTTTTCTTTGCATCCTTAGCATTATAAAAATCAATGGTCAAAGAATCACAGGCTTCAATCTTTTCAGAGTCAGACATGGAGTTGAAGGGATGTACGTGAGGAGAGGATGAGGAGCACTCGGTAGAGACTAAGGCAGGAGGTGTGACAACCTTTTCAGAATCTTCTACTTAATCTATTTTCGCCATGAAACACATGTTGGGAGAATCCTTGTCACTTTCAGAAGTGGGCTCATCTACCCAATCATGAGTTTCAGCAATAAGTCATTTTCCTTTTCGAAGAAGACCTTCATTTCTTTCCTTTTCCTTCTTGTATTTGGCTTTGTACTTTTCAGCACGGTCCAGATTTTCAAAGGAAGAGGTCTTATTGCTTTTTCTAAAAGAAGATTGTTTTCAAAAGTTATTTCTGGATTTTCAATTCTGGAAGGAAAACGGTCAGAGGAAGTGGACTTAGTCTTTTAAACCTTTTTGCTTCTGCATTCAGAAGCAAAATGACCCTTTCTACCACAGTTGAAACATTCCTCATTTGATTTGCCAGTTGAGGGATTTTTTAGAAAGAAGAGGGTTTTCTGACAAACTTAGATTTTCCATAAAATTGAGATTTATTTTTGTACCCAGCCAGCATAGCCATTTCATTAGTCATTTGTTCAACCGAGGTTTCCTCACCTTCATCATCGGCATCACTTAGTTATGCCTCTGTTTGGCGATTTGATTCCTCTGACTAGTTATCAGATTCTGAATAGGGGTAAGTGATTTTGGGCACACACGAAGTTGTCTTGGAAGTGGCACTGATAAGGGCTATAGAAGAGCCTTTTATCTCTTTTATGATGGACTTCCTTTGAATCTTTGTTTGTTCATAGTTGAACAAAGTTCCATAAAGTTTAGTAATGTATTCAAGATCCTTTGTAGTCTTTATGCAAGTACAGATGTTTTCCTAGAATTTAGAGTGACAGTCCATAAATTTACACAAGACTTTCTCATTGTCATACACTCTACCTAACAGCTTTAAGTCATTGAGAAGACTGTTAAAGCGGTTATAGTAGTTGGAGAGAGATTCTCCCTTTTCATGAGTGAAAAGTTCGTACTTTCTGATAAGACCAATTTTCTTGCTTTTCTTAACTTCTTCCGTACCTTCGTACAGAACATATAGAGTAGACCACATTTCTTTAGCAGTAGCGAAGTTTACTAAAGAGTGGTAAACTTTATCAGGAAGGGAAAGTGCAATGATGGCTCTAACTTTATAATCTAAGACACAAGACGTTTTTCTTTATCAATATATTTGTTGTTGCAGCAGATTTTTCCTCATCAGAGGAATCATCATAATCATCTTGATTTGAAGTTTCTTTGCCAGATTTTTGAGTTTCATAACGAGCCCAAAATTTAGGGACAATGGCTCACTCACTGAGAATGGTTGGATATCTGCTATCCACTCCTTCCATGAAAAGCATCATCCGACTTTTCCACAAAGAGAAATTTTTAGGATTAAACTTAGGAGGTTTAGCAATGGAACCATTTTCAGAAAAGTTGTTTTGGGAAGAAACTTAATTTTTTAGGAGAAAGCACCCATTGCAGATCAAGTTTATTGAAATTAAACTTTCCTGCTATGATACCACTTGTTTAAGGGGGGGTTGAATACAATACACAAATTTTTCACTTAATTTAATTCTTTATTGATTTATAAAATCAAGAATTAGACTTAGAACACTTTAGATTGTTGCGGAAAGAACAGATGAAATCTATTCTAACAATCTTCACAAAGTAAAAACATAAAACTACACGACTTTTAAAAAGAACAGAGAATCAAAGTTATTTAGTTCATAAAGAGAGAAAACACATAATGTCTTGAGCACTGGAAATCTTCAAGAATGCGCAGTTTGCATGGAGAGGTCTTCAATCCTTTAAATAATACCAGGAGCATTTAATGCATAGGACACTTGTCACTTTGAGAATCAAGGGTAGGAGTTGACTCTGAAAAGTTGACATGTCCTTTCTATCTTTTTCTCGGTACTAGGAAGAATTAGCACGCCTGATTGATACATTATCTAAAAATGGGAATAAAGACAAATAGTCCATTTTCTCTGACATTAGATATTGTCCCTCAATAAATGATCTCCTCTGCAAACTTCAAAGAGAGAACTCACCGATCCTATAGAAGGCATCGGTCAGTTTATCACTGATTCCACTAAGGAGATCGGCAAGAAGTCTGCCGATTTGGCAGAAGGCTTACCGATTTTCCATAGAGGAATTTTGGTGAGAATAGCTTAGCTTTTGTGATAAATATATCTTCATTCCACAATGGAAGACTAACTTCTGGTTGGTTTCGGTTGATCTTCGACTTCACCGAACATTTGAAAGTTTTACTAAGCAATTACAAAGAACCACAAAATTATTCTAAGTACAAAAACAAACATGGGATAATTGGGAGGTCATATTCAAATCTTTGGTGACCCAACAAAAGAGCATAGTAAGACCAAAATAGGGACATAATACAACCCACAAGAACTACTTTTTCACTTAACTGTATTGTTTAATTCTATACTAGCTTATCGTAATCGAAGACTGTTTTGGTAAAAAACTCGTAGTCTCGACCGACGTAAGATAAATACAACCAATCATATCCACATATTAGATATCAACGAACAAAGCCATTTTGACTAACGATCGTCCTTATCGATGACAATCGTAAGTTGCTTTCGACATACAACATGAGACAAAAGAACTAACGATACACATTCATTACTACTAATCACGACAAACGTTATGTTTTTTTGTTTTTAATGCACGGTTTGTCTTATTATTGCTATGATCATAACCGAAGCCACAAATTCAAGAGCATATAATGGCATGACCGTTGCTACCGTTAATGATCATAAAGACAACAATTATGAGACAACTCTTATATAAATCAAACACTCAAGATCTTAAAGACACAAGAAAATCATTCGAAGATTCACGCAAGACATACTAGAAACTCTCATCGGTTTACAAGTTCTTTTATTTACAATATCAATTGTAACATTGTACTTTCAACCACTGTTACTAAAGGACGAGATCCCTGGTTGACGTCTATAGTATATCAATGAGTTTTATTGTCGTCCGTGGTTTTTACCCTTGATAGGGTTTTTCTGCTACACAAATTCTATCGTTTTCTATATTTTCTTGCCAATGTCGTGTATATTTGGAGAAAAACTATCTTTAGTTGTAGAGAATTTACCTTAAATTATTTTTAAGTATAATTTTTGGCATAAAGAGTTTGGCGCACACTGTGGGGCCCCAAGTAGAGAATTTCTTCGAAATATACATGCAATACTAATCATTTCTTCAGTGTATTTGGTATTTGGAGGAATATAGCCAGCCATGGAGCAAACCATAACGTCATGGAATAAATGCAGGTCGAGCTAGATGTCGTACGCCGGTAGATTGTCACATTGAATGAGCAGAACCATAAGGCACATCAAGAAATCTCTCATTTGATACATCAAAATTCGGGAATGTCTTTCAAAAACCCACGGTCGTCAGCTAGCCTTAATTTAGGCCTCTGAACTCCATGGGCCTACCATCCTATACGGGGATTCCTTTTTTGGATCCTATAATCCACCTGTAACAAGTAGAGTATGTTTACCTCCACCTTTCTCACAAAATATGACTTTTTTCCTCGTTCCTAAGTGAGCATTCCTTCAATGAGTATTTCTTTGATGCCTATCCCATCAATCCCCAAGACAACCATCACTCCTTTCTCTATACCATCGATACTTATGCATTCATTTCTTATACCAACGACGTTCCCTACTTCAAGTATCTCTATTCCCAATGACGACACGGAGTCGTCCCTACGACCACATCTTCATACGATAGTTGGTCTCACGACTCAAAATTCGAGTGTTGTCCCTCCATTAACATCAATCCCAATGATAGACAATGGAGTTATTCACGATGACCCCTTCGCACGATGCCTGAAGTAAAAATGATAAGATGTTGTTATTATTCAACTTTAATAGAGTCGCTATACCTATCGGCGTGAAACCACCAACGGGATTCCAAGCATCACCATTTTCCGACGCCATTGTGTTGGTCGTTGTGCCCAAGAAATATAATATTCATGTCTTCACTCTGAAGTATTCAAGGATCTCAAGTCCGAATGTTTATTTGCTTAATATAAGCAGCTAATTGGACAACATCATTTCCACAACACTATCAAAAGTCTGCATGTGCCAGAGTTTCAGGGATATTATGATGGAGTAGATATTTAATTGACCATTATCAACTGGCTGATGAAGAGAGTGTTGATCAATAACAAAATATTGACTAATGTGTTGTTTCGATGCACTATAGGAAGCATGAGTTTATAGGATTGAAACATTACCAAGAGAATGGCATCATATGTTACATTCAAATAGGGGAGAGCATCGGTCGGGTTCGGGCGGATCGGGGCCCAAAGACCAATCCCCGATCCGGTTTCGGGGGGGACTGGCGAAACCCAAAACCCGCCCAAACTAAATTCGGATATTCGGATTTCGGGTAAGTTCGGGTCGGGTTGATCGGTCGGGTATTTCGGATAATAGTAGCAATGACGTTGCCTGAAAGTCCTTGCCACTCAATTGTCCACCTGCCACATTGATAACACATATTATTAGCATGGGATCCTGCAACTAGTATCTTCGATGTCTTCTTAGAAAGCGGTAGTAATTGCTGCATTGAAGGTTTACCATTCTTCAATAACACAAGTGTTTTCCTCGCTGCTTCCCTTCCCATACTATAATAAGCCAATGGGGTTTTCAAACAGACACATTTTAATTTCTAAGTTTTGTTAATTTCTTGCAAGAAAGGTCTGAATTCAATCAGACGAGTGAATATACTTTGAAATTGAGCTTGTTTTTGAGGTAGTTGGTAACAAGATTACGATTACCGTGCATTTTAACCCGGTTCCAGCTAGAATAGGAGGTCATAATAGTAGCCACACCCTTGATTTCGGATAATTAGTAAATTAATTAATAATTTTTTTTTAAAATGTAAAATATATCGGATATTCGGTCGGGTTCGGGTAGGGTATATAGAGACCCACCCCGAGCCGAAATATTCGGGATATTTAATCGGGTTCGGGTGATCGGGGCTCGTTTTCTCGGCTATTTCGGATATCGGGTCGGGCGGTTTATTCGGGTGAGTCGGGTTTTGCTCACCCCTACATTCAAAGGTGAGTTAATGGGAACGTTCATTGAGGGGTATCGGCCTTAGGCATAAAGCTACTAATGACATTATGTATCATCGAAAAACTATCATCCTACAATGCTATTGTGGGTCGATCTTTGACTCATGAGATGAAACCGATACCATCCACCTACCACCATGCCCTAACGTTCCTTATTTACAGTCGACCTCGCAACAAAGCCGCCCCATGTATGTCAAAGACATGTATAACTAACACAAAATTGTTATATTCAAGTTGTATATAGGTACTTAGACACGATTCAGCATCGAGACGCTCCCTAGCGTAAGACTCCAAGGAACAAACTTTGATCTATCTCATCTTTGCATGATTATTTTCTCAAGAACCATATTGCCTTAAACATCAAAGGGTTATTGGGAGATCGATGGTAACCCCTAACATATTCCCTGCAAAACGCTAAAATACAAAATCTCGACATCCCCAATTACATACAAAGATAAGTATTCTAGCAAACAAAATGGATCTATTACTTGACAATTCCTTCAAGACAACCTTGAATATATATCACACAAGAGTTTGGATGCAGCCAAGAAAGTTCACTAAACTTCAGCCTATCTTGTTCTCTCGACGCTAGAATATTAGTTGATGCTTGAAAACTAACAGGTGGCTGATTGACATCTTAATTTAAATTCACAACGGCCGCCTACTTTCAAAAAAACACATGCATTGAAAAAATAATTGAATAAAAAATGGTCCACTAGCCACCCATTCGAACAGAAAAAAATACATATTTGTTGCATGAAAGTTGCCCTTCGACACAAAAAAATCATGAGGCACGACGATTGAAACTATCCAAACGACCATGCAAGGTCAAATTCGATAACAAGAATGCAAGACTTGTCATTAGCCAAGGATATTGATTAACTGGTGAGTGAAGTATAAGGCGAGGTTGGATGACCGAGGGCAATAGAGCCAACAGTAGTAGCAATAGAAGGGGGCCTCTTGACAACTAGAGCTTTGGGACCAAAAACTTCCTAGAATTCGTTTATGACTTCTTGAAGCATCTAATGGCTACTCCTAAGGCAAACAAACTCCTTCACCAGTCCCACCTCCATCTCAGAGGCATCTTTGAAAGTGATATCCATCACCTCCCTCCATAGTGGCTCCACTTTAGCATGAGGGTCTGTTAAAAGACGAAAGACTTGGTTGAACACCCTAGGTCCCTACGCTTACAAAAAAAACCAAGTGCCAAAAGAAATAGAAAGTGACATCTAAAAAATAGAAAGTGAAGAAGAAAACAATGTTGGTCCCAAAAGGGTAACAATATGGAAATAACATGTAGAGGGGAGGAATACAATGTTTTCGAAGGTTTAATGTCCTACTAAAAATTTGTTATTATTTACAAAGAAAAAACTATAACAGAACAAATTAAGTACCAACTAATGGTAGTAAATCTAACAGTTTGAACACTAATAGACAATTCCTCTTTTGTCACTCAGTTATTGTCGCTAATAAAGCTAAAGACAATCATCCTTGAAGAGTTATAGTCTAAGTTATGACATATTTTACTAACGGGTGAATCAAGCTTTGAAATACTTTGAGTGTAAGCTTCTATAAGACTTGAAAATTGCATTGAGCTCTTCACCCTTGAGTTCTTTCTATACTCAAAGGTCTTGGAGGAAGAGGAGAAATAGTTCAAACAAATCATTCACTAAGTATATCATAAAGATATCATTGCCAACTTAGGCACTATGTTTCAGCTTGATCTCATATTAGGATATGTTTTCTTCATGTATTAAATGTTGTCATCTTACATTTAATTTATCCTCCACTGTAATAAGTGTTTTCCATCCCTCATTAAATGCACTGAAAAGTAACACTTAGAATTTTGAGCTTGAGCGTCAACCTTAAAAAGGTTAGAGCTTGCGTATCAATCTCAAACAGGTGATATTCATGACCCAAAATTCTTCAATCTCCTAAAGTTTCTAAATATTGCAATGTGTTTGTTCATTACCAAATATTCCTCTAAGTAGGTTTCAACAGACAAACCTGCAAAGCCCGATGACGAACCTCTCACAAGAAAGATTTCTCATAGCTGAACAGTTTGAGGATCCTCATGTAATTTTTTATAACTAGTTATTAGAGCTTGAGAACTCGTTGTTAAGTGCCCATTGGATTCCAACTCCCAACTGTTTCCTCCCTTGATAAAGTTTATGACTTCTAGTTATATTCTAAAATTGCTTGACTTTTCCCATTAGTTACAATTGATTGCTAATTAATCCAAATCAATCCTTAAATCAATAGTCAGATAATAGTAGTCATTGTCATTGTGATACTCAGTCTTTAGTTTCCTTGGTTCGATACCCATACTTACATATATGCTCTTTGATTTGACATGGTACACTGGCGCTTACATTTAGGAGGGTGAACACCCGACTTGTCACCGACTCATCTCTGTATCTAGCACCGACTGACAAATAGTATCAACAAAAGACGAAAGATTTAAAAGCAATGGAACGATTTAAAGCATATGCATTAACATCAATGGGTTGTGGAATGATTGAAGATCAACATGTTTGATAAAGCTCCTAAAAAAGAGCACATCAACATCCACGTGTTTACGAAATGATTCCATGCAGATGCATACATACATCTAGGGTATCGATTTGACTTGCAAATACACAGTTCCAAATTTTTCATAAATTGATTTGTGTACAAGTGTTTAAGGGTTTTATTTTTTTAGATTTAGGGAGATGTATGTCAATATAAGTTCTTGTGGGTTTTCTTTGAATGAATTGGTGATTGATCTGCATCTCCATCTCCATCTATTCATGATTTGCCTCTCAATTTGTTCATCGCAGTTTTTGTTCATCGTTGTTTTTGTTCATCGATTTATCTCCTCAATTTATCTAGATTTAGGTTTTTGTGGATTTTGCGTTCTTCATCTAGGTTACAAGTTGTTGAATATGGGTTTAAATTTGTGCTTAAATCTTGGTTAACATGAAAGAATATCAATATTTAAGAATGAAATTAGGGTTCTTGAATTGAAGAAGAAGGGGGTCTAGCCATATAGAGGAAGACGATAGGTAAAAAGACAAATTTTCCCCTAATTTGTGGGGCACATGGATGGGTTAACGGACCTCCAGTTATCATGTTAACTCGAGGATCCAATTTGTTATACAAAACACAAAATAAAAACCATTGGTGTACTTGATACGTTTTAGAGACCGAATAAAAAATTGAGCATAACATAAGGACCAAACTTAACATGTAGTTTACACTGTTTATTTAATTAATTTGATATAAAAATAATTTGTAATGTAATAATAACAATTAATCAATCCAAAATATCATTTACAATTAAATAAACTAATATTATATAAATATTGAGACACCATTTTATAATAAAACGAATATAACTTAATAATAAAATCTTAAATTTGATGTCATAACCATCCACCAATAAATAAAAACCTATAATAACTAACTTTGAGTGAGACATATGGTATGAAAATTGGTAAAAATAGATAAGATTTAATATTAGACCGGAGATTATAGGATATGTTTGTTTAGAAATCCTTTGTTCTCGGATTTGAATTCGAGCCCTCTCATGCTTATAATCTTAGAGGGTTAGGTGTGATTTTGTGAGACTGGTTAAGATTGTCGATAATCAGTTTTTTACTAAGGGTAAATAACTCAAATAGCAGAAGAAGTCGTCTAAATTGGTCTCCTAGCCAATTCTCTCACTTTTGCACAAATGTCACTACCTCCGCAATGGGTACCTCCGCAATATTGCGGATCCAATTAAACGACAAAAAAATGATGAATTTTGACTACCACTGCAATGGTACATCCGCAATATTGCAGATATGACACTTGTCAACTCCCTGTTAAACCCTAGTTTAAACTCGTGAGAACATGTCAGATCCGCAACTGACACGTCCACGTTTAAATAACTTTGTAAGTATATGGACCTACTGTGTAAATTATCAAACATTAGGAACTAAATCTTTAGAATTAAAAAATACAGGAGGCAAATATGTACATGTTACTAGTATAGTGACAAAGTTGGTAAGTTAATAGTTATAGGGACTAAAGGTGTTAACTTTGTAAGTATAGGGACTTAGTGTGTAAATTATCAAACTTTGGGGACCAAATATGTAAAATCTAAAAATGCATGGGGCAATTATGTACATGCTACTAGTGTAGTGACAAAGTTTGTAATTTAAGTGGTTATAGGGACCAAATGCATAAACTTTGTAACTCTAGGGACCTAGTGTGTAAATTATCAAACTTTAAGGACCAAATCTGTAAAATATATACTTAAATTGAACTCATTTCATACAAAAATCTAAAAAACCGTTTACATATTTTTTATAAAAAACATTGAGAAAATATGAAAAAACAATTATTAGGGTTTCCTACGAGAACGCAATTGTGGTGGCGCACCGAGTTACAAAAAAGGTACCTACTGTTACCATTAGACTTGATAAGATTCCACGATCGTTATAGGAGACCTCTGGGTTGCTGATACGTGACACTTTCGAAATATTGCGAATGTGTTACTATGGAAGTATGCCTAAATCTTGTTTTTTTTGTCGTTTAGTCAGATTTATATTATTACAAATATGCATATTACATAAGTAGTGACATTTTTCAATAAGAAAAAAAATAGCTAGAAGACCATTTTTAAATTATTTTTAAGCTATTTGAGTAAATTTCCCTTTTTACTAATATTTGACAAAAAAAAAACTAATTATTTTTAGGAACGTGAGCCGTGAGGGATGGGAGTTGGGACATATGGTCAGCGCTGGACCATCAAACCACCTAATATTCTCTATACGTCAATTTCGTGTATTGAACGAGTCAACTAAACAAAATTCATTATTTTATTTTATTTTATTTGAAAAACTATAAAATATTATTCAAATTTATCTTCTAAAAAAATCTTTGAAATCTTAATCACAATAAACTGATAACACGATTGTCGATATCTTAAACCATACACCAAAAATCGATGGTGACGCCTGCTCTTCCTAATGTTTATTGAGTCGGTGTTTGTAGGTACTAAATCGAGTCAGTGTTTGTAGGTAAATAGCTACGACGAGTATTTTTCTTTATTTATTGGTAAGAGTTTTGGTCATCTTTATACTTCTTATCACTTAAGTTTCTTCCTTCATTTCATACTAAATCCATAAAATAAATAATATTGGTGAGCTCGTATCCGGTAAATGTCGAGTAATCAAAAAAATATCAGTAAACTGTAAAAAAAAATAGAATGTATTTTGTTTATATATATATATATAAAGAGAGAGAGAGAGAGAAAATACAAAAACACCCAACTCATTATGGTCAAAAAATGTGTGGGAGACTTTGGCCATGTCTTTAGATCGCAGGGCAAAGTCGCGTAAATCACATGTGATTTTATATGTTAGTATAAAATCAGAGAGAGACTTGGGATCATGTGAAACCAGTCTGTTTTCGTGAGACCCGTGAGACCAAGTGTTTACACTTGAAACTTCATAGCAAAAGACTGTGAAGGTAGCCCTTCATAGTGTCTTTGTTGTGAAGGTTTGGATTTTTTTGTTACCTTCACGGTGTTTTGTTGTGAAGTTTCAAGTGTAAAAACTTGTTCTCACGGATCTCACGAAAACAGGTTGGTCTCATGTGAACCCAAGTCAATATATATATATATATATGAAAAAGTTCAATTATGAATCATGTTTTCTGTGAACCGGGACACAAAAAAGAGTGTAGTCACGTGTCCCCAAGTCTCTACATTCAGTATGAATAACGAAGATAAACGTTCATGAACTATTTATGATGAATAATATTGCATTCAAGATGAATAACACATCATTCATGTTGAATAAAACAACATTCAGGATGAATAATACACGAATTCACGATCTATGTATTATTCATCTTGAATGATACATTATTCATAATAAATAATAATTGAACGACCCGTAAAGATGTGGATATGTTGCACACACTCTAGAAACTCCTTTTTCATTTGAACCATATATATATATATATATATATATATATATTAGCAAACTATTGCTAAAGATCCATTTTCGAGACGTACTATGTCACTATAAAACAAATGACTTTTACTTACAAAAATGGAAAATTTCCGTCGGTGATTACCGACGGATCACCCAGAAAATACCCATGGTTCGGTAGAATTCGATGTTTTTCGAGAAAATATCAATAGATCACCTAGAGAATCCTTGGGTAATTTGACAATTATTTAAATTATCCACCAACTTTTGTGATGGCTTTGTGACGAATCAACTTTAACGACAGATTTCCTAGGGGAAAGTTCATAAACAAAAGTCTTTCATTTAGTAGTATGTCTTTTAGGAATTGTATAAAATAGTGTTATATTTTTTATATAATTAAGGGAAAAATGGAATGTATTCTAGCTTTGATCTGAATAATTCAGAAAACGACCTCTCGAAATTATCAAGTTTTATAAACTGCAACTTTTTTTTATCTAGAAGAGAGAGTCGTGGTTGTATATAAGTCAATATTAACATAAAAGTTGCTGACATTTTGTATAATCATATTAAAATACTTAGTTTTAGGAATTATTAAATTCAAAAATCCTATTCATTATTATATTATTTTAATTAATAAAATTTTCATTAATACTGAAAATGATATAATTAATAAAATTTTCATTTTGAATTTTAAGTAACATGCATTAATAAGTGGTACTTGATGCATGAAAAGTAGTGTTTAATAGTCTAGCCTAAATGATTTATAATATAGTATAGAGATAGAGAATACAATCCTCATGGGCTTGGACCCATACACAGGAGGGTTGAACTATACAAACAACTAATACATATACACAAATACACCCCCAAACTAGTTTGAACGGGAGGTTGAGGACGAAGATGGGAGTCCTTGGTGAAGATGGGAGTCCTTGGTGAAGATGTCCGCGTATTGTGAGCTGGAGGGAACATGAAGGACCCATACACGACCCAAAGCAACCTGATCACGAATGAAATGTTTGTCGATCTCTATATGTTTCGCCCATTGGTGTTGAACCGACTTTATGGAAAGATAGATTGTAGTGATGTTGTCACAATAGAAAATGGTTGATTTGCTAGGTGGAGAGTGAAGCTCGAGTAACAGATTGGGAAGCCAACATGTTTCCACCACCGCATTGGCTACCCCCTTATGAGAGACCGTGGCTTGTCGCTTGGAAGACCAAGAGAGAAGGTTGTCACCCAATATTACACAATAACCGGATGTCAATCCGCATGGTAGGACACCCACCCCAATCGGAATCGGAATAAGTAGTAAGTCTTGAAGTGGTGGAAGTGTATAGCTGAAGACCATGGCATATGCGCCTCAAGCATTGAGATGAGGTACACGCGGGTCATGCATGAAAAGCATATTAGTGGCATGGCATATGCGATGCCTAGCAAAAGTAAGTGAGGTACTGGAGTGCGCTAACAAGCCTCCTGTATTAAAAAGGATCTATTACTGGAAAGCCTGACGGTTTGAGCTTGGTTTGAGTGTCGACAAGGTACTGCACGACTTGCAGTTGGTCGTATGGCCCCGCTCGAGGATATCTAACGCATACTTTTTCTAGGAAAGGAAGAGGACAAGTTTTGTTATGGTCGAGAGATGCTTAGAAAGTAGTTGAGATGGCCCAAATCTGTCATGGAAAACTCACTGCTTAGAGATCAGATAAGTTGTCGGAGTAGGCTCGGAGAAGAAGTTGTCAAGATAACATCATCAAGTAAATTATAAGGTATGCCATAGAGTGCCTGTGTCGATAGATGAACAAGTAGGAGTCGAATCGAATGTGGTGAAAACCGACCCTGGTGGCATGTTGAGTAAACAGGTGAAACCACCCACGGGGGCTTGCTTCAGGCCATAGAGTGATTTTTGGAGATGACACACGTAATTTGGATATTCCAAGCTAATAAACCCCAGAGGTTAATGCATGATAATTGTATCTTGAAGCGTACCATGGAGGAAACGTTTTTCACATCCATTTGGTGAATCGAATAGTTGCGAGAAATGTTAGACTTGAAACAGTCCGAATTATGGAGACTTTTAAAACTGGACTGAAGGACTTCTCACAGTCAATACATGGTGGTTGACTTTTTCGTTTCATACCAAGCGGGATTAATACCTGTATAGCGAGCCATCCTCATGAAATTTAGTTTTGAACATGCTCATAGATCACACTATATTGGCCAGGAGGGCCTCGTGACTAGCACGCAAGTTCCATATTTAATAAGAGCATTATACTCATCCTGTATTGCATGTTCCAGTTAGGGTCTTGTAAATCCTATAAATGTGAACGGGGCACAGGGGAGGTGGTTGAGGTATAGATATTGAGTTATGTGATGGGTTAGGTGATGCCCCGTTGGGAGCGGGTGACCATCGGGTAGGTGAGGGTCGGGAATGGACTTGGGGCTAAGAGGGTAGGACTCGAGGGTGGTGGTTCGGTACGGGTCGAGATAAAAGGTAGTTGTGTGGGGGTCGAGGTGGATGGTGGTTCGAGGGGGTGAAATGGTTGGGGTCATAAGAAGGCGATGAGAGATGGGAGATGAGTCAACCAAGTGGTCAAATAGGTCATAGGAGGGAGGTGTCATGGACCCAAATGGAAACATCAATTAATCAAACGTGACGTGTGTTGGTCCCGAAGGGCTATACAAGTTTGTAGAAGGGGGGGGGGGGGGTTGAATACAAACACACAGATTTTACTTTTCTAAATTGTTTATTGATAAATCATTAACAATTTACAGCTTGTTGCGGAACAAGATTAAGGATAAACCTAAATCTAAACAAGTTGGAACACTAAGTTTCTTGCACTAAGAAAGAGAAGGAAATTACTAATAATAACCTATCTCAAGATAAGAAGGATGAACTTGTCCAGAGTTAGCAAGTTACTTCAAAATGAAGTGAGTTCTTCTTCTTATATACTGCATGCATTTAATGCATGTTAGTTTACACTTTACACGTGGCAGCAGCTGCTTGGTTGCATGTCATTGACCTTTGTTGACAACCTTAGTAGCCGCATGTTTGAACAATGTAGTATCAGAGTGGTTGTACGATTTTAGACAATAAGGAGGTTCTTTTCTGACACATCGTACGGAGTCGTGCAAGGGTGGTTAAGATAAAAGTACTTTGTACGGAGGACTTCATGATCAACTTTTCGTTGATTCAGCGCTTCATCATTGTTTATCAGCGAATGATAAAGTTCAGCGATAGCTGAAGTCCTGTACTTGATACTTCACGTTGAGTGGACAAATCTGAGTCTTCGCTGATCCGCATCAGTTCATTAGGAGACTTGTCGCTGGTTCTTGAGCTTGATCTTCGACTTCAGCGTAGAACCTATGTTGACGTGAAACTTGTCTTCAGAGATCATAAGTAAACAACTAACTTATCAGCGATCATCATAAGGACTGAACAGACTCAGAGCATTATGGTGAACAGTGTTCGCTGAATGTTTAATCAAAAGAGCGAGAGTTCCTATCAGCGGTACTGTAAGATCTTAGTACTTATCAGCGATAGTGAAACTCTGATACAATATTGTTTACTTACAATTTTCACTAAGTATATAAGAGAGGGTTATTATCAAATCACTGAGGGTTTGGATCAACAATCTCCCCCTATTTGATTATGACATAGCAACAGAGAAAATTGCTATTTAATGAAAACATAAGGATTAAAAGAACTCATAAAATATTTGTCCCTTTTACTGTTTTCTGGGATCTTTTCTGTACTGATGGAGTATAGTACTTTCGCTGAAATCTTTCTTTAAACTTCGAATCAGAATACAAAAGGAAGTGGAAAGATTACAAGTACAAGCGAAATAAATTACAAGTACAAAAGAATAACTGATACAATAGAAGAATAAGGCGATCCTATCAGTTTATAAAGGTTCTTCCTTAATGAGAAGTTCATCAAGGGTCTTTGATGTGGGAATCATCCAGTCAGGAACATTTACTCCTTGATTCCTTTTGTTCAGCGCTTCTTCAAAAATCAAGGGTTTAAGATGTCGTGCCTGAATGTCGTTTTTGAAGTCACACCAGTAGATGAGATCTTTCAGCTGTTCGATGGGAGTGATGGGAAGTTCAGAGATACGTTGAAAACACTTTCGTCCATCCCAGTCAATAAAGAAAATCCCGTTGGGTTCGCTTAAGACTTTCCCAGGGATGAAAGTCTCATCGGGAGGAAGAGATGTGTCAAGTGCAGAAAGGTCAGGTTCTGGACCAAGGACTTCAGCAAGAGAAAAACCAATACCTGTTTCGTTCTGAATCTGAGGACCTGAGTCTGAAGATTTAGAATTTTTCTTTGCAGAGGCCCTTCTTTTCTGACTTTCGAGAGGAGGAGGAGGAGGAATATCCACACATGAGGAGACTAAGTCGATCTGTTTGTTTATCAGCTTTTCGACATGATCCTTGTACTTAGACTGAGACTTCTGGATTGCTAATCTGATCTCCAACTATTCAGAGAGACCGTACTTCGTGATGGCTTCAGCATAGAATTTTTCGTACTGTCCATTCTCTCTGAATATCTCGATTTCAGCGATTGAAACTTTGAGGGTTGATCTTCCAGCGATGAGTACCTTGATGATTCTGGAAGGTCGATATCTGAAGTGTACCTTTTCTTTGCACCAGATTAAAGTAGATTGAGACACAGTTCTCTATTCTTCAACGATCTTCTTGGCGTCTTCCCATAGCTGACGTTGAACTTCGATTGGAGTTCTTTTCAGCTTGGGGTCTTTCACTGATCGTTGAGTAAGCTGGATGGCAAGTTCTCTGTCTTTTTCTTCAACTTCCCTTCTTTCAGCGATCAGACGTTCAGCTGTAAGGTGATCCTTGTATTCCTTTTGAGAAAGTTTGAACTTTGGAGGAATAGAAGGAAGTTGATCACGCTTCAGAATGATTCGATGAGCCTCGAACTTCTTTATTATCTCTTCTCTTCTTTTCTGATCCTCTTCACTTGGTTTTTGAGGAACCAAGGAAGGTATGTTTGTATGAGAGAGCATCTGTTCTTCAGGTTCATCAGTCTCAGAGATCAAATCCAAGAGTGGGATTATTTCTTCAGCGTTGGAAGCTGGGATTATTGTTGGTGAAGTCGCAACTGTAGGAACTTCAGCGATATCCTCAAACAGGGGAGAGGACTAGCTGAAACACAGCGATCTTACGAGTAAGAACTTGGGTAGAACAGAGATAGAGAGAATGTGGTTGTGTATAGAAGTTGTGGAGGGGAGAGCTGAATATGTATAGATAGAGGAGGGATGACTGTAAGGAAGATTTAGTGTACCTGACAAAGTGGCTTTGGAAGCGAGATCGTCAGATTGTCATTGTCTTCCGCGACACCTTTTCCTTTGCCCTTGTCAGCTTCAGACGCTGAAGGCTTTGATTTGGTCCTCTCCCCTGAAGGTTCGTTTATCACGATCCCTTTAAGAGTTGTAGTCCTCTGAGCAGGCTTGACGATAAAGGAGTCATCATCATCGTCATCATCATCGTCATCATCACCCTTATCACTGGATGATGGTTCATCGTCAGATAAGTCGACGGCTTCATCGTCTTCAGCTTCAAATTCTTCAGCATCTTCTTCGAGTTCCTCCCACTCAGATACAGAGGTAAGCTTCTCGGTTCCCTCAGGGTTTTCATCTCCCTGAGGTCCAGTGGTTGTTTCTTCATTTGTCTTCTCACCCTCTTCAGTAAGGGTGAGGTCTTCAGTCTTCTCCCCCTTGATAGATTCATCATGGGGAAGGTCTTCAGATATCTTCTCCCCCCCTTCCTCATGATGAGTGGGGGAGGAATGCGATGACTCAGCCATTCCCTGTCTTCTTGGCCAGGGATCCCCATATAATCTTCAATCGCTGCTACTCTGTCTTCTAGGCCAGTAATAGCAGGATTGATCTTCAAGAGTTCATCACGATCCGCCGTAGTAAAATGCGTCGGTGCAGGGGCAGGGGCGGTCATGTTGTTCATGATCTGCTGCATCATTGTCTTCATTGAAGTGACATCAATCTTCCCAGAACTCATGTCAGTCTTCACTGAACTGACGTCAGTCTTTACAGCAGACATATCTCCTTCGAGTTTTCTGTTGATCCAAACCCTCAGTGATTTGATAATGACCCTCTCTTATATACTTAGTGAAAATTGTAAGTAAACAATATGTATCAGAGTTTCACTATCGCTGATAAGTACTAAGATCTTCCAGTACCGCTGATAGGAACTCTCGCTTTTTAGATTAAACATTCAGCGAACACTGTTCACCATAAATGCTCAGAGTCTGTTCAGTCATTATGATGATCGCTGATAAGTTAGTTGTTTACTTATGATCCCTGAAGACAAGTTTCACGTCAACAAAGGTTCTACGCTGAAGTCGAAGATCAAGCTCAAGAACCAGCGACAAGTCTCCTAATGAACTGATGCGGATCAGCGAAGACTCAGATTTGTGCACTCAACGTGAAGTATCAAGTACAAGACTTCAGCTATCGCTGAAATTTATCATCTGCTGAATAGTAAATGATAATCGCTGAATCAACGAAAGCTGATCATGAAGTCCTCCGTACAAAGTACTTTTGTCTTAACCACCCTTGCACGCCTCCGTACGAAATTTCAGAAAAGAACCTCCGAATATCTGAAATCGTACAACCACTCTGATACTACATTGTTCATCCTTACGGCTACTAAGGTTGTCAACCAAGGTCAATGACATGCAACCAACCAGCTGATGACACGTGTAAAGTATATACTGATTTGCATTAAATGCATGCAGTATATAAAGAGATGAACTCACTTCATTTTGATGTAACTTGCTAACTCTGTACAAGTTCATATCTCTTATCTCAAGATAGGTTATTATTAGTAATTTCCTTATCTTTCTTAGTGCAAGAAACCTTAGTGTTCCAACTTGTTTAGATTTAGGTTTATCCTTAATCTTGTCTCCGCAACAAGCTGTAATTTGTTAATGATTTATCAATAAACAATTTAGAAAAGTAAAATCTGTGTGTTTGTATTCAACCCCCCCCCCCCCCCCTTTCTACAAACTTGTATAGGCCTTTCGGGACCAACAGGTGGTATCAGAGCGGATTTGTTTAATCTCATAAACAAGATCTAATCTAAGATATTTCTCTTCCTTGCTATTATCTGAAAATGGCATCCCACACAAACACAAATTATATAGACAATGGTTCTCTTGCAAAACCCCCTAGATTTTCCAGAGACAACTTCAACTTGTGGAAAAATAGGATGACACTCTTCTTAGAAGATGTAGACCCTACTATACCTTACTATCTTGAGAACGGCCCACACATCCCTGTAACAATTGATCCTTTAGTTCCAGCCACTGCAAATAGACCTGCTATTCCAGAAAGGCTGATTCCTAAAGAAATCCATCAGTGGACCGACGAAGATAAGAAGAAAGTGGCTATAGATACAAAAGCCAGATCCATACTATCCATGGCCCTTCCTGACGAAGTCTACCATTCCGTCATGAACCTGAAATCATCAAAAGCCATGTGGGACACAATATGTGTTCAGTATGAAGGAACGTCTGAAGTCCAGGACTCAAGAAAGATCAACCTGGTAAGACAATACGAAAGCTTCATTTCTGGTAAGAATGAAACTCTCTCTGAAGTTCACCAACGTTTTAATTGTTTAATTATAGATCTGAAAACTGTTGGTAAGGAATATTCTAACTTTGAAGTGCTGACAAAGTTTCTAGAATGTTTACCTGAAAGCTGGGACAATTATTCCATGTGTCTCAAGCTATCAAAGGATCTAAGATCAATGACCCTTGCTACCTTATATGGCACGTTGCTGAATCATGAGCAATCTAGCCATCTTAAGAAGAATCTTGTAAAAGATTCCAAAAGCACCCCTGTTGCTTTATTCTCAGAGGAACCTTCTACTCAGCGACCCTCGGTCACTATCACTGAGTTAGAGAGTAACTCTGAAAGGTCATCAGATTCTGATTCTTCAGATGATGATGAATCCTTGGCTCTCCTAACTAAAAAGTTCAGGAGATTCGCCAAGAAGAAAATGTTTAGAAAGAACAAAACTCTTTCCATAGCTGACAAGCCTAAATCATCAGCTTTTGTTGATAAGGCTACTGCTACTTGTTTCAACTGCGAAAAGACAGGTCATTTCGCTAACGAGTGCAGGTCAAAGAAAATCATGAGACCTTCAGCTTTTACAAAGAAATCCTTTGTTCCAAGGAATAAAGATGACAAATACTCAAAGCTAAAGGAGAAGTATGCAAAGCTGAAAAGCTTTAAGAAGAAAGGAAAAGGCCTGATGGCTGACTATGATTGGGCTGCTTCTGATGAAGAAGCATCATCATCTGATTCTGAAGATGATGAAGCAAATCAAAGTCTCATGGCTAAGATTGAAGAAGAGGAAGAAAGTTCAGACATTCCCTCCACTTCAACATCTGCCATTCAGGTATCACCTTCTTTCTTTACCAATATTGCAAATATTGATGAAGTTGATAGTCTCCGTAAGATCGATCTCTTGACTAGAAGTTTATACGAAGCCATGAACGGGAAAACTGTGGTTGAAAACCAAAATCTTGATCTCGCTGAAAAGCTTAAAAACTGCCACCTTCAAATAGGAAAGCTTTCTAAAATTGAAAATGATTTTAAAGATCAAGTCTATTTAAATCAGCTAGTCAAAATCGAACGAGCAGAAGCTATCGCTGCATTAAAAGCTGAACAAGCTACTGTTGAAGGATGGTGTAATTCTTCAACAAAGATCACTGAGATAATTAAGGCTCAGATTCCTCTGAGTGATAAACGTGGTCTGGGTTATAAATATGATACTCCAAAACCAACCACTGAACGTTCAATGCTTAAATTTGGAACGTTCGTATCCTCAGTCGCTGACACTTCATCATCTCAGTGCTCCTCGTCCATTACACCAATCCCTGAGGAAACTCATACCTCCTCAAAAGGTAAGGAGAAAATGGTTTATTCAAAACCTACCTCTGTCTCTAAAGACAAAGGTAAAGGAATTGTTATTTATCAAAATCCTCAGAAGGATACCTTAGTACCAAAGCTGAATGCTTCTAAAGCCTCAGTGACCTACCCCTCTGGATCTAGAAAGCTGATCTCTGGATCTATTCAGCGATCTACTCCTAGACTCAGAGTGGATATCCTTGGTAAGAAATCTGAAGAACTGAATGTTCGTCCCATTTCTAAGGCCAATAGTTTACTTGGTGCTGGCACTTCTAATTCAAAATTAAAAGCTCAGCATACAAGTGGTCCTAGAACTACTTTTAGTTATAGGAAATGTTATCACTGTGGACTTACCGATCATATTGCTAGTAAGTGCCCCACAGCCACCAAAGCTGAAAAGATAGCTAAGGTGAAGATTGCCCCCAAAGCAAAGAAGACCAACCCTGGTGCAAATCAGGTCAAGGTGACTCCTACCACTGAGGTTAAGAAATTAACCAAAGTGAAGAAAGACAAAGTTGAATCTTCAAATGCTGCGAAGACCACTGAACCTTCCATTCCAACTACTTCCACTGACAAACGTGTATACATGGTTAAGTGGGTACCCAAGCAAAACTAATCTTCCTTTGTAAATGCAGGTTAAGAAGGGTATCTGGTATCTCGATAGCGGATGCTCTAGACACATGACTGGAAAGAAAAACCTGCTCGCTGAATACAAGGAAGAGAAGGGTCCCTCTGTGACTTTCGGTGGAAATGGAAAAGGACACACCCGAGGGTATGGTGTACTTTCAAATGGTACAACCTCCTTCAGAAGAGTCGCATATGTTGAAGGGCTGAAGCATAATCTTCTGAGCATCAGTCAGCTTTGCGACATGGATAACAAAGTGATTTTCACTAAGGAATCCTGCTTTGTCTCTGACAAAAAGGAGAAGATAGCTCTCAGCGGTTATCGTTTGGAAAATGTTTATGTAATAAACATGGACTCAACAACCACTGAGAACTCCTGTTTCTTCTCAAAGGCATGTTCTGATGTCAACTGGCTATGGGACAAGAGGCTCTCACATCTAAATTTCAAGACACTGAATACTCTTTCCTCCAAAGAGTTAGTCACTGGTCTACGTCAGCATTCATACGCCAAAGAGTCTTTATGTTCAGCGTGTGAAAAAGGGAAGCAGACCAAGGCAAGCTTCAAGTCAAAGCAAGTCTCCTCAGTGTCATCTCCTCTACAACTACTCCATATGGATTTGTTTGGCCCCGTTAACAAACAATCCATCGCTGGAAAGAAATATACACTGGTCATAGTTGATGAATTCTCTCGTTACACATGGGTAATGTTTCTCCGTTCTAAGAGTGACACCCCTGAAGAACTCATCACCTTTGTTCGGAAGATGGAAACTCTGAACAATATGACTGTTCGCTCAATAAGGAGTGATCATGGAACTGAATTCAAAAACAGTTCTCTTGATTCCTTCCTTGAGAGTAAGGGTATTTCTCACCACTTTTCGTCAGTGAGAACACCGCAACAAAATGGAGTCGCTGAAAGAAGAAATAGAACAATTATTGAAGCTGCACGTTCAATGCTCAGCGATTCTCTCCTGCCTACTCAGTTTTGGGCAGAAGCTGTCAATACTGCTTGCTTTACGCAAAACAGGTCGCTGATAGTTAAAAGATTCAAAAAGACAGCCTATGAACTCTTTCATGGGAGAAAGCCTTCAATCAGCTTTCTTCACATCTTTGGATGTCAGTGTTTCATACTGAACACCAGAGATGCCCTTGGAAAGTTTGATCCTAAGGCTGATGATGGAATCTTTCTTGGATACTCCTCAGTCTCCAAAGCCTTCAGAGTCTTCAACCGTAGAAGACAAACTGTAGAAGAAACTATTCACGTCACGTTTGACGAATCCCGTTCAGCGAACTCTAAACCGAACGCTGATACAGAAGAACTGAATCAATGGATGTTTTCTCATCTTGGTGATTCAGAAGATATTCCCACTCCTCATGCTTATCCAGTAGAAGATGATAGTCCCACTATCATTCCAAATATGCAGAATAGTGAAGCTGAAACATCTTGGGTCTCAGTTGTGCCTATAAACACTATACCTGCAGTTGATCCAAATGTCTCAGAAATTCCGTCTATTTCTCAGCAATTAGTGAATGAAGTGACAAATGCAAACATTCCTCTCTTAGCTGATAATCCAGAAGTAGCTGAAGCCTCATCTTCAGTTTCTCCAGTTCAGACTGAGTCAGCGACGTATGCTCCGGCTCAGCGATGGACTGTAAATCACCCAATCGATCAAATTCTTGGTGATCCCAACGCTGGTATTCAGACTCGTAGAAGTGCAGGTAATATTTGTTTATTTGTTAACTTTATTTCTCTAACTGAACCAAAGAAAATAGATGATGCCCTCAGAGATCCAAACTGGGTCAGCGCTATGCAAGAAGAGCTGACTGAATTCGAAAGAAACAAAGTTTGGAAGCTCGTTCGTAGACCAACTGACAAAACGGTGATAGGCACTAAATGGGTCTATCGAAACAAGTTGGACGAACATGGTACTATAACTCGCAACAAAGCTCGTCTTGTTGCTCAGGGATACAGACAAGAGGAAGGCATAGATTATGACGAAACTTTTGCTCCAGTAGCAAGACTCGAATCTATTCGTCTTTTCTTAACATATGCTGTACACAAAAACTTCACTGTACATCAGATGGATGTTAAGTCAGCGTTTCTGAATGGAAAGCTGAATGAAGAAGTGTATGTGGAACAACCTCCAGGATTCTCAGATCCTAAGCGTCCAGGTTATGTTTATAAACTGGACAAGACACTTTATGGCTTAAAGCAAGCTCCTCGTGCATGGTATGATACTCTCTCTACTTATCTCCATATTGAACAATTTGAGAGAGGTAAGATTGACAAAACTCTATTTTTTAGAAAAGTGAAAGGTGATATCATTTTAGTTCAAATATATGTTGATGACATTATATTTGGTTCTACTAACCCTGGGCTTTGTACTCGTTTCGCTGATAGAATGAAAGATGAGTATAAAATGAGCATGATGGGTGAACTAACATATTTCCTTGGTCTTCAGATTAAGCAAACTGAAAAAGGAACTTTTATAAATCAGGGAAAATATGTTAAAGATATGCTGAAGAAATTCGACTTAACTGAAAGTTCAGCAATGAAAACCCCTATGGCACCACCGCTGACACTTGATAAGGACACAAAGGGTGTTCCTGTCAATGTCACGATGTACCGTGGGATGATCGGCTCACTATTGTATCTTACAGCTAGCCGACCCGATATTATGTTTGCAACATGTCTGCGCGCACGATATCAAGCTGAACCTAAGATATCCCATATGAAAGCTGTAAAGCGAATCTTTCGATATCTTAAGGGTACAACGAATCTAGGTCTTTGGTATCCCAAAGACTCAGGATTCGATCTAACCGCCTATTCAGACAGTGATTTTGCAGGTTGCAAAATGGATAGGAAAAGCACCACAGGAGGATGTCAGCTCCTGGGTGGAAAGCTGGTAAGTTGGACAAGTAAGAAGCAAAACTCAGTGTCCACTTCCACAGCTGAAGCTGAATATGTAGCCGCTGGAAGCTGTTGTTCTCAAGTCTTGTGGATGAGAAATCAGCTACTAGACTATGATCTTCAGCTCTCCAAAATTCCAATCTATTGCGACAGCACTAGTGCCATCTCTATAGCAAACAATCCAGTGCTACACTCAAAGACAAAACACATAGAAATCAGATATCATTTTATCAGAGATCATGTGATGAATGGTGATATAGAACTTCATTTTATCCCAACTGATTATCAGTTAGCTGATTTATTTACCAAACCTCTTGATGAGACAAGATTCAACTTTCTCATCAGCGAGCTTGGAATGCTGAACTTTGAAGGGTAAAATCTTCAGCGGTTCACATTTGATCAGCGATACGTTTATACAATCTTGTATAGCCTTCGGGATAAAATCAACTCATATAATCCATTTCATCATCTTCTCTCTGAATAAACTTGGTAAAACTAATATCCAGGTATGTTTTCTCTCTCTGACAAATCGCATGTAAATGCAAGATTTCAAGATAAATTACATCGCTGAATATCTCTTCCTTAATAGCGATATTTTGAAAGTTCTTTAAACCTTCACTGATATTTTCTATTCAGTGCTTCATGTTTTTCAAAAGAGACCCTGAGCTTTCAAAACCTCAGAGACATCCTAAAAGAATGTGAAAGGACAGTTGTGACGTCATTGCAACGGATAACACTAGGCACGATTTCTTTCTGACACACGTTTGCACGTTTCGTTCAAACTTCCAATCAAATGCAAACACGTGTCCGTGTCCTGATGAAAACCTTTTCCCGCTCAAGGTTTTCTCTCTCTAAAACGCCATATATAAACAACTCTTGGTTTATATTTGTCTTTTACGCGAACAATCTTTCTCCGCAAGAAAAGAATCCTCTGTTGCATTTGTGCTCTCAAAAACCTCAAGAACTGTTCATCATCTTCTTCATTAAAACATCAAGGTTAATATGTTCTTATCTATTATCAAATGCGTATAACTTGTTTTCGATCTTCTCATTGTTTTAACAAGATCAAACAAAAGAACTTTGTAAAATAAAATCATTTCTTTCATGGTTTTATGAACACAACCATTTCATGGTTGTTCTTCAAGTTTTAAATCTAAAATCTTAAACTTGTTCTTCATTCGTATCCAGTTTTCTTTCAGAAACTGGAATACAAGACTTTATGGGTTTTACATTTCATTTCAAAAATCATGAAAAACCCTAATCTTCATTAAGACATTTATGTCTGAATGAAATGGACAAAATTCGAAAAATCTTAATGGAAATTCTTTCCATACTAAGACAATTCTTATTTGTTAACATCTTTGGTTGAACTGATAATACAGTGAAATGGCAACTTCAAAGATCAATGTTACCGCTGAGAACATCTCCACTGACTCTGAGGAAGTGGATATCATCAAAGCTCCTCAGGTTAAGTTCGAGCTGGATCAACTAGATTGGACTAAGGCCAACAACCTCTCAGCTCTTCTCGAGTTTCCTCCTCGGAAGCAAGTATCACATCTGGACGATGCTGTGAGTTTTCTGAAGAACAGCCCCATCTACACAGCCCTGACCATAACACCTCCTGCCAGTCAGCGGCTCTTATCCCAGTCCTGGTACTCTGCCAGACACACTGAGCTACCCTCTGCCAAAGATGCATCCAAAACCATCGACTGCATACTCAACGATACTGAGTATGGCACCATCAAGATCACACCCGCCATAATCTGAAAAGCCCTGAACTTCCCAAATGCTACCAAAGAAAAACCCTTCGTTCCATTCCCTGACCACAAGAAGCACGCGGACAAAGAAGAAATCATTGCTTTCCTTGACGCAATGGGTTATATCTGGGATATTGGAAGGGACAAGAAGCCTGAGAAGAAGCTGACGCTGATAAAGAAATCCAAGATGCCCAGCGAGATGAACTTCATCTTCGCACACCTGATCAGCTGCATGACAGCGAAGTCCGGCTCTTCTGATCAAGCCGCCCAACCTCAGCAGTCCATGGGATACGCACTGCTGAAAGGTCTAAACATTGACTGGGCCTCTATTATTTATGATGACCTGATTCAACGTGTTGATTCTGCCGCTGACAGACCAGCATGGGTTCCTTACCCACGATTCATCAGCGCCATCTTTCAATATGGCCTAAAGGACAGCTATCCTGAAGAGGATGATCTGAAACTTTCTCAGATTGGCCCTAAGGTTCTCGACTTCAAGCCTGTCGCAAATGAGGTACGTCTCTCTACTCTTCTCACTCTTCTAAATTCTCCGCTTTCTGTGGCTCCTTCAGCGACAACACCCATTGCTGATACCCCGGCCACACAATCCTCTCCTTCTAAGAAAAGGAAACACTCTAACACCCAACTTGATTCCAAAAGGATCAAGAAAACCAAGGAGCAACCCCAGCAATCCCATGCTGAAGACTCCTCAGCTCATTCTGAAGAGCTGAAGGAAAGTTCCGTGGTATGCTCTGCCACACCCGTTCAAGCCATCCCTCCAATCCAGACTTCAGCGTCTCCAAACGCTGAGGTTAGAAACTTGGAAACTACCCAACCTCCCTCAGTCTCTCAAAAGACTGATGAAGTGATTGTCAGCGATTCCAATGCTGAACTCAGTACCTGAATCCCAATCTTATCCTTCGCTCCTCCCTCCACTTCTTTGGACACTCCTCCAGCTAACACTGTAGATGCCATCATTCCAGAAGCTACCGCTGACGCTTCTCAACAAATGATGAAGACAGGACCTGCCGAGATCACCATTCCTCACCGAACTTTCGAAGAGGATATGGAACATTATTCAGGAGTCCACAACTTTGACGATTTCGTCAATCCTCCTGCAGGTACAAATCAACCCATATACACTGTAACTAAACCTGAAACTTCTGAGCTTTCCTTTGTTCACAAGTACTTATGTGTTACAGGTCCTAATTTGGGAGACATCAACGAGTCTCTGAAGTCCGTGGAAACTAAGCTGACTGATCTCACCACCACACTCTCCAACAACTCTACAGCTGTAACAAACGCTGGAGAGAATTTGACAAAGCTGACAACGGTGGTGGAAAAGAAAGCTTCCACAGACGACATCAAGATTGTTGATAAGACTCTCAGCGATTTCGCCAAAGTGCTCGCTGACATCTACACAGACTACACCTCACTCAAACAATCAGTTTCCTCCATGTCCGGCGAAGTAACAACGCTGAAGACATCGGTTGGAGCACTAGAAGGTGATATGTCTGCTGTGAAGACAAACGTTTAAACACTGACGACTGACTTAGGCTCTGTAAAGACCGACGTTAGTTCAATGAGAACAATGATCGAAGAGCTGCTCAACAAGGCAAGAACTCCAGCTCCTGCTTCTGCCCCTATTTTGGAATCTTTCACAACGGCGGATCGCACAGAGCTGAAGAAAATCACGCCTGATATTTCTGGCCTAGAAGACAGAATAGCAAAGCTTGAAGGTTGTGTGAAAATCTCTGGCCCAGAAGACAGAGATAACACCAACGCTGAGTCTACCCATTCCTCCCCCAGTCATCATGAGAAAGAGGGGGAGAAGAGCGCTGAACATACCGCTGAGAAGAGCGCTGAATATCTGAACAAGAGCGCTGAAGACTTTTCCCATGATGAATCTATCAGGGAGAGAGAAATGAAGATCTAATCGCTGAAAAACCTCAGGGAGATGAAAACCCTGAGGGAACCGAGAAGCTCGCCTCTGTATCTGAGGGGGAGCAACTCGAAGAAGATGCTGAAGAATCCGAAGCAGAAGATGATGAAGCCGTCGACATCCCTGATGATGAACCATCTTCCTCTCCAAAGAATGATGATGATGATGACGAAGATGACGATGATTTCTTTATCGTCAAACCTGCCCCAAGGATCAAAGCTCTTAAGGGAATCTTAATAAATGAACCTTCAGGGGAGAAGACAAAGACAAAGCCCTCAGCCTCTGGCGCTGAGAAAGGCAAAGGCAAAGGCAAATGCCTCGCTGAAAATGAAAATCTGGCGATCTTGCTTGAAAAGCCGGTTTGTCAGGTACACTAAACTTTACTTATATTCCTTCCCTGAACATCTCTATACAAAATCAGTTCTCTACTCCACAAACCTCTCTACACATCCACATTCTTTTTCTATCTTTTCTACCCAAGTTCTTCTACCAAGTTCTTATTTGTAAGATCACTGCGTTTCAGCTAGTCCTCTCCCATGTTTGAGGATATCGCTGAAGGCTCCACAACTGCGACTTCACCAATAATTCCAGCTTCCGCTGAAGAAATAATCCCAGTCTTGGATTTGATCTCTGAGACTGATGAACCTGAAGAACAAACTCTCTCACACAGAAACAGACCTTCCTTGGCTCCTCAAAAGCTAAGAGAAGAAGAACAGAAGAAAAGAGAAGAAATAATAAAGCGATTCGAGGATCGGCGAATCATTCTAAGGCGTGATCAACTGCCTTCAGTTCCTCCTAAGTTCAGAATTTCAAAAGCTGAATACAAGGAACACCTCAGAGCTGAACGCCTCATCGCTGATAGAAAGGAAGCTGAAGAAAAAGACAGAGAATACGCCATCAAGCTTACTCAAGAATCTGTCAAAGACCCCAAGCTGAAACGTGTTCCCATTCAAATCCAACGAAAGCTTTGGGAAGAAGCCCAGAAGATCGTGGAAAAGAAAACTGAAGTTTCTCAGACCACCCTGATCTGGTGTAAAGAGAAAATCCACTTCAGATATCGTCCAGCGAAGATCAACAAGGTATTCATCTCTGGAAGAACATCTATCGGAGTACCTATTGTTGACATCAAACTTTTCAGAGAAGATGGCAAATCTGAAACCTTTCGCACTGACACTGTAAAAAGGTATGGTCTCTCTGAATGGCTGGAGATGAGGTTAGCTATCCAATCGTCACAATCAAAGTACAAGGATCATTTCGAAAAGCTGATAAACAGACAGATCGATTTGATATCTTCTTGTGTGGACATTCCTCCTCTGCCTGATCTAAAGGTGAAAAGAAAAAGAGGCTCTCCAAAGAAGAAACGTCAAGATTCAAACTCAGGTCCTGTCATACGAAATGAAACTGGAATTAGTTTCTCTCGCGCTGAAGTGCTTGGTCCTGATCCTGATCTTTCTGCCCTTGACATTTCTTTGCCACCATGTGACCTTTTCGTCCCTGGTAAAGTCATCAGTAATCCTTATGGAATATTCTTTCTTGACTACGACGGACGTAAATGCTTTCAACGGATCGCTGAGCTTCCAATCACTCCAATCGAACAGCTCAGAGATCTTATCTACTAGTGTGACTTCAGAAAAGACATTCAGGCACGACACCTAAAACCTTTGATTTTTGAAGAAGCGCTGAACAAAAGAAAACAAGGCGTAACGGTTCCTGACTGGATGATCCCCACTGAAAAGATGACCCTTGATGAACTTCTCATTAAGGAAGAACCTTTTGAAAACTGATATAATCTCCTTTTTCTCTATTGTATCAGTTATCCTTCTGTACTTGTAAATTATTTCGCTTGTACTTGTAATCTTTCTGTTCTTCATTGTAACCTGATTCAATATTTTAAAGAAAGATTTCAGCGAACGTACTTTACTCCATCAGTACTGAAAAGATCCCAGAAAACAGTAAAAGGGACAAATATTTTATGAGTTGTTTTTATCCTTATGTTTTCATTAAATAGCAATTTTCTTTGTTGCTATGTCATAATCAAATAGGGGGAGATTGTTGATCCAAACCCTTAGTGATTTGATAATGACCCTCTCTTATATACTTAGTGAAAATTGTAAGTAAACAATATGTATCAGAGTTTCACTATCGCTGATAAGTACTAAGATCTTCCAGTACCGCTGATAGGAACTCTCGCTTTTTAGATTAAACATTCAGCGAACACTGTTCACCATAAATGCTCTGAGTCTGTTCAGTCATTATGATGATCGCTGATAAGTTAGTTGTTTACTTATGATTCCTGAAGACAAGTTTCACGTCAACAAAGGTTCTACGCTGAAGTCGAAGATCAAGCTCAAGAACCAGCGACAAGTCTCCTAATGAACTGATGCGGATCAGCGAAGACTCAGATTTGTCCACTCAACGTGAAGTATCAAGTACAAGACTTCAGCTATCGCTGAAATTTATCATCTGCTGAATAGTAAATGATAATCGCTGAATCAACGAAAGCTGATCATGAAGTCCTCCGTACAAAGTACTTTTGTCTTAACCACCCTTGCACGCCTCCGTACGAAATGTCAGAAAAGAACCTCCGAATATCTGAAATCGTACAACCACTCTGATACTACACTGTTCATCCTTACGGCTACTAAGGTTGTCAACCAAGGTCAATGACATGCAACCAACCAGCTGATGACACGTGTAAAGTATATACTGACTTGCATTAAATGCATGCAGTATATAAATAGATGAACTCACTTCATTTTGAAGTAACTTGCTAACTCTGGAAAAGTTCATATCTCTTATCTCAAGATAGGTTATTATTAGTAATTTCCTTATCTTTCTTAGTGCAAGAAACCTTAGTGTTCCAACTTGTTTAGATTTAGGTTTATCCTTAATCTTGTCTCCGCAACAAGCTGTAAATTGTTAATGATTTATCAATAAACAATTTAGAAAAGTAAAATCTGTGTGTTTGTATTCGACCCCCCCCCCCTTTCTACAAACTTTTATAGGCCTTTCGGGACCAACATTTTCCAACCGATGTCTTCAGCGTTGTGACCTCGCTGGACATGGATTGAACAGATGTTTTGATAGAGAGGTAGTCTGTGTAGATGTCAGCGAGAACTTTGGCAAAGTTGCTGAGACTTTTATCAACCTTCTCCAAGTCATCTTTGGAGGCATTCTTTTCAACCACCGTTGTCAGCTTTGTAAGATTCTCTCCAGCGTTTGTTATAGCTGAAGAGTTGTCGAAAAGAGTAGTGGTTAGACCTGTCAGCTTCGTCTCTATATTCTTCAGAGAGGCGTTGATGTCTCCCAAATTAGGACCTGTAACATATAAGTACTTGTGAACAGAGGAAAGCTCATAAGTTTGGGGTTCAGTTACAGTGTATATGGGTTGGTGTGTACCTGCAGGAGGATTGGTGAATTCTTCAAAATCTCTGTGTCCTGAGAAGAGTTCCATGTCGTCAGCTAGTGTGCGTGTACGCATGGTCATCTCTGCAGGTCCTACATCCATCATTCCTTGAAGAGTATCAGCTTTAGCTTCTGGAGGAATGATAGGTGCTCCAGTGGTGACAACTGGATTAGAGTCCAATGGAGTAGAAAGAGGAGCAAAGGTTGAGAATGTGGGTTGGGTGCGGAGTTCAGCGTTGGATCCGCTGAGAATCACTTCTTCAGTCTGTGGAGAGACTGAAGGAGGTTGGGTAGATTCCAGGTTTATAACATCAACGTTTAGATACGCTGAAGTTGGGATGGAATGGGTGGCTTGTTCAGCTGTGGCAGAGCGTACCACTGAACGTTCCTTCAGCTCTTCGAGATGAGCTGAGGAGTCTTCAATAAGAGATTTCTGGGGTTGCTCCTTGGTTTTCTTAGTTCTTTTGGAACTAAGTTGGGTAGAGGAGTGTTTCCTTTTATGAGAAGGAATGGAGGTTGCAGCTTGGGTATCAGCGATGGGTTTGTCCGCTGAAGGAGCTGCAGAAGTCGAAGAAGTAGGGTTGAGAAGAGTTAAGAGTGTAGAGAGACGTACCTCGTTTTCCACTAGCTTGAAGTCAAGTACTTTAGGGCCAACATGAGAGAGTTTCAGATCACCCTCTTTTGGGTAGCTGTCCTTCAGGCCTGTTTGGAAGACGGCACTGATGAATCGTGGATATGGAACCCATAGAGATCGGTCAGCGGCGGAGTCTACTCTGAGAACTAGATCATCATATATTATCGATGCCAAGTCTATATGTAGACCTTTCAGCAATGCATATCCCATTGCTTGCTGAGGTTGAGCGGCTTGATCAGAGGAGCCGGTCTTTGCAGTCATGCAGCTTATTAAGTGAGCGAAGATGAAGTTCATCTCGCTGGGCATTTTTGACTTCTTGATGAGGGTCAGCTTCTTCTCAGGTTTCTTGTCCCTCCCAGTTTCCCAAACATAGCCGATTGCATCAAAGAATGCAGTGATGGCTTCCCTATCTGAGTGTTTCTTGTGATCAGGGAGGGGAACAAACGGTTTTTCTTTAGTGGAGATGGGAAGGCTCAGGGCTTTGCGGATAATGGCAGGGGTGATCCTTATAGTGCCAAAATCCGTATCACAGAGGATGCAATCAATTGTTTTTTAGGAGTCTTTGGTTGATGGTAGCTGAGAGTGTCTGGCAGAGTACCAGAACTGAGAAAGTAGTAGCTGATGTGCAGGAGGTGTTATGGTCAGGGCTGTAGAGAGGCAACAGTTTTTCAGGAAGTTCACAGCATCATTCAGATGTGTGACTTGCTTTCGAGGAGGAAACACGAGAAGCGCATAGAGGTTGTTGGTTTTTGTCCAGTCAAGTTCTTCAAGAGTGAACTTGACCTGAGGAGCCTTGATGATTTCCAATTCCTCAGCAGCAGTAGCAGCAGTGTTCTCAGCGGTGGTGTTCTTAGCAGAGGAAATGTCAGTAGATGCCATTTCTGTATTATCAGTTCAACCAAAGATTAACAAATAAGAATAATCTTAATGTGGAAAGATTTTCCAATAAGATAGTTTGAATTTTGTCCATTTCATTCAGACAAAAATGTCTTAATGAAGATTAGGGTTTTTCTTGTTTTTGAAAAACGAAATGCAAACCCAATAAAAATCTTGTTTTCCAGTTTCCTTTGAGAATTAGGATTCTGGAAAAACGTATGAAGAACAAGTTTAAGATTTTGCGTTTAAACTTGAAGAACAACCATGAAAGGTTGTGTTCATAAAACCATGAAAGAAATGATTTCATTTGAAAAAGTTCTTTTGTTTGATCTTGTAAAAACAATGAGAAGATCATTAACAAGTTTAAGAAATAGGTAAATAACAGAATTATTAACCTGGTTCGTTGAAGAAGAAGAAGTTCTTGAAAACTTGAGAGCACAAATGCAACAGTAATTTTTTCTTGCTTGGAGGAGAAGTTTTTCGCGTAAAAGAGAAATATAAACCCAAAAAGTGTTTATATAGTGAGATTAGAGAGAGAGAAAAACTCGAGCGGGAAAGTTTTTCATCATGACACGGATACGTGTTTGCATTTGATTGGAAGGTAAACGAACCGTGCAAACGTGTGTCAGAAAAAGAACGTGTCGGGGCTTATCCGTTGCAATGACGTCACAACTGTCCTTTCATATTCTAGGATGTCTCTGAGGTTTTGAAAACTCAGGGACACTTTTGAAAACATGAAGCACTGAATAGAAATATCAGTGTTGGTTTTATAAATTTCAAAGTATCGCTGATTAAGGAATAGATATTCAGCGATGCAATTTATTTTGAAATCGTGAATTTACATGCGATTGTCAGTGAGAGAAAAACATACCTTGATATCAGCGAATCAAGTTTATTCAGAGAGTGATAGAATGGGTTATACAAGTTGATTTTATCCTGTTGCTGATCAAATGTGAACCGCTGAAGATTTTATTCTTCAAAGTTCAGCATTCCAAGCTTGCTGATGAGAAAGTTGAATCTTGTCTCATCAAGAGGTTTGGTGAACAGATCAGCTAACTGATAATCAGTTGGGATAAAGTAAAGTTCTATATCACCATTCATCACATGATCTCTGATAAAATGATACCTGATTTCGATGTGTTTTGTCTTTCAGTGTAGCACTGGATTGTTGGCTATAGCGATGGCACTTGTGCTGTCGCAATAGATTGGAATATTTGAGAGTTGTAGGTCATAGTCCAGTAGTTGATTTCTCATCCACAAGACCTGAGAACAACAGCTTCCAGCAGCTACATACTCAGCTTCAGCTGTGGAGGTGGACACTGAGTTTTGCTTTTTACTTGTCCAACTCACCAGCTTTCCACCCAGGAGCTGACAGCCTCCTGTGGTGCTTTTCCTATCCAATTTGCAACCTGCAAAATCACTATCTGAATAGGCGATTAGATCGAACCCTGAGTCTTTGGGATACCAAAGACCTAGATTCGCAGTACCCTTGAGGTATCAAAAAATTCGCTTTACAGCGGTCATATGAGATATCTTAGGTTCAGCTTGATATCGTGCACACAAACAGGTTGCGTACATAATATCGGGTCGGCTAGCTGTAAGATACAAAAGAGAGCCGATCATCCCACGGTACAGCGTGATATTAACAAGAGTACCATTAGTATCCTTATCTAATGTCAGCGGTGGTGCCATAGGGGTTTTCATAGCTGAACTCTGAGTTAAATCGAATTTCTTCAGCATATCTTTAACATACTTTCCCTGATTAATGAAAGTTCCTTTTTCATTTTGCTTTATCTGAAGACCAAGGAAATATGTTAGCTCACCCATCATGCTCATTTTATACTCATCTTTCATTCTATCAGCGAAACGAGTACAAAGATCAGGGTTAGTAGAACCAAATATAATGTCATCAACATATATCTGAACAAGAATGATATGACCTTTTACTTTCTTGAAGAATAGAGTCTTATCGATTTTACCACGCTTAAATTGTTCGATCTGGAGATAAGTAGAGAGAGTGTCATACCATGCACGTGGAGCTTGCTTTAAGCCATAAAGTGCCTTATCCAGTTTATAAACATAACCTGGACGCTTAGGATCTGAGAACCCTGGAGGTTGTTCCACATAGACTTCTTCATTCAGCTTTCCATTTAGAAACGCTGACTTAACATCCATCTGATATACTTTGAAGTCTTTGTGTACAACGTATGCTAAGAATAGACGAATAGATTCTAGTCTTGCTACCGGAGCAAATGTTTCGTCGTAATCTATGCCTTCCTCTTGTCTGTATCCCTGAGCAACAAGACGAGCTTTGTTGCGGGTTACAGTTCCATGTTCATCCAACTTGTTTCGATAGACCCATTAGTGCATATCACTGTCTTGTCAGTTGGCCTTCGAACAAGTTTCCAAACTTTGTTTCTTTCGAATTCAGTCAGCTCTTCTTTCATGGCGCTGACCCAGTTTGGATCTTTGAGGGCATCATCTACTTTCTTTGGTTCAGTCAGAGAAATAAAGTTAACAAATAAATAAATATTACCTGCACTTCGTCGAGTCTGAACACCAGCGTTTGGATCACCAAGTATTTGATCAATTGGGTGATTTACAGTCCATCGCTGAGCCGGAGCGTGAGACGCTGACTCAAACTAAACTGGAGGAGCTGGAGATGAGGCTTCAGCAGCTTCTGGAGTATCAGCCAAGAGAGGAATGGGTGCAGATGTCATTATATTCACTGATTGCTGAGAAGTAGATGGAATGTCTGAGACATTTGGTTCAGAAGCAGGTATAGTGTTTAAAGGAACAGCTGAGACCCATGATGTTTCAGCTTCACTATTCTGCATATTTGGAATGATAGTAGGACTATCATCTTCAACTGTACGAGTATGAGTATGAGTGGGAATTTCTTCTGAATCACCAAGATGAGAAAACATCCATTGATTTAGTTCTTTAGTATCAGCGGACGGTTTAGAGTTCGCTGAACGGGATTCGTCAAACGTGACGTGAATAGTTTCTTCTATAGTTTGTCTTCTACGATTGAAGACTCTGAAGGCTTTGGAGATTGAAGAATATCCAAGAAAGATTCCATCATCAGCCTTAGGATCAAACTTTCCAAGGGCATCTCTGTTGTTCAGTATGAAACACTAACATCCAAAGATGTGAAGAAAGATGATTGAAGGCTTTCTCCCATGAAAACGTTCATAGGCTGTTTTTTTGAATCTTTTGACTATCAGCGACCTGTTTTGCGTAAAACAAGCAGTGTTGACAGCTTCTGCCCAGAACTGAGTAGGCAGGTGAGAATCGCTGAGCATTGAACGTGCAGCTTCAATAATTGTTCTATTTCTTCTTTCAGCGACTCCATTTTGTTGCGGTGTTCTCACTGATGAAATGTTGTGAGAAATACCCTTACTCTCAAAGAAGGAATCAAGAGAACTGTTTTTGAATTCAGTCCCATGATCACTCCTTATTGAGCGAACGGTCAAGTTGTTCAGGGTTTCCATCTTCCGAACAAAGGTGATGAGTTCTTCAGGGGTGTCACTCTTGGAACGGAGAAACATAACCTATGTATAACGAGAGAATTCATCAACTATGATCAGTGTATATTTCTTTCCAGCGATGGATTGTTTGTTAACAGGGCCAAACAAATCAATATGGAGAAGTTGTAGAGTAGACGACACTGATGAGACTTGCTTTGACTTAAAGCTTTCTTTGGTCTGCTTCCCTTTCTCACACGCTGAACATAAAGACTCTTTGACGTATGAGTGCTGAGGTAGAACAGTGACTAACTCTTTTAAAGAAAGAGTGTTCAGTGTCTTGAAATTCAGATGAGAGAGCCTCTTATGCCATAGCCAGTTGACATCACATGAGGCTTTTGAGAAGAAACAGGAGTTCTCAGTGGTTGTTGAGTCCATGTTTATTACATAAACAGTTTCCAAACGATAACCGTTGAGAGCTATCTTCTCCTTTTTGTCAGTGACAAAGCAGGATTCCTTAGTAAAGATTACTTTGTTATCCTTGTCGCAAAGCTGACTGAGGCTTAAAAGATTATGCTTCAGCCCTTCAACATATGCGACTCTTCTGAAGGTGGTTGTACCATTAGAGAGTACACCAAACCCTCGGGTATGTCCTTTTCCATTTCCACCGAAAGTCACAGAGGGACCCTTCTCTTCCTTGTATTCAGCGAGCAGGCTTTTCTTTCCAGTCATGTGTCTAGAGCATCCGCTATCGAGATACCAGATACCCTTCTTAACCTGCATTACAAAGGAAGATTAGTTTTTCTTGGGTACCCACTTAACCATGTGTACACTTTTGTCAGTGGAAGTAGTTGGAACGGAAGGTTTAGTAATCTTCACAGCATTTGAAGATTCAGCTTTGTCAGTCTTCACTTGGGTTAATTTCTTAACCTCAGTGGTCTTCTTTGCCTTGGGGGCAATGATCTTCACCTTAGCTATCTTTTTAGCTCTGGTGGATGTGGGGCACTTACTAGCAATATGATCAGTAAGTCCACAGTGATAACATTTCCTATAACTAAAAGTAGTTCTAGGACCATTTGAATGTTGAGCTTTAGATTTTGAATTAGAAGTACCAGCACCAAGTAAGCTCTTTGCTTTTATTTTGGGAGGAACTTTCAGTTCTTCGGATTTCTTATCAGAGACATCCACTCTGATTCTAGGAGTAGATCGCTGAATAGATCCACGCCAAGTAGATCCAGAGATCTGATTCCTTGATCCAGAGGGATGAATCACTAAAGCTTTAGAAGCATTCAGCTTAGGTACTAAGGTACCCTTCTGAGGATTTTGGTTAAAAGCAATTCCTTTACCCTTATCTTTAAAGGCAGAGGTAGGTTTTGGATAAACCATTTTCTCTTTACCTTTTGAAGAGGTAGAAATTCCCTAAGGGATAGGCGGTCTAGAAGAGGAACACTGAGAGAATAAAGTATCAGCGACTGAGGATACGAAAGTTCCAAATAAGAGCATGGAACGATCAGTGGTTGGTTCTAGAAGATCAGCTTTGTAACCAAGACCACGTTTATCACTCAGGGGAATCTGAGACTTAATTATCTAAGTGATCTTTGTTGAAGAATTACACCATCCTTCAACAGTAGCTTTTTCAGCTCTTAATGCAGCGATAGCTTCTTCGCGCTCGATTTTGACTAGCTGATTTAAGTGCACTTGATCTTTAAAATCTTCTTCAATTTTAGAAAGCTTTTCTATTTGAAGGTGACAGTTTTTAAGCTGTTCAGCGAGATCAAGGTTTTGATTTTCAACTACAGTTTTGCCATTCATGGCTTCATATAAACTTCTAGTTAAGAGATCGATTTTACGAAGACTATCAGCTTCATCAATATTTGCAATATTTGTAAAGAAGGAAGGTGATACCTGAATAGCAGAGGTTGAAGTGGAGGGAATGTCTGAACTTTCTTCCTCATCTTCAATCTTGGCCATAAGGCAGAGATTGGCTTCATCATCTTCAGAGTCAGATGATGATTCTTCTTCATCAGAGGCAGCCCAATCATAGTTAGCCATCAGGCCTTTGCCTTTCTTCTTAAATCTTTTCAGCTTCGCATACTTTTCTTTCAGCTTGGCGTATTTGTCATCTTTATTCCTGGGAATAAAGGATTTATTGGGAAACGCTGAGTTTCTCGAAACTTTCTTAGACCTGCACTCATTAGCGATATGTCCTATCTTTTCACAGTTAAAACAAGTAGTAGTAGCCTTATCAACAGGAGCTGATGATCTTGGCTTGTCAGTAATGGAAAGAGGTTTATTCTTTCTGAACATTTTCTTTTTGGCGAATCTCCTGAACTTTTTAGTGAGGAGAGCCAAAGATTCATCATCATCTGAAGAGTCAGAATCTGATGACCTTTCAGAGTTACTTTCCAACTCAGTGATAGTGACCGAGGGTCGCTGAGTGGAAGGTTCCTCTGAGATTAAAGCAACAGGGGTACTTTTGGAATAATTACAAGATTCTTCTTAAGATGACTCGATTGCTCATGATTCGGCATCGTGCCATATAAGGTAGAAAGGGTCATTGATCTTAGATCCTTTGACAGCTTGAGACACATAGAATAACTGTCCCAGCTTTCAGGTAAACATTCTAAACACTTTGTTAGCACTTCAAAGTTAGAATATTCATTACCAACAGTTTTTAGATCTATTAATAAACAGTTAAAACGTTGGTGAACTTCAGAGAGAGTTTCATTCTTACCACAAATGAAACTTTCGTACTGTCTTACCAAGTTGATCTTTCGAGAGTCTTGGACTTCAGAAGTGCCTTCATACTGAACACAGATTGTGTCCCACATAGCTTTTGAGGTTTTCAGGTTCATGACGGAATGGTAGACTTCGTCAGGAAGAGCCATGGATAGTATGGATCTGGCTTTTGTGTCGATAGCCACTTTCTTCTTATCTTCGTCAGTCCACATATGAACATCCTTGGGTATCAGCCATTCTAGAATATTAGGTCTATTCTCAGCGGCTGGTACTGCAGCATCAATTCTTACAGGAATATATAGGCCGTTTTCAAGATAGTAAGGCATAGTAGGGTCTACACCTTCTAAGAAGAGAATCATCCTATTTTTCCATATATTAAAATTATCTCTGGAGAATCTAGGGGGTTTTGCAAGAGAACCATTGTCGATATAATTTGTGTTTGTGTTGGTATCCATTTTCAGAAATAGCAAGGAAGAGAAATCTTAGTATAGATTAGATCTTGTTTATGAGATTAAACAAATCTGCTCTAATACCACTTGTTGGTTCCGAAGGGCTATACAAGTTTGTAGAAGGGGGGGGGGGTTGAATACAAACACACAGATTTTACTTTTCTAAATTGTTTATTGATAAATCATTAACAATTTACAGCTTGTTGCGGAACAAGATTAAGGATAAACCTAAATCTAAACAAGTTGGAACACTAAGTTTCTTGCACTAAGAAAGAGAAGGAAATTACTAATAATAACCTATCTCAAGATAAGAAGGATGAACTTGTCCAGAGTTAGCAAGTTACTTCAAAATGAAGTGAGTTCTTCTTCTTATATACTACATGCATTTAATGCATGCCAGTTTACACTTTACACGTGGCAGCAGCTGATTGGTTGCATGTCATTGACCTTTGTTGACAACCTTAGTAGCTGCATGTTTGAACAGTGTAGTATCAGAGTGGTTGTACGATTTCAGACAATAAGGAGGTTCTTTTCTGACACATCGTACGGAGTCGTGCAAGGGTGGTTAAGACAAAAGTACTTTGTACGGAGGACTTCATGATCAGCTTTTCGTTGATTCAGCGCTTCATCATTGTTTATCAGCGAATGATAAAGTTCAGCGATAGATGAAGTCCTGTACTTGATACTTCACGTTGAGTGGACAAATCTGAGTCTTCGCTGATCCGCATCAGTTCATTAGGAGACTTGTCGCTGGTTCTTGAGCTTGATCTTCGACTTCAGCGTAGAACCTATGTTGACGTGAAACTTGTCTTCAGGGATCATAAGTAAACAACTAACTTATCAGCGATCATCATAAGGACTGAACAGACTCAGAGCATTATGGTGAATAGTGTTCGCTGAATGTTTAATCAAAAGAGCGAGAGTTCCTATCAGCGGTACTGTAAGATCTTAGTACTTATCAGCGATAGTGAAACTCTGATACATATTGTTTACTTACAATTTTCACTACGTATATAAGAGAGGGTCATTATCAAATCACTGAGGGTTTGGATCAACAACGTGTCAGGAGATGATGATTTTATGAGTGGAGATCAATGAATCAATAACCGATATGATTAGTTGGTTACCCTAGGAAAAGTGTAACATCGGTAAAACTTCCAACCTCGAATTTATGCATCCTTAGATTCACCTAACTTTTACGTGCCATCATTACGTGTTTTTATAATTCTTACTTTTTTAAACATACGTGGATGCATGTGTAGGACTCAAGATGCTTGTTCAGGATTTGGGGGATTCGGTACACTCTGTGCGAGAGTGACACCGCGAGAGTGCCCCTGGCACAGCCGTGTGTCACAATCACCGGCCATGTACCACTCTCGGTACATTCTGTGTGAGAGTGACACGACGAAAGTGCCTTGGGCACAATCGCAGGGCATACTCGCCTGTCGGGTACTGCCCTATATAAAATTCGATTTTTAGCTTTTAGGTCACATTTCTTCACTCCATTTGTTCCAGCCGATTTTTGAAGAGACCAAGGGCGATTTTACCCTTATTTCATCCCTCTCTCATCATTAAATCCCCACTAGATTTAGAGCTTCATTTATTGAGGATTCCACACTCTTAGAAGCATTTATTGAAGGTTTCACTCAAGGAAATAAATATCTACAACTTCAAATCATCACTTCCATTTTCTCCACTACTAAGGTTTCATCCCTTTTCTAGGCTTTGGTCTAAAAACCTATATTGTGAGTTTTCTAACCCTCCTTAAACTAAATCCATGATTATTTACCTTACTATTTTACTTGTGTCTTTGTTTTCTTGAAAACCCTAATTTGGGAAGATGATTCCTTTGGCTTAATGGAAGTAACCATGGCTTATGGGAGTATTTGATGAGTTAATATGTTGATACTAGATTATTATGTGCTGGAAGGTTTGGAGTTTCATGCTCAATGATTATGTGTTTACTTTGTTGGTAATAAGCACGTCTTAATGATTAAGCTAGTTAACCCATTTGGCTTATTGGGTATAATGACCCTACATGAGACTATGTGCATCTTTATGTATGAAGTGTATGTTCTAATAGATGGTGAATTTTATATGATGTATGAGAAAGTTCCTTGGTACTATTACTTGCTTATAATCATACGTTGTGACCGGAAGCCTTTACATTGGTTGTACATATTGATATAGCTTGTGGCTGATTTGGGCTTTGAATGAATCAATTTAGTGTTCACTAAGAGGACATAGTCTTAGGAACCACCTTATGGGTATGTGCCTAGAACCTCGCCATTTAGGGCAATACTTTTGTTGCATCCCCGGATGTGTCCGGCCTTTGGTGTCGCTTTTATGTGGATGACACTAAGGTATCTCGACTCTTTGGGTGGAACTTCTTGGTGTTATGGGTCTCCCCCATTAACTTCAAATCTACCTTTGGAAACCGGAATAATGATTCTTACTTATGCATGTTACTAATATGTGTTATTACTTGTGATTACTCGCCAAGCTTTGCCTTGACACTTTTTTGAATGTTGACATGAATCTCAGGTTCTAGCGGAGCCATTGTTAAGAAGGATTAGGAGGAGCATGTGAGCTTTGGGGAAATGCTTTTGGGACACGAACCATGGAAGATCTATACGACTAGAGATGACAACCCTTTTGTAATCTTGATTCCACAATAGGATTTAGATTAGTTGGTTGTCATTAATCTTTCATTTGAATATACTTGTAATTTAACCCATATACTTGTATTTCTCCCTTTTATGTTGGCTCATGCAATAGTAATTATATACCGCTATTTCGTATTATGAAAGTTTTTGTTTACCCCTATTTTTTGGGCGTTACAAGTTGGTATCAGAGCGTTGATTTAAGCGAACTAGGTGTTGACCTTAGCATACCTAGACCTAAACCGAGATTACCCTTATGAAATCCCATGACCATGGGTAGAAACTATAGGTGGGGAAAGTATAGGACCAACGGAATTGTGGTTGTTGAAAATTGTAGTGATGATGAAAAGGATTCTTATGTGTGATATATTGAAAATTTCATAGGGCCCGTGTTATGGTGAATATATTCATACGTGAGCGTGCTTGAATTTGTTATTATGATGCTTAATGATTGTAGTAGTACGTTACACACCGTTAATCTTTGAAAGAATTAACCTGTATGGTATTTATCATGTGCGACAGTTCACCATGGTAAACACGAGGAGTCGAGTGGAAAATCAAGAGGAAGGTCAAGAAAACAGTGTGACGGCGCGAGAAAACCTGATACCACCGAACCAAGGGGGGTAATCCCCCTACTCCTCCAATTCCTCAGATGTTGAGGGGTGTTGTCGACCTTATACCCTAAGTTGTTGTTGAGGCGGAAGAACCGGTATTGAAGGAAGTGGACCCCCAATCTGTTATGATGGCTAGCTTCTTGCAGATGATGAACTCTGCAAATGGACAAACGGGATGAAAGGTTCTTGAAGTTACTAGAGGACCGAGACGCTAGTCACCGAAGGAATGAGACGGTTGCAGAAAACGCCCTAATTGGTTCTGGTGGAGTGGTCCATGTTGTCGACACGAATGAGTGAGCGGTCACAGAAGAAGAAAGAAGAGAAAATGGTTGCTTTTACAAGACTTTCCTTTATTGTAAACCACCCAAGTTTGCGGGCCCCGATGATCCGGTGGCTTGTATGAACTGGATTAGAGAGATTGAGCAGGCCTTTCGGGCTTGTGATTGTGGGGAAGGTCAAAAGGTGAAGTTTTGTTCTTAGATGTTGAGGGGTGCGGCCCTCACGTGGTGGAATATTTTCACTTCTACTTTGGAGGCCTCGGTTTTGGCCAAAATGAAGTGGGAAGTGTTCAAGAAGATGGTACTAGAGTAATAATGCAACGAACAGAAGATGGATCGGATTGAAGAAGAGTTCCGGTCACTCAAAAAGGGGAACTCAACCGTGAGAGAGTACACCCGCTTGTTTATGGAAAATTGAATTTGGTGGGGCACGTGGCCCCGACGGAGAAGGAAAAGGTCAAGGCTTACCTTAAGGGGTTACCGACGGACATGATGGCGATGGTGTAACTCCAAAGCAGTTTCATTACGAGAGACGATAGAAGAGGCTAAGATGATGGAGACCGTCTATGCGAAGGGAAAGGAAGAGAGAGTGGTGGTTGGTGAGAAAAGGATATAGGAAAGATCGACCGGACCCACTCGACAGTTTAGGCCGTTTAATGGGGGAAGGAATGGTGATCCCAGACATGATGTGAGGTGGTGTCATAAGTGCAAAAGCAAGCATAGTGGCCCATGCAACTCTAGGTCACACCCTAGCCCGACCGTATGTGCAAAGTGCGAGAAATGAGACCATGCGGTCCGAGATTGCCCTATCCAAGGGTCGGTTTGCTTCGAGTGCCAAGAACCGAGGCACATCAAGAGGGATTGCCCGAAGCTGTTTGGGGGCAACCGGGACTCATCGAGCAGAGTGTCGGTTAAGAGAGAGGATCAGCAAAGGGCACCGAGCCGAGCTTTTGAGATGACCGCCGCAGAAGCAAGAGAGACCGCCGACGTTTTGACGGGTACGTTTCTCGTTAACTCCTTGCCTGCTCGTATATTGTTTGATTCGGGAGCGAATCGGTCCTTTGTGTCGAATTCTTTTTGCAAGCAATTTACTATGCCCGCTAGTACCCTTCCGGACGCCCTAATAGTCGAGGTAGCTAATGGGGAGCAAGTATTGGTCCGATAGAACTTTGGTAAATGCACTTTGGATATTGATGGAAATCTCTTTGAGGCAAATCTGTTGCCTATGGCGATCGGAGGCTTTGATGTAGTAATTGGTATGGACTACTTAACTGAATACAAGGCCGATATCCTTTGTTCGAAGAAGTTAATCCGGATTCCGACATCGAATGGGAATGTAGTTACCGTTTATGGAGAGAAAGGAGGAAGGACCGTGTCAATAATCTCTTCACTAAAGGCACGGAAATTCCTAGCCAAGGGATACTCATCGTATTTGGCCTACATAGTGGACGCAAGGTTGGGGAAGAAGAAGTTGGAAGATGTGGAGGTGGTGCGTGACTACTCGGATGTTTTTCCGGAAGATATACCCGATTTCCCCCCGGAACGACAAGTGGAATTCCGTATAGACCTCACCCCGGGAGCGGCCCCGATTGCACGTGCTCCGTACCGTTTGGCTCCAACCGAAATGCAGGAGATGATGTCGCAACTACAGGAATTGTTAGAGAAGGGATTTATACGGCCGAGCTCGTCACCTTGGGGAGCTCCGGTGTTGTTTGTGAAAAAGAAGGATGGGTCGATGCGGATGTGCATAGACTACCGAGAGTTGAATAAGGTAACGGTAAAGAACAAATACCCTCTTCCCCGAATTGATGATCTCTTTGACAAACTACAAGGAGCGAGTTACTTCTCCAAAATCGATTTGAGGTCCGGATACCACCAAGTGAGAGTGAAGGAGAGTGACATTCCGAAGACGGCTTTTCGAACTAGGTATGGTCACTATGAATGTTTGGTGATGCCGTTCGGGCTGACGAACGCACCGGCCGTGTTTATGGACTTAATGAACTGCGTATGTCGTCCCTTCTTGGACAAGTCGGTGATAGTCTTTATCGATGATATCTTGATCTACTCTAAAGACGAGGCCGCACACAGAAAACATATACGGGAGGTGTTGGAGGTTCTTCGAAAAGAAAGGTTGTTTGCCAAGTTCTCAATATGCGAGTTTTGGTTACGAGAAGTTCAATTCTTTGGACATATAGTGTCTCGAGACGGAGTGCAAGTAGACCCGGCAAAGATCGAGGCAATGACGAATTGGGAACCGCCCACGAGTCCGACGGAAATTAGAATCTTCTTGGGCCTAGTCGGGTATTATAGGCGATTTATTCAAGATTTCTCAAAGATCGCTTCACCACTCACCTCATTGACAAGAAAGAACATCAAATTTGTGTGGACTAGCACTCAAGAACAAGCCTTCCAGAATCTGAAAAAGAAACTGTGTGAAGCAACAATCTTATCCTTACCCGAGGGGTCGGACAACTTCGTGGTTTATAGCGACGCTTCGAAAATGGGACTCGGTTGTGTGTTAATGCAAAGAGGAAAGGTGATAGCTTATGCGTCACGTCAACTAAAGGACCATGAGAAGAACTACCCATCTCACGACTTGGAGTTGGCGGCGGTGGTCTTTGCTTTGAAGTTGTGGCGACACTATTTGTACGGGACAAAATGCACTCTCTTTACCGATCACAAAAACCTCAAGTACATCTTCGACCAAAAGGAGTTAAATATGCGACAACAGAGATGGCTCGGACTTTTGAAGGACTATGATTGTGAACTACTGTACCACCCGGGGAAAGCTAACGTAGTGGCGGACGCCTTGAGCCGAAAGAACCATGGAGTTAGAATCAAGTTAAACCTCAATCGGATCGATGTGGTGTCGAGTCTGATGGCGAGCATCAAAACAAGTCAATTGGAGGCACTTCAGGATAAAAACCTTAAGGCCGAGGTTATGGTAAAGCAACGGGAGCTACTAACGGAAGATAGTCGCGGACTCAAACTTTTCCAAGTTCGGATTTGGGTGCTGAAAGTCGGTGGTAACCGTGAGTACTCCTTGAGGAAGCTCACAAGTGTCGATACTCTATACACCCCGATAGCACAAAGATGTATAGGGACTTAAAGTTAAACTATTGGTGGCCGGTAATGAAGCTTGATGTGCCCAAGTATGTGGGAAATTGTGTGACGTGTCTTCGATTCAAGGCGCAACACCAAAGGCCATATGGGAGTTTACAATCCTTGAAGATTTCGGAATGGAAATGGGACAACGTCACGATGGATTTTGGGACAAATCTACCAAAGACGTTGCGTGGTCACGACACTATTTGGGTGATTGTAGACCGGTTGACCAAAAGCGCACACTTTTTGGCAATGCGGGAAACCTTGCCCTTGGACAAGTTAGCTAGGCTCTACATCAACGAAATTGTGTCAAGACATGGAGTGCCACTATCAATCGTGTCCGATAGAGATAGTCGATTCACTTCTAATTTTTGGGCGAGCTTTCAAAGAGAATTAGGGACGAAAGTTAAGTTAAGCACGGCATATCATCCTCAAATGGACGGTCAAAGCGAGAGGACGATACAAACCCTTGAAGATATGTTAAGGTCGTGTGTCATCGAATTTGGTGGAATTGGGACACACACCTACCGTTGGTGGAATTCGCGTACAACAACAGTTATCATTTGAGCCTTAAGGCCTCTCCGTTTGAAGCCTTGTATGGCCGTAAGTGTAGAACCCCCGTTTGTTGGCTTGAAGCGGGGAAAAAGCAATTCGCGGGACCGGAAATTGTGCAAGAAACCGCGGATAAGGTAAGGGAAATTGGGGATCGTTTGAAGGCGGCACAAGACCGGCAAAAGAGCTATGCGGACAAGAAAATCCGACCGGTCGAGTTCCAAGTGGTATACCGTGTCATGTTGAAGGTGTCCCCTTGGAAAGGAATTATCCGGTTTGGAAAACGCGGAAAGCTTATCCCTTGTTTTCTTGGGCCGTTCACAATCTTGGAAAGGATTGGGCTCCAAGCTTATAAGCTAGATCTACCACCGGAAATGGATGGAATTCATCCTACCTTTCATGTATGCTATCTACGGAGCTGTTTGGCCGAGGAGGAAAACGTAATTCCATTAACGGAAATCTGGGTTGACAATGGGAACCGGTGTGTAGAGGAACCGAAAGCTATACTAGAAATGAAAATCAATAAACTCCGGCACAAGGACGTGACCATGGTCAAGGTCCAATGGAAACATCATCGTGGTGCAAATGTAACATGGGAGTCCGAGGAGGACATGAAGAAGAGATACCCTAACCTTTTTAGCTAGAATAACACCCATATAACTTAAAGGAAGAAATCTCTTCAAGGTGGGGAGGATTGTAACACTCGTATAACTTCCAACCTCGAATTTATGCATCCTTAGATTCACCTAACTTTTACGTTCCATCATTACATGTTTTTATGATTCTTACTTGTTTAAACATACGTGGATGCATGTGTAGGACTCAAGCTGCTTGTTCAGGATTTGGGGGATTCGGTACACTCTGTGCCAGAGTGACACCGTGAGAGTGCCCCTGGCACAACCACTTGTCACAATCGCCGGCCATGTACCACTCTCGGTAAATTTTGAGCGAAAGTGTCTTGGGCACAATCGCGTGTCATACTCGTCGAGTCTCCTGGGGGTCGCGGTGCATTTTTCGCGAGAGTGATCCATGCGAGAGTGCCCTATGGCACAATCGCAGGGCATACTCGCCCATTGGGTATTGCCCTATATAAACTTTGATTTTTAGCTTTTAGGTCACATTTCTTCACTCCATTTGTTCTGGTCGATTTCCCAAGAGACCAAGGGCGATTTTACCCTTTTTGCATCCCTCTCTCATCATTAAATCCCCACTAGATTTAGAGATTCATTTATTAAGGATTCCACACTCTTAGAAGCATTTATTGAAGGTTTCACTCAAGGAAAAAAACATCTACAACTTCAAATCATCACTTCCATTTTCTCCACTACTAGGGTTTCATCCATTTTCTAGGTTTTGGTCTAAAAACCTAGATTGTGAGTTTTCTAACCCTCCTTAAACTAAATCCATGATTATTTACCTTACTATTTTACTTGTGTCTTTATTTTCTTGAAAACCCTAATTTAGGAAGATGACTCCTTTGGCTTAATGGAAGTAACCATGGCTTATGGGAGTACTTGATGAGTTAATATGTTGATACTAGATTATTATGTGTTGGAAAGTTTATAGTTTCATGCTCAATGATTATGGGTGTACTTTGTTGGTAATAAGCACGTCTTAATGATTAAAATAGTTAACCCATTTGGCTTATTGGGTATAATGACCCTACATGAGACTATGTGCATCTTTATGTATGAAGTGTATGTTCTAATAGATGGTGAATCTTATATGATGTATGAGAAAGTTCCTTGGTACTATTACTTGCTTATAATCATACGTTGTGAACGGAAGCCTTTATATTGATTGTACATATTGATATAGCTTGTGGCTAAGTTGGGCTTTGAATGAATCAAGTTAAGTGTTCACTAGGAGGACATAGTCTTGGGCACCACCTTATGGGTATGTGCCTAGACCCTCGCCATTTGGAGCAATGCCTTTGTTGCATCCCAGGATGTGTCGGGCCTTTGGTGTCGCTTTTATGCGGATGACACTAAGGTATCTCGACTCTTTGGGTGGAACTTCTTGGTGTTATGGGTCTCCCCCATTAACTTCAAATCTACCTTTGGAAACTGGAATAATGATTCTTACTTATGCATGTTACTAATATGTGTTATTATTTGTGATTACTCACCAAGCTTTGTCTTGACACTTGTTTGATTGTTGACATGAATCTCAGGTTCTAGCGGAGCCATTGTTAAGAATGATTAGGAGGAGCGTGTGAGCTTTGGGGAAATGCTTTTGGGACACGAACCATAGAAGATCTATACGACTAGAGATAACAACCCTTTTGTAATCTTGATTCCACAATAGGATTTAGATTAGTTGGTTGTCATTAATCTTTCATTTGAATACACTTGTAATTTAACCCATATACTTGTATTTCTCCCTTTTGGGGTTGGCTCATGCAATAGTAATTATGTACCGCTCTTTCGTATTATGAAAGTTTTTGTTTACCCCTATTTTTAGGGCGTTACAAAAAGGCAAGGAGCGGTTCGCGACGAGAGTTTGTGAGGGAATGCAATATGAGGGTAACACAACACCCAAGAACATTGAGGTGAGAATTGGATGAGGGTTTTCAGAAGAGTTTGGCAAACAATGTCTCGTTGTATATAGAAATGGATGGTATTATGTTGGTGAGTGGCCATGTGTAGGGATTCGACATAATAAGTAGGTGGTAGGTAGGCTTGAAAGAGAAGGGTACATATGACATTGTTAATGGTGTGAAACATTCGTTCTGATTTGTCATTTTGTTGGGATGTTTTCGGGCATAAGAAACATAACTGATGCCATTAGAGGCAAAGAGGTCATGAGTAGAAGAATTATAAAACTCACTCCCGCGATCACATTGGAAAAAGTTGATCTCACAATTAAACTGAGCATTGACATACACACGGAAGTGGAGAAATTTAGCAAATACATCTTAGTTGTGATGTAAAAGATAAACCCACAAAATTGAGAGTAATGATCTAAGAAAATGACATAATATTTAAAACCTGTAGAACTTGAAATAGGAGATGTCCATACATCATGGTAAATAATATCAAAAATTTAATCAACGATAGAATCTTAACTATGAAACGGGAGTCTAACGTGTGTTTCCAAGTTGATAGGCTTGACATAGCACGTTAGATCACACTTTATTACATGAAATGGACCTGTTAGACACTAAGGACTGTAAAACTGTATTTTTTGGATGACCTAGATGTTGATGCCAAGTTGAAAGAGTCGTGGATAGACGAGAAATAAACGATGAGGCAGGGATGGCAGGGTAGAGATCACTAGAGTTGTTGCATCAGAGAAGAAGATTGTCGGTTTGGAAGTTCTTTACAGAAAAACAAAACTCATCAAACTAGATGGAACATTTATTATCTTTGGTAAAATGACGCACATATGTTACGTTTGTGATGATTTTAGGTGTAACAAGAATATTGTGTAGGTAAAGGTTCGATGGGGGTTAATGGTAGGTAGCTTGAAGTGCCTCGTGTTAGTGAAAAGAATAGAAGACCCCTTTTCAACAATAATAGAAGAGGCAACGTTCGCATTGAAAATAGAATCGAGTATATCTATACTATAGCCCATATGAGAAGTTTAGCCTGTATCCATGTACCAATAAGAGTTGCACGGATCATGAAGATACACGGTATTAAGGCTTATGGGAGAGTCGTTGGTTGATCATTAGAATCGAGGGGAACCATTGCCATGGTGGGGGGGGGGGGTCAGATGTTGTTGTTGTTGCTTGGAAGTTCTATGGTGGTCCCGAACAGAGGAGGATGAGAGGCAAGGGAAGCATATCATGGCCCTAAGGGGCGGTGATTGTGGTTGGGAAAAAAGCAGCCTACGGTAGGGGTGGTGTTTGGGCAAAATTTCACCAGTCTCGACCACGACCAAGGTAAGGAAAACACTTATTTTACATCCCCATAGTAAGGTAAAATTATAGTACTTTGTCCCTTGGTTAAAAGTCAAATCGTATGTTATTTACCTCACGACACTCGACCATGATGTCGTCTAGTTCTCAAGACCGTCGCATAAGACCATGCGACCTCGACCAACTAACGTTCATTATGACTGTTACGTTTGTTCAGTGTTTAATGCAGGAGTCAACGTCCTTAATGACCAACGGCTACAACCAGTAAAGGGCCATTAACAGCATTAAAGACAACGTCCATTACGACAGTTACGTAAAACATTCAAGAAATCAATAAAAGCATCTGAAGGCTACAAATATAGAGTCTCATCATCATTGAAAAGGACCGCATCGAAGAATCACACTACGTACTCAAGAACATACGAAGAAAAGAACTTTATCACAACAGATTGCTCTCGACGTACGACATCGACGCACGACTCCCACGCTCAACGCATAGTTTTTACGCACGACACACAGACTATACACACGACGCACATTGTTTTTACATTCGAAACACCTGTTACTTTACATTTCGAAGTCTTTCCTTCATTTGTATTGTACTCTCTGTATGATCGACACCTGAAACATAAGGACATCGCCTCTGTTTGGCGACCATAGTGCAGCGATGAATTCCACAGTCGTCCACGGGTTTTTTCCTCGTTGAGGTTTTTCCCGCGTCACCAAATTCTCTGTCTCTTTTACATTTTTTACCTTAATCGCGCGCTTTGTCGAGAGATTCTTTTATTTAGTTGTTAAGCTCCACAATCAACCTCAAGTTGTACTTGTGTGTGATTTTTGGCATTAACAGTTTGGCGCCCACCGTGGGGCCACATCTAGAGAAAATCTTCGACAAACGTGCGTCCTACTAACGGTTTCTTGTAGTCTCCTCTGTTTTCTGTTTCAGGAAAATGGCAACTCCTGAAAATCAAGAGCATGTCATCGCCCAGATGCATGAAAAGCTCGAGAGTGCACAAGATCCCCCTACGATAGTTGATGACTATCGCTTAGAAGAAATCATTCTAGATCAGAGCAAGCCTGATCAAAAAGTCTTTATCGGATCATCCCTCAGTCCCTGCCTCAGGGAAAAGTTAATATATTTTTTGCAGGAATATGCTGATTGTTTTGCCTGGTCACATGAAGATATGGTCGGCATAGACCCTGACATCATCTCCCACAAGCTCAATGTCGACCCGTCGTTCAAACCCGTCAAGCAGAAGCGAAGGAAATTTGCTCCTGAAAGGAATAAGGTGATAAATGACGAAGTCGACAACCTTCTCAAGACAGGGAAGATTCGAGAAGTAAAGTATCTCGATTGGCTTGCTAACGTCGTGGCAAAGAAAAATGGCAAGTGGAGAGTCTGTATCGACTTCACAGACCTCAATAAAGCTTGTCCAAAGGATCCTTTTCCATTACCTCATATCGATGCCATGGTCGACGCAACGGCAGGGCACGAACTATTGACGTTCATGGATGCCTATTCCGGATATAATCAAATCCTAATACTAGTTAATGCACGAACTAATGCACGTCGAGGACCAATAAAAAACCGCATTTATGACAGACCGTGGTATTTACTGTTATAAGGTTATGCCTTTCGGACTGAAAAATGCAGGATCTACTTACCAGCGCCTGGTGAACAAGATGTTAAAGGATCGTCTCGGCGACACGATGAAGGTGTACATCGAAGATATGTTGGTCAAGTCGCAGCAAGCTATCGACCACGTCGAGCATTTGAGGCAATCGTTCGACATCCTTTGAGAGTACAGCATGAAGCTTAACCCGACGAAATGTTCCTTCGGTGGTAGCGCTGGAAAGTTCTTAGGCTATATGGTCACTCGTCGAGGAATCGAGGCTAACCCTGACCAGATCAAAGCCATTATCGAAATCAAATCTCCGAGAAACTTCAAAGAAGTCCAAAGGCTGACTGGTCGAGTAGCGGCGCTGAACAGGTTTATCTCTCGATCCTCAGATAAGTGCCATCTATTTTACAATGTCCTCAGGAAGAACAAGGGTTTCGACTGGACCGACGATCATGAACAAGCAATGTAGAAACTTAAGGAGTACATGACGTCGCCTCCTTTGTTGTCAAAGCCTCACGATCATGAGGTGCTACAGCTATATTTGTCTATTACTCCCAACGCAGTAAGTGCCGTCTTAACGCGGGAAGATGAAAAGCAGCAACTGCCGATCTACTATGTAAGTAAATCTCTCTTGGACGCAGAAACCAGGTATTCCTCGATGGAAAATTTGCTTTTGTCGCTAGTCACAACTGCTAAAAAACTGCGACACTATTTTGAATCGCATCCTATTACTGTCGTGACTAACTTTCCTCTAAATTCTGTCTTGAGGAAACCAGAGTTGACAGGTCGCTTAGCAAAATGGAGTATATATCTCAGCAGTTACGACATTGATTTCAAGCCCAGGACCGCAATCAAATCGCAAGCCTTGGCAGACTTCATTGCTAATTTCAGCCCTGAACTGGAAAAAGAAGCAGAACTCGAAGTGTCAGCTGTGGCGACTCACGACGACGTGCCTTGGATCTTACATGTCGACGGTTCATCCAACGTTAGGGGTTCAGGACTAGGCGTCGTCTTAAAGTCGCCACAGGCGGGCAAGATGGTATATTCGGTCCGGTGCGACTTCAAAACCACCAACAACGAAGCTGAATATGAAGCCTTGATCATGGGGATGAATATGGCCTATGACTCAGGGGCAACCGTGTTACATGTCAAAAGCGATTCTCTCCTGGTGGTAAACCAGATCAATGGAGAATTCGCAGCCAAAGATTCAAAAATGACAGCGTACCTAAAGATAGCAAAAGAAAATTCCGAAAAATTTAAATTTTTTTCTATTGAACAGATTCCAAGGGACCAGAATACTCAGGCCGACGCTTTAGCAAACCTTGCGTCTGCTTTGGTCGAGCCAATATTCGACGTTATCCCCATGATCCATCTGGCGACGTCGTCCATTGAAAACGTCGATGTCGTCCAGATCGAAGACAAAGAGAATGATTGGTCGTGCGACATCCGGAACTTCCTCATGCACGACCAACTCCCAGAAGACAAGATGGAAGCCCGAAAGATCAGATTCAAAGCATCTAAATATGTCATGATTGGGGATAGGCTTTATCGACGATCGTCAACAGGATTAAACCTGAGATGCGTCATTAGCAAAAGTCAGGTCCAGAAAATCCTTCAAGAGATGCACGACGGCGAATGTGGCAATCACTCAGGAGGTCGTAGTTTGGATAATCGTATCTCTCGACAAGGGTATTTTTGGCCAACACTGCGACAAGACGCCATCAAGTACGTCCAGAACTGTGATCCTTGTCAACGACACTCAGGTACGTCACATAAACCCTCTGAACCTTTACACTCGACACTTATCCCATGGCCCTTCATGAGGTGGGGAATGGATATTATCGGCAAGCTACCCCCGGCTCCGGGACAAAAGGTATTCCTCCTTGTACTCACCGACTATTTTTCCAAATGGGTTGAAGCGGATGCTTTTTCCCAAGTAAGGGACAAAGAAGTCATTTCTTTTATCCAAACTAACATCATATGCAGGTTTGGGATTCCATCCGAAATTGTCTGTGACAATGGATCCCAATTCATCAGCGACAGAACTCAACAGTTTTGTGAAGATAGAAACATTAAACTGACAACCTCGACTCCCAGATACCCCCAAGCCAACGGACTTGCCGAGTCGAGCAATAAGACCATTGTAGCTTCGATGAAGAAAAGACTAAAAGCTGCAAAAGGAAAATGGGTCGAAGAACTCCCTTCAGTCCTGTGGGCAAATCGCACGACACCTCGCACGTCCACAGGACAAACCCCTTTTTCTCTAGTTTATGGTTGTGAAGCAGTTCTACCGGTCGAGGCCCAACTCCCAACTTCAAGGCATACTTCAGTCGATCACAACTTGGTCGATTTAGGATACGACCTCGACGCCCTCGAAGAACTTAGAGAATCTGCCTTGATTAGAATGGCGTCACAAAAGCAAGTGGTTGAGCGACATTTCAATAAAAACATCAAAATCAGAGTCTTTCAAGAAGGCGACTACGTCCTCCGACGAGTATTCCAAAACACTCAAGAGCTCAATGCAGGTAAACTTTCCATTAAGTGGGAAGGAGCCTATCGGCTCCAGACCCTCGACGACCAAGAAATCCCACGCAGCTGGAATGCAACGCACCTAAAGAGGTATTTCTTTTAAACCCTTTTCCATATGATTTTTTATTCACCTCGACGGTAACTAACTTAAGCATCAGAGGGTCGTTAATTATCCAACGACCGACCTTTGACAATATTTTATCGCAGGATCGCATGACAAAAGTTTATCGTGTGACCTTCCCAAGATCACATAACATAAGTCTAATACACGGCTCGATATGTGATCGCACGATTCGATTATGCAATCGACCCACAATCTGAGTGTTTTGACTCAGAAAGGCCTCATGTTCTGAACAAATGCTCTAAACGCATGTATACTTGATTTTCACACGACTAATGTTATAATCGTTATCTTTCAATAAAAAGCCTTAGTCGCACGTATCTACGGTTATATTCTATCTACAAGTGTGTTTATACAATTGAAATTACTCTCGACAATTGCTTGTAGTGAACAAATCCCACGAAACTTCATTCAGACTTAAACATAATTACATTAGACAACTCGATCACTGACGATCAGGTATGAAAAATTCATAAAACAAAAGTTTATTCTAAGGCTAGAGGAGATTGTCGACCACATCTTTGCCCGAAGTCTCGACCTTGGAATCTTCGTTGACCCTGAAGCGCATTAAAGAACTTATGCAAGGATCAAGCGAGTATGAAAGGCAAAACTGGAAATTGTTTCCCAGTATCTTACGCCACGACACGTCGTCCGCAGTATCTTGAGAATGTGGCTCTTAAGATTAATGTTAAAGTTGGAGGAAGGAATATGACACTCTCGACGATCAACTTCCAGACCAACGTCTTCTATATATTCGCATATCGCACGAACAGAGATCGAAGCATCTGTAAAAACAAAAGAAATATGTTAACTTGCAAAAACATTGAAAACATAAGTTTTGAAAGAAAAACTTACAACGAACGCATGTATGGCTATATGTGATCCTGTTTTCACGACGGAGATCCCCCGAAAACGCTCCCCAAAAGATAGGAGCTGATATTTCCCCAGATGCGGAAATGACTCTGTCCCGTCTAGGACATCGTCATCTAGAAAGTCCAACGACAACATAAAGTTGACCGACGTGACTTTCCTCTCACCCTCTCCCATCTTTACACCCTGGCCCTTGTCGTCTGACAAAGGGATTGACATGGTTGCAGAGGACATCGTCGCCAGATACGCAAGGACCTCCGATATCGCATCAAACGCAACCCATGCCTTCGAAGACATCTCCCACGGAGCTGTCATCCTCGACTTTAGTGAAACCTCAACGTAACGATCAAAGTCTTTGCAAGCAAGCTCGGGATGTGCCATTCTCCTAGCAGAAATAATCGGCACCTTCATCATGGGACAAGCATAAAAACGATGAATTCAGAAATCCTTGAAGACTTTTGCAAAAGGTCATACCTTATATAGATACTCAAAAGCCTCGAAGCTTTAAGCAAGCAGAAAATCTTGGCAAAATTAGAAAAGATCGGACGAAGAATAGCAAAGAAATCAAGAGGAAATCTCTGTGTAAAACCTTTTGAAATCATAAACGAAAATAGACCCATCGTGGCCTCTATTTGTGTAAACGATCATGTCAGATCGAGTCCCTCGATAGTCAACACGCGCCCCTGTCTTTTTGAATGGCCACACAGATCGCCGACACCTGTCTGTGACAGCTGCTAAGCATCATCGTGCGTCAGCGTGACGTCATGACTTTACCCTCTTTTCGACTTCCCTCTCTAGTTTGAATTAAACCGATTCAATTCCAAGACAACCAAGGTAACTTTCGACACGTGTCATAACCTCGAACCCCCGACAAGCAAAATTTAAAAAACTTCTTTTTTGCCACTCCACTTTTTCAAATTTTGGGGGCAAACTGTTTGGGAAACATTTCACCAGTCTCGACCACGACCAAGGTAAGGAAAACACTTATTTTACATCCCCATAGTAAGGTAAAATTATAGTACTTTCTCCCTTGGTTAAAAGTCAAACCGTATGTTATTTACCTCACGACATTCGACCACGATGTCGTCTAGTTCTCACGACCGTCGCATAAAACCATGCAACCTCGACCAACTAACGTTCATTATGACTGTTACGTTTATTCAGTGTTTAATGCAGGAGTCAACGTCCTTAATGACCAACGGCTACAACCAGTAAAGGGTCATTAACAGCATTAAAGACAACGTCCGTTACGACAGTTACGTAAAACATTCAAGAAATCAATAAAAACATCTGAAGGCTACAAATATAGAGTCCCATCATCATTGAAAAGGACCGCATCGAAGAATCACACTACGTACTCAAGAACATACGAAGAAAAGAACATTATCACAACAGATCGCTCTCGACGCAAGACATCGACGCACGACTCTCACGCTCAACGCATAGTTTTTACGCACGATACACAGACTATACACACGACGCACATTGTTTTTACATTCGAAACACCTGTTACTTTACATTTCGAAGTCTTTCCTTCATTTGTATTGTAATCTCTGTACGATCAACACCTGAAACATAAGGATATCGCCTTTGTTTGGCGACCATAGTGCAGCGACGACTTCCACAGTCTTCCGCGGGTTTTTTCCTCATTGAGGTTTTTCCCGCGTCACCAAATTCTCTGTCTCTTTTACATTTTTTACCTTAATCGTGCGCTTTGTCGAGATATTCTTTTCTTTAGTTGTTAAGCTCCACAATCAACCTCAAGTTGTACTTGTGTGCGATTTTTGGCATTAACAGGTGGCGACTAGCCGTACAAGCTCCATGGATAGTATACAGATGATTGTGAAGACGACTAAGGGCGACGATCGTCAGGGTGGCGACCACTGCGATGGTCATGTCGACGGTCAGATAAGCAGCACTAATGCTGAGTATTTGATGGGGAATTATCGACGTGAAGGATGGTCGAGGATGAGGCGTGATAATGACGTATCGAATGATTATGATGTAGGTGGGCGAGGCATTATTCTCATGGTAAAAGCATAGATCGGGCTTGAAGAAAAGTGGGAAGCAGATCACGATGACGGATAATGTCAGCAATTTGGTCATATCTGTCGGTTAGCTCGTTGATCGTGTATGTGACAAGATTCTTTTCAGATACGGATTTATCGATGTTAGAAAGAAGATCGGACATGGTCTTGATGCGTTGGCAATAGTCGGTGATCGAGAGGTTTTCGATAGTAATGTTGTGTAAATCGTTGTAGAGTTGGATGGCTCGGGCATCTTTGTTGTCACGAAACAGAGTCTTGAGGTTTCTCCAGAGTTCTAAAAATTTATATTAGCTTGCATTCAAGTCCAACTCATCCAAGTGAAACAACATACATGAACTTATCGAGAATTACTTAGATGAAACTTAGAAACAAATGGTGAATAGTGAGGTTGATAGCCAATAGCGAAAGCAATCTTCCATTACCACATAGTTCTTTATCTCCAACCCGTTACTTACACCTAGGCTAGGGTATTAGCCGATAATCGCTCGAAAGTTAATACAAGACATAATTGGAAAGCCAAAATGTAAGTGCATGAAACGTAAACACGGGGTCGTTAAGTGTAAATGTAAATGATGAGAATCGTAAAGAGCATTGTTTATCCAAACTCTCTCAGTGATTTGATGAAGACTCTTTAAAACTTAGTGAAAATTACAATTATCATCCGTATGTATTTGTGTTTCACCATCAGCGGTCATAAGCTGAGTCTGTTCGGTGATCGCTGAACACTTCCTATGTAATATGTTATTGTAATATCTGAAGACAAGCATCGCGTCAAAAAGAGTTTATCGTTGACATCGAAGACCAAGCTAATGAACAAGACAAATATACTTATGATCCAAAGTGGCATTCAGTGAAACCAAGACAAGTCTACAACGTGCGACAATTTAAGAACAAAGCTTCAGCGATAGCTGAGACTTTTATCAGGCCTTACTGAAGAAAGACTACATCAGCGATCGCTGATCATGAAGCTTGCAGTTCAAGATTTGTTTGTCTTATCCTTTCCATAAATAGTACGAAGGTACAAAAGCAAACCTGCTTTTGTCCATAATCGTACAAGCACTCTGCCGACTACACTGTTCACCATGCGGCCAATAATATGTCTTTGACAAAAGTCAGAAGCATGCATCCAATGAATCTTTGACACTTCTAAAGTACCTCTGCCTTGCATTAAATGCATGGGTTATAAATAGGAATGATACCCTTCATTTTGAAGGGTCCTGAATCTCCTCTGTGTGCATCTGTACAAAACCTATTTTCTACAATCTTCTTTCTTTCCCTTTTAGAGTGCAAGAAAACTTAGTGATTTCTTAGTTTGTTTAGATTAGGTTTACCTGATCTATTTCCGCAACAAACTGTAAATTGTGTTCTTGAATTATCAATAAACAATTTAAAAAGCATAAAATTTGTGTTTGTATTCACCCCCCCCTTTCTTCAAACTTTCACTCTTGCAGAACCCCTATGGGACCAACAAGCTTGAAATATAAAGTGGATGCTTGAAACAAGTAAGTACCAAAAGCTTTTAGATTAAAAACTATAAAGTTCACAATATTGACTAAATAGCTAGATAAGCTACTAGTTGGTCCCCTTGTCAAAAAGAATCGTAAGTAACTACTAATGTAGGTGGACTTGGTGTCCAAGAGGTACTAAACAACCTGAAGTTAAGCTACAATTTATACTATGAAGAAAATCATGTAAATGAAAGTACAAGTGCTCACAAGTTCTATTACGCAATGGGTATTACACAAAAGATAATAATAATAAAAGATGTTTCCCCAACATTTGCGTGTGACCACTCCATAATTAATATTCTCTTGAGATGCCTTCCAATTTCTACATGAAATGGTGGACAGTTGGCTGGGAATTGATTCCTTTCCAAAAAGTTTATGAAATGATGTCTTTTGTCTTGTAGTCACTGCCAACTTGTTGTAGCATACCTGTTGCAGCAACCTAAAGTGTTACAATCTGTAACATCCCAAAATTGAGACAAACAAAAACCTCCATAAAACGGAGATGTGGTATAAATGCCATAGCACGAGCCTCCTAAAAGGGGATAAATGCAAAACTTGTATAATTACAATTTGTAATTTAACGGGCGAATAAATGACAACCGACTAATCTAGATTCTAAAGTTAGAATTTAGATTACAAAATGTGTCATCTCTATTCCATGAATAAATCCTTCAAAAGGCGTCCCAAAAGAAATCCCCAAAGCTCACACTAAGCCGTCTACACCTTCTTGGTTACGACGACGCCGCTAGAATCTGAGATACACATCGACACCACACAAGTGTTAGGCCAAAAAGCCTAGTGAGTTGAACAACACATAAGAAAGCATGTAGAGGTGGAATTTTATAAATGTTATTTAGGGAATATCATTTCAACAAGGAATCAACAGGGGAGACCCAAAACACCAAACAAGTAGCACCCAAAGGATCAATACACCTTAGTATCTACCCCCACGGATAATACCACAAGGCCCGGCATCACATCAAGGATTACCCCCAAGGCATTGTCCCGGACGGCAAGGGGTCTAGGCACATACCTCCAAGGTCGCGCCCCCAAAGACTGTAATCACTGAGTACATACTTGATGGTTCATCCCAGTTATAATAAATCATCATTATACCCAAATTACTCCAAGTAATGTATAAGATGTACACAATATGCAGTATGGTCCAACCATAATATATAGACATGTAAAACCAAGCATATAAGGTTTTTAAATCCAAATACAAGTCTATAATTCCCATGATTCCCAATTAAACATGAAATGAACAATTAAGCTTGCACACATATAACATGCACAATCCCAATAAGCCAAGTCCACTTTATTTAGTCCAATACCAATTCATTAAGCCATATGCCCAAGACATTAAGTCAAAGCTAATTCTTTGAGTCAAGACCATCTCATTAAGCCATGTACCATTCTAATAAGCCAAATACCAATCCATTAAGCTAAATACTGAACCATTAGCCCAAAACTACTTTCTTAAGTCACAATCATTTCCCTTAGGCCAAACCCACAATATTAAGTAAACAATACCTCAATAAGCCATATACCAAACTAATAAGTCAAATATCAATCCATTAAGCTAAATATTGAACCATTAAGCCAAAACTACTTTCTTAAGTCAAAATCATTTCCCTTAGGTCAAACCCAGAATATTAAGTCAAGAGTACCTCAATAAGCCATATAGCCTCTCATTAAGCCTAAAACCCTAAAATGTGGCTTAATGTTCCCAAGTAAGTAAAAATGAAAGATCATGATAAATATTGTATCTTAAACTTCAAATGGTACATATTATCCCCAAATCCACCAAGAAACCTCAAATATATGTAGACAAAGTAAAATATGGAGGTAGGGAGATTTTATAAATAAATGAGTACAAGAAAAGCAACAAATCAAACAAAGATGTGTATCTAGTTTTAACAAAAGGTTTAGAAAACTCACAATCTAGGTTTTAAGCCAAAACCTAGAAAAGTAGCAAACCCTAGAAATGAGTTGGTGAAGATGAGAAGGAGACTTGGTAGCTTGAAATCCCACCCTAAAGGTCCAAATCTTGAAAGATTAGCCTCAAGTGTTCCTCAAAATAGTTTAGGAGATAACCACCATTGATGCTTGAAGAATAAAATTAGAGAAGTTGATTGGGGAGAAAGGGAAAATCGTGAGAGGGATGAAAAAGGAGAGAGATGTGCAGAAAAAAAAAAGTAAGGAAATGGGTATGGATTATCTTTTGTTGGCGGCTACAGGAAGAAGAGACAAATGGGTATGGTTCTCTTCATGGTTCCATTTACAAAGGAATACATATGGGCCCCTTTTTGACCCACAAATACTTCCATTTACAATTCATATATTACACACATCTAATATGTATACTTACGTGTGTAAATATATAGAAATATATATATATGCACAAACTTTTATCTATATATTTATATACAAATATAACATATATGTACTTATATATATTTAGATACATATAAATATATCTACACACACACCAATATATATATATACATATACGACTATATATACATATTTATAGGTTCTAAGAAATTTACCATAAGATCTATAAAAATGCTAATCACGGTTATAAATGCGCTAAAACACTTATATGACTTAGAATATTATTTACCTAGAATTTCTGGGCGTTACAATCCTCCCCACCTTAGAAATGATTTCGTACTCGAATTCTTAGCTATAGATTCTCTACAAGATGTTAACAAGTTAATATTCTTTACAAGGAGTTAATATTCATCTCAAGGAGTTAATATTCATCTCAAGGAGTTAACATTCATCTCAAAATGCTAATATCTTTTACATGTTGTTAATATTCTTTACCAACCGTTAACATTCTTAACAAGTTAAATTCTTTACAAGTTAACTGGACCAAACCGAGGGATGACTCAAGACTTGACCAAGGGTCATAAACACATTTAAAACTCGAGAATTCATACATTATCATCAATATATATACCTATATTTATAAATTTAAGGGTGTTATAGTTCTCTCCATCTAAAAGGATTTTGTTCAAGAACTTTTGTCCTAAACAAACAGACGAGGGTATCGTTGATAACGCCACTTTTTGGCGTTATTTCCGGTTCTCAAACCAACGAGATTGGCTTGTATTCAAGTAAAAAGGCGTGTATTTGACGGTTTATTGAGTAATTTACGCAGGTTATATAAAAGGCGGCATTCCTCGGAAAAAGAAGCTAAAAAGAGCCCAAAACGAGTCCAAACGAAGCCTAACGGGAGCCCAAAACCCACGACCGAACCAGGACCCGAACCGAGAACCAGAAAACGACCCATGCAGCTAATTGGACACGCGCGACTTACCACGCGACTTGCAAGTCGCGTGGCAAGTGGCGTAACCCACTGTTTCGCGTTTTTCAGCTACAAAATCCGATTTTAGGTCACTTTTTCGGTATCCAACTTTCGGCAGACGATCCAGAGCAGTTCCGAGGCGATTTTGGGGGATTTTTCGAAGTCCTCGAGGTCACGATACAGAGCCGATCACGATTACATTCAATACGGAGCGAAGAGACGAACACGAGAGGGAGTTTTCATCACTTGTTACCACGATTTCACTTTTACATTTGATCATGTTTACATTCACTTTTGAATACTTTTCTCTTATGTTTGAATCCACCACCGACATGAACTAACCGGTTCGTGTTGGGGGTTGGAATGAATTCGGTTTTTAAGCATGTAACGAATTGATTTGAACTTTTATCAGTTTCTCCTTATTAATTGAAGCATGTGATTTTGTTCTTAACGCTTTTGTGAATTTGGCCAGTTTACAATTGATTTGTTGATTAGCAATTAAGTTCGTGAGAATTAACTGCTATTTAGACTTAGGAATTGCATGCCTAAAGCCCAAAAAGGTGATAGAGATATACCAAGTAAGCTTTAGTCCCATTTAAACCGTTAGGTTATTATCGAGAGATAAAATCTAGTCAATTTAACATAAATCGAGTACTTAATGTGTTTTGAAATCCATGTGAGAGATCGAGAGATTGAACCTATCCTTTTCAGAATAAAATCTGTTGTTATTCGAAAGAAAGCAATGGTGATCTTTAAAAGATTTGGGAGTCATTAAGAGGATTAACTGGTAACTGTTTTGAGTCAATTATTTGCATGTGTAGAACTTGAGGATTTCCAACCCTCAACTTTCTCTCTATCGAAGTCTTTAAAGTTGTTCTGTTTGTCTTGTGTTTGTGTTGATTTTGTTTATTGCAAGTAACTAGTATAAAACCAATCCTCAAATTTCGACAGTTCAATTAATAGTTCTAATAGAAATTGTGATATTTAGTTCCTAGTTCCCGTGGATTCGATACTCGTACTTCCGTACGTTATTACTTGACTTCGACCCGTACACTTGCGGTAAGATCCTCGGGGTGTGAAAACCCCGTGTCAATCGTTTCTTCATGTCTTCCTCGGCTTCCCACGTAACATTTTCACCACGGTGGTGTTTCCATTGGACTTTTATCATGGTTATCTCTTTATGGCGAAACTTTTTTTTTTCTTTTCTAACTTTGCATCTACTATATACGTCAAATACGAGGAATAACCCTTCGCTAGGGACTTACGAGCTTTTAACGAAGAGATGATTGAAGTACTTCCTTTCCCTTTCTCTCCACGAATATTAACTACACCACCATTCGACAAAGGCACTTGGATCATTTTCTTAGAGCAAAAGATGTCGGTTTTATTCTCACCCAACCAATCCATGCCTACTACTACGTCAAAACCGCCTATCATCATACGTAACAAATCCACCTTAAAGGGACTTCTGTCTATCTCCAAAGTACAATTACTAAAATATTCCTGAATCAATACTTGTTTCCCATTAGCCATTTCTACTATCATTGCCTCGGAAAGGATACTAATCAAAGTAACGAATTGCTTACAAAAAGAACTTGACACAAAAGAACGTTTTGCACCCGAATCAAATAGACGTGCTCAATTAATCCGCCCACAACCACGTTGCGTTGATCGGCTGTTGACTCATTCTCCACATTTCCATCTCGTGGAGTCGGCCCTCTGCTACGGGTATTTACCATTTCTAAGCTGCCATACTCACGAGAAAGAGATAAGAATATGCTACAAGTACGTACTATCACGTTTATCAATCATCACAACAATAGTCATGCAAGCACGCTCATGTATCCACATATTCATAATAACAGTAGGTAATTGAAATTGTGAACATGTTATACACAAGAATCCTCGTTCCCCATCGTCACACTTTTCGACCAACGTAATTTCCGTAATCCTAACACTCTCTCTCCCCACCTATGACTTTTACCCATGATCTATAACTTAACCGCTAATACTATACAACTTAAGTCTAGGTTCGCTAGAGTCGACACCTAGTTCACTTAAACTAAAGCTCTGATACCAACTTGTAACACCCCAAAATTGAGACAAACAAAAACCTCCATAAAACGAAGATGTGGTATAAATGCCATAGCACGAGCCTCCCAAAAGGGGATAAATGCAAAACTTGTATAATTACAATTTGTAATTTAACGGACGAATAAATGACAACCGACTAATCTAGATTCTAAAGTTAGAATTCAGATTACAAAATGTGTCATCTCTATTCCATGAATACATTCTTCAAAAGGCGCCGCAAAAGAAATCCCCAAAGCTCACACTAAGCCGTCTACACCTTCTTGGTAACGGCGGCACCGCTAGGATTTCCAACCCTCAACTTTCTCTCTATCGAAGTCTTTAAAGCTGTTCTGTTTGTCTTGTGTTTGTGTTGATTTTGTTTATTGCACGTAACTAGTATAAAACCAATCCTCAAATTTCGACAGTTCAATTAATAGTTCTTATAGAAATTGTGATATTTAGTTCCTAGTTCCCGTGGATTCGATACTCGTACTTCCGTACGTTATTACTTGACTTCGACCCGTACACTTGCGGTAAGATCCTCGGGGTGTGAAAACCCCGTGTCAAGTTTTTTGGCGCCGTTGCCGGGGAACTAGTTGCAACTAATAGCACTACTATCTATACACGCTATTAGATTGGACATTTTCTTTTCGTATTTTATTTCATTCACTTTCAGTTTTTGGATTGTTGACTTTGTTTTCTTCTTTTCAGGTTCCACTTGGTTTATGCCAAGGACGACCCGAAGAAAAGAGATTGAAGAATTTGATCCGGAGATCGAAAGAACCGCCCGTCGTCTGCGGAAAGAAGCTAAAGCTAAGCGAAATCTGAAATTCGAGATGTCTGACGACGAGAGACCACCTCGCCGCAACAATCCACCACCACCTCCTCCGGAGAGAGTTCCGATGCGATCATTTGCCGATCCTAATGTGGCGGCCGCACGAATAGGCATCCAAGCGCCCACTACTGGGGAGAACTATTTCGAGCTTAAATCGAGCACCATTGTGATGGTGCAACAGAACCAATACGGAGGGACGCCAACCGAGGATCATCACGCACATCTTCGTGCATTCGAGAGGATCTGCAATACTTTTAAGATCAATGGCATGAGTGAAGACGCCATCAAGCTGCGACTATTCGGGTTTTCCCTCAAAGGCGGAGCTGAAACATGGACTGAAAGCATCTCACCTGATTCGATCACTACTTGGGCACAGTTGAAAGCCGCCTTCCTTCAGAAGTTCTTCCCACCGAGTCGGACCGCCCAACTAATGGCGGAGATCACCCATTTTTCTCAATGGGAGCAAGAAACGCTATTTGAGGCGTGGTAACGTTACAAGGACATGATCAAGAATTATCCGCACCATGGGCTACAAGGCTGGGTCATCATCCAGACCTTCTTTAGTGGGCTCCACCCACAATTCAAAAATGATATCACTGCTACCGCGGGTGGAGCATTGATGGATAGATCATACGAGGAAGCATGCGATCTGATTGAAAACTTGGCCGAGCATAGTTTTTCTACACCGAGATCAGCCGTTAGAAGAGTGGCAAGTATTCAAGAGTCAGAAGAGATGAAGGAACTGAAGGCTCAACTAGCCTTTATCGCAAATAGGCTGAATGGTGGAAATCTTCAAGAACCTGATCAGGTCCATTTTGTGGCAAACCGGAACCAACCGAGAAACGATCCGTTCTCGAATACGTATAACGAGGGGTGGAAAAGGCATCCCAATCTTTCATGGAATCAGCCGGGTCAACCACAGTCAGGTAATTTCCCTAACTCTTCTAATTTCTCTAATACTAACAGTGTTTATCGTCCTCCAGGTTTTCAGCAAAGAAACGAAGGACCATCCGGGGAGAAGAAGCCGGGACTCGAGGACATGATGATGAAGTTCATGTCGAAAATGGACAGCACAGTCGAGGGATTAGCAAGCACAATCAATACTGTCAAGGCGGCTACCGAGTAAAACACCGCCGCCATCAAGATCCTCGAGAGGCAAGTGGGGCAGATTTCCGAGACCCTACAAAACCGAGTCCCCGGGAAACTTCCGAGTCAACCCGAAAGACAAAACCGGGAGCATTGCAATGCCATCTACCTTAGAAGCGAAGAGGAGTTGACCAGAGATCTGGTAAGCGAGACTTCATCAAAGGAGACCGGTCCGGAAGAGGAAGAGTTCGAGATGATAGACATGGGCGAGTTAAAGGCTGACAAAGAGTTTGAGGTGAAGAACAAGAAGAAGGAGAAAGATGTGATTGATCGAGAGAAGCCGAAGGAAAAAGTGGCACCACCGGCCAAGCCGGAAGTTCCAAACATGCCTTACCCGAGCAGATTGAAAGCGCAAAAGGATGATGTCAATTTTTCAAAATTTCTTGATGTTTTCAAAAAGCTAACTATCAACATCCCTTTTGCAGATGCACTTACACAAATGCCCTCTTACACTAAGTTCATGAAGGAGATTATATCGAAGAAGAGGACACTTGATCACCAGGCCACCGTTGCACTCACTGAAGAGTGCAGCGCGATTTTCCAGAACAAGCTGCCCCAAAAGCTTAAAGATCCAGGGAGTTTCTCGATTCCTATTCAAATTGGCAGTTTTAATTTTAATAAGGTTCTATGTGATTTAGGGGCAAGTATTAATCTGATGCCTCTTTCTGTTTTTAGGAAACTCGGACTGGGTGAAGTGCAGCCAACGTACATGACATTAAAGCTTGCGGATAGGTCGATCAGATATCCTTACGGAGTGATAGAAGATGTGCTCGTCAAAGTTGGTAAGTTCTACTTCCCGGTAGACTTCGTGGTGATAGATATAGACGAAGATGAAGAGGTCCCACTCATATTGGGACGATCATTTTTTGCCACGAGTCGGGCTCTGATTGATATGGAAGAGGGTGAGATCACGTTCCGAGTTGGCGGTGAGAACGAGAGATTCAAGTTGCTGGAAAAGGGAAGTGGTGAAAGAGAAGAAAGAGGAGAGAAATCCGCGGGAAATCGCAAGTGTGGGCGATTCAAGTCTGCGGATATGGAGCCAAGTTGAGAACCACACAGTCGTGCCACGACTTAAAATACGACGCTGGGTGGGAGGCAACCCACCAAGGTTAGCTTCCCTTTATTAATTGCTTATTTTTAGTGCGTTTCTTATTCCCGAAAAACCATAAAAATCGAAAAATCGAAAAAGCGAAAAACGAACAGGGACATACGCGACTTGCCACGCGGTTTGCAAACCGCGCAGCAAGCCGCGGGGCACTCTGTTGGTTTTCTGAGACAGAGAGTTACGCGGTTTGCCACGCGACTTGCAAGTCGCGGGCTAAACCGCGGGAGTCCCCGGTTGGCTCTCGTTCGTTTTTCGTGCAAATCTTTATTCCGTTTCTGTTTTCGTTGCTTTCTTTCGTCTTTTGTGTGTTTTCTTTCTTTTGTCTTGCTTTCTCTCTCCATCTCCGCTGATTGGTGCTCGGACTTTTCAAGATCCATTCTTTCGTACGGGCAAAACAGGTACGTTCTAAACCTTGCATATACTGAGTGGTGTAAGATGTTTGTTCCTTATCAGTGAACGAGATGCAACAAACCTAAGTTGCGCTTAGGTTTGGGGTGCCTCATTTTTCACATCTACACACTCAATTCTTTAAACCCTGTGCAAACCTCGGTTTCACCGAGGTTTGGGGTTGTGTTAGAGCATTGTTGTATTCTAGATTTACTGTAAAAGTCAATGTACTGTATGAGTCTATACAGTATTGTGAATGCCTTTATACCTTGTATGTTATGGGTATAAATAGGATTGTCTAGACCATTTGTTAGTAACACTTCAAAACACTTTAGAAAGCTTTTGTAATCTTTTAGAAACCTTTTGTAATCCTTTGAGCTCAATACATGGATGACATATTTGCTCTCTAGATTCTCTCTCACTACATTCATATCTTATTGCTAGAGATCTAGGATTTAACAATTGGTATCAGAGCTAAACAGAAGATTCAAGCAGATCGAAGACCAAATTGAAGATTTTTTACACTAAAGCTGAAGAATTCGGATTGGGTGTTCATCACTATTCATCACTGTTCATCAAGAATTCTAACCCTTCTTCATTTACTATTCATCCAGATTTCATCTTTTCTTTAATTTTTGATCTTTTGGATTGAATCTTGACATCATTGCACTCGGATTTGATTCCTGAACATCTTTAATTCTTGGATCAACACCAAAATCTGCACAGAATTTGCAGATCTGATCATTTTATATCATTTTTGTTCGAAAACTTTTTCTACTATTTTTGGATCAAAATTCGATTAAATTGATCGAATTAGGATTTGTGATTAACTAAGAAAGTGTGTGGAATCAAATTTCGAACAAATCTGTGCAAATTTCATAACAATTGATCAAGAATTGAAAAAGTTATGGCTGATTTAGTGATTTTCGTGTTCGAAGTGCAGAATTCGGATCATTCTTGGTGAATTCGGATCATTCTTGGTGAATTCGGATCATTCTTGGTGAATTCGGATCATTCAAAGAAGAATTCGGAGTGTTCTTGGAAATACAAGTGTAGAATTCGACTCAAGAAGGATTCGAATTGATTGAATTCGAACCCAGCTAGATTCGAATTGAGGAGAATTCGAACCGTGTTAGATTCGAATTGAGGAGAATTCGAACTGTGTTAGATTCGAATTGAGTTGATTAAATTTTCCAAGTGTTGAATTCGAACCCTTAAGCATCCGAATTCATAGAATTCGAACCCTTAAGCATCCGAATTCATAGAATTCGAACCCTTAAGCATCCGAATTCATTGAATTCGAACCCTTAAGCATCCGAATTCATTGAATTCGAACCCTTAAGCATCCGAATTCATTGAATTCGAACCCTTAAGCATCCGAATTCATTGAATTCGAACCATGTTAAGTCCGAATTGAGTGAATTCGAACCCTTCTTCATCCGAATTCGTTGAATTCGAACCCTTACTCATCCGAATTCTTGTGAATTTAAAAAAAAAAAAAAAAAGTTTTTTGAGAAAAATTTTTTATCTCGAAATTTTTTCTATAGTGTATTTCATACACTGTAAGAGCTTTTCAAGAAAAATTTTTATATATTTTTTTGTGTATTTTCATACACTGTCTGCTTGATCTTCTGAACGATCAATTTCTAGCAATATTCAAAATGGTTTTACAACAAGTTATTGTTAAAAGCAGTGGTGAAGATTTGAAGCAAACTCTGAAAAAGGAGAATCCTCCAATTGCAAAAGTTTTTGTTAAACCAAATGTAAAGTTGCAACAAGTCATTATAACAGAAACATCTGTTAATTCACATGTATCTGTTAAACCAAATAATGAAGTGTTGCAACAAGTCATAATAACAAAAACACCTCCAAAGCCACAAGAAAAAGCTAAGGCAAATAATGGAATTTTGCAACAAGTTATTTTATCAGAAACATCTCCTAAATCAGAAACTCCTATTAAAGATAATGCTTCAAATTCTTCAACTCCTATTTTAAATAAAGCATTGGAAGAAGAAAATGTTGATCTGAAAAGACAAATTTTAGACATCTCTTCTTCAAATGCTAAACTTACTAAAAGAATAACTGATCTTGAAGTTTATATTGCAGATCTTGAAGCAAAGAAAGACAACTCAAGTCTGCACGATCAAATCGAGAATCTTCAAGAGAAAGTAACAACTCTTCAAAAAGAAAATGCCGATTTGAAGAGTAGAGAAGAAAAGAGAGTAGAGTGGAAAATTTTGGACAGTGAAAATGCCGATCTAAAGAGAAAACTGTCTAATTTTTCTTTTGAAGAAAAGAAAGTTTTTGAAGAAAAGAAAGAGACTGAGCTGAAATGTATAAAACTTTCAAAACAAGTTTCAGACTTTGAGAAAGTTTTATTTTTAGAAAAAGACAAGCTCGAAAAAGAAAGAGCTAAATTTGAAACTGAACGAAATTTTTTTGAGATTAAAAGTTCTGAACTTTCCGTGAAAATCTCTGAATTAGAAAATCTTTTGGAAAAGGAAAGAAAAGATTTCACGGAAAAGCAAAATCTCTTTGAAAAGGAAAGTAAAACCCTTAAAAAGAAAAATATGGAAATTTTCAAAGAGATTACTGATAAAAGAAAGTTTTTGGAAAAAGATTTTGAATCGGAACGCGAATATTTTGAAGATGTGATTCTTAATCTTACCAAAAGATTATCTGGTTTATCAGCTGATATTATGAAGGATCAGTTGATCAAATCTGATCTCCAAAAGAAATTTGATCTAATTTCTAAAGAGAAAAATGTTTTAATAAACAAAGTCAAAGAACTTGAAGACGTCATTTTTAAATTAGATGTCTCAAAGCAGGCTAGTCATAATTCTATCTTTCAGACTCCATTTGTTGATTCAAATGATTCTGAATGTTCTTTTAAAACTGCTTCAAGTTCAAGTTTTAAAAACATTCCTTCTAAACAATTTAAAAGATCAACAGATTTCTCAAAAGGTCAGATTCGTTCTTCTAATCTTTTCTATAATCCTCTGTTTGATAAATCGGATGATATTCTTAAGGTGCCTAAAATTAATACTTCCAAATCTGAAGAAGTTCCAGTCTTCAAGAGGGTGAAGATGGAATGGAGAATCAAAGGCACAACAATTCCAAAGAAAGAAGTGCCAAAATCATCTGTATCCACATCAAATGAAAAGAAGAACAATACGCCAAAAGGTAAATCTTTTGCTAAACCTAATCCTATTCATCATGTAAATCATCTGATTAGGTTGGCCCATAAGAAAATCTGTTGTTTTTACTGTGGTTCAAATGATTTTGTGCATAAAGATTATACTTCTTTTTGGTACGGTACTTATAGTATTCCTTCAAAGAGATCTACACCTAACCCACTAGGACCCAAGTGCCATTGGGTACCAAAATCTGCTTAAACTGTTTTGTAGGTACATCATGTGTTGTACTGATTTGTAGATACATACCACACACATGACTGAAAACAGAAGAGAAGCGGCGTATTTCTATGAAGAATATTTGTACCATTAAGGGGGAGACAAATCATGAATGGTTTCTGAATACATCAATTCAGGACCCGTGCTTAAATGTAATTGGCTTTTGGACAAATCAGTTCAAAACCCGTTCTTCAAAGACTATGGCTTCTGAACAACTCAGTTCAGGACCCGTACTTTAAAGACTAAGACTTCTAAACAAATCAGTTTAGAACTCACACTTCTCAGGTAATATCCTTAACTGCTATATATTTTTGTTTCAAGGAACAAGTGGCAAAAGGTAACATTGGATTATATTTGTTTCTACTGATTTGAAAACTTGAAACTTTACAAATTTAATTCAATAAGATGAAATTTTCAATTTTCATTCAATGAATTAAATGTGTGCTAAAAGATGATTTTACAAGAAACTTTGTACTATCTGAGTTAGATTTGCTTCAATTTTCACCTCTAAAATAAATCGAAAGGTCAGCAAAACATGAATGAAATTATGCTGAATGCTCAAAGTTATGTGAATCTGGACTTATATAGAATATAATGCTCAAAAAGCCTATTTATCAGAATGATGAATAGAAACGAAAATATGGGGGAAGCACTATGATTAAGAACCAAGTGATTGAGATATCATTCATATTTTGTGATGGAAATTCGAACTTATATAGAATATCATTTAGTTTGAAAGTTTGTGCCTGTGGCCTTTCTGGTTTGGGAGAGTAAGTCCTAAGGGGTGCTCGACACCTAGTCCCTAAGATCAACTGGTTTGGGATCGGCTGACCCAAATCCTGCAATAGAACCAGATAGAAAGCCATGTTTTACTGGTACAAATGGGTTTAAGATATATCGATGTGGCCTTTCTGGTTTGGGAAATTAAGTTCTAAGGGGTGCTTGACACCTAGCACCTAAGGCCAACTGGTCTGGGATCTGCTAACCCAAATCCTTCTATAGAACCAGATAGAAAGTCATGTTTAACGGTGTATCTTATTCTTACTAAACTTTTTGATCAAAAGATGCCAATGAGCACAAAATCAAAAGATGCCAATGTGCACAAATCAAAAGATGCCAATGAGCACAAAAGAAAAGATGCCAATGAGCACACATCTCTTGAAACTTGGGAAAATACAAAGTCGCGATAAACCCGTAAATTTGTGAAAATTCTGATTTTGGACAAATAGTGTGAGTAGAGCAAAATATCCTTATATGTTTTCGAATTGCATATGCTTGAAGCTAATCATATTTCCCATGCTAGCACACCAAATAGATTTAATAAAGGGGTTGAAACTGAACATTTTTTAACTTGATATACAATGATGACTTGTTCTTGAATCCAAACACATGCATTTGATTTCATTTGATTAAAAAATCTTTTAAATTTCATTAAGTTGAATTTCTTTTGTAAAGTTTTCAAATGATCAAATGTTTGTAGTTATAAAATAAAATTCAATGAATTTTATTTTCCTTGTGTAAATTTGTTTTAAAATTTGTGCTACAATTTCAAATACTGTACGTTATTGAAATATATGCATACTTTCAGGGGGAGAAAATAAATTGCTCCAGAATTCTTATTTTGAGGGGGAGCAAGGTTATTCTGTAAGGAGGAGATTGTTAGCAATACTCAAAGACACGACTGAAATTGAAAATGGTTTTCGTTGATTATGATGCTCACCATCATCGAAAAAGGGGGAGAAAAATTTAATTTCAATTTCATGTCAAAGAATTTTCAAATCAAAGATATTTCAAGTCAAAGATTCGTGAACAAAGACTGAAGATTGGGGAGAAGGATCATGTGAAGTCCAAATGTTGCTGAATTTGGTTATCTTAGTTCTGAGTGGTTATCGGAATGCGCTTACACCTAAAAGTTCAACAATGTGGATGGTTTCACATCTTTCTGATCCAAACTCTAATCGTTTCTGATTTATCTTGTTCCGAATTGATGGTTCTATATAAAGATATGAAATCCATGTTCAAGACTTGAAGACAATCTGTTGAAGATTGTATTGAAGAAGGTTGATTTTTCAAAGAAAAAGACAATGACTTTTCATGTTTGTCTGAAGATTCTTCAAAGCTGAGTTCTTAAAGAGTGTCAAAGCATATAGTTCGCCGTGAACTAGTGGAGATAAAGCTACTTGAAGATAGTTTGATAAAGTGTCTGTTGAAGAAGATTGACTTTACAAAGAGCTGAAGACTGCTGTTATTTTTTTTAAATCTTGAATCCAAAGGGGGAGATTGTTAGAGCATTGTTGTATTCAAGATTTACTGTAAAAGTCAATGTACTGTATGAGTCTATACAGTATTGTGAATGCCTTTATACCTTGTATGTTATGGGTATAAATAGGCTTGTCTAGACCATTTGTTAGTAACACTTCAAAACACTTTAGAAAGCTTTTGTAATCTTTTAGAAACCTTTTGTAATCCTTTGAGCTCAATACATGGATGACATATTTGCTCTCTAGATTCTCTCTCACTACATTCATATCTTATTGCTAGAGATTTGGGATTTCACAGGTTGGCTTTTATTTGGCAAACCGAGGCCACGGCCTAGGTTTGAGGTGCCCATTTTAGAAATTTTGGGTTTCTTTCTGCTATGCCATGTTAATGTTCTACCCGTCCTTTCTATACCTGTAATAATTGCACAATGATTGCGTCGCATCACCTACAACTTTGCTTGCACATTAGGGACAATGTGTGGGTAAGGTTTGGGGTTGCCCAATCGGGCCCAAGTTATGCACGTAGATTTCCTGCACTTCTGAGTGTCTAGATCAAAGTAGCTAAAATTTTACTGTTTTGAATGATTGAGACCGACCATTGTGGGAAGAATCTTGTGATAGTGACGTGACCATTAGGGAAAGACCGAGAAAGGACATGTCTAGGGACATTAGTGGAGACCACCCGATAGTGAGTTTTGAGCCTAATAAGACGTTTTTCATTTCGAGGGATTCATACACGTAATTCTTATACACTTTTCGAATTCCTTGTCGTAAATGTAGAAAGATCTCGCTACATTATTGCATTAAGTAGCAAAGACGAACATCGGGATATTAGGTAAGGGTATAGTAAACCATACCGTGTGGACCTTAAGAAATGATTCCAGGCATTGTGTGTTTTGTTTTAACCCGGTTCAGCTATCGTTTTCCCTTTTACCCTTAGTTTGTACCCATAGCCCATTTGAAGCCAAACACTCACCATATTTCTTTCTAAACCCATCATTTACCCTTTTGCCAAAAGCCTTAGCCAACCCTTATCCGAAAGTGTGTCAATCGGAAGCAGTAATGAACTACTAGAGATAAAGCAGAAAATAAAGAATTCCGGCCAGTCATGAGAATAAAACGGGTCAATGTAACCCGAGAAGTAGAAAAGAGGACCAATGAAGTCCCAAAAAAAAATATTTAGATAATAGTTAGAGCTGCAAAATAAGAGAGTCAAAGCGACTCCAATAGTGACGAAAAGGGCCAAGTAAGCGAATGTAAAGCAACGAGAGTTCAGGAATTGCCAATGATTGACACACCGAGGATTGTTGATCCTTTTTACCCGTCGTTTCTTAGCCTTAACCTTAGCCCCATTACAACCCGTGTAAAGACCTGGATGATCTTTTGAAAAATGTGATTACGGTTTACGACTACCTTTACTGATATTCCCTGTCTTGCCACTTGATTCCGTCTGAGATCAAACTTCTGGACATTTGTGCGTCTTTCTTTAGAGTTGTCATGAAATTTGAGTATTCTTGCACATAACCTCCTTAAACGTGACAACACGAGCGATAACCTAGGTTCGAGTGCAAAGAGAGTATCCCGTGAGGTAGGGTCGAGGCGAAATGTTTTCCCTAGCATGTCTGGACTTAGTTTAACCCGAACGTAATCGGAACAGTCACGAGTTCAACTCCCAATAGAAGGTCATAGATCGGACAAAATAAAGAATGAGGCGAGAGTGAGATAGATATTCACGGGTATGGGAAATCACCGATGCATCACTTGGTACCGATTGGGAATTGTGCAGTTATTATTTTTTCACTGATATGTGCTTTAATTCTGTTTTTTCGCTAATTTGCTTGGGGACAAGCAACGCTCGGTTTGGGGTTGTTGATAACGCCACTTTTTGGCGTTATTTTCGGTTCTCAAACCAACGAGATTGGCTTGTATTCAAGTAAAAAGGCGGGTATTTGACGGTTTATTGAGTAATTTACGCAGGTTATATAAAAGGCGGCATTCCTCGGAAAAAGAAGTTAAAAAGAGCCCAAAACGAGTCCAAACGAAGCCTAACGGGAGCCCAAAAGCCAAGCCCAAAACCCACGACCGAACCAGGACCCGAACCGCGAACCAGAAAATGACCCACGCAGCTAATTGGACACGCGCGACTTACCACGTGACTTGCAAGTCGCGTGGCAAGTGGCGTAACCCACTGTTTCGCGTTTTTCAGCTACAAAATCCGATTTTAGGTCACTTTTTCGGTATCTAACTTTCGGCAGACGATCCAGAGCAGTTCTGGGGCGATTTTGGGCCATTTTTTGAAGTCCTCGAGGTCACGATACAGAGCCGATCACGATTACATTCAATACGGAGCGAAGAGACGAACACGAGAGGGAGTTTTCATCACTTGTTACCACGATTTCACTTTTACATTTGATCATGTTTACATTCACTTTTGAATACTTTTCTCTTATGTTTGAATCCACCACCGACATGAACTAACCGGTTCGTGTTGGGGGTTGGAATGAATTCGGTTTTTAAGCATGTAACGAATTGATTTGAACTTTTATCAGTTTCTCCTTATTAATTGAAGCATGTGATTTTGTTCTTAACGCTTTTGTGAATTTGGCCAGTTTACAATTGATTTGTTGATTAGCAATTAAGTTCGTGAAAATTAACTGCTATTTAGACTTAGGAATTGCATGCCTAAAGCCCAAAAAGGTGATAGAGATATACCAAGTAAGCTTTAGTCCCATTTAAACCGTTAGGTTATTATCGAGAGATAAAATCTAGCCAATTTAACATAAATCGAGTACTTAATGTGTTTTGAAATCCATGGGAGAGATCGAGAAATTGAACCTATCCTTTTCAGAATAAAATCTGTTGTTATTCGAAAGAAAGCAATGGTGATCTTTAAAAGATTTGGGAGTCATTAAGAGGATTAACTGGTAACTGTTTTGAGTCAATTATTTGCATGTGTAGAACTTGAGGATTTCCAACCCTCAACTTTCTCTCTATCGAAGTCTTTAAAGCTGTTCTGTTTGTCTTGTGTTTGTGTTGATTTTGTTTATTGCAAGTAACTAGTATAAAACCAATCCTCAAATTTCGACAGTTCAATTAATAGTTCTTATAGAAATTGTGATATTTAGTTCCTAGTTCCCGTGGATTCGATACTCGTACTTCCGTACGTTATTACTTGACTTCGACCCGTACACTTGCGGTAAGATCCTCGGGGTGTGAAAACCCCGTGTCAATCGTTTCTTCATGTCTTCCTCGGCTTCCCACGTAACATTTTCACCATGGTGGTGTTTCCATTGGACTTATATCATGGTTATCTCTTTATGGCGAAACTTTTTTTTTCTTTTCTAACTTTGCATCTACTATATACGTCAAATACGAGGAATAACCCTTCGCTAGGGACTTACGAGCTTTTAACGAAGAGATGATTGAAGTACTTCCTTTCCCTTTCTCTCTACGAATATTAACTACACCACCATTCGACAAAGGCACTTGGATCATTTTCTTAGAGCAAAAGATGTCGGTTTTATTCTCACCCAACCAATCCATGCCTACTACTACGTCAAAACCGCCTATCATCATACGTAACAAATCCACCTTAAAGGGACTTTTGTCTATCTCCAAAGTACAATTACTAAAATATTCCTGAATCAATACTTGTTTCCCATTAGCCATTTCTACTATCATTGCCTCGGAAAGGATACTAATCAGAGTAACGAATTGCTTACAAAAAGAACTTGACACAAAAGAACGTTTTGCACTCGAATCAAATAGACGTGCTCAATTAATCCGCCCACAACCACGTTGCGTTGATCGGCTGTTGACTCATTCTCCACATTTCCATCTCGTGGAGTCGGCACTCTGCTACGGGTATTTACCATTTCTAAGTTGCCATACTCACGAGAAAGAGATAAGAATATGCTACAAGTACGTACTATCACGTTTATCAATCATCACAACAATAGTCATGCAAGCACGCTCATGTATCCACATATTCATAATAACAGTAGGTAATTGAAATTGTGAACATGTTATACACAAGAATCCTCGTTCCCCATCGTCACACTTTTCGACCAACGTAATTTCCGTAATCCTAACACTCTCTCTCCCCACCTATGACTTTTACCCATGATCTATAACTTAACCGCTAATACTATACAGCTTAAGTCTAGGTTCGCTAGAGTCGACACCTAGTTCACTTAAACTAAAGCTCTGATACCAACTTGTAACACCCCAAAATTGAGACAAACAAAAACCTCCATAAAACGAAGATGTGGTATAAATGCCATAGCACGAGCCTCCCAAAAGGGGATAAATGCAAAACTTGTATAATTACAATTTGTAATTTAACGGACGAATAAATGACAACCGACTAATCTAGATTCTAAAGTTAGAATTCAGATTACAAAATGTGTCATCTCTATTTCATGAATACATTCTTCAAAAGGCGCCGCAAAAGAAATCCCCAAAGATCACACTAAGCCGTCTACACCTTCTTGGTAACGGCGGCACCGCTAGAATCTGAGATACACATCGACACCATACAAGTGTTAGGACAAAAAGCCTAGTGAGTTGAACAACACATAATAAAGCATGTAGAGGTGGCATTTTATAAATGTTATTTAAGGAAAATCATTTCAACAAGGAATCAATGGGGGAGACCCAAAACACCAAACAAGTAGCACCCAAAGGATCAATACACCTTAGTATCTACCCCCATGGACAATACCACAAGGCCCGGCATCACATCAAGGATTACCCCCAAGGCAATGTCCCGGACGGCAAGGGGTCTAGGCACATACCTCCAAGGTGGCGCCCCCAAAGACTGTAATCACCGAGTACATACTTGATGGTTCATCCCAGTTATAATAAAGCATCATTATACCCAAATTACTCCAAGTAATGTATAAGATGTACACAATACGCAGTATGGTCCAACCATAATATATAGACATGTAAAACCAAGCATATAAGGTTTTTAAATCCAAATACAAGTCTATAATTCCCATGATTCCCAATTAAACATGAAATGAACAATTAAGCTTGCACACATATAACATGCACAATCCCAATAAGCCAAGTCCACTTTATTAAGTCCAATACCAATTCATTAAGCCATATGCCCAAGACATTAAGTCAAAGCTAATTCTTTGAGTCAAGACCATCTCATTAAGCCATGTACCATTCTAATAAGCCAAATACCAATCCATTAAGCTAAATACTGAACCATTAGCCCAAAACTACTTTCTTAAGTCACAATCATTTCCCTTAGGCCAAACCCACAATATTAAATCAACAATAACTCAATAAGCCATATACCAAACTAATAAGTCAAATATCAATCCATTAAGCTAAATATTGAACCATTAAGCCAAAACTACTTTCTTAAGTCAAAATCATTTCCCTTAGGTCAAACCCAGAATATTAAGTCAAGAGTACCTCAATAAGCCATATACCCTCTCATTAAGCCCAAAACCCTAAAATGTGGCTTAATGTTCCCAAGTAAGTAAAAATGAAAGATCATGATAAATATTGTATCTTAAACTTCAAATGGTACATATTATCCCCAAATCCACCAAGAAACCTCAAATATATGTAGACAAAGTAAAATATGGAGGTAGGGAGATTTTATAAATAAATGAGTACAAGAAAAGCAACAAATCAAACAAAGATATGTATCTAGTTTTAACAAAAGGTTTAGAAAACTCACAATCTAGGTTTTAAGCCAAAACCTAGAAAAGTAGCAAACCCTAGAAATGAGTTGGTGAAGATGAGAAGGAGACTTGGTAACTTGAAATCCCACCCTAAAGGTCCAAATCTTGAAAGATTAGCCTCAAGTGTTCCTCAAAATAGTTTAGGAGATAACCACCATTGATGCTTGAAGAATAAAATTAGAGAAGTTGATTGGGGAGAAAGGGAAAATCGTGAGAGGGGTGAAAAAGGAGAGAGATGTGCAGCAAAAAAAATAAAGTAAGGAAATGGGTATGGATTATCTTTTGTTGGCGGCTACAGGAAGAAGAGACAAATGGGTAGGGTTCTCTTCATGGTTCCATTTACAAAGGAATACATATGGGCCCCTTTTTGACCCACAAATACTTCCATTTACAATTCATATATTACACACATCTAATATGTATACTTACGTGTGTAAATATATAGAAATATATATATATGCACAAACTTTTATCTATATATTTATATACAAATATAACATATATGTACTTATATATATTTAGATACATATAAATATATCTACACACACATATATATACATATACGACTATATATACATATTTATAGGTTCTAAGAAATTTACCATAAGATCTATAAAAATGTTAATCACGGTTATAAATGCGCTAAAACACTTATATGACTTAGAATATTATTTACCTATAATTTCCGGGCGTTACACAATCTCTCCTTAAATAGCATAAAAGAGAATCAATTCCTCCTACTTAGCTTCAAACTAAAGAAATGGTAAAAATAGAATAAAAGATTCGGTTATGGTGGTTGGGAAACTAAAATAAGAGCAAATATAAATATAATAAGTGATTAATATGATAAATATTCACTTATCACATCCTCACCTACATTCTCCTCTCTACCATCCTCACCTCCACCAACCCGTACCATAATCACCCATCTCATCAATAACATCATCAAAATCAATCCTAAATACCTTAACCATGTTTCTCTACATCCTATTAATGCACCTACAAGTGCCAAAAAAAAGCTCTCAAAGACCCAACATGGCGCCATACCATGCAACTTCAATTTGATGTCGTTATCGATAAAAATACTTGGCACCTTGTTCGTCCTCATGCTTTTCAAAACACTATAAGATCCCACATTAGTTGGGAGGGGAACGAAAGTTGCCTTATAAGAGACTAAATACCTTCTCTATCATACGCATTTTAAAACCGTGAGTTCAGGTGTATAGAAAAAGTGGACAATATCTGGTACGATTGTTCTAGGATGTTACAGACGGTATTAGAGTCGGGAACCGGACTAGTGTGCCAGCGAGAATGTTGGGCTCCAAAGGGGGTGGATTGTAAGATCCCACATTGGTTGGGGAGGGGAATAAAAGTTGCCTTATAAGGGACTAAATACATTCTCTTTATCATACGCCTTTTAAAACCGTGAGCTCATGTGTGTGGACAAAGCAGACAATTAATATATGGTACGGTTGGATGTTACAAATACCATTGGTTGTAAATGGGTATTTCACATCAAATATAATCCAAATTTCTCCATTGACCCGTGCAAAGCTCTACTTGTTACAAACGAATTTCACCAACGCCCCTGCATTAACTACTCTGAAACCTTTAGCCCAGTCGTAATGCCTACTACTTTTGGCCTCGTTTTATCCCTATTTGTTTCTCGTGGTTGGTCTCTCCTCCAAGTCGACATCAACAACACATTTCTTCAAGGTACTCTTACCGAGAGCATTTATATGTCTTAACCCACAAGATTTATCGACAAAGGATATCCTACATTGTTTGTAAACTTAGCAAAGATATTTACGACGTTAAACAAGTCCCAAGATCTTGTTATACATAACTTAAAACTTCCATCTATTTTATGGTTTTCAAAACTTCATCTCCAATCCAACCGTATTTCTATAACAGCATGGTATTGCCACCATCTACCTTTTAGTCTATGGCTATTATATCATTGTTGTCGGCCATTCTCCCTCTCCTATTTTCTTGGTTTTGAAGTTGTCCCTAATACCGAGGGTCTTTTTCATAACCAAACCAAATACATTTACGACGTGCTAGTGAGGTATAACATGCAAGACACAAAACCAGTATCTACTTCCGTAGCTCTAAATTATTCCCTCACTTATGCCACGAACCCACCCATTCCTAACTATACAAAATATTAAGCCATCCTTGGCAGCTTATAATACTGATTTCTCACTCGCCCCAATATTTCCTATGTTGTCAACAACTATCACAATATATGCATTGCCTCTCTAATGATCATTGGCTTGTTCTTAAGTTATTATCATGATACTTATACGGTACTTCTCACTAAGGTCTTCAACTTTACCATAATTCTCTGTTACGACTCCATGCCTTTATAGATGTCGGTTGGGCTCAGAACACATATAACTACATATCTGTTGATCCAAACCCTCAGTGATTTGATAATGACCCTCTCTTATATACTTAGTGAAAATTGTAAGTAACCAATATGTATCAGAGTTTCACTATCGCTGATAAGTACTAAGATCTTCCAGTACCGCTGATAGGAACTCTCGCTCTTTAAGTTAAACATTCAGCGAAACTGTTCGCCATAAATGCTTTGAGTCCGTTCAGTCATTATGATGATCGCTGATAAGTTAGTTGTTTACTTATGATCCCTGAAGACAAGTTTCATGTCAACAAAGGTTCTACGCTGAAGTCGAAGATCAAGCTCAAGAACCAGCGACAAGTCTCCTAATGAACTGATGCGGATCAGCGAAGACTCGGATTTGTCCACTCAACGTGAAGTATCAAGTACAAGACTTCAGCTATCGCTGAACTCTATCATTCGCTGATATGAAATGATAGATTGCTGAATCAACGAAAGCTGATCATGAAGTCCTCCGTACAAAGTACTTTTGTCTTAACCTCCCTTGCACGACTCCGTACGAAATGTCAGAAAAGAACCTCCGGCTGTCTGAAATCGTACAACCACTCTGATACTACACTGTTCATCCATGCGGCTACTAAGGTTGTCAACCAAGGTCAATGACATGCAACCAACCAGCTGATGACACGTGTAAAGTGTATACTGACTTGCGTTAAATGCATGCAGTATATAAAGAGATGAACCCACTTCATTTGAAGTAACTTGCTAACTCTGGACAAGTTCAATCTCTTATCTCAAGATAGGTTATTATTAGTAATTTCCTTATCTCTCTTAGTGCAAGAAACCTTAGTGTTCCAACTTGTTTAGATTTAGGTTTATCCTTAATCTTGTTTCCGCAACAAGCTGTAAATTGTTAATGATTTATCAATAAACAATTTAGAAAAGTAAAATCTGTGTGTTTGTATTCAACCCCCCCCCCCCCCTTCTACAAACTTGTATAGGCCTTCGGGACCAACAAGTGGTATCAGAGCGGATTTGTTTAATCTCATAAACAAGATCTAATCTAAGATATTTCTCTTCCTTGCTATTATCTGAAAATGGCCATCAACACAAACACAAATTATATAGACAATGGTTCTCTTGCTAAACCTCCCAGATTTTCCAAAGATAACTTCAACTTATGGAAAAATAGGATGACACTCTTCTTAGAAGGTGTAGACCCTACTATGCCTTACTATCTCGAGAATGGTCCATTCATCCCTGTAAGAACTGATGCTGCAGTTCCAGGCGCTGAGAATAGACCTGTTATTCCAGAAAGGCTGGTACCTAAGGAAATCCTTCAATGGACTGACGAAGATAAGAAGAAAGTGGCTATAGATACAAAAGCCAGATCCATACTATCCATGGCTCTTCCTGACGAACTCTACCATTCCGTCATGAATCTGAAAACATCAAAAGCCATGTGGGACACTGTAAGATCCCACATTAGTTGGGGAGGAGAACTAAGGTTGCCTTATAAGAGGGACTTGATACCTCCCCTATCAGACGCGTTTTAAAACCGTGAGTCCAGGTGTGTGGACAAAGCGGACAATATCTGGTACGGTTGGTCTGGGATGTTAGAGTTGGTATCAGAGCCGGGAACCGGACTGGTGTGCCAGCGAGGACGCTGGGCTCCCAAGGGGGGTGGATTGTAAGATCCCACATTGGTTGGGGAGGAGAACTAAGGTTGCCTTATAAGAGGGACTTGATACCTCCCCTATCAGACGCGTTTTAAAACCGTGAGTCCAGGTGTGTGGACAAAGCGGACAATATCTGGTACGGTTGGTCTGGGATGTTACAGACACAATATGTGTTCAGTATGAAGGAACGTCTGAAGTCCAGGACTCAAGAAAGATCAACCTGGTAAGACAATACGAAAGCTTCATTTCTGGTAAGAATGAAACTCTCTCTGAAGTTCACCAACGTTATAATTGTTTAATTATAGACCTGAAAACTGTTGGTAAGGAATATTCTAACTTTGAAGTGCTGACAAAGTTTCTAGAATGTTTACCTGAAAGCTGTGACAATTATTCTATGTGTCTCAAGCTGTCAAAGGATCTAAAATCAATGACCCTTGCTACCTTATATGGCACGTTGCTGAATCATGAGCAATCAAGCCATCTTAAGAAGAATCTTGTAAAAGATTCCAAAAGCACCCCTGTTGCTTTAATCTCAGAGGAACTCTCTACTCAGCGACCCTCGGTCACTATCACTGAGTTAGAGAGTAACTCTGAAAGGTCATCAGATTCTGATTATTCAGATAATGATGAATCTTTGGCTCTCCTAACTAAGAAGTTCAGGAGATTTGCCAAAAAGAAAATGTTTAAAAAGAACAAACCTCTTTCCATAACTGACAAGCCTAGATCATCAGCTTTTGTTGACAAGGCTACTTCTACTTGTTTTAACTGCGAAAAGACAGGACATTTCGCTAACGAGTGCAGGTCAAAGAAAGTTTCTAGACCCTCATCTTTTACAAAGAACCCCTTTGCTCCAAGAAATAAAGATGACAAATATTCAAAGCTGAAAGAAAAATATGCAAAGCTGAAAAGCTTTAAGAAGAAGAATAAAGGCCTGATGGCTGACAATGATTGGGCTGCTTCTGATGAAGAAGCATCATCATCTGACTCTGAAGATGATGAAACAAATCTATGTCTTATGGCCAAGATTGAAGAAGAGGAAGAAAGTTCAGACATTCCCTCCACTTCAACATCTGCTATTCAGGTATCACCTTCTTTCTTTACCAATATTGCAAATATTGATGAAGCTGATAGTCTCCGTAAGATCGATCTCTTGATTAGAAGTTTATACAAATCCATGAACGGCAAAACTGTGGTTGAAAACCAAAATCTTGATCTCGCTGAAAAGCTTAAAAACTGCCACCTTCAAATAGAAAAGCTTTCTAAAATTGAAGAAGATTTTAAAGATCAAGTATATTTAAATCAGCTAGTCAAAATCGAACGAGCAGAAGCTATCGCTGCATTAAAGGCTGAAAAAGCTACTGTTGAAGGATGGTGTAATTCTTCAACAAAGATCACTGAGATAATAAAGTCTCAGATTCCCCTGAGTGATAAACGTGGTTTGGGTTACAATTATGAAACTCCAAAAACAACCACTGAGCGTTCAATGCTTATATTTGGAACGTTCGTATCCTCAGTCGCTGATACTTCATCTTCTCAGTGTTCCTCGTCCGTTACACCAATCCCTGAGGAAACTCCTACCTCCTCAAAAGGCAAGGAGAAAATGGTTTATTCAAAACCTACCTCTGTCTGTAAAGACAAAGGTAAAGGAATTGTTATTTACCAGAATCCTCATAAGGGTACCTTAGTACCAAAACTGAATGCTTCTAAAGCTTCAGTGGCTCATCCCTCTGGATCAAGGAAGCAGATATCTGGATTTATTCAGCGATCTACTCCTAGACTCAGATTGGATGTCCTTGGTAAGAAATCTGAAGAACTGAATGTTCGTCCCATTTCTAAAGCCAATAGTTTACTTGGTGCTGGCACTTCTAATTTGAAATTAAAAGCTCAGCATTCAAATGGTCCTAGAACTACTTTTAGATATAGGAAATGTTATCACTGTGGACTTACCGATCATATTGCTAGTAAGTGCCCCACAGCCACCAAAGCTGAAAAGATAGCTAAGGTGAAGATTGCCCCCAAGGCAAAGAAGACCAACCCTGGTGCAAATCAGGTCAAGGTGAATTCTACCACTGAGGTTAAGAAATTAACCAAAGTGAAGAAAGACAAAGTTGAATCTTCAAATGCTGCAAAGACTGCTGAACCTTCCATTCCAACTACTTCCACTGACAAACGTGTATACATGGTTAAGTGGGTACCCAAGAAAAACTAATCTTCCTTTGTATTGCAGGTTAAGAAGGGTATCTGGTATCTTGATAGCGGATGCTCTAGACACATGACTGGAAAGAAAAGCCTACTCGTTGAATACAAAGAAGAGAAGGGTCCCTCTATGACTTTCGGTGGAAATGGAAAAGGACATACCCGAGGGTATGGTGTACTTTCAAATGGTACAACCTCCTTCAGAAGAGTCGCATATGTTGAAGGGCTGAAGCATAATCTTCTAAGCATCAGTCAGCTTTGCGACATGGATAACAAAGTAATCTTTACTAAGGAATCATGCTTTGTCTCTGACAAACAGGAGAAGATAGCTCTCAGCGGTTATCGTTTGGAAAATGTTTATGTAATAAACATGGACTCAACAACCACTGAGAACTCATGTTTCTTCTCAAAGGCCTCATCTGATGTCAACTGGCTAAGGCATAAGAGGCTATCTCATCTAAATTTCAAGACACTGAACACTCTTTCTTCAAAAGAGTTAGTCACTGGTCTACCTCAGCATTCATATGCCAAAGAGTCGTTATGTTCAGCGTGTGAAAAAGGGAAGCAGACCAAAGCAAGCTTTAAATCAAAGCAAGTTTCTTCAGTGTCATCTCCTCTACAACTACTCCATATGGATTTGTTTGGCCCTGTTAACAAAGAATCCATCGCTGGAAAGAAATATACGCTGGTCATAGTTGATGAATTCTCTCGCTTCACTTGGGTAATGTTTCTCCGTTCTAAGAGTGACACCCCTGAAGAACTCATCAATTTTGTTCGGAAGATGGAAACCCTGAACAATCTGACCGTTCGCTCAATAAGGAGTGATCATGGGACAGAATTCAAAAACAGTTCTCTTGATTCCTTCCTTGAGAGTAAGGGTATTTCTCACAACTTTTCTTCAGTGAGAACACCGCAACAAAATGGAGTCGCTGAAAGAAGAAATAGAACAATTATTGAAGCTGCACGTTCAATGCTCAGCGATTCTCACATGCCTACTCAGTTTTGGGCAGAAGCTGTCAACACTGCTTGTTTTACGCAAAACAGGTCGCTGATAGTTAAAAGATTCAAAAAGACAGCCTATGAACTCTTTCATGGGAGAAAGCCTTCAATAAGCTTTCTTCACATCTTTGGATGTCAGTGTTTTATACTGAATAATAGAGATGCTCTTGGAAAGTTTGATCCTAAGGCTGATGATGGAATCTTTCTTGGATACTCCTCAGTTTCAAAAGCCTTCAGAGTCTTCAATCGTAGAAGACAAAATGTAGAAGAAACTATTCACATCACGTTTGACGAATCCCATTCAGCGAACTCTAAACATGCAGAACAGTGAAGCTGATACTGAAGAACTGAATCAATGGATGTTTTCTCATCTTGGTGATTCAGAAGATATTCCCACTAATGCTCATCCAGTAGAAGATGATAGTCCTATCATTCCAAATATGCAGAACAGTGAAGCTGAAACTTCTTGGGTCTCAGCTGTTCCTATAAACACCATACCTAACGCTGAACCAAATGTCTCAGACATTCCATCTACTTCTCAGCAATCAGTGAATATAATGACAACTGCATCCATTCCTCTCTTGGCTGATACTCCTGACGTCGCTGAAGCTTCATCTTCAGCTCCTCCAGTTCAATTTGAGTCAGCGTCTCACGCTCCGGCTCAGCGATGGACTATAAATCATCCAATTGATCAAATTCTTGGTGATCCAAACGCTGGGATTCAGACTCGACGAAGTGCAGGTAATATTTGTTTATTTGTAAATTTTATTTCACTAACTGAACCAAAGAAAGTAGATGATGCCCTCAAAGATCCAAACTGGGTCAGCGCCATGCAAGAAGAACTGACTGAATTCGAAAGAAACAAAGTTTGGAAACTTGTTCGGAGACCAACTGATAAAACAGTAATAGGCACTAAATGGGTCTATCGAAACAAGTTGGACGAACATGGAACTGTAACCCGCAACAAAGCTCGTCTTGTTGCTCAAGGATACAGACAAGAGGAAGGCATAGATTATGACGAAACATTTGCTCCTGTAGCAAGACTTGAATCTATTCGTCTATTCTTAGCATATGATGTACACAAAAACTTCAAAGTACATCAGATGGATGTTAAGTCAGCGTTTCTGAATGGAAAGCTGAATGAAGAAGTGTATGTGGAACAACCTCCAGGATTCTCAGATTCTAAGCGTCCAGGTTATGTTTATAAACTGGATAAGGCACTTTATGGTTTGAAGCAAGCTCCTCGTGCATGGTATGACACTCTTTCTACTTATCTCCATATTGAAAAATTTGAGTGAGGTAAGATTGACAAAACTCTATTTTTTAGAAAAGTGAAAGGTCATATCATTTTAGTTCAAATATATGTTGATGACATTATATTTGGTTCTACTAACCCTGAGCTTTGTACTCGTTTCGCTGATAGAATGAAAGATGAGTATAAAATGAGCATGATGGGTGAACTAACATATTTCCTTGGTCTTCAAATAAAGCAAAATGAGAAAGGAACTTTCATAAATCAGGGAAAATATGTTAAAGATATGCTGAAGAAATTCGACTTAACTGAAAGTTCAGCTATGAAAACCCCTATGGCACCACCACTGACACTTGATAAGGACACTAACGGTGTTCCTGTCAATGTCACGCTGTACCGTGGGATGATTGGCTCACTATTGTATCTTACAGCTAGCCGACCCGATATTATGTTTGCAACATGCTTGTGTGCACGATATCAAGCTGAACCTAAGATATCTCATATGAAAGCTGTAAAGCGAATCTTTCGATATCTTAATGGTACAGCGAATCTAGGTCTTTGGTATCCCAAAGATTCAGGATTTGATCTAACCGCCTATTCAGATAGTGATTTTGCAGGTTTCAAAATGGATAGGAAAAGCACCACAGGAGGATGTCAGCTCCTGGGTGGAAAGCTGGTAAGTTGGACAAGTAAAAAGCAAAATTCAGTGTCCACTTCCACAGCTGAAGCTGAATATGTAGCTGCTGGAAGTTGTTGTTCTCAAGTCTTGTGGATGAGAAATCAGCTACTAGACTATGATCTTCAGCTCTCCAAAATTCCAATCTATTGCGACAGCACAAGTGCCATCGCTATAGCAAACAATCCAGTACTACATTCAAAGACCAAACATATAGAAATCAGATATCATTTTATCAGAGATCATGTGATGAATGGTGATATAGAACTTCATTTTATCCCAACTGATTATCAGTTAGCTGACTTATTTACCAAACCTCTTGATGAGACAAGATTCAACTTTCTCATCAGCGAGCTTGGAATGCTGAACTTTGAAGGATAAAATCTTCAGCGGTTCACTTTGATCAGCGAAAGGATAAAATCAACTTGTATAACCCATTCTATCATCTTCTCTCTGAATAAACTTGATTCACTGATATCAAGGTATGTTTACTCTCTCTGACAATCGCATGAAAATGCAAGATTTCAAAACAAAATGCATCGCTGAATATCTCTTCCTTAACAGCGATATTTTTGAAATTTCTTAAAACCTTCACTGAATATTTTCATTCAGTGCTTCATGTTTTCAAAAGTATCTCTGAGTTTTTCAAAACCTCAGAGACAACCAAGAATATGAAAGGACAGTTGTGACGTCATTACAACGGATAAAACCCCGACACGTTTTCTCTTCCTGACACACGTTTGCACGTCTCGTTCAAACTTCCAATCAAATGCAAACACGTGTCCGTGTCATGATGAAAATCTTTTCCCGCTCAAGATTTTCTCTTTCTAAAATCTCTATATAAACAAATTCTTTGTTTATATTTTTCTTTTACGCGATCAATCTTCCTCCGCAAGAAAGAATTCACTGTTGCATTTGTGATTTCAAAAACTTCAAGAACTGTTCATCATCTTCTTCATCAAACATCAAGGTTAATATGTTCTTATTTATTACCGAATGCGTATAACTTGTTTCCGATCTTCTCATTGTTTTAACAAGATCAAACAAAAGAACTTCGTAAAATGAAATCATTTTTTCTTTCGTGGTTTTATGAACACAACCATTTCATGGTTGTTCTTCAAGTTTAAATGCAAAATCTTAAACTTGTTCTTCATTCGTTTCCAGAATCTATTTCTTCATAGAAAACTGGAAAGCAAGAAAATGGGTTTTACATTTCGTTTCAAAAATCAAGAAAAACCCTAATCTTCATTAAGACATTTTGTCTGAATGAAATGGACAAAATTCGAACCATCTTAATGGAAAATCCTTCCACATTAAGATTATTCTTATTTGTTAATCTTTTGTTGAACTGATAATACAGGAAATGGCAACATCTAACATTCCTACTACCGCTGAGAACTTCTCTATTGACTCTGAGGAAGTGGAAATCATCAAGGCTCCTCAGGTTAAGTTCAATCTTGGTCAACTAGACTGGACTAAGATAAACAACCTTTCTGCGCTTCTCGAGTTTCCTCCTCGAAAGCAAGTCACACATCTGACAGATGCTGTGAATTTCCTGAAGAATTGCTGCATTTCAACAGCCCTGACCATTTCACCCCCTGCAAGTCAGCTGCTACTATCTCAGTTCTGGTACTCTTCCAGATACTCTCAGCTACCATCCGCCAAAGATCCCTCCAAAACAGTTGATTGTATCCTCTGCGATACTGAATATGGCACGATAAAGATCACACCCGCCATCATTCGCAAAGCTCTGAACTTTCCCATCGCTACAAAGGAAAAACCTTTTGTTCCTTTCCCTGACCATAAGAAGATCGCTGACAAAGAAGCTCTTATTGCATTTTTTGATGCGGGAAATGGGCAGAGACAAGAAGCCTGAGAAGAAGCTAACACTGCTGAAGAAATCAAAAATGCCCAGCGAGATGAACTTCATCTTCGCTCACCTTATCAGTTGCATGACTGCCAAGACCGACTCTTCTGATCAAGCCGCTCAACCTCAGCAAGCTATGGGATACGCTCTGCTGAAAGGTCTACACATTGACTGGGCATCTCTCATCTATGATGACTTGCTGCAAAGAGTAGACTCTGCCGCTGACAGGCCTGCTTGGGTTCCCTACCCCCGATTCATCAGCGCTATCTTTCAATATGGCCTGAAAGACAGCTACCCGCAAGAGGGCGATCTAAAACTCTCTCAGATTGGCCTTAAGGTACTCGACTTCAAACCTGTTGAAAATGAGGTACGTCTTTCTACCCTCTTAACTCTTCTCAACCCTTCTTCTACTTATGTGGCTCCTTCAGCGACAATACCCATCGCTGATTCCCTGGCCACAAAATCCTCTCCTTCTAAGAAAAGGAAACATTCATCTACCCCACTTGATTCTAAAAGGATCAAGAAAACAAAGGAGCAACCCCAGCAATCTCATGCTGAAGACTCCTCAGCTCTTTCTGCAGAGCTGAAGGAGCGTTCAGTGGTACGCTCTGCCACACCTGAACAAGCCATCCCTTTTATCCCAACTTCAGCGTCTCTAAACGCTGAGGTTACAAACTTGGAACCTACCCAACCTCCTTCAGTCTCTCAAAAGACTGATGAAGTGATTGTCAGCGAATCCAACGCTGAACTCATAACCCAACCCCCATTCTTATCCTTCGCTCCACCCTCCACTCATTTGGTCTCAACTCCAGATCTAACTGGAGCTGCCATCATTTCCTCGGAACATAAAGCTGATTCTCCAGGAATGATGGAGACGGGACCTGCAGAAAAATCCATGGGAACTTTTGAAGATGACATGGAACTTTACTCAGGAACCCGTGATTTCGATGAATTCACCAATCCTCCTGCAGGTAAACAACAACCCATAAACACTGTGACTAAACCCCAAACTTCTGAGCTTTCCTCTGTTCACAAGTTTTTATATGTTACAGGTCCTAATTTGGGAGATATCAACGCCTCTCTGAAGTCCGTGGAGACAAAGCTGACAGGTCTCACCACTACTCTCTCCAATAACTCTACAGCTGTAACAAACGCTGGAGAGAATCTGAACAAACTGACAACGGTGGTGGAGAAGAAGGCTTCCACAGATGACATGAAGCAACTTGATAAGACTCTCAGCGACTTCGCCAAGGTGCTCGCTGATATCTACACAGACTACACCTCTCTCAAAAATTCAGTTTCATCCATGTCCAGCGAGGTAACAACGCTGAAGACATCGGTTGGAACACTAGAGGGAGATATGTCTGCTGTGAAGACAAATGTCAACACTCTGACGACTGACTTAAGCTCTGTAAAGACTAACGTTGGTTCGATGAAGACTATGATCGAACAGCTGCTGCACAAGGCGAATACTCCTGCTCCTACCCATGTCCCTGAATCTGAACACTTTACAGCGGCAGATCGCATTGAGCTCGGGAAGATCAATCCTGCTATTTCTGGCCTTGAAGACAGATTAGCAAAGATTGAAGTTTGTGTAGGTCTCTCTGGCCAAGAAGACAGAGAACCTACCAACGCTGCTGAATCTAGCCATTCCTCCCCCAGTCATCATGAAAAAGAGGGGGAGAAGAGCGCTGAAGATCTCTCCAAGAGCGCTGAAGACCTTTCCCATGATGAATCTATCAAGGGAGAAAAGAAGGATGCTGAAGAAACCACCGCTGGACCTCAGGGAGATGAAAACCCTGAGGAAACCGAGAAGCTCGCCTCTGTATCTGAGGGGGAGCAACTCGAAGAAGAAGCTGAGAAAACTGAATCTGAAGCAGAAGATGATGAAGCCGTCGACATCCCTGATGATGAACCATCTTCTTCTCCAAAGAATGATGATGATGATGACGAAGATGACGATGACTTCTTTATCGTCAAACCTGCTCAAAAGATCAAAGCTCTTAAGGGAATCTCGATAAATGAACCTCCAGGGGAGCGGACAAAGACAAAGCCCTCAGCCTCTGGAGCTGAGAAAAGCAAAGGCAAAAGCGTCGCTGAAGATGACAATCTGATGATCTTGCTTGAAAAGCCGGTTTTTCAGGTATGCTAAACATCTTACTCCATCCCTCCTCTATCATACCTATCAGTTCTACTACCCAAGCCTATACACTTGAACCAATTCTCTCTATCTGATTCTACCCAAGTTCTTACTCGTAAGATCGCTGTGTTTCAGCTAGTCCTCTCCCCTGTTTGAGGATATCGCTGAAGGCTCCACAACTGCGACTTCACCAAAAATACCAGCTGCTGCTGAAGAAATAATCCCAGTCTTAGATTTAATCTCTGAGACTGATGAACCAGAAGAACAGCTACTCTCGCACAGAGGCAGACCTTTCTTAGCTCCTCAAAAGCTAAGTGAAAAGGATCAGAAAAGAAGAGAGGAGATAATAAAGCGATTTGAGGATCAGCGAATCATTCTGAGGCATGATCAACTTCCTTCAGTTCCTCCAAAGTTCAGAATTTCCAAAAAGGAATACAAGGAACATCTCAGAGCTGAACGTCTAGTAGCTGAAAGAAAAGAAGTTGAAGAAAAAGACAGAGAATATGCCATCCAGCTTTCTAAACGTTCAATAAAAGACCCCAAGCTGAAAAGAGTTCCCATTGATGTTCAACGTCAGCTCTGGGAAAACGCCAAGAAGATAACTGAAGAAAAGAGAACTGTGTCTCAGTCAACTTTAGCCTGGTGCAAAGAAAATGTCAACTACAGAGACTCTCCTGCCAAAATCAACAAGGTATTCATCTCTGGAAGAACAACCCTTGTTTCAATCGCTGAAATTGAGATATTCAGAGAAGATAAGAAGTCCGAAAAATTCTATGCTGAAGCCATAACGAAGTACGGTCTCTCTGAATGGTTGGAGATCAGATTAGCCATCCATAAGTCCAAGTCGAAATACAAGGAACATGTTGAAAAGCTGATCAACAAACAAATCGACTTAGTCTACTCCTGTGTGGATATTCCTCCTCCTCCTCCTCTCGAAAGTCAGAAAAGAAAGGCCTCGGCAAAGAAGAAGAAATCTATATCTTCAATTGATGGCCCTGCCATTCGAAATGAAACAGGTATTGGTTTTTCACGTGCTGAAGTCCTTGGTCCTGATCCTGATCTTTCCATGCTTGACACATCTCTTCCTCCTGGTGAGACTTTCATCCCTGGCAAAGTCATAAGCGAACCCTACGGGATATTTTTTCATGACTACGATGGTGGAAAGCGTTTTCAACGGATCGCTGAGCTTCCAATCACTCCAATCGAACAGCTCAGAGATCTCATCTACTGGTGTGACTTCAGAAATGACCCTCAGGCACGACATCTGAAACCCTTGATTTTTGAAGAAGCGTTGATCAAAAGAAAACAAGGTGTAACCGTTCCTGACTGGATGATTCCCACCACATCAATGACCCTTGATGAACTTCTCATTAAGGAAGAACCTTTGTAAGCTGATAGGATCGCCTCTTTCATCTATTTTATCAGTTATCCTTTTGTACTTGTAATTTATTTCGCTTGTACTTGTAATCTTTTCATTTCTCTTTGTATCCTGATTCAAAGTTTTAAAGAAAGATTTCAGCGAATGTACTTTACTCCATCAGTACTGAAAAGATCCCAGAAAACAGTAAAAGGGACAAATATTTTATGAGTTCTTTTTATCCTTATGTTTTCATTTAATAGCAATTTTCTTTGTTGCTATGTCATAATCAAATAGGGGGAGATTGTTGATCCAAACCCTCAGTGATTTGATAATGACCCTCTCTTATATACTTAGTGAAAATTGTAAGTAAACAATATGTATCAGAGTTTCACTATCGCTGATAAGTACTAAGATCTTCCAGTACCGCTGATAGGAACTCTCGCTCTTTAAGTTAAACATTCAGCGAAACTGTTCGCCATAAATGCTTTGAGTCCGTTCAGTCATTATGATGATCGCTGATAAGTTAGTTGTTTACTTATGATCCCTGAAGACAAGTTTCACGTCAACAAAGGTTCTACGCTGAAGTCGAAGATCAAGCTCAAGAACCAGCGACAAGTCTCCTAATGAACTGATGCGGATCAGCGAAGACTCAGATTTGTCCACTCAACGTGAAGTATCAAGTACAATACTTCAGCTATCGCTGAACTCTATCATTCGCTGATATGAAATGATAGATCGCTGAATCAACGAAAGCTGATCATGAAGTCCTCCGTACAAAGTACTTTTGTCTTAACCTCCCTTGCACGGCTCCGTACGAAATGTCAGAAAAGAACCTCCGACTGTCTGAAATCGTACAACCACTCTGATGCTACACTGTTCATCCATGCGGCTACTAAGGTTGTCAACCAAGGTCAATGACATGCAACCAGCTGATGACACGTGTAAAGCGTATACTGACTTGCATTAAATGCATGCAGTATATAAAGAGATGAACCCACTTCATTTGAAGTAACTTGCTAACTCTGGACAAGTTCAATCTCTTATCTCAAGATAGGTTATTATTAGTAATTTCCTTATCTCTCTTAGTGCAAGAAACCTTAGTGTTCCAACTTGTTTAGATTTAGGTTTATCCTTAATCTTGTTTCCGCAACAAGCTGTAAATTGTTAATGATTTATCAATAAACAATTTAGAAAAGTAAAATCTGTGTGTTTGTATTCAACCCCCCCCCCCCCCCCCTTCTACAAACTTGTATAGGCCTTCGGGACCAACAATATCTACCAACGGTTACTTAGTCTATCTTGGTATGAATCCAATTTCATCGAACTCCAATAAGCAACGTACTTAGCTAGTTTATCCACTTAGCTCCAAGAAGTAACGTACCATAATTCTTTGTTATGACTCCATGCCTTTACAAATGTTGGTTGGGCTCGGAACAGGGATAACTATATTTCTACCACTGGTTACTTTTAGTCTATGTTGGTCGCAATCTAATTTCATGGAGCTCCAAGAAGCAACGTGCACGTTCATCCACTGAGGTGGAAGTTGAGGCAATTACTAACACAACAGTTGAAGTACTTTGGCTATGTTCCTTGTTTACTGAGCACACCAACCTTCTATCTACTGTGACAATCTTGGTGCTACACACTACTCAGCCAATCCCATTTCTCACTCCCAAATAAAACACCTTGCTTTGGCCTTTCACTTTATTCATGAATAATTACAACTCGACACAATTTGAGTTCAACATATTCTCGACGATGATTAGTTAGCTGATGTACTCACCAAACCATTACCCATATCTCGCTTCTATACACTACTTGCCAAGACTGGACTTTCCCAAAGGAAGTCCATCTTGAGGGGCATGATATAAATCTCTATCCAGATTCATGCTTTAATCGAGGATAACGATATTTGGTTTTGATCGTTTATATTGTTGTTGTAATATCTCTTTTGTTTATAACTATTCTTGTCAATATTTTCTATTAAGTTGTCTTAATTAGGTTCATTTGTAGATCTGGCAAACGTGTAGTGTCGTTTCGGGTTCAAAGTTAAACGGGTTGAGAGTGCCTAACCCTAATCCGACCCGTTTAATAAACGGGTAAGAAAATCCCAACCCGAACACGGCCGTCTAACCTGTCTATCCTCTTAAATGTTAAACTTGCTAACCCGTTTGACCCGCTAACCCATTTAACCTGTTTAACATTTATAAAATTAAAAATTAAAAATCGAAAATCCACAAAAAATTACAAATTCAAAATTCAAATGAAAGCATTAGAAATCCAAATTTTATAATTTTAACTTATAAATTCTAACTAAATCCAAAGCATTAAAAATCTAAAGAATTAAAAGAAAAACTATTATACATACATATATATATATATATATGGACGGGTTCACGGAAAAACCTAAAAAAACGGAAAAACTGAAGAACACTCTGGTAGCCCTTCACCTGGACAGTATGCACTTGTGCATACAAGTAATTTGTAACATGCACGTATGCATAATGCACTTGTGCATAAAAACAAAAAAACAACAACATAATTTACTTGCATACACAAGTGTATACCGTCCGGATGAAGGGCCACCATCTTCAGTTTCCGTTTTTTGAGATTTTCTCCTGAACCTCTCTCTATGTATGTGTGTATATATATATATATATATATACATAAACAAGTTATTCGGGTCATTTTCGAGTTGAAATTTTTGACCCTGACCTTACCCGTTTAATTTCATGTCGTGTCGTGTCAATCCGTTTACTTAAACGTGTTAAAATGTATAATGCAACCGTTTATTTCGTGTCGGGTTAACGGGTCGTGTCAGTTTTTGTCAGGTTTGTAGATTTGTCTCCCTCTTAATATGTTGTAAATGTATGTATAAATAACCTCCTAGCTTGGTTGTTAATAAAACTTCAACAAACCTTTCATCCATTAAAACGGTTTCCACCACAACTATTAGACCATCAGCATCCATCCCTCACTAACCCACACTTTTTCACTGCCACATCAGTGTCACATCATTTTTCCCTTCCCACACATTCTAAACCACAAACCCCCACATCCATCCCACACCACCATCCCATCTTTTATTTATTTTTATTTTTATTTTTGTTACAAGTATATTAATTTAAATAATTTAAATTTTATAAACAATTTATAATTTAATATAAGATAAAACAATTAATAAAATATTTCATAAATTTAAACTACAATTTTAACCTTACATAACCAAATTAAAAACATAAAAAAATACATAATTTCAAATTAAAAAACTACAAATTTCACCAACCATATAGTTGTCGAAGCAACTCTTTGTGGGCTAAAACCGCATTTAACTCGCTACCCGTGAGATGATCATGTGGTCTCATGTAAAACTCGAGATCTTGTCGCTTGCTCTCCATCTTCTTCCGTTCTTCTCTTTGTTTCAAAGCTTCCGCTTTTGTCTTTGCCGCCTCAACTTTGTCCCTCGCGGTTTTCAACTTTTCCTCCTCCACGGTTAGTATTTTGTTATTTGCAACGTTGAACTTCTCGACATACTCCATAACACCCTTCAACACCTCGTCCTTCTCCGCCGTCTTTGTGGAGGTTGACGCGGCACGTTTACCTTTATCTCTTCCCGTCGGTCGTGTCGGTTCTTGTACGAGGACATCCTCCTCCTCATGGCTTTCTTCGTTAAGGTTGAACCGAACACGTGCGTCAGAAGACGTCGTGTTTGGGTTTGAATCCGACGTGGACTTGCTCCGTTTTGAGGGCCTCGGGTTATCGTCTATGAAAGGTACGATCTTCCATTTAGGGTGGTCTTTCACAATTCTCCAAGCCGCCTCGTGGGAGAAAGGCTTTTGTTTATTATCTGCCCGGTACATCGTGTGTGCCCTCTCCATGTACTCCGCGTCACCCCATCCGGATTTATTTTGGGCGCTTAGATTATTGTAGATCCCGTTAAACTTCATCATTTTTCTGTTCATGTCAAACCATTTGGAGTTTACTTGGTCTTTATTGCGATGATATTGGCGCCTTGAGTTGAAATAATCGAGTGCTTTTTCCCAAAAATGTCCTACAAAAATAAATATATGTTAATAAGTATATATAATAAAGATAAATACATTAATAAATATATATACCCGATTTTTGTGCGTTTCCAACGGTGCTATCTTCGGAGACGTAAAGCCATGCATTTGCCAACAAAACCTCTTCTTCGGAAGTCCACGAAACCGCTTTCGTTCTATTTTCAAATTTCTTTTTCCCTTGTGTCGTGGTTCCCGCATCGAGTTGTGTTTCGGGAACCAAATCGGGTGGGGTATCGGGAACCGTATCTTCGACCTCAACGTCCTCCGGATATGTTTCTTGTTGTAGTAGTTGTTGTAATTGCCCACCTTGATTATATTGTTGAAAGCCACCTTGAATAAATGGTTGGAATCCGCATTGATTAAATTGTTGGAATCCACCCGAATTAAATTGTTGGAACCCAGCCGGGATGGTGTTGGGTGAATACATAGGGTATTGTTGTATGCTTCCATGGTAGGTTGATGGTGGTGTTGAAAGATTGAAAATATTTTCCGTCGGGGACGGTTGCGAGCTCGTGCCTCGCGATTTGGAACCTCGTCGTGGTGTTGTGAAATCTTGTGTTTGTTTATCCATAATTTTTTTTTGAAGAAAGAAAGAATATTGAGAGAGTAGAATAAGAAAGTAGAAATTTTGTGTGTAAAAAATGGTAGAAGAAGTGAGTATATAGGAGAGGAAAAAAGAAAAAAAAAATAAAAAAACACAATTATTACCGTTTCACAACGTCTACTTTTTAAAAAAAAATAAAAAAAATAAAACAACAACCAGCACTGGCAAACCAGCGCTGGGGCGATGGTGTTCATCAACGGCCAGCTCCAACCAGCTTACTGATGCTGATGGTCTTAAGACGATCGGAAAAATCATATCACTTCCGCCTCAAAAGGAATTCGGTTTTACGATACCTCCACCTTGACAACCCCTCCTTGTATCGACGACTTCCACATGCAACTTTCCCAGTCACTTCGAAGTTCAATTACATTTCCTCGAGTATGTACCACATATTACATTAGGATATTGTATCAAGTCGAGATCGTTTGGTATCATTAGACCTTCTCAGGTCTCCAACCTCACGAAGTTCAATTTCATTTTCGCTCATTCATGTATTGTCATTATTAAATGTAGTATTGGAATCAACATGTTTTACATTTTACATTTTCAAAATGTATTATTAGTTTATCAGCCATAAGAATATGATCAAAAAAAGCATAGAACCTTAAGTGATTAAATATCAACAACATAATTCAATGCCATAAGAAAAAGAATAAAAGTTGCTATTATTTCCTAGTTATTTCCTCTGCTTACACTTTGAATACATTAATACACTATTAAGATGTGGCTCCTCATATTACATGGTAATGGACTGCTTCTGAGTTCCGATGGAAGAGTATTGAGTCATATGTCTGATGGAACATCATGCAATGGGTGGCCTTTTCGGTTTCTTTCGATAATTCTGCGTGCAAGAGAAACTTGCTTTCCAACCACAAATACGAACGCCTTCCCTTTCCCTCCCGCACCCCGAGCAGTTCTTCCAACACGCCGCACATATTCACTTGGGTCACGAGGGAAGTCAAACAGTACCACTTGGTCAACTCCTGGAATATCAATTCCTCGGGACGCTCTGCATAAGATAACATCAACTTCAAGCAATCTATAAATTTATATTCATTAAGGGCCTGTTTGTTAGCAGCTTAATGAGACTCATTGCTTATTCGATCAGCTATATATGACTATTTGGTAGTGGCTTTATGATATAGAAAGTGGCATATTAAGTAAGATTCTAGGGGAGCTTTATGCATAAAGCCATGTTTTTTTTTCCAAACCTATCCCTCCCAATTAAAAAACACACTCCTTCCATCTATCAAAAAACCCTCTCAAACAAAAGCCTTCCAAATCTATACAGACAAATTAATCCAGACAACTTTATCCATAAAGGACATAATGGAAAACCAACCAAACAGTCCCTTAATGGAAAACCAACCAATCGGCCCCTAAGTCCTGTATGGATTAAGCTAATTGTTGTTCGGCTGTTGTGTTGAATAGAAAAGTCTGAATGACATAATTGACTATTTAACCCCTCAATCTATATTAAAATGATTGTTTGAATAAATATGTTTAGGTTGGCACACCAGACAGACAACTAGTCCAGTCTGGTCCAATCCCATTCACGCGCAGGAGAAAAGAGAGCATTACCTGTCGGTGCAAACTAAAAATAAGGAAGTATTTTTCAAGCGAGACTGGCAGAACTCCTCCATATTTGCGACTCGCAAATCTTGTGCCAAAGCAGCATGGAATGGCAACACTTTTTTATTGATCCTACTTAATGCATTTTCAACCTTTCTGCACGTCTCGATCTGCAATTTAACACACAAAATGAATGAGCGTATAAAATAAAAAACAAATGATCATCATGTTTTAGCTTACTTTGTTGCAGAAGATGATCATTTTGGTAACGGGACTTTCATCCACCAGTCTCAGAAGAGCCGATTTCTTGTTGTTAAATGCTGTTTCCAGAGTTTTTTCTATTCCCTCCTCTCCACTGCAATCAACAAGTACCTAATTGCACGAATTTAATAAGAAAAGTTAATAAGATATTTGAGTAGAATGTAAAAGGTGATGATGTACCTCCTCAAGACCAGAGCTTGTACGGTGTACGCCAGGTCCCATGATAACTTGAGAATCAGGAAAATTTTCCACAAGTTTATTGTATACAATGACTGGTAGAGTTGCAGTGACAAACAGATATTGGGTGGTAACAGGTGACAAATTCATCAAACTCTGCAATGCCCGCTGAAAATCCTCATCCTTAAACAGTATATCCACCTCATCCAACACCGCACTGAACACAATGTATTACAAGTTCAAACGATTAATCAATAACATGATTAATCCCAATTATGGTGCTTCAAAAGAGAACTAATTTAACTTAAAAACGCTTAGGTGGCGTTGGTTTTTTCAAGATGTGCTGAAGTCTGAAGTCTTATTTCACTTATGATTGATAAGAGGCGGTGCTAAAGTCTGAAATCTGAATCAATAAGACTGTTTGTTTTGAATCAATAAGACTGTTTGTTTTTGTAAACTAATAAATATCTGAATTTGTTTAAATTATGTATTTGACCCGTTAGACTATTATAGTGTTGAATTTATATATATAAATTTATACAGTTTCACATATTTATGCATCAACATTATGAAATTTACAACTAAGTTATAAAATTAGCATTCATTCAAACGAATATGTTTAATCGATAATAATATATTGAAATTATATAAATTTAAATTTGAAAGTCACCTAATTATAGTAAATTGAGTTTTGTTATATCCAAGTGAATCGATTGAGAGAAATAATCTATTAAGGTCCATTCATTGAGAATAATAAGAGGCAAATAAGAGGTTGGTTTACCTCTTACCAGATAAGAGGACGATAAGACATAAGTGGCTCTGAAAATTTGGAAAAAACAAACAGTCTGAATGGCCCTACCTCTTAACGAATCAGACATAAGAGGCTAATAAGAGCTTTTTTCTATAAAAAAAAACAAGGACTTAATGATGGTACAATAGAACAGTATTTCAGATAATTATTCAAATATTTAAGCAATAATATTACAAGTCTAAAGTCAATTGATGCAATTATTAAGGGAATGGGAGCATGCATTTTTTGCCACAGAGTGAGCCAGTTATTGTGATTACCGTTTTCTGTTCTTCTCTTTAGACACATCATAATCAATTTGAAGTTCTAAATCAAGAAGAAAAAATATGATTCTTACCATTTAAGACTCGTTAACTGTAAGAACCCTTCTTCAACCAAGTATAAGAAGCGACCAGGTGTAGCAATCAAAACATCTAACTCATTCCGAAGACTTTCCAGTTGAGTTTTCTGTCGAAAACCGCCTGTTGCAACCATAGACCGAAATGGCACACCAGACTTTGACATCAGTCTGCAATTACGTAATACCTGCAAAAATAGGTTAGGGGTATACAAGATCATATCGAGAACTTTTATAAAATATATCTTTCTGGTCTCCAAATATATAGAAATTTAAAATAAGTGTTGGGTGTTGATAACTGATAGTTCTATAAAACAAATAACTAATAGCAATATATGATTGAACCTGAGAAGCCAACTCAGCAGTTGGTACCAATATAACAACTCGAGGACTTTGAGGCAAAGATTTGGCATTTCCTTCGAGCTCATCTTGCCTAATACTCTGCACCACTGGTAAAAGATAAGCCAAAGTTTTCCCAGAGCCACTTTGATCAGCTATGATGCAGCTTTGTCCTCTAATAACATGCGGGAATGACATAGCCTGCATTCAATTGTTATATTTAATTCAATTTAAGCTTGTTTCCATAACTTAGCCACCAATGGGCGTAAAACCAGATATAATGTCATACCTGAATATGTGAAGGGTATGCAAGAAGCTGACTGCTTAAAAACTGAAGCATGTAATCAGTGCATCCCAGATCCTTAAAGGATTTTCTGCTAAAAAAGTCACCAGCAGTGTTTGATTTCCGTAGTTTACTTGAAACATTCATTGATATGCGTCCAAGTTCCTCGGCCCTATCTCCTCTTTGGGAAGAGCTGAAGTCCCTACTTGTTGAGATGCTACTATCAACATTAGGCACATCTTTTGTAACATTTAATGTATTTTGTTTAGCCAAAATTGTTTCCTCTTCTGAAGCAGTAGGTTCACTACTTGTGTTGCCATCTTTTTGGTCCTTTTCTGAAGAGGATACCCTGCCAAGATCTCTTACCTTATGGGCTCTCAATCTTTCAAAACTTCGAGATACCCCTTTGCTAGTTGCTGCAAATATATATAACTTTTTGTAAGGAGAAAAAAGAGAAATATTAATATTATATTAGAGAATATTTAAATTAACTTTTTATCATACACAAAGCTGCATTGGTCCATTTTCTGCATGATAGAAATGTGCTCTAAGTATACAATTATGTTGGCACTCTGTAATCAAGTTATGTACTTGAGATTAGCATTTTTGTAACTCTTTGTAGATGACTACAAGATATGGCCTCATATTCGCTACATCTCTTGTAACATAGATCATATACAAAACGAATATTAGGAACTTTTTGCATAGAAAAAGCCCAAGGGGATAGGGGTGCACAAAAAACAACTAACCCGGCCAACCCAACCCAAGCGGCTCGATACTTAAACTAGTTGTAAAATCATCAAACTGTAGGTACTGGGTTGGAATTGGGTTAGGACCATTTGAACCTAACAAAACCTGATGAACCGGATGCCTTTCTAACAATGGATTTAATATGATTGTTAAGTCCTTAACGAACATATCTATATTAGATATTAGGCCAACCCGTAATTAGCTCTATTCAAATTTCTTCTTTGAGTTTGTTAGTCTTCCTTGTATGTTCTCATTTTGATTTCTCTTGGTTTAAAGTTTAAACGAAATCGCTCGGCTAGATTGTAAAATGATGTACCCAAGTTTCAACCCAACCCAACCCATTTTGGGTTGGGTTGGGTTGTAATTTTTGTTTGGATTAGGCTGTGATAGAATAGAAAATTATTAACTAAAAACGCCACCTAAATATGTTGTGAATATTTTGTACTAATAGAGAGCTCCAAAGGGCAAGGGAGATTTATATGGTATGTTCAAATGTCTTCAAACTCAACGTCTAACAGGGGATACCATAATAGCAATAACATATTAAGAGAACAATAACCAATTTTTCAACAATTGTCGAAACTTAGAGAAAAAATAAACATTAAAAAGCAATAACGGCACCTCTAGGTCTGGTAATAGCAGCGGAATCGTTCATTTGGGTAGCGTCTTCACTAAGATTTTTTTCCAAACTATTGCTTCTGCCTTTCTTGTTATTATTGGAGGGTTCCCAATGGAGAACTTCTTTGGAAGGGATAGGAGCTTCATAGTCATTATCATCACTTCCTCCCCAAACGATGAACTTATCCCCAGTGTCCTCATCTATAAGCTCATAAGCTCCTGGGGTTTCCATTGGCTTCTTGGTGTAGCCAGCTCTAACCATTACAACCCCCCTTCTTGCAGATTTCGTGCCTCCAACCCCAATTTCACCGCCAACACTGCAACTACTGTAAGAACAAAACGTTGAGTTTGAGACGGCAGTGAAACTACATTTGAAATTTATGGGTATTGCCGGCGGTGAAGCTTTGAGAAGCATTGCAAATTACAGGTATGCTTTGACGCCAAGATCGCCTAAAAAATTTCGACTGCTGTTCTTTGAAACCAAAGGTTAAGGAGAGAACGCCCAATTCAAATAAACGTTGGACGTTCAATAGGATAACGTTTTGGGTGTCCCGTCAACCCAACGTACAACATTTCCGTTTCATTGGTTAAATGTAAGACTAAAAGCATCTCCAACAGCCAAAACCATCTCCATCTCGGAGAAAGTCACGGAGAGAATGTCATTTTCTCCAAATATGGAGATTACCCCAAAAATCATTATCAAGAGAGACAAATAATATTTTATTATTTTTCTTTTAAAAATTTGTTGGAAGTAATAATGTTTTGAATATTTTAATAATATATTTAATGTTGAATTTTCTAAAATGGGAATCTGTTGGAGATGAATGTAAATTTTTTTGGGGATTTTGACTTTTGCTTTCCCATTTTGGAAATTTTTTGGGGAAGCTGTTGGATATGCTCAAGAGGCCAAATTTAACGTTAGTTGTCTACCTCTACCGCCCAACATTGATAATTAAGAGTGTTGGTTTAAATCGGATCGTTTTTGGCGATTTAAGCGGTATTGGAAAATAGTCACGCTGCCATGACTGGCGATTTAAGCGGTATACGAATTCTCCAAACCCTATCACCATCCAACTTCTTCCTAATCACGCTGCCATTACTGGTTCCACACCATCTTCTTCCTCATCTAATTCTCCGACGTTCATCCGGCACTTGTAGTGTCAAATATTAAATCCTTCATTCCTATCACTTTATAAATTGAAAACGTCAGTATCTTTCACCAGCGGAGCTTTTTAAGATTCATGCCACCGCTTACCAAGTTCTCGACCATATTGTCCCTCCCAAAGATACCTCGGTCGATCCCACCCCGTGGACGTGTTTAGATGCTATTGTACAATAGTGGATTTATGGTACGATATCATCGGATCTGCTACAAACCATACTTGAGCCGAACTCTACGGCACAAAAAGCGTGGAATCACTTAAAGGAAAATTTTCAAGATAATAAGCATTCCTGGGTGGTATTGCTTGATAATCAGTTCACGCGTCTCCAACAGTCCGACTTGCCCTCTGTTTCAGCATATTGTCAACAATTAAAGGTTCTCGCCGATCAGTTGGCAAACGTAGGTGCACTGGTCTCCGATCAACGATTGGTTTTGCAATTAGTAACCGGTCTTTCTGAGGCATTTGATGTTGTCGCAACTCTCATTCAACAATCTGATCCACTCCCTTCGTTTTATCGTGCTAGAAGCATGCTCACGTTAGAGGAATCTCCTCCTATGGCCCTAGTTACTGCTAACACAGTTCCGACCGAACTTAACCCACCACCACCATACCCCGCAGTGGAGCAACATGGATATCGACCGTATCGTGGTCGGGGGAGAAGTCGTAACACTCGTGGACGTAGCTATCGTGGACAATCTTTTGACTGCAATTTCCAACCTCGACAACCATGGTCTTTCTCGCCGCAACAACCGTCCTGGAAGCAAGGTCACTGGCCCGCGCCACCAGGTCCGTATCCGACGACCCCTGCACCCATTTGGACCTCTCGACCACAATCCCTTCGGATCACGGTTTTTTAGGTCCATGACCACAACAAGCGTATTACTCCGACACTCAGTCCCAATATGCTCATACCGATATTGAATCTGCGTTACACACGATGTCGCTTAATCCACCGGGAGACGAATGGTACATGGACACGGGAGCCACGTCTCACATGACCTCGGACCCAGGTACGATGACTCACTTTTTTAGTAAGCCTTTACCTGATCGCATTATTGTTGGTAATGGCAATTCGCTTCCAATTACGGATATGGGTAAGACATCTTTTCCAGCCCCTTATCCTCCGTTTCAACTTAATAATGTTTTGGTTGTCCCAAACTTGATCAAAAATCTTGTGTCGGTAAGACAGTTTACCAAAGATAATTCCGTTTCTATCGATTTTGACCCGTATGGTTTTTCTATGAAGGATCTCATGCAAGAAACCACACTCCTACGCAGTAATAGTCAAGGCACTCTTTACCCACTCAAGTCCTGTTCATATCCACCACCTTCCACATTTGCATCTGTCTCGTCTTCCTTTTGGCACGGCCGCTTAGGACATCCGGGTGATCAAATTTTGCGCAATCTTATTTCTAGTCGTGCAATTTCTAGTCTAAAGCATTCTGTTTCTTGTACTTTTTATTCCTATCAATTGGGAAAACATAATCAATTGTCTTTTCCCCTTCTACCACTTTATCTAATGCACCTTTTGAGATACTTCACAGTGATATTTGGTCATCACCTGTGTAACACCCCAAAAATTAGGGGCAAACAAAAACTTCCATAAAAGGAAGAGTGGTATAAATGCCATAGCATGAGCTTCCCAAAAATGGGGGAATACAAAACCTTTAAATGACAGCCGACTAATCTAGATTCCAAAGCTAGAATTAAGATTACAAGAGTTGTCATTTCTATTCCATGAATAAATCCTTCAAAATGTGTCCCAAAAGAAATCCCCAAAGCTCACACTAAGCCGTCTACACCTTCTTGGTAACGGCACCGCTAGAACCTGAGATACACATCGACACCACACAAGTGTTTGGCCAAAAAGCCTAGTAAGTTGAACAACACATAATAAAGCATGTAGAGGTGGCATTTTATAAATGTCATTTAGGGAAAAATCATTTCAACAAGGAATCAATGGGGGAGACCCTGCCTTTAAAATAAAAAAAAATGGGGGAGACCCAAAACACCAAACAAGCAGCACCCAAAGGATCAATACACCTTAGTATCTATCCCCACGGATAATACTACAAGGCCCGACATCACATCAAGGATTACCCCCAGGGCATTGTCCTGGACGGCAAGGGGTTTAGGCACATACCTCCAAGGTGGCGCCCCCAAAGACTGTAATCACCGAGTACATACTTGATGGTTCATCCCAATTATAATAAAGCATGTAGAGGTGGCATTTTATAAATGTCATTGAGGGAAAAATCATTTCAACAAGGAATCAATGGGGGAGACCCAAAACACCAAACAAGCAGCATCCAAATGATCAATATACCTTAGTATCTATCCCCACGGATAATACCACAAGGCCCGGCATCACATCAAGGATTACCCCCCGGGCATTGTCCCGGACGGCAAGGGGTCTAGGCACATACCTCCAAGGTGGCGCCCCCAAAGACTGTAATCACCGAGTACATACTTGATGGTTCCTCCCAATTATAATAAAACATCATTATACCCAAATTACTCCAAGTAATGTATAAGATGTACACAATAAGCAATATGGTCCAACCATAATATGTAGACATGTAAAACCAAGCATATAAGATTTTAAATCCAAATACAAGTCTACAATTCCCATGATTCCTAAATAAACATGAAATGAACAATTAAGCTTGCACATATATAACATGAACAATCCCAATAAGCCAAGTGCCACTTTATTAAGTCCAATGCCAATTCATTAAGCCATATGCCCAAGACATTAAGTCAAAGCTAATTCTTTGAGTCAAGACCATCTCATTAAGCCATATACCATTCTAATAAGCCAAATACCAATCCATTAAGCTAAATGTTGAACCATTAAGCTAAAACTACTTTCTTAAGTCATAATCATTTCCTTTAGGTCAAACCCACAATATTAAATCAAGAATACTTCAATAAGCCATATACCAATCTAATAAGCCAAATATCAATCCATTAAGCTAATTACCAAACCATTAAGCCAAACTACTCTCTTAAGTCAAAATCATTTCCCTTAGGTCAAACCCACAATATTAAGTCAAGTATACCCCAATAAGCCACATACCATCTCATTAAGCCCAAAACCCTAAAATGTGGCTTAATGTTCCCAAGTAAGTAGATAACGAAAGATCATGATAAATATTGTATCTTAAACCTCAAATGATACATATTATCCCCAAATCCACCAAGAATCCTCAAATATATGTAAACAAAGTAAAATATGGAGATAAGGAGATTTTATAAATGAGTACAAGAAAAACAACAAATCAAGCAAAGATGTGTATCTAGTTTTAACAAAAGGTTTAGAAAACTCACAAACTAGGTTTTTGGAGAAAACCTAGAAAAATAGTGAAACCCTAGAAATTAGTTGGTGAAGATGAGAAGGAGACTTGGTAGCTTGAAATCCAACACTAAAAGCTCCAAATCTTGAAGGAGTAGCCTTAACTGTTCTTCAAAATGATTTAGGAGAGATCCACCATTGATGTTTGAAGAAAAGAAAGAAAAGATGGAGAAGTTTATGGTGGGTGGAGACATATCGTGAGAGAGAGAAAGGAAAGAAGAAAGATAGAAAAGTAAAGTGAAGAGAAATCAGGGAGAGGAAGAAAAGAGTGGATGAGAGGGTTGGTGAGAGGGTTGGTGAGCGTATTAAAGGTGTATTTATGTGTATATATATATATATATATAATTATAGGGAGAGGTTCAAAAGAGAAGTGCAAATATTTTGAGAAATAGAGTAGTGATCTTGGCCATTTATTCGGTCAAGATCGGCGGCTTTGACCGAGAAGCAGCGGGTAATTTCTCGCATGGGTCTGCACAAGATAGAGGGGTAGTTTCGTAAAAAATACACGGGACGAGTTCATATATGAATCTGTGTGATTCATATATGAACCTTTGTGTTCATATATGAACCTTTGTAATTCACATATAAACTATTTTTAACTAATTCATATATGAACCTTTGTGATTCATATATGAACCTTTGTGATTCATATATGAATCAGTTAATTTGTTCATATGAGAAGTAGTTAAAAAAATTTCATATATGAATCACAAAGATTCATATATGAACACAAAGGTTCATATATGAATTAGTTAAAAAAATTCATATATGAATTACAAAGGTTCATATATGAACACAAAGATTCATATATGAATCAATTAATTGGTTCAACTGATTCATATATGAACCTACGGTTAATTAGTTTCATATATGAAATACAAAGGTTCATATATGAATCACAAGATTCATATATGAATTCGTTATAAAGAGTTCATATGTGAATTACAAAGGTTCATATATGAACGTATAGTTCATATGTGAATCACACAGATTCATATATGAACCCAGCCCGTGTTATTTGTAAAAGTTATGAAATTGCCTTTCTATTTTTGGAACAGCCGCAACTTTTGACCGGTCAAAGCCGCAACTTTTGACCAGTCAAAGCAGCAACTTTTGACCAATTATAACCGATCTTGACCGAATAAATGGCCAAGATCACTTCTCTATTTCTCAAAATATTTGCACTTCTCTTTTGAACCTATGGCTATAATTATAAACCTATATACATATATATTTTCATATACATAAATATATCTTCATATATATATATGTATATACAAATATACATTTACACATATTTATAGGTTTTTAAGAAATTTACCTTAAGACCTATAAAAATCAAGGTAAGTTATAACCGTGATAAAACACTTATATAACTTACAATCTTATTTATTTAGAATTGTTCGGGTGTTACAATCCTCCCCAACTTGAAAAAGATTCGTCCTCGAAATCATAGCTATAGCTTCTTTACAAGATGGTTAATATTCTTTACAAAAAGTTAATATTCTTTAGATGTTGTTAATATTCTTTACAAAAAGTTAATATTATTTAGATGTTGTTAATATTCTTTACAAGAAGTTAATATTCGTTACAAGTCAACTGGACCAAACCGAGGGATGACTCAAGACTTGACCAAGGGTCATAAACACATTTAAAACTCGAGAATTCATACATTATCATCAATATATACCTATATTTATAAATTTACGGGTGTTATAATTCTCCCTGCCTAAAAGGATTTCGTTCACGAACTTTTATCCTAAACAAACAGATGAGGGTATCATTTCTTCATGTCTTCCTCGGCTTCACACGTAACATTTTCACCACAGTGGTGTTTCCATTGGACTTTTATCATGGTTATCTCTTTATGGCGAAACTTCTTCTTTTCTAACTTCGCATCTACTATATACGCCGAATACGAAGAACAACCCTTCGCTGGGGACTTACGAGATTTTAACAAAGAGATGATTGAAGTACTTCCTTTCCCTTTCTTTCCATGAATAGTAACTACACCACCACTCGACAAAGGCACTTGGATCGTTTTCTTAGAGCAAAAGATGTCGGCTTGTTCTTACCCAACCAATCCATGCCTACTACTACTACGTCAAAACCGCCTATCATCATAAATAACAAATCCACCTTAAAGGGACTTCCGTCTATCTCCAAAGTACAATTATTAAAACTCTACCGAATCAACACTTGTTCCTTATTAGTCACTATTACTATCATTTCCTCGGAAAGGTTACTAATCGGAGTAACGAATCGCTTACAAAAAGAACGATTTGCACCCGGATCAAATAAACATGCTCAATTAATCCGCCTACAATAGGAGGTCTTAGAGGTTCTTCAGTGACCCCAACCACGCTGCGTTGATCGGCTGTTGACTCATTCTCCACATTTCCATCTCGTGGAGTCAGCCCTATGCTACGGGTATTTACCATTTCTAATCTGCCATACTCACGAGAAAGAGATAAGAATAGTCTACAAGTACGTACTATAACGTTTATCAATCATCACAACAACAGTCATGCAAGCACGCTTATGTATCCACATATTCATAATAACAGTAGCTAATTGAAATTGTGAACATGTTATACACAAGAATCCTCGTTTCCCATCGTCACACTTTTCGACCAACGTAATTTCTGTAATCCTAACACTCTCTCCCCACCTATGACTTTTACCCATGATCAATAACTTAACCGCTAATACTATACATCTTAAGTCTAGGTTCACTAGAGTCGACACCTAGTTCACTTAAACTAAAGCAATGATACCAACTTGTAACACCCCAAAAATTAGGGGCAAACAAAAACTTCCATAAAAGGAAGAGTGGTATAAATGCCATAGCATGAGCTTCCCAAAAATGGGGGAATACAAAACCCGTACAATCACAATTTGTAATTTAACGGACAATTAAATGATAGCCGACTAATCTAGATTCCAAAGCTAGAATTAAGATTACAAGAGGTGTCATTTATATTCCATGAATAAATCCTTCAAAATGTGTCCTAAAAGAAATCCCCAAAGCTCACACTAAGTGTTAGATCTGAGGGTTTGTCAATAAACCAAGTGCTGAAGATCTGATAAGAAGACTCAGATAGTCTGAGTAGAGGAGTCAGAGATCTGAGAAGAGAAGTCAGAGTTCTGAGAGAAAGAGTCAGAAGCTCTGAGAAGCGTTATCAGAAGAATGTTCAAAAGTTCTGAACAACCTTTTCAGAACTTATGACTACATACTTTACTTAGTATTTAGTAAACTAATTAGGACACGTGTTATGTTCTTATTAGTCTTTCTTATTTGTATTGTAGCTTTAACATGTCCGTTGCAGTATAAATATAGTGGTTAGCACTACGTTGCTAACTGATTGATTTTCCCGTATATCTTTGTATTCATTCTTTGTAATCTTTGAGATTCTCTCTCTCTCTTAGATCTGTAATCCTGTTCATCATTGAATACAATTGGGCTTGATCATACAACTTCTCAATTACTGCTTTCTATATTGATTGTAAGATTAGATCCTGTACTTTCAATTGGTATCAGAGCCAATCAACAAACAAATTCATTCAAGATTGTGATAGCGAAGATCGATTGATCAATTTCTTGAAGATTTCTTGATTCATTCAAAAATCGATTCCGCTGCTAGGGCTAGTTCTTGAATTCTTGACAATTCTTGAATTACCTGTTACATTTCGATCAAAAAACTTGAATTTGTCTTTCTGTTGAATTTTCTTACAATCATGTCTTCTAAAGAATATCTAGCCATGGGATCTGAAACCAAACCGCCTGTTCTTATACCAGAAGAGTATCAGCAATGGAAAATTCGTATGATCCAATTCCTAGACAACATTGATGAAAATCTTATGGTTTCTATTCGAGAAGGTCCAATTGAAGTGTATATCGATGTTGCCGCAACCCCTGCTACAGAGACAACTCCAGAAATTCCAGCGACCAGAGTGAAGAAGAATTATTCCCAATACACAGCTGAACAGAAGAATAGGCATGCTATTGACAAAAGAGCAATTACTTTGATGACTTTGGCTGTCCCAAATGAGGTTCTTAACAGGATTGACAGTGGATCATCAGCTAAAGAAATGTGGGACGAATTGGAAAGGCAGATGTTAGGAACTGTGAGATCGATTCAGGCAAAGTTAAATCAAAGCATAAATGCTTATGAAAGGTTCAAAGCAAAAGAGTCAGAAAGTTTGACACAGACATACAGTAAATTTTGCACTATTCTAAATGACTTGAGAAGAAATGGACTGAAGAAAACGAAGTCAGAAATAAATTACAAATTTCTGAACAGTCTAAATTCAGAATGGTCATCATTTGCCATAAGTCTGCAAATGAACAAGGATATGTGTGAAGAAGACTTAAATGATCTGTTCTGTGTTCTTAATCAACATGAAGACTCTGTCAAGTTAGTTGTGGAAGAGAAGAAAAATGTTGCTGATCAATTAGCGTTCTTATCAAAGTCCAAAGCAATCAAAGCACCCAAAAAGACTGCATATCTATCAGAGATACCTAATCTGGAAGAATCTGATAAGGAAGAAGGATCAGAAGATGATGAAGATATCAAGATAATGGCTGAGAAACTGGCTTTGTTGACAAATACTTTCAACAAAAGGTATGGTAAGGGTAGATTTCAAGGAAATTATAAGAGAGTTGGGAGTTCAGATTATAAGAAGAAAGAAGACAGAGAAGAAAATAAGTTTGAAAAGAGAGTAGAGAGAAGTGAAGAAAACAAAGAAGAGAAGGATGAGAGAAAAGAAAAGAATCTGTGTTTCAAGTGTGGAAAATCTGGCCACTATGCTAAGGATTGCAGAGTTAAAATTGTGAAAGACTATGAGTACTACACCAAGAAGGCTCAGCTTGCAAAGAAGAGAGATGATAAAATTGCTTTATTGGCTGAACAGGAGAATTGGTTGTACTACACTTCTGATGAAGATGATCATATCAACTTTCCACAGATGCAAAGCTATATGGCAAAAATGAGGAATGAGGATGATTCTGATTTTGAAGATGCTGATTCTGAGTCATCTGCTGAGGTACATTCTTCACTTGAAATAGAGTTAATGACACAGATTGGTGAAATGAAAACTGAATTTGCTAATCTAAGAAAACAGATAAAAGGAGAAAGAAATTTGGTTAACAAATTCAGAATTGAAAAAGAAGTAATAAAAGAACAATATGAAGAATCTGAGGCTGAGAAACAGAAAGTTAAAGATGAAAATTCTGAATTATTGAAAAAGATCTCTGAACTAAAAGTTGAGTTTTCAAAAATAAAGGATGAAAAAGGTGATTTACAAATAAAATTTGATATGTTATTTGAGGAAAGAAAGAATTTATACACCAAAATCAAAGAATTGGAAGATCTGAATTTGAAAAGGGGTCAGACTTAGCAAACATTAAATCTATTATTAAGCAATGTTAAAGATACAAGATTTTACAACCCAAAGAAGGGATTGGGATTGGAAGAAAATGTCACTTTAAAAAGAGCTCCAATCAACTTGTATGAAAAACTTCAAGTTTCTAAGCCAAAAATCCCAGAAATTGTTGAAGTTTTCATAAGACCTGCTAGTTCTATAACAAGTTCTGACAATTTGCAAAGACCAAACTCTAAAAAGTCAGATGAGAAAATTTCTGAGTCTAAAACAGAAAAGTCAGTTGTTTCAGAAGAGAAGGTTAAGAAAGAAGTTTCTAAACCAAGAGATGAGAAGCCAAAATACAATGATACTAAATTCAAGTATGATTCTTTAAATGTCAGCTACAAAAATAAACAACCAAGTTTTTCATATCATGACATTGAGAGCATATTTGACACAAGTAAAAATTCTGAAACAGTCAATCAGAAGTCTGAAACTTCTAGTCAAGATTCTGAACTTTGTAGTCAGAACTCTGAGTCTAAAGATCAGACATCTGAGTCTGTAAATCAGAACTCTGACTCAGGTAGTCAGAAGTCTGATTCAACTGGATTTTCTGAAACAAAGTCAGATGAATTTTTACAACTTGAAAAGAGATTTAATCTTGTGAGTCAAGAACTTGAGGACTCAAGGAAAGCTTATGATGAACTTGAAAATGATTTCTGCGAGGTGGATATCAAACTTGAAGAAGCTTTGAAAGAAAAGAATATTTTTATTCAGAAAATAACAGAGCTTGAAAAACTGAAGTCTGAGTATGATCTTTTTAAAATTAATGCTCTAAAAGAAAATGATAAATTCTTTAATGAATCAAGTACATATGAAAAAGGTGAATCATCTAATTCTTCTAACAAAAAGGAGTTGAATTTTTCAGAAAAAGAAGAAAGCAAAAGGAAAGATGGTGTTCCTGCAACTGTACCAAAAGCACATAGTTATTGTGATAAATGTACTTGTACTTTGAAAAACAGCAATAAAAATGAAAAAGCTTATGGTACAGATCTGTTGTTACTTGCAAAGAAAAATCTTAGTTGTGTTCGTTGTAAAAGTAACTCTTTTCAATATTCTCAGAAATGTCCAATCACAATAACATCTGTTTCTTTTATAAGAAAAGATATTCAGAAAACAGAAAAGAAGAATGTTTCTGTTCCTCAGAATACAGAAAAGAAGAAAGTTTCTGTTCCTCAGACTCAGAAGAAAGAAAAGATAAAAGAAAAGAAAGTTGAAAATATTGCAAAACCAAAAGTTACAACTTTCAAAAAGAATTTAAACAAGTTTGTAAGCAGAAAATGTTCTGACTTCATAAAAGTTCAAGGAAAGTGGTGTTTGAAGAAAGATTTTGAGTGGAGAGTAAAAGGTACTAATGTTATATCCAATGACAAAGCTAACAAAGATGGACCCATTCCAAAATGGGTACCTAAAACTAACTGATCCTTTTGCAGGGCTGTCATGTGTGGTTTTTAGATTCAGGAGCTTCAAGACACATGACATGTCAGAAGTCTTTTCTATCAAACTTCACAGAAAAGGCTGGAGGAGCAGTAAACTTTGGAAATAACAGCAAAGGACAAGTCAAAGGTTATGGGGATTTAACTAAAGGGGATCTGACTATCCAAAAGGTTTTCTATGTTGAAGGATTACAGCATAATCTTTTCAGCATAAGTCAGTTTTTAGACAGTCTTTGTCAAATCAAGTTTCAAATAACAGGTTGCATGATTTTAACTGAAAATGATGTTAAAGTCTTCTGGGCCAAAAGACATATGGACTTATTTGTAGTTAATTTTTCAAAATTGAAAACATTAAATATAGTTTGTCTTTTATCAAAGTCAACTGCAAATGAATGCTGGCTTTGGCACAGAAGATGTTCTCATCTAAATTTCAAAGATCTTAATAATCTTGTTGAAAAACATCTGGTTAAAGGCTTACCAAAGCTTAAATTTGAAAAAGAATCATTATGCTCAGCTTGTGAAATGGGCAAGATGAAAAAGAGTTCTCACAAATTAAAAATGGACTCATCTTGCAAAGCACCATTAGAAATGATTCATACTGATCTTTGTGGTCCAATTTCAGTTCAATCTATGGGAGGAAAGAAATATATGCTTGTGATTGTTGATGAATTCTCCAGATACACATGGGTTGAGTTCCTAAGAGCTAAGTCAGAAGCTGCTACTACATTGATAAATTTTATCAAAAGGATTCAAGTTCTCTTACAACTTCCAGTTCAGAAAATCAGAAGTGATAATGGAACAGAGTTCAGAAATGAGACTCTTCAGAATTTTTTAGAAAGTTCTGGGATTTCTCACAATTTTTCTGCTGTCAGAACTCCTCAACAAAATGGTGTTGTTGAAAGGAAAAATAGAACTCTAGTTGAAGCTGCGAGAACAATGCTGGCTTATGCAAATCTTCCTACCTTCCTATGGGCTGAAGCAATTGCAACTGCTTGTTTTACACAGAATAGAACTTTAATCAATAAGAGATTAAATAAGACTGCTTATGAACTGATAAATAAAAGAAAACCATTAATCAAATTCTTTCATGTTTTTGGTTGCAGGTGCTATGTTCTTAGTGACAGAGAAAATCTTGCCAAATTCGATAAAAAGGCAGATGAAGGATACTTTGTGGGTTATTCTTTAACTTCCAAAGCATTCAGAATCTACAATAGAAGAACCAAGAGGATGATGGAGATCATAAATGTAACTTTTGATGAAGCTAGAATGAGGACTTCTGAACAAGACAGTTCAGAACTCATGCTGAACAAGACAAAAATGACTTCTGATACAAATTCTAATCCTATCTGTTCAGAACTCAATTTACTGTTTAAGGATGCTTTTATTGAACTAATTTCTGATTCTTATGCAGAATATGAAAACCCAAAGATGGTCAAAGAGATGATAAATAAGACTCCAGAAATAGTTCAATCAACAATAATTTCTGATAAAGGTCCATCTGAGGAATGTCCAAATCTGATAAATACAAGTAGTGAGAATTCTGAACCATGTAGGCAGAATTCTGAACCTTATAATCAGAATTCTGAATCTTGTAGTCAGAACTCTGTTCAAGTTATTCAGAAGTCTGACTTCATTACTCAGAATACAAACACACATGGAACTCCTACACATATATCAGAACAAGGGGACAGTTCAGAATTACAAGCAATCATTGATGAGAATGATGCAAACAACAATTATTCAGAGATTGATGTACTCCCTAGTGCAAATAAATGGACTAAAAATCATCCTATTCATCAAGTAATAGGTGATCCATCAGCAGGAGTAAAGACCAGATCAGCTACAGCAAATGAAGCAATGTTTGCTGGTTTCTTAAGTGTGATTGAACCAAAGAAAGCTAATGAAGCCCTAGAGGATCCAGACTGGATTTCAGCAATGCAAGAGGAATTGCTTCAATTTGAAAGAAATAAAGTTTGGAGACTCATTCCAAAGCCTGAAGGTAAATCTATTATTGGAACTAAATGGGTGTTCAGAAACAAAAAGGATGAGTCAGGTGTTGTCATCAGAAACAAGGCAAGATTGGTTGCTAATGGATATTGTCAACACGAGGGAATTGATTAAGATGAGACATTTGCACCAGTGGCAAGAATAGAGGCAATCAGAATATTTTTGGCCTATGCTGCACACAAAAACTTCAAGGTGTATCAGATGGATGTCAAATCAGCCTTTCTAAATGGCAAACTTAATGAAGAGGTGTATGTTCATCAACCTGAAGGTTTTGTTGATCCAGATTTCCCTGATCATGTTTATATTTTAGACAAAGCTTTATATGGTCTAAAACAAGCACCACGAGCCTGGTATGATACTCTTACTAAACACTTGTTAGGTTCAGGGTTCAAGAAAGGTAAGATTGACACAACTTTGTTTTTAAAGAAACAGGGTGATGATTTAATTCTGATTCAGATTTATGTTGATGACATAATATTTGGTTCTACCAGTCCAGAATTATGTGATAATTTTTCAAAAATCATGTCATCTGAATTTGAAATGAGCATGATGGGTGAGCTGAATTTTTTCCTTGGTCTTCAAGTCAAACAATTACCAAAAGGTATTTTTATAAATCAAGGAAAATATGTCAGAGACATTCTGAAAAAGTTCAAAATGTCTGATTGTGCTTCTATGAGAACACCTATGGCAACTAACATAAAGTTAGATGCTGATCTCAAAGGTGTTTCAGCAGATATCAAACTCTATAGAGGCATGATTGGATCATTACTTTATCTGACTGCAAGTAGACCAGATATCATGTTTTCTACATGTTTCTGTGCTAGATTTCAATCTAACCCAAAAGAATCACATATGTTGGCTGTCAAAAGGATTTTAAGATATCTCAAAGGAACACCTGATCTAGGTTTATGGTATCCAAAAGAAACTGACTTCAAATTGACTGCTTTCACTGATGCTGATCATGCAGGAAGTAGGTTGGACAGAAAGAGTACATCTGGAGCTTGTCACTTTTTGGGAGATAAAATAGTGAGCTGGGCATCAAAGAAGCAGAATTGTGTGTCCACTTCAACTGCTGAAGCAGAGTATGTTGCTGCTGCTGCTTCATGCTCTCAAACATTGTGGATGAGAACACAACTCATGGACTATGGATATCAGCTTAACAAGATTCCCATCTATTGTGACTCAGAAAGTGCAATTGCCATTACTCAGAACCCTGTTCAACATTCAAAGACTAATCATATAGATGTGAGGTATCATTTTATAAAGGACTATGTGGAAAAAGGAACTATAGAGATGCACTTTGTGCATACAAAGTATCAATTGGCTGACTTGTTCACAAAGCCTCTTGATCACAAAAGGTTTTCTTTTCTCATATGTAAAATAGGAATGCTTAATCTGCCTAATTGAAAATATTTGTTTTTCTTAAAAATGCTAAATTTTTCTAAGTAAAATTGTCTGAGTAGTGTACTCAGAACTCTGAGTCTTAAGTTCAGAACTTCTGAGTACTGAGATCAGAACTTCTGAGTCTTGAGTTCAGAACTTCTGAGTCTTAAGTTCAGAACCTCTGAGTCTTAAGGTCAGAGATTCTGAGTCGATACTTCAGCAATCTAACTTTCAAAAATTTATTTTTGAGAAATACAAATACTTCAACGGTGTGGATTATACTTCTTCTATTATCTTTTTATCTCATCTTTATGTATCATAAATAGTCAAATGCATGCTCAAGTCAAGGGGGAGCATCAAAATTTTTTGTTTGGAAATCATTTTGTGATGCTTAAAAGATTTGTTTTCATTTCTTATCTCTGACCATTCTAAGAAGAACAAGCTTTTAATGATAAATTTTTTTTGTTATTCAAACTATATCTGAATTAAAAAATTTCATATTCAGATATAAGATTTTAAATGATTTTTTTTAAATCATCATAATATGAATAGAATTTTGATGATAAAAAGTGCTTCTATCTGTTCAAACCTCTTCTGAATAATCAAAATGTTTTATATTTGTCAGAAGTTGAGTTTAAATGACATTTTGGTTACAAGGAAAAATTCTTCTGAGTTATGGAATTAGAACATCTGAGCGTGTTATTCAGATCTTTGACTTGAGTCAAAATTCTATCCACTAACACGTGTCAGCTTCATATTTGTTTGATTATGCCACGCATTTCATTTAAATCCTCTGTGGCATTTCAAATGTGTTGACTCCGTTATAACATTGATTTCGCTTTTCCGTTAAACCTTTCAACTTCGCGGATTTTAAATAGGTCTTAAAATCCCTATTTCAAATCTTTTCAAATTCCAGAGCGAAAAGTGAGATACGAATCAAATCCAGAGTTCTTTGAGTTTGTTTTCTTCTTAAATCATGTCTGGAATACGAAGGAGTGGTCCAATTTCGCTACATTCTACAAAATCGATAATGGATTCATTTGATTCGGATAATGATGAAGTATAGAATAGAGCTGTAGAGGAAGAGGCAATAAGAAATGATGAAGAAGATGAACAAATGGATGAATCAGAAGGAAATGCAGATGAGGTAAACATTAATATTGAACATGAACAGAGTGCTGCAGGGTCGATTATGTCAGATAGACCTATTTTCGTGGGGCTGCTCCTGAGAGTGAATGGTTGAAATTATCTGAAAATAACTGTGTTATATTGTTTGAGGAAAGTCGATTTAAACCTGAACACAGAATTATCATGGAGTTATTCAAAAATCATCCTTATAGAAAATGGTTTACAAGAAGAAAAAATGTTCCTGTTCAGTACATACAACAATGGTGGAAACATCTTAGGTTAGAAGATAATAAGTTTGTGTCTGAAATTGGAGGAGTGACATTTGCCTTATCTATCTCTGCACTAAGAGAAATGCTGAATCTACCAGAGAAAGATGATGTACAAAGAAGGACAGATTTTGAAGATTCACCCCTAACAGAGGAATTAATAGCTGAATTTATGAAATTGGGATACGATGAAAGATTGAGGACTCTCAGTTTGTTCAGAAGAAACAAATTACCACCTATTTGGGCTTGCTTCTTTCATGTGGTAAATAAATGTTTGTCAGGGAAGAATAGTTCTGCTGATCAAGGTTCTAAACAAATTCTTCAGATCTTTCAGGGCTTAGTGAAAAATAGGCATTATGACTATACTTTAATACTTTGGGAAGACATGAAGAATACATTTGAGAAGAATCAGAAAACAATTCAGAGGAAAACAAAGGATGCTCCACTGACATACATTCCTTATATAAGGTACTGGCAAATTGTTATTTGGTATGCCATGAAGGAAAACAGAACAATCTCAAGAAGAACATATGAAGAGCATGGTCCCACATTTTATTTGGGTAAGATGACCTCAGTAACAAGACTTGAAAACTATCCCAATCATAAACTATTGCCAAAATCACTTAGGAATTATATTCCAAGGGAGAGTGAGATTTTAAAAGCGTATTGCACCTCTATGGGAATTGAATTACCTCAAATCCCTACCCAAGAGGACCAACCTGAGAAAAGAGGCGAGGGGTCTAGTCGAATTAGAGAGGGGGAGGATGTTCAAATGGGTGAACATTCTGAGAGACTTGAGGGGGAAAATTCTGAGAGCTTGGTTAGACTCAGTGAGGAAAAACAGAATGAGAGTGGTGAGGATGAGAGATTGTCAACAGAGGTTCAAACAGAAAGAGATACCTCTGAACCAGCTAATCTTGGCCAGGTAACCACAAATGCTATTGGTTCACATCTCTTGGTGTCCAATATTGAAACAAACACCATGGACCTAGTGGTGGATCTTGAACAACCCATCCATACCCACTCAGAAGCATTTCAACATGCTACTGTTTCACACAAATCAGGGAAACCATCCCAAACTCATTTGGAGGGAGGTGATAAATTCCAATCTATTTTTCAACACATTGAGTCTGAATATCACAGTCCTATTCATATTGAGCCTGAAATTCCTTCTGACACTTGCACAAATCAGGAATTTCGTATTCCTGAAACAACATTCATAGACATACCTAATGTTGGTTGTCGAGGATTGGATGGAAGTCCTGGTGAGGTGAACATTACAAAAGCCTCATTCAAACGTGCATCTGTTGTACAAGATGACTTTGAGTTATCTACAGGCCATGAGCCCTCTGGGCACATGAAAACTGGACCATCTGTTGGTTCAGGTTCACTGTTAGAAACTTCTGAATTTGAAAAGATTCAGAAACAAAACAAGGAGATGGGGGAAAAAGTAGAAAATTTGGAGAAGAAAGTGGATGATTTGAATGATGAGATGTCAGATTTGAAAGTTGTGTTGGAGAAAAAGTTGATTTCTGTTGAAACCAAAGTAGATGATGTAAAGAAATCCTTGGATTCTCACAAAAAGGAGATCATGGATATAATGTCTGGTTTTCAAAAAGATATGTTAAACCAAATGCAAGGTATGCAGGAATCTATACTGAAAGCACTGAGTGTATCACTGGCTTCTACTTCAAAGCCTCTTGATCCTATTCCTATTGCAGAAGCTGAACCTGAAGGTACTTCTAATCAGAACTTGAAGAGAAAGTTTGATGATAATGAGCCTCATGATCATCAAAAGGGGGAGAAAAGACAGAGGTTAAGTTCTGATGATGATATTGGCATAGAAGATTTTGAGATAGCAGATATGCACTTAGCCAGTACAAAAAGTTCAGAAGATCAGACACAGGAAAATTTAAAGGCAATAACTCAGATAGTTCAGATTGATAGCTCAGATACAGAGGAAATGGAGCTGGAAAGTACAGATGGTGGTGATTCAGATAAAACAGAGGAATTGAACTTAGACACAGAGATGGAAGAAAACTCAGATGAAACTGAAGCTATTGAGGAATTTGTATTGAGATCAGAAAAGACAGTGGAAAGTGAAGTGGTCAACATGTGTACAGATATTGTGGTGTATAACAAAGAAAAAGTGATGAGTTCTGAATCAGAAGAAAGGAGGTTGAGTGAAGAATTGATCAGAAGAATGCAAAGTGAGGTAGTCAAAGCACTTAATGTTCAGAAAATTCAACAAGGGTTAAAACTGATAAGGCCTATTGATCTATTGAGAGAAGAAGATAGAACTGTTGGTTATTCTCAGAATTTTAAGCATGAGTTCAGATATAACTATGCTGATGAGATGAACACAGAAGAAGAATATGAGAAACTAGAAGATTACTTTATGCCTTCTGAGTATGTATTCAGAAAACCAATTGAGATTCCCAAGATTGACTTACAGATTTTAGAAGAACCTATATGTGATTTTATCCTGGAATTAAGTGATGTACCTTTGGCCAGACAATTTCATGATGACATTTTTCCTGAGGAAATGTATGAAAAACTCTACCACACAGAAGGAGAATATGAGCTTTTAGAGAGCAATGTTGATGGTTTCATGGATGAAAGAGCTCAGATGATTTATACAGAAGCCTCAACCAGATTCAGAATTCCTGACTCAAGACTGCATATCCAGAAAAGAATTGAGAAAGTTCTAATGTTCCAACAAGAAGAATTCAATGGTTTGATATTTGTAAGAATGGAAGTGCTGAAAGAAAGGAATACAAAGGTTTTCATGTCCAGTTTTGATTTCCACAGACTAACACTTGATGATCAGATTTTTCTAGTCAAGTTCTTCTCTAGTACTGAAGAAGCCTTGATGGAAATTGAATGCAGAAGACTTCTGGGTATCTATGTCAGAAACATGTACTTATATGATTTTCAACTAGCCATTGAAGGAAGAAAAGAGAAGTGCAATCTGAGGTGTCCAACAAATATTGCAGGATTTGATGTGTGTATAAAGGGATTTGTAAATGAAGGAATGGAATCTGAAGGGTTTGCATATAAAGTTCAAGAGAGGCTTGAAATGTTCGAACTGAAAGAACTGGTAAAATATAGTGATGCAACTCTGAGTTGGTTACTGATTGAAATAGAAGTAAGTGCTAAAACTGAAAGAAAGAATTTAAAGAAAAGGTGTGTAAACTCTATGAAAAGAAGGTTGAATCTCAGAAGAAAGATCAGAAGTTGTGGTGAATGGTTGCTATCTGAAGTTAATCCCAAGAAGATGTTACATAGTGATTTTGTGTTTCCTGCTGAGTATGAAGTGAATGAAATTCTGTCAGATGAAGTTGAAGAAGTCCAGGACACAACACCTCAGAATGTGCAGATAACTAGTTTTGATCAAGCTGAACAGTCTGAACCCAAAGAAGATGAAATATCCATTGATCTAAATGGATACTTTCTTGAATTTGATCTGCCTGAGTTCTTCAAACCAAAAGAAGTACAATTCTTGGATGTATATTATGATAGACCTAAGGAGACTCAGATCTGGTTGGCTGAAAAATCAAGATGTCTTGGCAAAACAAAGCAAGCTGTTTACTCAGATTTTCTAATCACTGGAATCAGAGAATTGAAGGTTAAGAAATTCAGAAAGATGGAGTACTTATCCTTTGAAGTTCTGAGAGAAGATGGCAAGGTTTATTACTTTACTGATGCAGATTTTGAGAAACTATCAGTGGTTGACTTCTACAGATTACACAGCTTTCTATGCTTCAAAGAGTTATGCAAAGACAGAAATGAAAGGAAGGCAAGAAGTGTGGTGATTGAGGCCATGTTCTATATCTTAAGGTGGCACTGTTATACAGATTTCCAAATAGCTCTGTATTTACAAAAGTCATGTGTTTATCTAGCAAATCCCAATACAGATCATGAGCAGAAAAAGATGTTAAAGACTGGAAGTGTTCACAAATATCCAGATTTGGGAGTATTTTTGAAAAACAAAAGTGGAAAGATCTTCTTCAGAGCAAAGGAAACTGCAAAATACTGTTCTGGAACTTTAAGAATCATAAAGCACAATTTGGAGAAAAAGATGCTGAAAGGGAAGGAAGCAAACATAACTCAAGAAGTAATCAATCAGCAAGTTGAAATTATTCAAGAAATCATTGTCAAAATTGATAAGAGGCTTAATCTGAGAAATGTGCTACTTTAGAAAATTGTTCCTGCTCTGAAAGAACTGGATGATGCAAAATTCAAGTTTATTTGACAAAAAGGGGGAGATTGTTAGATCTGAAGTTTTGTCAATAAACCAAGTGCTGAAGATCTGATAAGAAGACTCAGATAGTCTGAGTAGAGGAGTCAGAGATCTGAGAAGAGAAGTCAGAGTTCTGAGAGAAAGAGTCAGAAGCTCTGAGAAGCGTTATCAGAAGAATGTTCAGAAGTTCTGAACAACCTGTTCAGAACTTATGACTACATACTTTACTTAGTATTTAGTAAACTAATTAGGACACGTGTTATGTTCTTATTAGTCTTTCTTATTTGTACTGTAGCTTTAACATGTCCGTTGCAGTATAAATAGAGTGGTTAGCACTACGTTGCTAACTGATTGATTTTCCCGTATATCTTTGTATTCATTCTTTGTAATCTTTGAGATTCTCTCTCTCTTAGATCTGTAATCCTGTTCATCATTGAATACAATTGGGCTTGATCATACAACTTCTCAATTACTGCTTTCTATATTGATTGTAAGATTAGATCCTGTACTTTCACTAAGCCGTCTACACCTTCTTGGTAACGGCGCCACTAGAACCTGAGATACACATCGACACCACACAAGTGTTAGGCCAAAAAGCCTAGTGAGTTGAACAACACATAATAAAGCATGTAGAGGTGGAATTTTGTAAATGTCATTTAGGGAAAAATCATTTCAATAAGGAATCAATGGGGGAGACCTAAAACACCAAACAAGCAGCACCTAAAAGATCAATACACCTTAGTATCTATCCCCATGGATAATACCACAAGGCCCGACATCACATCAAGGATTACCCCAGGGCATTGTCTCGGACGGCAAGGGGTCTAGGCACATACCTCCAAGGTGGCGCCCCCAAAGACTGTAATCACCGAGTACATACTTGATGGTTCATCCCAGTTATAATAAAGCATGTAGAGGTGGCATTTTATAAATGTCATTTAGGGAAAAATCATTTCAACAAGGAATCAATGGAGGAGACCCAAAACACCAAACAAGCAGCACCCAAAGGATCAATACACCTTAGTATCTATCCCCACGGATAATACCACAAGGCCCGACATCACATCAAGGATTACCCCCAGGGCATTGTCCCGGACGGCAAGGGGTCTAGGCACATACCTTCAAGGTGGCGCCCCCAAAGACTTTAATCACCGAGTACATACTTGATGGTTCATCCCAATTATAATAAAGCATCATTATACCCAAATTACTCCAAGTAATGTATAAGATGTACACAATAAGCAATATGGTCCAACCATAATATGTAGACATGTAAAACGAAGCATATAAGATTTTATATCCAAATACAAGTCTACAATTCCCATGATTCCCAAATAAACATGAAATGAACAATTAAGCTTGCACATATATAACATTAACAATCCCAATAAGCCAAGTGCCACTTTATTAAGTCCAATGCCAATTCATTAAGCCATATGCCCAAGACATTAAGTCAAAGCTAATTCTTTGAGTTAAGACCATCTCATTAAGCCATATACTATTCTAATAAGCCAAATACTAATCCATTAAGCTAAATATTGAACCATTAAGCCAAAACTACTTTCTTAAGTCATAATCATTTCCTTTAGGTCAAACCCATAATATTAAATCAAGAAGACTTCAATAAGCCATATACCAATCTAATAAACCAAATATCAATCCATTAAGCTAATTACCAAGTCATTAAGCCAAAACTACTTTCTTAAGTCATAATCATTTCCTTTAGATCAAACCCACAATATTAAATCAAGAATACTTCAATAAGCCATATACCAATCTAATAAGCCAAATATCAATCCATTAAGCTAATTACCAAACCATTAAGCCAAAACTACTCTCTTAAGTCAAAATCATTTCCCTTAGGTCAAACCCACAATATTAAGTCAAGTATACCCCAATAAGCCACATACCATCTCATTAAGCCCAAAACCCTAAAATGTGGCTTAATGTTCCCAAGTAAGTAGATAACGAAAGATCATGATAAATATTGTATCTTAAACCTCAAATGATACATATTATCCCCAAATCCACCAAGAATCCTCAAATATATGTAAACAAAGTAAAGTATGGAGATAAGGAGATTTTATAAATAAGTGAGTACAAGAAAAACAACAAATCAAGCAAAGATGTGTATCTAGTTTTAACAAAAGGTTTAGAAAACTCACAAACTAGGTTTTTGGAGAAAACCTAGAAAAATAGTGAAACCCTAGAAATTAGTTGGTGAAGATGAGAAGCAGACTTGGTAGCTTGAAATCCAACACTAAAAATCGTGAGAGAGAGAAAGGAAAGAAGAAAGAAAGAAAAGTAAAGTGAAGAGAAATCAGGGAGAGGAAGAAAAGAGTGGATGAGAGGGTTGGTGAGAGTATTAAAGGTGTATTTATGTATATATATATATATATATATATAATTATAAACCTATATACATATATATTTTCATATACATAAATATATCTACATATATTGTCACACCCTGTTAAAGTGGAAACACGGGATGTACAACTCAAGTTTCATAGCAAAAGTTACAAGATCACACCAACCATCAAAATACATTCAAAAGTTTACAACACTGTCTTTTACAAACGTTTTACGAAAAGGGAAATGAACATAATTTAAAAACATAGAAAGCTTCAACACGCGTAGCCTTCCTAAGTTCCAACCTTAAGGACGTTCACCTGAAAAGCATGTCAATAAAAGGTCAACTAATGCACTAGTTGGTGAGATCACATGTTTTATGAGTCCAACAAGGTTTGTCATAGAAATAGTTTTAATCCGCACAAGTGGATAAGTAAACCGGTTACAAAAACACTTGCTCAAGGTAATTGTATGTATAATGTTTAAGTTATGAGCCCGTTACCCGACCTATATGACAGAACGCCCCACCGCATGTTCTATCGCCAACAATGCATAAATACAAACAATAATTATGCACTCAAACAAGCGACTTGTGAGTGGGGTTGTCAATCCAAATAGCGCTACCCATAATTACCAACGGCTCAATACATGAGTTAAACGGGTAACGTAAAAATAAACGGGGACTTAATACGATAGAGAAAACTCAAACTTACAACATACACAAAACATACATACCATAGAGCATAAGCAAGTATAGCAAAATTTCCAAGAAAACGAGACAACCGGTGCGTAAAATAATTGTAATAACGACATGCTTTTCACCCCAAAATATGTAAAATATTGAAAAAGGGACTGTGATAACTCACTTGATGCGCGATGAAATTCCGGGAATCTCCCACAAAATACCTCGGTGTGATCCTACTTTGAACCTACGAACGTAAGGTCACTAGTGAGTTTTAATCTTAAAGGTTCGGTAGGCTAACTATCCAAATCGTCATAAAATGCCTTGGTTGTGATTAAAATTATAATTTATATGGAGTTAACTGAAATTAGTAATCAAAACATATATTCTTCATGCTTGTTAGATTGACGTTACCGCAATTTCGCCACAACAAGTAACGAAAAGGGTCTAAAATTAAAGTTATATATAATATATATATATATATACCGCAATTTCATCATAAGAATGATGAAAATGGTTCAAAATGTAAAGTTAGAGTATAAAATGGATAAATATATAGTATATATATATATACCACAATTTCATCTTAAGAATGATGAAAAGGGTTCAAGAGTTAGTTTTTAATTATAGTAAGAAAATTGACCTTTGCTGTCCAGATTTTGGTGTCACTTTCTGTCCATTTTTGGATAACTTCCAGGGGTATTTAGGTCAAAATATTTTAGATCCAAGTAGTTTAATGAGTTAGGAAACTTTTGACATAAGTTTCATAATTTTTAGAGGTGGTTAAGTACATGAAATAATTCTTGACGAAAAACACGACAGAGAGTTTTTGCTGATTGCGCACTGTTTTTGTGAAGACTGTTTGGTAGACGAAATCTTTGAGTTTTTAAGTGAAACTACTTGGGTTTGAATCCTAACCCATGAAAATAAATTCCAGAAAAAGAATCACTTAATTTGGAGTATTATTGAGTGAGATATAACTTTTTGAAGAGAGGTGTAGAACCTGGCATCAAGCTGTCAAAACCAAACTTTATGCATGTGCATCTTTCTTTGTCTTTTTATTAGAAATTCTTATTCCTCTTGCATGCAATCCGATTTGACTCATCACCATACAAATAATTTCAGTTCCAAAACATGTTTTTAAACCATTTAAACTACATGCATGCTATCCATCAACTCATCTTTTATAAAACTTTGAAATGGCGTCTTTTTGAAGATTACTTGGTGTTTAGGCCAAGAACCTCTCCATGCAACTTAAAATTGTATATTTTGAGCTCATGCATGTTGGTTTAAACATGCTTTCAGTGAAATCAAAGAGTTTTTCATACAACTTTTGGGATCAAAAATGTAGATCTTTTAAGAAATCTATATGCATGCAAGTTAGTAGTCCATCTTTGATCTTAACCTAGGTTTGATTATGGATTTACCACCTTTTTACTAACATGCAAGTGTTATGGTGGTAAATGTACAAACATTAAGATGTGTAGAGATGATTCTTAACAAAGTTTAAAGAAATGTAAAAGAAGATGAAGAACATTCATAAGAAAAAGTGCAAAAATAAGAATTAGAACAAAAGGGGGTGTGTGGATTTCATCCAACACACTTGTAGTTACCTTGAACACTTTAATCTCTTGAAGGAGATGTGTTTTAGGGGCTGAAGTTGAGGCTCTTCTTGAAAGAATATGGATGGAGTTTGAGAGAGAAAAGAGAGAAAGTCTTAGAGTGAGAACTTAGAGAGAGAGTGAGAAGTTGCATATGCATTTGGAAGTGATAAGTAAAAAAAATTATAAAAGGGGTAGAGAGGGGGGGGGGGGGGGGGATGGACGGCCTCAAGGGGGGGGGGGGGGATGGACGGCCTCAAGGGGGGGGGGGGGAGTAAGGTGTGTTGCCAAAATAATGTCCAATCTTGTCTTTTTGATTTATTTTTATACATGAAATATTTTTCTTTTAAATTTTGAATAACACTTTAAATATATATAATGGTAAAGTTTTTATATAATTTTAGTTGAAGTAATTTAGGTTACTAATTATATATATAATTGTGATATAAATGTTGCTTAGGTTGGCATTTTATGAGATTTATGGATAATTCCCTAATTTGAGGGGTTTTTAGGCAAAAATTCCTAAATTTTTCTACCGCACTGAGTTTACTGCTAAAAATTGACTGTGTGACCAATGACATAAATATTGAATATGCTTAGGTTAATTCTAACCTGAAATACGAATTTGACGGTTGTCACAGTCTCCCCCGGTTAAAAGAATTTCGTCCCGAAATTCAAGAGTTAACAGTTTTAACCGGTTGCTAGCGAAAAGATGAGGATACTTATGCATCATGTAATCCTCTCGTTCCCAAGTGTACTCAGGTCCACGCCTTGTGTTCCAATGGACTTTTACTATCGGAGTCTTGCTTCGCCTACGACGTTTGACTTCCCTATCAAGTATCTCAAGTGGTTCCTCCACGATGTGCAACTTATCGTTGATTTGGACTTCTTCCAAAGGCACGGTTATCGCTTCGTCAGCTAAACATCTTTTCAAATTTGACACATGAAACGTGTTGTGAATAACACTTAGCTCCATTGGCAAATCCAGCTTGTATGCTACTGGTCCAATTCTTTCCGTGATCTTAAATGGTCCAACATATCGAGGGCTCAACTTTCCTCTTTTCCCAAACCGAACTGTTCCCTTCCAAGGGGATACTTTTAGAAAAACTCTATCTCCAACTTGGAATTCTAAAGGCTTCCTTCAATTGTCCGCATAGCTCTTCTGACGATCTTGAGCTGCTTTAAGCCTATCTCTGATAATGGAAATCTTGTCAGTGGTTTCTTGAACAATATCCAGACTAGTTAGCTGACTATCTCCAATCTCCAACCAACAAAGAGGTGATCGACACTTTGATAATGCCGTTTCACGACATTATTTTGATCCCGAAATCGGTCAGTTAGTTGTAAGTTTCCAAGTAAAAAAGTAGAATTTAATGGTTTTTGATGAGGAAATACAGGTCTTTATGAAAGGACGATGAAGGAAGAGTTTTGAGATCAAATGGAGCAAGTTGACAATAGTCTGGAGCGAAATCGAGAAAATCAGAATTTTTGGGCCAAACAGAGCTGTGCGCGCCTCTAGGCGCGTTTCCACACGCGCCCACATCCGCGCAGTTTATTTTTTTTGCAACTTTCCAGTGTGCTGCGCGCCTCTCTGCGCGTTTACACACGCGCCGCCAGACGCGCTGAATACCTGAGCGTTTTTATTCTATTTATCTGCTAGGGTTGAGAGGAAATCGATCAGTTACGTTTTGGGACTCTTCCTGGGCGATTTTGGGAGCACGAGGGCGATTTTTGAAGGCGTATAGAAGGCAAGAAACACGAATTAACAAGGATCGGAAGGCGAATCGAGTACGTCCATCGGCGGCTTAGACTTTTTCAGGGAGTTCTTAGATTTCATTTCTTAGTTAAAAGCATGTTTACTTTCATTTTCATCTTTTCATTTCAGAGTTTTGAAACCCCCAATATGAACTAATCCGTTCATGTTGGGGGGTTGGTTTGAATCATGGTTGGATACTTGTTTCGCTTTACGATAGGCATGATTGATATGATATAGATGGATGCCACATGTGGGTTTGTTCTTAATGCTTGTAATAGTCCGATCAACTATTATTCCATTTAATGAATCTTTTAACGTTTGAGAAAAGTTTTGAGGTTTATCTAATCCTTCATGTCTTAGTCGAATTTGAGATAGAAATATGATAATTCGTGCTTTGTGGATTTTTAATCACTGCTTGTTCAATTACCTTTGTTGAGATTGAATGATGATACAAAATGTTGAATGAATGTTACTATAGCTTGATTGAGTATAGTGATGAATTGTGATTATACCTGTCATCCTGGAGTTATGTCAATCGTGTCAAATCTGTGAGTTAAATGATTGTTTACCTGAGGAATCCAACCCTCCAGCTTTTTATCTTATCTGAATTAATTAAGTTTTAATCCGTGTTTTTAATACACAACAATCCAACTCATTTTGCGTTAGTCTAGTTAATAATCTATACAGTCATTGTGGTACTTGACACCTGGTTCCTTTGGTTCGATACTCGTACTTTATAAGTACTATTACTTGATTCGACCCGTACACTTGCGGTAGATTTAGGGGGGTGTAAACCCGCCTATCAAGTTTTTGGCGCCGTTGCCGGGGAGCCTGTTTTGTGTGAATATCACTACTAGCTGTAGAAGTTATTACATTAGACACCCTGTCTTTATTTTATTTTTGCTTGAAAGTTCATATATTTTTGGGTTTTGAGATTCTCTTTTCTCTGTTTCAGGTTACCTCTTGGTTTATGCCAAGAAGAAGACTGTTTCGGGAATTAGTACCTATTGACCCGGAAATAGAACGGACCGCTAGAGATCTAAGAAGACAAGCACGGAACAGAATGGCCGACAACAACATCAATGTCGGGGAAGATTGGGGAGAAGGGTTGCCCATGGGTAATGGTCAACCAATTCCAAATGCGAATGCAAATGCGAACAATCAGAACCACAATAACGCCAATCACGGTCCAAACAACGTCAATGACAACGTCAACAATGGTGTCAACAATGGGATCAATCATAATCTCAATCACAACGCCAATCATGGTATCCATCATAATGTCAATCAACCACCACCACCACAAAGGGTACCCATGAGAAATTTCGCCAATCCAAACATGGGGGCTGCACAACGTGGATACGCACCACCGATAGCTGCAAACAACTTTGAAATCAAACTTGGTACCATCCAATTGGTGCAATCGAACATGTTTGGAGGTGCAACAACTGAAGACCCTCATGCATATTTGCGTTCATTCGAAAAGATATGCAATACTTTCAAGGTAAATGGGGCGGATCAAGATTCAATCAAGATACGGTTATTCCCATTCTCATTGAGAGACCGAGCCACCACTTGGGAAGAGAATTTACCACCGGGGTCGATTAGAACATGGAACGATATGGTGACAACTTTTCTCAACAAATTCTTTCCACCAGGGCGAACGGCCCAACTGCTATCAGATATCACTCATTTTGCCCAATGGGATCAAGAGTCTTTGTACGAAGCATGGGAAAGATACAAAGCAATGCTCAAAAAGTGTCCACATCATGGGTTACAAGAATGGATGATCATCCAAACATTCTATGTGGGATTGAACCCTCAATTTAAGAATGACCTCACAACTGCTGCAGGTGGAGCTTTAATGAACAAGTCTTATGAGGAAGCGGTCGAATTGATAGAGAATCTGGCAGAACATAGCTATTCCACGCCAAGATCTGCTGTCAGAAAAGTTGCAAGCGTGCAAGAAACAGAAGAGTTGAAGGCTATAAAGGCACAGTTGACTGCGTTGACTAATCAGATGAGAGGAGCGACTATGCAACCGAATGTTCAGAATGATATGGGTGGTCAAGACCAATTCATGAATCATCAAGATTATCAATCACCGGAACAAGTTCAATTCATTCAGAATCAGAACCGGAACAATCGGCCGAGGAATGATCCATTCTCTAACACTTATAACGAAGGATGGAAACGACATCCTAACTTTGCTTGGAGTCAACCTCAACAAGGCCCGGGCAAAGAAACGATGGGGCAACTGCAACAACAGCAACAACAGCAACAACAGTATGGTAACAATTCCAACTCTTCCAATTCTTTTCAGCCTAACAATGTCTAACGTCCCCCAGGTTACAATCAGAGGAAACATGATGAGGGGCAATCATCAGAAAAGAAACCGGGTTTGGAAGACATGGTGATGAGATTCATGTCAAAGATGGAAGGTGCGGTAGAAGGACTAGCTGGCACAGTGAACACTGTGAAATCCACCACGGATCAGAATACCGCTTCAATCCGAATGCTGGAAAGACAGATGGGTCAGATTTCTGAGGCTTTACAAACCCGACCTCCCGGGCAATTTCCAAGTCAACCCGAGAAGAAGGGTAGAGAAGAATGTAAAGCCATAAGCTTGAGGAGTGGTAAACAACTCACTATAGACCCCACGAGAGATCCTTTGCCAGAAGGAGATAACACCAAGGTGAGTAATATTGAGCCAGAGGATGAGGAGGAAGAAAAAGTGGATGAAGAAGTGGAGATGGAGAAGACGGAAAGCGAGAGAAGAAAGGAGAATGCGACTACTTCCAAGAAAGTGCCTCCTAAGCCAGTCACATCATCGGTACCATATCCCAGTAGGCTAAAAGCCTACAAGGATGATGCAAACTTTGCTAAATTTTTAGAAGTGTTTAAAAAACTGCATATTAACATCCCTTTTGCAGATGCTTTAGCACAGATGCCATCCTATGTGAAATTTCTGAAGGATATTCTCTCCAACAAGAGAAAAATCGAGGAGCATGCCACTGTTGCACTTACTGAAGAGTGTAGTGCTATCATTCAGCATAAGCTTCCTCCGAAGCTTAAGGATCCAGGGAGTTTTACTATCCCTGTTCAAATAGGCAATTCTGAATTTAGTAAAGCTTTGTGTGATCTCGGGGCGAGTATCAATCTAATGCCATTGTCTATTTTCAGGAGACTCGGACTGGGAGAGGTACAACCGACCAGGGTGACACTGCAACTTGCGGACAGATCAATCAAATACCCGTATGGTGTAATTGAAGATGCATGGTCAAAGTGGATAATTTTTATCTCCCAGTCGACTTCGTGATCCTCGATATGGATCAGGACAAAGAGATACCTTTGATCATGGGTCGACCATTTTTAGCCACAGGAGGGGCGTTGATAGATGTGAAAGGAGGAAAGCTCACGTTGAGGGTAGGAGAAGAAAAAGCGGTTTTTGACGTATTCCGAGCAGCAAAACAGCCAATGCAGTACAGTGAATGCTACCGGATTGATGTCTTGGAATCCCCGATTAGAGAATCATGTGAATTTCAGTTGGGTCAAGATCAATTGGAAAGTGCAATCATGGGTACGATAGATAGTGCAGAAATTGAAAGTGTGATGCAGTTGAATGCATTACCAAGTCAAGGAGGCCCAAGAAGACCGAAAGTTGAGGATTTGGGTGAGCCAATACCCAAGTCTCAACCATCATCTCACACTCCACCTAAGCTCGAACTGAAACAGTTACCATCCCATCTCGAATATGCATTTTTTGGGGAAAAGGAGACACTTCCGGTCATCATTTCATCCAAGTTGGAAACCGAGGACAAAGAAAAGTTATTGAGGGTTCTACGTGAGCACCGAACTGCCATTGGTTGCACGATAGCCGATTTAAAAGGCTTAAGTCCAACTTTCTGCACACACCGAATAAACCTTGAAGAGGAACACCGACCAGTGGTACAACCTCAACGAAGACTTAATCCCAACATGAAAGAAGTGGTTCGGAAAGAGATCCTAAAGTTATTGGATGCTGGAATCATCTATCCAGTACCCGATAGCCCATGGGTCAGTCCAGTCCAAGTAGTGCCAAAGAAAGGAGGTGTCACAGTCGTTCGAAATAACAACAATGAACTCATCCCCTCTCGAACAGTCACGGGGTGGAGAGTTTGCATTGATTATAGAAGGTTGAACGACGCCACCCGGAAAGACCATTTTCCATTGCCATTCATTGATCAGATGATAGAGAGACTAGCGGGGCACGAGTATTACTGCTTCTTAGACGGGTATTCGGGATACAATCAAATACCGATTGCTCCCGAAGATCAAGATAAGACCACATTTACATGTCCTTATGGAACATTTGCTTATAGGAGGATGCCGTTTGGGTTATGTAACGCTCCCGCAACATTTCAGAGGTGTATGATGGCGATCTTTTCAGATATGGTGGAGCGCCCTATGGAAATCTTTATGGACGATTTCTCGGTATTTGGCCCATCATTTGACTCTTGTTTGTCTCATCTGGAGACTGTTTTGAAAAGATGCAAGGAGATGAGCTTGGTTTTGAATTGGGAGAAGTGTCACTTTATGGTGACGGAAGGAATAGTGCTTGGACACAAGGTGTCAAAAGAGGGGATAGAAGTGGATAAGGCCAAGGTTGCAGTGATAGAGAACTTACCGTATCCGAATTCCGTCAAGGGGATTCGAAGCTTTTTAGGCCATGCCGACTTTTACCGGCGGTTTATAAAAGACTTTTCTAAAATCACTAAACCCTTATGTTCTTTACTCCTAAAAGATACCAAATTTGATTTTACTGATGATTGCGTTGTGGCATTTGACAGGCTAAAGAAGGAGTTGGTCTCGGCACCTATTCTTACATCACCTGATTGGAGTCTTCCCTTCATAGTGATGTGTGATGCAAGCGATAGAGCAGTCAGAGCAGTCTTGGGGCAAAAGAAAGACAAGAGAATGCACGTTATCTATTATGCCAGCAAGACTTTAGACGAAGCTCAAGTTAACTATGCCACAACCGAGAAGGAGTTATTAGCGGTGGTCTATGCATGTGAGAAGTTCAGATCGTACCTGGTGGGAGCAAAGGTAATCGTTTACACAGATCATTCAGCCTTGAAGTATCTGATGGCTAAGAAAGATGCAAAACCGAGACTCATCAGATGGGTGCTACTGCTCCAAGAGTTTGATTTGGAGATCTTGGACAAAAAGGGGACATAAAACACGGTTGCAGATCACCTGTCAAGGCTCGAGGGTAATGAGGAAGAGAAGATGGATAAAACATCTATCAATGACACATTCCCGGATGAGCAATTATTTAAAGTTAGTCATTCCGAACCGTGGTATGCAGATTTGGTTAATTTCTTGGTAGGAGGAGTGGTGCCCTACAACATGAACTCACATCAAAAGAAGAGATTTCTCTTTGAGGCCAAGCACTATTATTGGGATGAACCGCACTTGTATAAGATGTGTGCGGATGGGATGATTCGGAAATGTGTACCGGATGAAGAAAAGACCGACATTCTTACTCATTGCCATACATTAGAATGTGGGGGTCATTTCAGTGCTGATAGAACAGTGGCCAAGGTTTTACAATCCGGTTTCTTCTGGCCATCAATGTTCAAGGAGACAAGGGAATTTATCTCCAAATGTGACCGGTGTCAAAGGACAGGCAACATAACGAAGAAGGATGAAATGCCCTTGAAGATCTTCATGGAGGTGGAACTATTTGATGTATGGGGAATAGACTTCATGGGACCGTTCCCAAACTCATACGGGAACGAGTACATTTTAGTTGCAGTTGATTATGTGTCGAGATGGGTTGAAGCAATCGCAACGCCATCGAACGATTCCAAGGTCGTGATCAAATTTCTAAAGAAGCATATCTTCTCACGTTTTGGAGTTCCACGGGCCTTAATCAGTGATGGGGGCAGCCATTTCTGCAACCGGTATCTTGATGCAGTCCTCAAGAAATACTCGGTCAAGCATCGAGTAACCACACCATATCACCCGCAAGCAAATGGGCTAGCCGAAGTCTCCAACAGAGAGCTGAAACACATTTTAGAGAAAACGGTAAATTCTTCACGTAAGGATTGGTCGCTGAAGCTTGATGACGCTCTGTGGGCATACCGGACTGCATATAAGACACCTTTGGGGACTACACCATACCGGCTAGTTTACGGGAAATCATGCCACTTGCCCGTGGAATTGGAGTGTCGAGCATTCTGGGCGATTAAGCAATTGAACATGGAGTTAGATGCAGCCGGAAAGAAGAGATTATTGCAGCTGGTTGAGCTTGAGGATCTCAGACTCGATGCATTCGAAAATGCCTTGATCTACAAAGAGCGGACTAAGAAGTTCCATGACCGGAGCATCCGTGAGAAGGTAATCACTCCAGGTATGAACGTTTTGTTATTCAACTCACGATTACGTTTATTCCCAGGTAAATTAAAGTCCAGATGGTCCGGCCCGTTCAAAGTGACAGAAGTATTCCCATACGGAGCAATGGAGTTAGAAGGAGCTGATGGGCAGAGATTCAAGGTGAATGGACAACGAGTCAAACCGTACCTAGGAGGCGAGATTCCGAGAATTGAGAGCATATATCTGGACGAACCGCGAGAGTAAGTGAATGGCGACGTCGTGCCACGACAGAAAATACGGCGCTTGGTGGGAGGCAACCCACCATAGGTTAATTAGCAATTTTGATTTTGTTTTATTTTCTTGTGTATGCATTTTCTTTTGTTTTTGTGTGTTTCGATTTTTGTGTGTTTTAGGAGTAATCTATGTTGGTCCCGAAAGGCTTAAACAAGTTTGTAGAAGGGGGGGGGGGTTGAATACAAACACACTATTTTACTTTTCTAAATTGTTTATTGATAAATCATTAACAATTTACAGCTTGTTGCGGAGACAAGATTAAGGATAAACCTAAATCTAAACAAGTTGGAACACTAAGGTTTTCTTGCACTAAGAAAGATAAGGAGATTACTAATAAAATCCTATCTTGAGAGATTTGAACTTGTCCAGAGTTAGCAAGTTGCTTCAAATGAAGTGAGTTCATCTCTTTATATACTGCATGCATTTAATGCAATCCAATATATACTTTACACGTGTCATTAGCGGATTGGTTGCATGTCATTGACCTTTGATGACAACCTTAGTAGCCGCATGAATGAACAGTGTAGTGTCAGAGTGGTTGTACGATTTCAGATTTTCGGAGGTTCTTTTCTGACATTTCGTACGGTGGCGTGCAAGGGAGGTTAAGACAAAAGTACTTTGTACGGAGGACTTCATGATCAGCTTTCGTTGATTCAGCGATTATCATTTACTATTCAGCAGATGATAAAGTTCAGCGATAGCTGAAGTCTTGTACTTGATACTTCACGTTGAGTGGACAAATCTGAGTCTTCGCTGATCCGCATCAGTTCATTAGGAGACTTGTCGCTGGTTCTTGAGCTTGATCTTCGACTTCAGCGTAGAACCTTTGTTGACGTGAATCTTGTCTTCAGGGATCATAAGTAAACAACTAACTTATCAGCGATCACCATAAGGACTGAACAGACTCAGCGATATGGTGAACAGTGTTCGCTGAATGTTTAATCTAAAAGTGCGAGAGTTCCTATCAGCAGTACTGTAAGATCTTAGTACTTATCAGCGATAGTGAAACTCTGATACATATTGTTTACTTACAATTTTCACTAAGTATTTAAGATAGGGTCATTATCAAATCACTGAGGGTTTGGATCAACAATCTCCCCCTATTTGATTATGACATAGCAACAGAGAAAATTGCTATTTAATGAAAACATAAGGATAAAAAGAACTCATAAAATATTTGTCCCTTTTACTGTTTTCTGGGATCTTTTCAGTACTGATGGAGTAAAGTACATTCGCTGAAATCTTTCTTTAAATCTTTGAATCAGGTTACAATATGAATAAGAAAGATTACAAGTACAAGCGAAATAAATTACAAGTACTGAAGGATGACTGATACAATAGAGAAAATGGTGATTGTTGTCAGCCTTCAAAGGGTTCTTCCTTAATGAGAAGTTCATCAAGGGTTGTCTTTTCAGTTGGAATCATCCAGTCAGGAACCTTTTCTCCTTTATTCTTTAGCTTCAGAGCAGCTTCAAAAATCAAGGGTTTTAGGTGTCGTGCCTGAATGTCTTTTCTGAAGTCGCACCAGTAGATGAGATCTTTGAGCTGTTCGATTGGAGTGATTGGAAGCTCAGCGATCCGTTGAAAGCATTTACGTCCGTCGTAGTCAAGAAAGAATATTCCATAAGGATTACTGATGACTTTACCAGGGACGAAAAGTTCACATGGTGGCAAAGAGACATCAAGGGCAGATAGATCAGGATCAGGACCAAGTACTTCAGCGCGAGAGAAACCAATTCCAGTTTCATTTCGTATGACAGGACCTGAGTTTGAATCTTGACGTTTCTTCCTTGGAGAATCCCTTTTTCTTTTCGGCTTTAGATCAGGAACAGGAGGAATATCCACACAAGAAGATATCAAATCGATCTGTCTGTTTATCAGCTTTTCGAAATGATCCTTGTACTTAGATTTTGACGGTTGGATAGCTAACCTCATCTCCAGCCATTCAGAGAGACCATACCTTTTTACAGTGTCAGCACGAAAGGTTTCAGATGAGTCATCTTCTCTGAACAGTTTGATGTCAACAATAGGTACTCCGACGGAGGTTCTTCCAGAGATGAATACCTTGTTGATCTTCGCTGGACGATATCTGAAGTGGATTTTCTCTTTACACCAGATCAGGGTGGTCTGAGAAACTTCAGCTTTCTTTTCCACGATCTTCTGGGCTTGTTCCCAAAGCTTTCGTTGGATTTGAATGGAAATACGCTTCAGCTTGGGGTCTTTGACAGATTCTTGAGTGAGCTTGATGGCGTATTCTCTGTCTTTATCTTCAGCTTCCTTCCTTTCAGCGATGAGGCGTTCAGCTCTGAGATGATCTTGGTATTCAGCTTTTGAAATTCTGAACTTAGGAGGAACTGAAGGTAGTTGATCGCGCCTTAGGATGATTCGCTGATCCTCGAATCGCTTTATCATTTCTTCTCTCCTCTTTTGATCTTCTTCACTCAGCCTTTGAGCAACTGAGGAAAGTCTGTTTCTGTGCGAGAGAGGTTGTTCTTCTGGTTCATCAGTCTCAGAGATTAAATCTAAGACTGGGATTATGTCTTCAGCGTTAGCTGGAATTATTGGTGAAGTCGCAACAGATCTTTCAGCGAAATCCTCAAACAGGGGAGAGGACTAGCTGAAACGCAGCGATCTTACAAATAAGAACTGGGTAGAAGAACTTGGGTAGAAAAGATAGAAAAAAATGTGGATGTGTATGGTGTTTGTGGAATGGATAACTGATTTTTCATAGATGATCAGGGAAGGAAAAATAAGTTTAGTGTACCTGACAAATCGGCTTTGCAAGTAGGATCGCCAGATTATCATCTTCAGCGATGCCTTTGTCTTTGCTTTTCTCAGCGCCAGAGGCTGAGTGCTTTGTCTTTGTCTTCTCCCCTGAAGGTTCTTTTATTGAAATACCTTTAAGAGCTTTGGTTCGAGGAGCAGGTTTGACAACAAAGAAATCATCGTCATCTTCATCATCATCATCATCGTTCCTTGGAGAGGAGGATGGTTCAGCTTCAGGGATGTCGAAGTCTTCGTCTTCTTCTGCTTCAGATTCCTCAGCATCTTCATCGAGTTGCTCCCCCTCAGATATAGAGGCGAGGTTCTCGGTTCCCTCAGGGTTTTCATCTCCCTGAGGTCCAGTAATCCGATCTTCATTACCCTCTCCCCTGATAGATTCATCATGGGAAAGGTCTTCAGCGCTCTTCTCCTGTTCAGCGCTCTTCTCCTGTTCAGCGCTCTTCTCCCCCTCTTTCTCATGATGGGCGGTGGAGGAATGGGTAGATTCAGCATTGGTGTTGTCTCTGTCTTCTGGGCCAGAGATTTTCACACAACCTTCAAGCTTAGCTATTCTGTCTTCTAGGCCAGAAATAGCAGGCGTGATTTTCTTCAGCTCTTGGCGATCCTCTGCGGTGAAGGAGTCCAAAACAGGTGCAGGGGCCGGAGCAGGAGCTGGATTATTTGCCTTGTTCACCAGCGTCTCGATCATTGTCTTGACGGAACCAAGGTCGGTCTTCACTGAGCCCAAGTCGGTCTTGACCACTGACATATCACCTTCGAGTGTACCAACCGATTTCTTCAGCGTTGTAACTTCGCTGGAAATGGTGGAAACTGATGATTTGAGGTTGGTGTAGTCAGTGTAGATGTCGGAGAGCACTTTGGCAAAGTCGGCGAGAGTTTTATCAAGATCTTTGATGTCATCAGAGGAGGCCTTCTTTTCCACCACAGTAGTCAGCTTCGTCAGATTCTCTCCAGCGTTTGTTACAGCTGTAGAGTTATTTGATAGACCGGTGGTGAGATCCGCAAGTTTCATCTCCATAGACTTCAGAGATTGGTTGATGTCTCCCAAAAAAGGACCTGTAACATATAAGTACTTGTGAACAAAGGAAAGCTCAGAAGTCTCAGGTTTAGTTACAGTGTTTAAGGTGGGATCTATACCTGCAGGAGCGTTGACGAACTCATCAAAGTTTCGAGTCCCTCCATAGTGTTCCATATCTCCCTCAAACGTTCCGTGAGGAATGGAGATCTCTGCAGGTCCTTTCTTCGTCATTCGCTGAGAAGCTTCAACGGCTTCTTGAATGATGGCATCTCCAGTTTTGACTGGAGGAGTGTCCAAAGAAGTAGAGGGAGGAGCGAAGGATAAGAATTGGGGTTGGGGTTCAAGTTCAGCGTTGGATTCGCTGAGAAGTACTTCATCAGTCTTTTGAGAGACTGACGAAGGTTGGGTAGATTCCAAAGTTCTAACCTCAGCGTTTAGGGACGCTGAAGTAGGTTTAGAAGGGATGGCTTGAATTGGTGTGGCAGAGCGTACCACGGAACTTTCCTTCAGCTCTTCAGAATGAGCTGAGGAGTCTTCAGCATGCAACTGCTGGGGTTGCTCCTTGGTTTTCTTGATCCTTTTGGAATCAAGAGGGGTAAGAGATTGTTTCCTTTTCTTAGAAGGAATGGATTTTGTGGCCGGGGTATCAGCGATGGGTATTGTCGCTGAAGGAGCCACAGAAAGCGGAGAATTAAGAAGAGTGAGAAGAGTAGAGAGACGTACCTCGTTGGCGACAGGCTTGAAGTCGAGAACTTTAGGGCCAATCTGAGAGAGTTTCAGATCACCCTCTTCAGGATAGCTGTCCTTCAGGCCATATTGAAAGATGGCGCTGATGAATCGCGGGTAAGGAACCCATGCTGGTCGGTCAGCGGCAGAATCAACACGTTGAATGAGGTCTTCATAGATGATGGAGGCCCAGTCAATGTTGAGACCTTTCAGCAGTGCGTAACCCATGGCCTGCTGAGGTTGAGCGGCTTGATCAGAAGATCCGGATTTCGCTGTCATGCAGCTGATCAGGTGAGCGAAGATGAAGTTCATCTCGCTGGGCATCTTGGATTTCTTTATCAGCGTCAGCTTCTTCTCAGGTAGCTTGTCTCTTCCAGTCTCCCAGATGTAACCCATCGCATCAAGGAAAGCAATGATTTCTTCCCTGTCAGCGTGCTTCTTGTGGTCAGGAAATGGAATGAAAGGATTTTCTGAGGTAGCGTTAGGGAATTTCAGAGCTTTACGGATTATTGCGGGGGTTATCTTGATGGTGCCATACTCAGTATCGCTGAGTATGCAGTCGATGGTTTTAGATGGATCTTTGGCTGAGGGTAGGTTGGTGTGTCTGGCAGAATACCAGAATTGGGATAATAGACGCTGACTGGCAGGAGGTGTGATTGTCAGTGCTGTGTATATTGGGCTATTCTTCAAAAAAATCACAGCGTCGTCTAGATGGGATACTTGCTTCCGAGGAGGAAACTCGAGAAGCGCTGAAAGGTTGTTTGCCTTTGTCCAGTCTAGTTGATCCAGCTCAAACTTAACCTGAGGAGCTTTGGTGATTTCCAGTTCCTCAGAATCACTGGAGATGGACTCAGCGGTAACATTCAGCTTTGAAGTTGCCATTTCACTGTATTATCAGTTCAACCAAAGATGTTAACAAATAAGAAATATCTTAATGTGGAAAGAGAATTTCCATTTAGATTTTTCGAATTTTGTCCATTTCATTCAGACAAAAAAGTCTTAATGAAGATTAGGGTTTTTCTTGTTTTAAAAAAAACGAATATAACACCTATAAGCCTTGTATACCAGTTTTAAAAAAAATGGATACGAAAGAAGAACAAGTTTAAGATTTTAGATTTAAAACTTGAAGAACAACCATGAAATGGTTGTGTTTATAAAACCATGAAAGAAAATGATTTTATTTTTGAGTTCTTTTATTTGATCTTGTGTAAAACAATGATAAGATCGAAAACAAGTTATTTGCATTTGATAAAAGATAAGAACATATTGACCTTGAGTTTGATGAAGAAGATGATGAACAGTTCTTGAAGATCGAGAGCACAAAATGCAACAGTGTTCTTTTCTTGCGGAGAAAGATTGATTCGCATAAAAGACAAATATAAACTTTGAGAGAGTTTATATAGGAAGAGAGTAGAGAGAGAAAAACTTGAGCGGGAAAGTTTTTCATCATGACACGGACACGTGTTTGCATTTGATTGGATAGACAACGAAACGTGCAAACGTGTGTCAGAAAAAGAAACGTGCCTGGTGTTATCCGTTGCAATGACGTCACAACTGTCCTTTCACATTCTTTCGTTGTCTCTGAGGTTTTGAAAGAAAAACTCAGGGACTCTTTGGAAAATATGAAGCACTGAATAGAAATATCAGTGAGGGTTTTAAGAAATTTCAAAATATTATTCAGCGATGAAAGAATTTGAAATCTTGCATTTTCATGCGTTTTGTCAGAGAAAACATACCTTGATATCAGTTTAACCCAATTTATTCAGAGAGAAGATGATGAAATGGATTGTACTGGTTTATTTTATCCAGAGCCTATACAAGAATGTATAAACGTATCGCTGATTAAATGTGAACCGCTGAAGATTTATCCTTCAAAGTTCAGCATTCCAAGCTCGCTGATGAGAAAGTTGAGTCTTGTCTCATCAAGAGGTTTGGTAAACAAATCAGCTAACTGATAATCAGTTGGGATAAAATGAAGTTCTATATCACCATTCATCACATGATCTCTGATAAAATGATATCTGATTTCTATGTGTTTTGTCTTTGAGTGTAGCACTGGATTGTTTGCTATAGCGATGGCACTTGTGCTGTCGCAATAGATTGGAATTTTGGAGAGCTGAAGATCATAGTCTAGTAGTTGATTTCTCATCCACAAGACTTGAGAACAGCAGCTTCCAGCGGCTACATACTCAGCTTCAGCTGTGGAAGTGGACACCGAGTTTTGCTTCTTACTTGTCCAACTTACCAGCTTTCCACCCAGGAGCTGACATCCTCCTGTGGTGCTTTTCCTATCCATTTTGCAACCTGCAAAATCACTGTCTGAATAGGCGGTTAGATCGAATCCTGAATCTTTGGGATACCAAAGACCTAGATTCGCTGTACCCTTAAGATATCGAAAGATTCGCTTTACAGCTTTCATATGAGATATCTTAGGTTCAGCTTGATATCGTGCGCACAGACATGTTGCAAACATAATATCGGGTCGGCTAGCTGTAAGATACAGTAGTGAGCCGATCATCTCACGGTACAGCGTGACACTGACAGGAACACCCTTTGTGTCCTTATCAAGTATCAGCGGTGGTGCCATAGGGGTTTTCATAGCTGAACTTTCAGTTAAGTCGAATTTTTTCAGCATATCTTTAACATACTTTCCCTGATTTATAAAAGTTCCTTTTTCAGTTTGCTTAATCTGAAGACCAAGGAAATATGTTAGTTCACCCATCATACTCATTTTATACTCATCTTTCATTCTATCAGCGAAACGAGTACAAAGCTCAGGGTTAGTAGAACCAAATATAATGTCATCAACATATATTTGAACTAAAATGATATGACCTTTTATTTTTCTAAAAAACAAAGTTTTGTCAATCTTACCTCTCTCAAATTTTTCAAGGTGGAGATACGTAGAAAGAGTGTCATACCATGCACGAGGAGCTTGCTTCAAGCCATAAAGTGCCTTATCCAGCTTATAAACATAACCTGGACGCTTAGGATCTGAGAATCCTGGAGGTTGTTCCACATAAACTTCTTCATTCAGCTTTCCATTTAGAAACGCTGACTTAACATCCATTTGATGTACAGTGAAGTTTTTGTGTACAGCATATGCTAAGAAAAGACGAATAGATTCAAGTCTTGCTACAGGAGCAAAGGTTTCGTCATAATCTATACCTTCCTCTTGTCTGTATCCCTGAGCAACAAGACGAGCTTTGTTGCGAGTTACAGTACCATGTTCGTCCAACTTGTTTCGATAGACCCACTTAGTGCCTATCACTGTTTTGTCAGTTGGTCTCCGAACAAGTTTCCAAACTTTGTTTCTTTCGAATTCAGTCAGCTCTTCTTGCATAGCGCTGACCCAGTTTGGATCTCTGAGGGCATCATCTATTTTCTTTGGTTCAGTTAGAGAAATAAAGTTAACAAATAAACAAATATTACCTGCACTTCTACGAGTCTGAATACCAGCGTTGGGATCACCAAGAATTTGATCGATTGGGTGATTTACAGTCCATCGCTGAGCCAGAGCATGCGTCGCTGACTCAGTCTGAACTGGAGAAACTGAAGATGAGGCTTCAGCTACTTCTGGATAATCAGCTAAGAGAGGAATGCTTGCATTTGTCACTTCATTCACTGATTGCTGAGAAATAGATGGAATTTCTGAGACATTTGGATCAACTGCGGGTATAGTATTTATAGGAACAGCTGAGACCCAAGATGTTTCAGCTTCACTATTATGCATATTGGGAATGATAGTAGGACCATCATTTTCAGTTGTATGAGTATGAGTAGTGGGAACATCTTCTGAATCACCAAGATGAGAAAACATCCATTGATTCAGTTCTTCTGTATCAGCGTTCGGTTTAGAGTTCGCTGAACGGGATTCGTCAAACGTGACGTGAATAGTTTCTTCTACAGTTTGTCTTCTTCGGTTGAAGACTCTGAAGGCTTTGGAAACTGAGGAGTATCCAAGAAAGATTCCATCATCAGCCTTAGGATCAAACTTTCCAAGGGCATCTCTGTTGTTCAGTATGAAACACTGACAACTAAAGATGTGAAGAAAGCTGATTGAAGGCTTTCTCCCATGAAAGAGTTCATAGGCTGTCTTTTTGAATCTTTTGACTATCAGCGACCTGTTTTGCGTAAAACAAGCCGTGTTGACAGCTTCTGCCCAAAACTGAGTAGGCAGGTGAGAATCGCTGAGCATTGAACGTGCAGCTTCAATAATTGTTCTATTTCTTCTTTCAGCGACTCCGTTTTGTTGTGGTGTTCTCACTGACGAAAAGTTATGAGAAATACCCTTGCTCTCAAGGAAGGAATCAAGAGAACTGTTTTTGAATTCAGTTCCATGATCACTCCTTATTGAGCGAACAGTCATATTGTTCAGAGTTTCCATCTTCCGAACAAAGGTGATGAGTTCTTCAGGGGTGTCACTCTTAGAACGGAGAAACATTACCCATGTATAACGAGAGAATTCATCAACTATGACCAGCGTATATTTCTTTCCAGCGATGGATTGTTTGTTAACGGGGCCAAACAAATCCATATGGAGTAGTTGAAGAGGAGATGACACTGAGGAAACTTGCTTGGACTTAAAGCTTGCCTTGGTCTGCTTCCCTTTTTCACACGCTGAACATAAGGATTCTTTGGCGTATGAATGTTGAGGTATACCAGTGACTAACTCTTTGGATGAAAGAGTATTCAGTGTCTTGAAGTTGAGATGTGAGAGTCTCTTGTGCCATAGCCAGTTGACATCAGAAGATGCCTTTGAGAAGAAACAGGAGTTCTCAGTGGTTGTTGAGTCCATGTTTATAACGTAAACATTTTCCAAACGATAACCGCTGAGAGCTATCTTCTCCTTTTTGTCAGAGACAAAGCAGGATTCCTTGGTGAAAATCACTTTGTTATCCATGTCGCAAAGCTGACTGATGCTCAGAAGATTATGCTCCAGCCCTTCAACATATGCGACTCTTCTGAAGGATGTTGTACCATTTGAAAGTACACCATACCCTCGGGTGTGTCCTTTTCCATTTCCACCGAAGGTTACAGAGGGACCCTTCTCTTCCTTGTATTCAGCGAGCAGGCTTTTCTTTCCAGTCATGTGTCTAGAGCATCCGCTATCGAGATACCAGATACCCTTCTTAACCTGCAATACAAAGGAAGATTAGTTTTGCTTGGGTACCCACTTCACCATGTATACGCGTTTGTCAGTGGAAGTGGTTGGATTGGGTTCAGCAGTCTTCGCAGCATTTGAAGATTCAGCTTTGTCTTTCTTCACTTTGGTCAATTTCTTGACCTCAGCGGTATGAGTCACCTTGACCTGACTTGCAACTGGTTTGGTCTTCTTTGGTGCAATCTTCACCTTAGCTATCTTATCAGCTTTGGTGGCTGTGGGACACTTACTTGCAATATGATCGGTAAGTCCACAGTGATAACATTTCCTATAACTAAAATTAGTTCTAGGACCACTTGTGTGCTGAGCTTTTAATTTGGAATTAGAAGTGCCAGCACCAAGTACACTATTGGTTTTTGAAATAGGACGAACATTCAGTTCTTCAGATTTCTTACCAAGGACATCTACTCTGAGTCTAGGAGTAGGTCGCTGAACTGATCCAGAGGTCTGATTTCTAGAACCAGATGAATGAATCACTAAGGCTTTGGAAGCATTCAGCTTAGGTACTAAAGTACCTTTCTGAGGATTTTGATAAATTACAATTCCTTTACCTTTATCTTTAGAGACAGAGGTAGGTTTTGAATAAACCATTTTCTCCTTACCTTTTGAAGAGGTAGGAGTTTCCTCAGGGATTGGTGTAATCGACGAGGAGTACTGAGATGAAGAAGTGTCAGCTACTGAGGATACGAACGTTCCAAATTTAAGCATTGAACGTTCAGTGGTTGGTATTGGAGTATCATATTTATAACCCAGACCACGTTTATCACTCAGAGGAATCTGAGCCTTAATTATCTCAGTGATCTTTGTTGAAGAATTACACCATCCTTCAACAGTAGCTTGTTCAGCTTTTAATGCAGCGATAGCTTCCGCTCGTTCAATTTTGACTAGCTGATTTAAATGGACTTGATCTTTAAAATCTTCTTCAAATTTAGAAAGCTTTTCTATTTGAAGGTGGCAATTTTTAAGCTTTTCAGCGAGATCAAGATTTTGGTTTTCAACCACAGCTTTGCCGTTCATGGCTTCGTATAAGCTTCTAGTCAGTAGTTCGATTTTACGGAGACTATCAGCTTCATCAATATTTACAATATTGGTAAAGAAGGAAGGTGATACCTGAATGGCAGATGTTGAAGTGGAGGGAATGTCTGAACTTTCTTCCTCTTCTTCAATCTTGGCCATGAGACATTGATTTGCTTCATCATCTTCAGAATCAGATGATGAGGCTTCTTCATCAGAAGCAGCCCAATCATAGTCAGCCATTAGGCCTTTTCCCTTCTTCTTAAAGCTTTTCAGCTTTGCATACTTCTCCTTCAGCTTTAAGTATTTGTCGTCTTTATTCCTTGGAACAAAGGATTTCTTTGTAAAGGCTGAAGGTCTCATGATTTTCTTTGACCTGCACTCGTTAGCGAAATGACCTGTCTTTTCGCAGTTAAAACAAGTAGCAGTAGCCTTATCAACAAAAGCTGATGACTTAGGCTTGTCAGCTATAGAAAGAGTTTTGTTCTTTCTAAACATTTTCTTCTTGGCGAATCTCCTGAACTTTTTAGTTAGGAGAGCCAAGGATTCATCATCTGAAGAATCAGAATCTGATGATCTTTCAGAGTTACTTTCTAACTCAGTGATAGTGACCACAGGTCGCTGAGTAGAAGGTTCCTCTGAGATTAAAGCAACAGGGGTGCTTTTGGAATCTTTTACAAGATTCTTCTTAAGATGGCTAGATTGCTCATGATTCAGCAATGTGCCATATAAGGTAGCGAGTGTCATTGATCTTAGATCTTTTGACAGCTTGAGACACATGGAATAATTGTCCCAGCTTTCAGGTAAACATTCTAAAAACTTTGTCAGAACTTCAAAGTTAGAATATTCCTTACCAACCGTTTTAAGATCTATAATTAAGCAGTTAAAACGTTGATGTACTTCAGAGAGAGTTTCATTCTTACCAGAGATGAAACTTTCGTATTGTCTTACCAGGTTGATCTTTCTTGAATCCTGGACTTCAGACGTTCCTTCATACTGAACACATATTGTGTCCCACATGGCCTTCGAGGATTTCAGGTTCATGACGGAATGGTAGACTTCGTCAGGAAGGGCCATGGATAGTATGGATCTGGCTTTTGTATCTATAGCCACTTTCTTCTTGTCTTCATCGGTCCAATGATGGATTTCCTTTGGAATCAGCCTTTCTGGAATAGCAGCTCTAGTTGCAGTGGCTGGAACGGCAGGATCAATCGTAACAGGGATGTGTGGACCGTTTTCAAGATAGTAAGGTATAATAGGGTCTACACCTTCTAAGAAGAGTGTCATCCTATTTTTCCATAAGTTGAAGTTGTCTCTGGAAAATCTAGGGGGTTTTGCAAGAGAACCATTGTCGATATAGTGAGTGTTTGTGTTTGAGTTGGCCATTTTCAGATAATAGCAAGGAAGAGAAAATATCTTAGATTAGATCTTGTTTATGAGATTAAACAAATCTGCTCTGATACCACTTGTTGGTCCCGAAAGGCTTAAACAAGTTTGTAAAAGGGGGGGGGTTGAATACAAACACACTATTTTACTTTTCTAAATTGTTTATTGATAAATCATTAACAATTTACAGCTTGTTGCGGAGACAAGATTAAGGATAAACCTAAATCTAAACAAGTTGGAACACTAAGGTTTTCTTGCACTAAGAAAGATAAGGAGATTACTAATAAAATCTTATCTTGAGAGATTTGAACTTGTCCAGAGTTAGCAAGTTGCTTCAAATGAAGTGAGTTCATCTCTTTATATACTGCATGCATTTAATGCAATCCAGTATATACTTTACACGTGTCATTAGCGGATTGGTTGCATGTCATTGACCTTTGATGACAACCTTAGTAGCCGCATGAATGAACAGTGTAGTGTCAGAGTGGTTGTACGATTTCAGATTTTCGGAGGTTCTTTTCTGACATTTCGTACGGTGGCGTGCAAGGGAGGTTAAGACAAAAGTACTTTGTACGGAGGACTTCATGATCAGCTTTCGTTGATTCAGCGATTATCATTTACTATTCAGCAGATGATAAAGTTCAGCGATAGCTGAAGTCTTGTACTTGATACTTCACGTTGAGTGGACAAATCTGAGTCTTCGCTGATCCGCATCAGTTCATTAGGAGACTTGTCGCTGGTTCTTGAGCTTGATCTTCGACTTCAGCGTAGAACCTTTGTTGACGTGAATCTTGTCTTCAGGGATCATAAGTAAACAACTAACTTATCAGCGATCACCATAAGGACTGAACAGACTCAGCGATATGGTGAACAGTGTTCGCTGAATGTTTAATCTAAAAGTGCGAGAGTTCCTATCAGCAGTACTGTAAGATCTTAGTACTTATCAGCGATAGTGAAACTCTGATACATATTGTTTACTTACAATTTTCACTAAGTATTTAAGATAGGGTCATTATCAAATCACTGAGGGTTTGGATCAACAATCTTGAACCCTGAGAGCGCACGGGATGATGCCTGAAAGAAAGAGGAAAACAAAATCGAAAAAGCGGAAACAGTGCCCAGCGCGTTTCTAGGCGCCCCTCCAAACGCGCCCGCATCCGCGCAGAGCACTGGAATCTTTAACATTTTTTCTATTGCGCGGTTGCCTGCGCGTCTACATCCACGCCTCCATCCGCGCCGAAACATGGAAGCGTATACTCCAGTGCGCTGCGCGCCTCTACGCGCGTTTCCATACGCGCCTCCATCCGTGCCGACAGTCTGAAGGTATTAAAACCCCATTTTCAGCCCACTCTCTCATTTTGGAAAACCCTAACTTTCTCTGCAGCCGATTTTCACTCAAAAATCGCTTTTTAGTGCCGATTTGCTTCCATATCACCAAGAATCATCAATCCTTTCTACCATTCTATCATCCTTCAAGATCAAAAGGTATGATTTCTTGCATAGTTCTTAATGGGTTGGGGTTTTGCACATCAGTTTGAGGTATTTTCTTCTATGAACTTTCTTGCTGAATTTGTGTTATGGGCATGAATGATTTCGAGTTTTTGTGGATAAGTTGTGAGTATTTAGCTTTGAGAGTGAAATCATGGTTTTTGTTTCAAGTTTCTGATGATTGTGGTATGATGCTGATTTTGTCCAAGATAAACCAAACCTAGGTTTCACCAAGGTTTGGGGTTCTTGTATCTTTGTTAAAGAAATACCAAATGCTAAGAGTTGGGTTCTCATTGTGCTTAATATGTGTTGATGTGCTTGTTAATGTGTTTGCCCTTGATAATGAGTTGAGGGTTTGTGCTAGAAATTTTCTGTGGGGAAAGGTTTGTGGCGGTTTACTGATTAGAATGGCTAATCAAACTCTAGTTTGGGGCATCAAGTTCTCACCATTCACACAACTCTATCGTTACAAGCCTTGGTCTCACCAAGGTTTGGGGTTCCTGATTTCACTTGAAGCTTTTTGCTCTATATTTCTTTGTGTGGAAACAAACCTAATCCAAGGATTAGGTTTGGGGTGACATTGTCAATTCACTATATCTAATGAATATACCTTTTCAGGAACCATGGTGCGAACTGAGCCTAATAGAGCTGGACGTTTCTTCGCCTACCAAAATCTACAACCGGCGGAAAGGGAAGCTCTAACCGAGCGCGTGAACGGCCGAGTGGCGCAAAGAACACATCAATTTAGAAACCGACAAATCTGGTCGGAGAGAGGGCTGAGATTAGATGAGATACCGAACAACAGAGCCACAGAGATTGCTATGGAGCGTAATTGGACCACCTAAGTGCGTGATCCGGAACCGTATGATGAAGAGCTGGTCCGAGATTTTTACGCTGCCATGATACCACCAGCGTTTAACAAATTTTCTTCGGTGGTAGTACGGGACAGAATTGTGCGGATGCCGGCAGAAGCTATTTGTGCCTACTATGGGGTGCCTCGCCCCAATAACTTGGATGCCACTTTTGGTTTGACCCCGATTGACGGTGTCCGCAACGACAACCATCTCAGCACGATCCTATCCTCAAGCTTAAGAAGGAGTGGCAAAGAAATCTGGGTTCCCCATCATCATGACATATAAAAATATGAGCTGCGACCCGAAATTGCCATATGGATGAAATTCTTGAAGTGCAGTCTGGCACCATCTTCGCATGATAACACAGTTGACGCCTATGTTGCCAAGATCCTCTACCATATACAGTTCAACCTCCCAATGGACATAGGCCACATCATCAAGCTTCATCTGATAGACGCCGCGTCAAATACCAACAATGTTGGCATTTTACCATTTCCTTGTTTGATAACTCGGTTTTGCAGGGAAGCTGGATGTGACATGGGTGTTACGACCCCGCCATCACCACCGTTCGATCGAATCACCTATAGAGCACAGGTCCGTGCAGCAGAGCGGTTTGATTTAAAGGAAGCTGCTAATCGGGAGAGAGGTCGTATGCGCATTCCAGCAGGAGTGGATGACATGGAGGCAGATGATGCTGATGATGATGATTACAACCCGGCTACTGATATGGAAGGAGTTGAACTGGGGTCTGACATAGCAGGGCTAGCGCTGCAGATGCACCACATGGAGATTCGGCTGAATCGGAGGTTCGACGCACTAGAAGAAGGAAGGAGGTATGATGGGAACCCGCAGGCACCGGCCACCTCAAATCAAGATGAAGCGGGCCCATCGAACCCAAGGAGAAGAAGGAGGCATCAATAGGGGGCACCAACCTATCGAGCAGCACGCGGTGGGGTAAAGTTTTTGGTTCTTTCTTAGTTTTCGTTTTGTTGTTGAACTGTTTTATTTTTATTTTTTTTTATTTTTAATTTTTTGTTTATCGTTCTTCTCTGCTTTTGGTTGGATGACTGTACCGATTCGCTTTTTCGTGTTTCTTTCTTTTATATGTTATTTGGTCCATTGGGGACAATGGTTGTGTCTGGTTTGGGGTGGTTTGTCGATTATATCATTTGTTGATCTCAGTGGATTGAACAACGACCGTGTTTTTAGTGATGAATGTGCAACCTTCCTAGTGTGACTTAGTGTGAGTTTTCGAGGACACTAATTTTGGGGAGAAGAGTTAAAAGGGATAATGTAGCATGAGGGTGGATCTAGATGAATGCATACATAGAGACATTAGTGGAGACCACCCGTGAGTTGTTGAGCCTTACAAGTACTAACTTCGATTCTGAGAGACTACACACTACTCGATACACCTTTCATTAGTCCTTTGATCATTGTTGTAGCTGATCTCGCTATAACTTGCATCCATTATCAAAGACGTCCATAGGAATAGAAGTGAAGCTTCTGCCTATCCTTGTGAACAAACCATGTAAGAACTCATAAAGCTTATTGGCTGCTGCTAATCCCACTGCGTTTCACTACTCAAGGTTCTCAAATGAAAACCCGTTGTAATCCCCTCAAAAAAAAAAAAAAAATCTGCAACCCAGTAAATCAGTCATAAAGGGTTTTGCCAAAAAAAAAGAGAGCTAAATAAAACTGACGGGTCAGTTTAAAGAAATTGAGAGAAGTGTCAGGAAACTTGAACGAAAGAAAGAAGGGAGGTTCATCAAATACCTCCACCCAGAAGTAGCAACCATACCCAGTTAAAGATCCGAATTCAGCATGGAGAGTTTGAAGGGAGTGGCGAAGCAACGTTTCTATGTCCTAGTCTTGATAATGGATTCCTTCTGAGATCAATTTGTGTATAACTGTGCGTTATTGTTTAATTGTTGTTCATGCAAGCTTTGTGAATTCTTGTACCCAACTTCTGAAAGCATGACAACATGTGTGAAACCTAGGGCTCGAGTGAAGAGAGAAAACCGTGAGGTAGGGTCAAGGCGAAATCCTCTCTAAGTGTGTGTTTAGTTAGGTACACTCAAGTGTGGTGTGGTCCTTGATAACTCTTTGTCCCAAAGTTGTGTTGTTTAGAATTCCATAGCTAGGTATGCTGGGGGGGTGTCCATCTCACATGTAACTCATGGTGGTTGTTGAGTTGACTAGAGATCACTAATTATATTCTCGACAACACGAAAATTGCGATCGTTTGAGTTGTGTTTAAATGCTTATTTTTGTCGCTATTTTGCTTGGGGACAAGCAACGCTCGGTTTGGGGTTGTTGATAATGCCGTTTCACGACATTATTTTGATCCCGAAATCGGTCAGTTAGTTGTAAGTTTACAAGTAAAAAAGTAGAATTTAATGGTTTTTGATGAGGAAATACAGGTCTTTATGAAAGGACGATGAAGGAAGAGTTTTGAGATCAAATGGAGCAAGTTGACAACAGTCTGGAGCGAAATCGAGAAAATCAGAATTTTTGGGCCAAACAGAGCTGTGCGCGCCTCTAGGCGCGTTTCCACACGCGCCCACATCCGCGCAGTTTATTTTTTTTGCAACTTTCCAGTGTGCTGCGCGCCTCTCTGCGCGTTTACACACGCGCCGCCAGACGCGCTGAAGACCTGAGCGTTTTTATTCTATTTATCTGCTAGGGTTGAGAGGAAATCGATCAGTTACGTTTTGGGACTCTTCCTGGGCGATTTTGGGAGCACGAGGGCGATTTTTGAAGGCGTATAGAAGGCAAGAAACACGAATTAACAAGGATCGGAAGGCGAATCGAGTACGTCCATCGGCGGCTTAGACTTTTTCAGGGAGTTCTTAGATTTCATTTCTTAGTTAAAAGCATGTTTACTTTCATTTTCATCTTTTCATTTCAGAGTTTTGAAACCCCCAATATGAACTAATCCGTTCATGTTGGGGGGTTGGTTTGAATCATGGTTGGATACTTGTTTCGCTTTACGATAGGCATGATTGATATGATATAGATGGATGCCACATGTGGGTTTGTTCTTAATGCTTGTAATAGTCCGATCAACTATTATTCGATTTAATGAATCTTTTAACGTTTGAGAAAAGTTTTGAGGTTTATCTAATCCTTCATGTCTTAGTCGAATTTGAGATAGAAATATGATAATTCGTGCTTTGTGGGTTTTTAATCACTGCTTGTTCAATTACCTTTGTTGAGATTGAATGATGATACAAAATGTTGAATGAATGTTACTATAGCTTGATTGAGTATAGTGATGAATTGTGATTATAACTGTCATCCTGGAGTTATGTCAATCGTGTCAAATCTGTGAGTTAAATGATTGTTTACCTGAGGAATCCAACCCTCCAGCTTTTTATCTTATCTGAATTAATTAAGTTTTAATCCGTGTTTTTAATACACAACAATCCAACTCAATTTGCGTTAGTCTAGTTAATAATCTATACAGTCATTGTGGTACTTGACACCTGGTTCCTTTGGTTCGATAATCGTACTTTATAAGTACTATTACTTGATTCGACCCGTACACTTGCGGTAGATTTAGGGGGGTGTAAACCCGCCTATCACACTTGCGTCCATATAGAGCTTCATATGGCGCACACTTAATACTGGTGTGATAGCTATTGTTGTAGGAAAACTCAACTAACGGCAAGTGGTTATCCCAACTTCCTCCAAAATCTATCACACAGGCCCGAAGCATGTCCTCCAATGTCTGAATGGTTCGCTCACTCTGGCCGTCCGTTTGAGGATGATAGGCAGTGCTCAAATTCAACTGCGTACCCAACGCTTTTTGAAGTGACTGCCAAAATCGAGATGTAAAACGGCTATCTCTATCTGAAATGATAGAAACAGGGACTCCATGTTGCGTGACGATTTCCTTGATGTAGATCGGAGAAAGCTTCTCCATCTTGTAGTCTTTCCGAATAGGTAAGAAATGTGCAGACTTCCTAAATCGATCTACTATAACCCAAATCGAATCGTGCCCTCTTTCCGTTCTCGGAAGTTTGGTTATGAAATCCATAGTGATTTGCTCCCATTTCCACTAGGGAATCTTCGGTTGTTGCAGCAATCCAGATGGTTTTTGATAAACAGCCTTGACCTTTAAGCAAGTGATGCATTTTCCTACATACGTGGCAATATCCTTTTTCATTCCTGGCCACCAATAGTACTCCATTAAATCCTTGTACATCTTATCTGCTCCTGGGTGAATTGAGTACCTAGATTTATGAGCCTCCTTCAATATCATTTCCCGTAGGTTGTCAGTCTTTGGGATCCATACTCTGCCCTTAAAGTAACGTACTCCATCAGTCTTAGTTTCAAATCTCGCCTCTAAACCATGAAGAGTCTCGTCCTTCAGGTTTTCAGACTTCATTGCTTTGATTTGAGCTTCGAAAATCTGAGTCTTTAAACTTGTTTGTACAAGTGCTCCCATTGCTCGTACACGTGAAGGTTTTACCTTTTCCTTCCTACTCAGGGCATCGGATACCACATTGGCCTTACCTGGGTGGTAACGTATCTCACAATCGTAGTCGCTGAGCAGTTCTACCCATCTTCTTTGCCTTATATTAAGCATTTTCTGATCAAGGATGTGCTGAAGACTCTTGTGATCAGTGAAAATAGTGCACTTGGTACCATATAGATAATGCCCTCATATCTTTAGAGCGAATACCACAGCTCCGAGTTCCAAATCGTGCGTGGTATAGTTCTTCTCATGAACTTTTAATTGTCTCGAGGCGTATGCTATCACCTTATCATTTTGCATCAATACGCAACCTAATCCCTGATGTGATGCGTCACAATACACCACAAAATTTTCCGTTCCTTCCGGTAAAGCTAAGATCGGTGCATTGCACAACTTCTTCTTCAAAAGTTGAAACTCTTCCTCTTGTGAAGCTCCCCAAACGAAATTCCTATCCTTTTGGGTTAACGTGGTGAAGGGTTTAGCAATCCTAGAGAAATTCTCGATGAAACGCCGATAATAACCTGCCAAACCTAGAAATTGGCGAATTTCCGTCGGAGTCTTTGGGGCTTCCCATATCTGAATGGATTCCACCTTAGCCGGGTCCACGTGAATCCCTTTTTCTCCAATCACGTGACCTAAGAAGTGTACTTCTCGAATCCAAAATTCGCACTTAGAGAATTTGGCATACAGCTTCTGATCCTTAAGAAGCTCTAGAATTACCCTTAGATGCTGCTCGTGATCCTCCTTACTCCGAGAGTAGATCAAGATGTCATCGATGAACACGATCACAAACTTATCTAGATATGGTCTGCATACCCTATTCATTAGATCCATAAACACAGCTGGCGCGTTCGTCAATCCGAATGGCATGACTAGAAACTCATAGTGTCCATAAGGAGTCCTAAAAGCTGTTTTAGGAATGTCCTCCTCATGGACTCTCAACTGATGATATCCTGATCGAAGATCAATCTTTGAGAAGTAAGTTGCACCCTGCAACTGGTCGAACAAATCGTCTATTCGAGGGAGAGGATATCGGTTCTTGATTGTCAACTTATTTAGCTCCCTATAATCGATACACATTCGAAACGATCCATCCTTCTTTTTAACGAACAGAATCGGGGCTCCCCAGGGTAATGAACTTGGCCGAATGAATCCCTTATCCAAAAGTTCTTGAAGTTGACTTGACAACTCTTGCATTTCGGTAGGTGCTAAACGGTATGGGGCCTTAGCTACTGGCGCTGCTCCGGGTATGAGATCGATCTGAAATTCGACTTGTCTCGGCGGGGGAAGTCCAGGCAAATCGTCTGGGAACACCTCTGGGTGATCTTTCACTACAGGAATATATTGGATTCGCCTCTCCTCGGACTTCTTCTCTACCACGTGTGCCAGAAATGCGACGCACTTCTTTCTCAAATACTTATGGACCTTCATACACGATACTATCCTTAGTTCCTTTCCAGCTCTATCTCCTTGCACAACAAGAGTTTTTCCGCCTTGCAATGGTAATCTGACAGTCTTTTCAAAACAACTAACTTCTGCTTGGTTTTTGGATAACCAGTCCATGCCTATTACTACGTCAAAACTCCCCAACTCAATAGGTATAAGATCAACGCTAAAAGTTCTATCGGCTAATTTCAAGGTACAACCTAAGATTACATCTTTATCCTCTAATTCATATCCATTAGCAACCTCAACAAATATAAGCATTCGGCATTTTCTTAGATTCTAGATTGATCAAAGGCCTAAATTCTAACGAAACAAAGCTCCTATCAGCCCCAGTGTCAAATAATACCGATGCATAATAATTGTTTAGGAGAAACGTACCTGTCACCACATTAGGGTCTCGGCGTGCTTCTTCTGCTCCTAAAACAAACGCCCGCCCTCGAGCTTGTCCTCCATGCCCTTCCTTCAACCTTTACATTTTCCCCATCCTGCAGTACCGAGCGGAATGACCCTTTTGCTTACATATGCCACAAATGAGACAGGCTCCCTCATGATGCAAGTTGCATTGGTTGCACTTCGGGTGGGGTCCACTGTTTCGCCCTGCTTCCTTAGCATTCATCCCAAAATTCCTTACTACCTTCTTATTCCTGCTTGAACCACTACCAACCGTCTTTCCCGATTGGCTCTCTGGCCTCCTCTTACTACCGACACCTTTCTGAGTCAAAGTTCCTGCCCTGACCGCATCATTGGTCAGACTAGTTGCTAAAGCCACTGCAGCTTGAATCGTGGTCGGACTTGCCGATGTAACCATCCCTCGAATCTCCGGGGCCATTCCATACAAGTATCGGTCAATCCTTTTGCTCTCCGGGGTAACCATGTGGGGTACTAACTTTGCGAGTTCATGAAAATGAGCGGTGTATCGGTCTATCCGTAAACCTACCATGGTGAGATCCCAAAATTCAGCCTCCAACTTCTGAATTTCACTCTTGGGACAGTATTCTTCAGTGAGCAACTTCTTAAAATCCTCCCAAGAAAGTTTGTATGCATCCTCCCTTCCACGGGTTTGGACTTGAATGTTCCACCAAGTCAAAGCTCGTCCTTGAAGCTGACATGCCGCATACTCCACCATGCGGTCTTCTGAACATTTGCTGATATGGAGCACCGACTCCATACTATCAAACCACAAAAGCAATCCTACAGCACCTTCTTTTCCGTGAAATTCTTTGGGCTTGCAAGACATAAACGTCTTGTAACTGCATCCTCTATTGTCATTAACATCATTGGGATTCCCTCCTCTCACATTATCATTCCAATGACGCTAATTGATGCCCCGGTGACTTGGGTTACAATGTCGGGTATCGCCACTTGAATGCATCGAGCTATGATCTGGGCAATATCGGGGTTTTGGTCTTTAGGATTTCCTCCCGTCCGACGTGTGGATCTTCTTGGTGGCATTTTTCTAAAACACATTTACAAATATTTTTTTAATTAAAATCTTGTGTAAATAAAGTCGGATGTTTTGCAAAAATCTTGTAAATCGAAACATTGGGAATAATAAAAATAAACATTGCATGATCAACAAACGTATAATTAAAACGCGAGATCGCTTTTCCATTAAAGTCATTAATAATAGCCGTTGATACAAAATTTCTGATGTGCATCGCACATCAGTACCATAATGTTTTAGAAGAACAGAAATACCATCCGAAATACAAAGTTGAAATAACTAGAAATAAAAAGGTCCATTTCCTAAATCTTCCACCATCCGCATCAATATCCTCCCCGATACACCTCGATCAGAACCCACAACACCAACATCGACAGTAACATCACAACGGCTATGGAAGCTATCTCAGCCCTTAAGCCAATCCTCCGAGCTACTCTCGCTCTATCCAGGGCTTCAGTCGACATGTTAGTCAAGAGATGACTTAACTCACATAGCTCCGTCACAACCTGACTTTGATGACTAACCCGCGCCTGACAGCTATGCAACTCCGCTGTCATAGCCCGAAAATGCTGCTCTTCCGCCCATGTCATGCCAGACGCACGACCAACGGGTACTCCCGTGATGACTCGCGGTGGTTCCGGCGCCTCCGGACGATCGGACCTCAATGACACTCGCCTAGGAATGGGAACACTCTTCCTAGCGGTCAGCCTAGTACGTGGCCCTCTAGAGTTCGGTTGCACAGTTATAGGAGTGGGTCGCGGTAGAACTGGGGTCGGTGATACTCTCGGTCCATCATACGGAGCTCGTTCACTACCCGAGGTTCGCTCTCTCGACGGCGTGTAGGAGGGTTGAGAGTGTGATGATGATGATGACGACATAGTGGTACTGAGGTAAGAGTGCATAAAGTTACTAACGCGCAAGTATAAAGGCTATGCGTACTATACTATTGCATATTATAGGAAATAACCAGACTCATGCTATGCATGCTACGTGATGCACTAAGTGAGAAAAACACACATGTTCCTAGTATATCCATTTCTGATCTCGCATTACTCTTTCCTTAATTAAACATAGGTGATCAGGCTTTGTTTAATTAAAGACCGATGATGCAATACCCGAATTAGTTATACTAGCAATATGTTTAGTAATTTGAGTGTTATTTCCCATTTTTGGCTATAGTTGCAGTTTTCCAAAAGAAAACCGGTATTCTCTATAACCTTTAGCTCTGATACCAAATCTGTCACACCCCGCTAAAGCGGAAACACGGGATGTACAGCTCAAGTTTCATAGCAAAAGTTACAAGATCACACCAACCATCAAAATACATTCAAAAGTTTACAACACTGTCTTTTACAAACGTTTTACGAAAAGGGAAATGAACATAATTTAAAAACATAGAAAGCTTCAACACGCGTAGCCTTCCTAAGTTCCAACCTTAAGGACGTTCACCTGAAAAGCATGTCAATAAAAGGTCAACTAATGCACTAGTTGGTGAGATCACAGGTTTTATGAGTCCAACAAGGTTTGTCATAGAAATAGTTTTAATCCGCACAAGTGGATAAGTCAACCGGTTACAAAAACACTTGCTCAAGGTAATTGTATGTATAATGTTTAAGTTATGAGCCCGCTACCCGACCTATAATTAAAAGAAAGGGAATGGAAGGAAAAAAATATTTGTATTTGTGTTTTCTTGAGATTGAAGGAAAAGAAAGGAAAGGGAGAGAAAGAAAATAAATTTTCATGTTCTTGAGTAGGAGAGAAAGGAAAGGAAAGATGTATCTTTTACCAATATATTCTTATTTATTTCATAATAAAATGTAATTAATGGATATATATGTAATTTTATAAATATTTTTAATTCTTTTTAAATTCTTTCCATTCTTTTCCTTCGGTTTTCTCTCACATTTGGGAGAAAAATAAGCAATATTTTTCTTCCCTTTCATTTCCTTTCTCTCTTTAAAAAAACTCGAGAAACTAACATTTTTTCATTTTCCTCTTACTTTCTTTCCATTTTCCTTCGGAAAAAAAAACTCGAGAACACAACGTTAGAATGGTTTAAGTATTTTTTAAATCGCAAACTGAATGGCGTGTCTCTGAAAAATACGATGCGTTTTATGAGGTATGTATTTAAAACACTTGAGTCTAGTAATTACAAAATCAAAGCAATTTAAAAAAAAGTTTCACCGTAAAACAAACTAAAAAGTTACAACACTAAGACTTGTTCATATTTTTCAACCTAAGACCATTTTACATATTACACATAGAAGGTTTAAGGGAAACTTAAAAAAAATAAATAAATTGAAGAACATTTTATTAAACGTTCATGTGGACGGTATACACATGTGTATACAAGTAAATTAAGTTGTTTTTTGGTTTTTATGCACGTATGCATTATGCACATGTGCATATGCACGTGCACGTGTGCATATGACAAATTACTTGTATGCACATATACATATAGTTTGGATAAACGACTACCAGAGTGTTCCTCAATTTTACATTTTTTTCGGTTTCCCATAAACCTGACCGGGAGATTGTAACAACCTAAACTTTGGAAAAAGCAACTTATTTAAAATAAATTATATTACATCAAATAAAGAATAAATTCTTTTCTAAGAATCAACACTTGATTACTTGTAATCACAATCTAAGATGTTAACATCGCTAAATTACTAGTCAAACCTGACACCAAGTCTAGATTAGTGACGATTGTTACTAAAAAGGCATTAATAGTTGTTATCCTCAAAACACGGAAGACGTCCTCGAATAGCTAAATCCTTCTCGTGTCTCTAACTATCACTCAACTCTTCACATGATCCTTAGTATCATTACTCAACAAGGACTTGATACACATTCCGATAAGAAAATATGTTAGGTTTAACGTCTAGTAAGTTCTAGCAGTTTTTATTTTTAATATAAAGTGATAAAATTGAAAGAATGTATTTAAATCACGACTCTTCCAAATGAATGCATTTACCATAATAACAACATCTTTTCAAAATCCACCATTTTTGTTGACGAAAACAAGTGACTAAAGCACCAATTATAATATGAAACCAAAACTCAATACTTACAAAAATGTGAACAATGTTTAATATTCAAGTACTGAAAACATGAATAAAAATCTATTATCCAAAACATCAAAATATGGATAATACATCATCCAAAACAACACCTTTCGATGATACGGGAGATTGTTGATAACTCTTATTTTTTAGAGTTATTTGTTGTTCAATACGCCCATTATTATGTGATTTTTACACCCATTTTGCTTCTTTTCTTTTTCGTTTGTCTAAAATGTTTTCAAAGGGTAATAATCAACCAAAGAGTGAATTTTGTTTAGAAAACCGTTACTATTCTAGTGGCCACAATATCACCACTGTGGGCAGATCTAAGTAGATTTGGTGGAGATTTGAAGAATTAAAAGGTATGAAGTAAAATGTAAATTCAAGAAAGTTTGGATAGAACTTGGACCAAAGAAGAAAGGAATGAAATGGAAGAACCTTAGGGTGCGTTTGGTTTGCGGGAATGGATTGGAATGAATTGGATTTCATGTAAGGATTTGGATTTGGAGGGATTTGGATTCGGGGGGATTTAGAATCCCATCATGTGTTTGGTTTGTAGGATTTGGAATGGATTTGAATTCCATTCCATTATAAATCTTGTTTGGTTTGTAGGTTTAGGTTTAGGATTTGGATTTGGATTTTTTTTGTAATTTTTTTAACTAACTGGCTAAACAAGGAAACTAACGGATGGACTAAATTTGTAAGAAAATTAACGAAAAACTTAACGGAATTGTTAACAAAAGTTAACTAACCTAACTAACTTTGGCTTAACGATATTAGGACTAAAAAGTAACAAAAACTAACAAAATAAACGGACAAACAAACGAATCCTAACGAAACTAACAGAAACGGACCAATTGTGTTAAGAACTTAACGGAGTACTAACGAACTCCGTTAGTACTGTTCATCATCAACTTCAATCACGATCTGCAAGTTTTCAACTCGATTTTCTTCTGTTTCTCACGTTCAAATCGAGTTTCTTTCGGTTCCTTTGCGTTTTAAGAACGTTAAATAACAAATTACAACCACAAAAGTAAAATCATGCAACGTGATTACTTGCGATAAAAAAAAATCCGGCGACTATGAATTTTCCGGCGAGATATGGGTGCGACAAAATGTTTATCGCAACTGAGGTTTGTCGCACCCAAGTGTTGCAATAAAAACAATACTTGCGACGATAAATGATCCTTGCGACAAAAAGTTGCGATTACTATGAACTCCAGTGATGTTTGCACGTTTTTCCGGCGACGTAACCCAGATTCCGGCGACCATGAATTTTCCGACGACGTAACCCAGATTCCGGCGAGGAAGCCTTGGATGCCGTGGATGATGACGTTGCCGTCGTTGAAGAGATCAGGGCGTGTGATCTCGAGCGAATATGAAATCCCACAGGACTTGGATTTGAAATCCCAACTTTTCTCAAAGGATTTCCAAATCCACCAGGTGAGGGATTTTAAAAAAGTCAAAGGAATTTAAAAAAGTCAATACATTCCATTCCTTCAAAAGAAACATAGGATTGAATTGGATTTGAAATCCAAATCCTTTCAATTCCAATCCATTCCCGTAAACCAAACGCGCCTTTAGATCAAAGAAAGTGTTCAACTTTTGGGTCAAAAAGTGATTCAACCCACTTTTCTTCCATTATATAAAGAATTCTTGTCCACCCCTTGAAGAGATACGATTTTGAAGGCTCAAATACATCAGAGACGGGCTGAATCAAAAAACAAGTTGTAATTTCAATTTCAAGCATTGTCTTTACTGTTCACTATCTCACTACTATGGTGACAGTTTTTATATTCCGTGTTAATGCAAGTATTCCTTAGTTACTTCTTTATTTCCATTATGTTTTTACATTTATTATGAGCTAATCACCTTAGTAGGTGTCGGTGTGAGCCAAACTTGAGACTAAGTAAGCAACATTTGGGTGTTGTCGTTTTTACTAAATCTTAAGATTGGTTACTAGAGTTGGGACTTATGATCACCTTGAAGTGTTAATATTAGATCCTTGACCCAGAGATGGACGAAATCGAAATACGGCTTAAGTGATGCACAAAGATTTGAGAAAGTCTTTGATAAATACGTAGAGATACAAATTTTTGTATGATTTACTAAAGTTCAACGACTGGTCGAGATTTATATCACAAAGAGATTTGGGTATAAATATTTATACTAACAGAACATGATACTTTATCAACTTGGTTAAATCGGCAAGATTAAGATTTGGCAGAAGTGAGAACTTTGTGGGAACTTTGTGGCCACTGTTCATAACAATTCACTTTCGAGAGATAAGGATTCACATGAACACCTTCATGACACAAAGTTTCTGACCATTCGGCTAATGCAAATGCCTTAAGAAAAACTCACACCTATACCCTCTCTTTAATCTAAGAAGTTCATTTCTTTACTATAAGCACTGCAACAAACAAAAATTGATAATTTCTCTCACAACTCAAACAAGTACTAGAAGTTCATGAATATCTCTGATTCTTAGTAGATCAGTCCCTGTGGAAACGATCTCGGTATTCTTACCACTTTATTACTTATAGCGATCATAGTGTCCGGTAGAGATGGACAAATCGACCCGACCCGAAACCGGCCAAGAACCGGTTCTGGCCCGGCCCGGTCAAGAACCGGTTTCAAGCCCGAGAGCCGGGACCGGTTCATGTATTTAGGGATTTTCTCGGCCCGACCCGACCCGACCCGGGACCGGTTCTTGGCCCGTCCCGACCCGACCCGAATTTATTTCAAAAAAAGAGCCGTTTTCTAGCCGTTGGAAGTCCATTGTGACCGTTTTTTTGGTTCAAAATACCCCCTCCAACCCCATATAAATACTAGGGTGTTATGGAGTGATTCACCACTTACGATTGCTTACAAAACGCAAAAAACGCTTACAATTCTCATTTCTCGGCTCTCGCTATATTCGTTTCTCGCAAAAAACGCTTACAATTCTCATTTCTCGGCTCTCGCTATATTCGGATCTCGCAAAAAACGCATACAATTCTCATTTCTCGGCTCTCGCTATATTCGTTTCTCGCAAAAAAACGCATACAATTCTCTTGTCTCAACTCTAAAAAAAATGACCGAACAAAATTACACCGTTCTTCCCGAGCATGGACGAAAAGCACTGGTTTGGGAGCATTTCAACATGGTGATGTTTTTCGACGGTACAAAAAAAGCGCAATGCAAACGGTGTGGAGATTTCCTTAAACCCGAGTCAAATAGCACGTTAAAGCGGCACTTCGATGAGAGATGCAAGAGGTTGAAATCGGGTGACGATCCAAGCCAACCCATACTTGACAATTCCGGTCAAGTATGGTCGTATAATGATGATATCGCCCGACAAATGCAAATGAAATGTGTCATTCAAATGGGGTTGCCGTTCGGACATTTCGACAATCCTCACATTACGAACATGATCAAACAAGGGTTCCAACCACGCTACAATGGTTCGGTAAGTCGTCAAACTCTTCGGCGTGATGCTTTAAAACTTTGGAATACGGCTAAAAAAATATGCGAGAAATGTTTTTAAACTTACCCAACAAAGTTTCTTTAACTTGTGATATATGGAGCGCACCATTCGGATTGCCACAATCTTATATATGCATAACGGCACATTGGATTGTGCCGGGATTGTGGCAATTATGCAAACGTGTAATCACGTTTGAGCAGTTTGGTTCGCCACATTCGGGTGAGCGTCAGTTTACTATAATTATGAAATGTCTTCAATATTATAATTTAAAAAACAAAGTTATTAGTATTTCGTTTGATAATGCTAGTAATAATACGGCATGTGTAGAAAAATTACGTTTGGCTTTATCCCCTATTTTAGAGGGAAAATTATTTCATACACGTTGTTGCGCACACATAATAAACTTATCCGTTCAAGACGGCTTAAGTTGCCTTAGTGAGCCTTTAACTAAGTTTAGGCTTATATTACGCCGGATTTTCACAAGAAATAAAAAAATGCAAAACTCATATAGAGAATATTGCAATCAAGTCGGTTTTAAAGCTTTGGGACCGGCGCACGATATGCCGGTTCGATGGAATTCGACTTGGAAAATGATGGATAATTTAATAAGACAACAACAATATATTCAAGCATTTTATAACGTTCATTACCCAGATAACACGATAACTGAGGATGATTGGGCAATGATTTATGGCTTTCACGATATTTTTGGCGATTTCAAAACTGCAACAACTATGTTACCCGGTGTTTATTATCCAACGAGCCCTTTACTTTTAAATCAAATATATATTTTGGCAAGTAAAATTGCTCAATACGAAACGGATTTGTACTTTCACGACGTGGTGAAACCAATGAAAGCAAAATTGGTAAAATATTTTAAAGAGATCCCCTTCACTTTTCTTTGTGCTGCGGCATAAACCCGTATTTAAATGTTACGGGTGTCGAAGTTTTAATACAATCAATATGTTTCTCGTTTGGTTTGGATTCTTCTACAAATAATTCTTTTTCAAGGAACCGCATACACAAATTTAATAATGATTTTCATCAATTATTTGAGATTTATAGAGTTAATTATGGGGGAGGAAGCCAACAAACCCCTACACCTCAAATGTTTTCACCGGGTTCTAGTAGCAGTCGTGGCCGAAACCGACAAGACTTAATGTCAACTTTAATGCAATCAGTTGCCGTGGAATCTACTAAAAAATCTAGATATGATGGGGATAATTTGGGTGAATTCAATCAATACATACGTACTAATTTTATAACGGCATCATCCACAAACGTCGTAGATGTTGAATCACTAGATTTATTAGAATGGTGGAAAAATAAACAACCGAGTTTCCCGATTATGGCGACTATTGCACTTGATATACTAACAATCCAAGCTAGTACCGTAGCTTCGGAGTCAGCTTTTTCTCTTAGTGGCAGGATCATATCGGTGCATCGGACAAGATTAACCCCGCAATCGGTGGAGTGCTGCATATGTCTGAAGGATTACTTGGATGGAGAAGACCGCATTCAAGATCAAACGAACCTGGAGAATGATCTCGACGGCGTGGAAGAAAACTTAGCCGAAAACGAAGCCGATGAAAATCTAAGTACGCCGGGAACCGTTTCCGACAATTCTGATGTTAGTAGTGTCGGTGACGTCTCCCGATACGACGATGATGAAGAACTAGACACCGACCGCCTTGACGATCGGACGGCTATTACACGACTGCAGAAGTACAATACTCTTGAAGACTACAATCTAGATCAGAATCTATACTACGCTCCATACAATCCATTCAATTACAATCCATACGGATGGGGTGATGGGGATGGGAGTTCTGGAGCGGGTGATGGGGGTGGGAGTTCGGGAGCGGGACCTTCGGGTGTTTAGAATTTATGTATTGTAACAATGTAACTTGTAAGTTTGTAACTTTAAAATATATATATAAATTATAAAACGTAAAAAGTGTATTTTAGTGATATATATTATAAATAAAACATATTTTTAAATTGTATTTTAGTGATCCAATCCAATTTTTTACTTTTTAAAGTTTACTAATTAATTAATTATACAAAGAAAGTAAAAAAAAAATTCCCCGACCCGATCAAGAACCGGTTTTGGGCCCGGTCCCGACCCGGTTTTATAGAAACCGGTTTTATATACAATTAAACGGGTCAGGGGCTTTCGGGTTAAACCCGGCCCGAACCGACCCGGTTTTCGGAAGAACCGGTTTTTGCTTTCACTGTTTGGGACCGGTTTTTCCCCCGGTCCGACCCGACCCGAAACCGAAATTTGGCCACCACTAGTGTCCGGTGTGCACTTGCACCACCACTGTGGTAACACTGTGGCCACTTTGTGGTCCTATACGATTTTCCGCTATCATGTTTTTGGCGTTGTTGCCGGGGACTGGCGTTATTTTACATCCTAAGATATTAACTTTCATTCGAGCCTGAAACACCCTAAAAATTCCAATAAAATTAAACCCAAAATAAATAAGGTTTACAACAAACTCGACTAGAAATTTCTCTTTCATAAATGGAGGTTTAGAACCAAACGTGCATATTTCAAATGGATCACTATAGAACAACTTACTAATCTAAGTCAGGATAACAAAAGTCTAGATTACAAAAGGTTGTCTACAGGATCTCCAAAAATCTTCTATTCATATCTATTTCCTCGATATATATATATATATATATATATTCTTCAAAAGTTGTAGCCCAAAAGCATTCCACTCTTCCCTCATCCCTTGGGTACCCCGCCAGCTTTATAATCTGATAAGAAAATCAGTTTTGAAAATATTAGGCTTACGCCTAGTAAGAACATCCATATGATAATCAAAATGATAATAAAAGTTTCTGAAATTGTACATTTACAATATAAGAAAGTTGACATTTTCTTCTTCCAATAACATACACACAACATCTTTCGATGGCGGGAAAGACCCAATTCCGTGAGTGTGATAAACACAAAGTAAGTCACACTATCACGTTTAGGAGCGCCACTACGAATCAATAAAGATTCTAGATTTCAGCTCACACCCAAGACAAAATTACAATTAATCTCTGTCTATTTCTTGGTACAGAAATGGGAATTACAATTAAAAGTGTCTATTCCTCATTTCAAAATACATAAACGAAAATTACAATTAAACCATGCCTATTCCACGTTTCATGATAACGCTTGTGTCTATGGATTCATTACACATATTCATACTCGGCTGTTATCAGAACATACGGTTTCATGCTTAGAGTAAATCATTTTCTCATAATGTTAATGAATTTAATATAAAGAACTCTCATCAAAATATTCCTACATGTAGTTTTTAAAATTTCCAAGCTTATCTGATATTAGGAGAGTCAAGAATTTAACTACAATTATCCAAATTTTTATTTAATCAATGATTAACTATGGGAAAAAATAACACCCGAAAGCCATTGTTCCACCCGGAAACATTTTATCCGGAACCGCTCGGAAATCAAGTCCGAAAAAACTGTCCGGAAATCAAGTCCGAAAAAACATCCGGAAATCACTACCGGAAAAACCATCCGGAATTCAATACCACAAAACTATTCGGATAACGTCAAATCCCATAATTCTCCAATCCGAGAAAATTTATCCACTTGAAATCGAAATATTTATAGACAGAATATGATTAGAACCTCAAATAACTTGTTACTTTAACATGTATAAGTTTATTTAAAAATAAGATGAACTCACAGTGCTCTTGGAACTCAAAGTCGGTGTGAAATTAGAATCGACCAAGAATTCAGACTTCTAACTCTTTTCCACCAAAACTGATTCAAAACATAATTGAAAGACGATTCACACTTATGATTACCAATCCTTAAAGAAATTGATAGGAGAAGATGATTAAAATTCTTACTGAAGGGAGCAAAACTCGATTTCCTTCTCTGGCTTGGGAACCGACTTCAAACACTTTCACATACAGATATATTTCTCAAATACCCAGATTTTCTCCATTTATACCTAAACTTTCATTTGACAAAATTAACCCAATACACTTCAAATTATAACGGTTTCCACCCTCTGTCATTCAACACCAACAATCATAACTTAACTTCCCATTTCAGTTTTGTCTATATTGAAAAATCAAAACTGAACAATTCTCATCGTGCACAATTACTTACAAGATGAATTCTAAAAATCATCCAACTCACAAATACGAATATCTTTCCATATCAAAACGTGCAATAATTAATTTTTTGGGAAAAATCAAGGTGTTACAATTCTCCCCAACTTAAAATGAGTTCGTCCTCAAAATCGGAGTTATGTAAACAAGTGAGGTTATCTAATCTTCATATCCTCTTCTTCTTCCCAAGTCACATTGGCACCTCTATGATGTTTCCATTGTACTTTGACCATGATGACTTCCTTATGTCGTAGCTTCTTGGATTTTCTTTCCAATATTATTTCAGGTTCTTCCACACAACGGTTTTTCTCATCTACTTTTATTTCAGAGAGTGGTATAACCTTCGCTTATTCAGCTAGACATTTTCGAAGATAACATACATGGAAAGTATTATGGATTCCTTCCAGTTCTGGTGGAAGTTCCAGTTGATACGCTTGTAGTCCTACACGTTTAGTTACAGTGAAGGGTCCAAGAAAACAAGGACTCAATTTTCCATGCTTTCCAAATCTTATTATACCATTCTGTTAGGTCTAGAGTTTTGTCAAAAACACAAGTGTTGAGTTCGGAGTAAGAAGACTAAAGAAGACTCAGAAGACTCAGTAGTTCTGAGTAGAAGACTCAGAAGTTCTGAGTGAGAAATCTCAAAAAGATTCTAAGTGTTGGATTCTGACTAGAAGGTTCAGAGTTCTGAGTAGGAGACTCAGAACTTCTGACTATGAAGACAAATGTTCTGAAGCGCCTATTCAGAAGTATGTTCAGAAGTTCTGAACAACATGTTCAGAACTTATATCTTAGGATATTTTCTGTTATAATCAGTTACTAATTAGGACACGTGTAATTGTTCTATTAGTCTGTTTCTTATATGTACTGTAGCTTTAGCTATTCTCTACAGTATATATAGGAGTTAGCAACTGTAGCTAATAGAATCTTTTGGCTAACCTTTTAGATAACTCTTTACGCATAAATTTGTTAGATCTATTGAGAGAGAAATTCATTGTAATATCTTGTAATTCACAGATTGTTAATAAATCATATGACCAGTTGATGTGAATACGATCTTAATTGTTCATATTTGATTGTAAGAGTGAATCCTGAACTTTCAATTGGTATCAGAGCCAATCAACAAACAAATTCGTCCAAGAGTGTGTTTGATCGCGTTCTTGAAGTTTCTTGATCAATTCGACAATTGATTCCGTTGCTGCTAACAATTCTTGAATTCCTAACAATTCTTGAATTCGTTTCTATCATTGATTCAAGAAATTTGAATTTGTCTTTCTGTTGAATCGATATCTTACAATCAAGTCATCTAAAGATTTTCTCTCTATGCTGATTAATTCTCGAAATTAAACAGAGATCACAGGTATGTTTTCGAAATTCTTGATTGGTTTCTTGATCAAGGTGATTATATCTGATGCATGTTGATTAGTATTCAAATTTTTTGTTGAAAAGAAGATTTCATTAATTCATGTACTCTAACTGTTTGATAAAATGCATGTGACAGATTTGATTAGTTCTTGCATATTCTAGATCTGTGTTGATTCTCAGTTTTGATCAAAATTCATAGTTGATATTTGAATTTTTCATTTCATCATGCCTGAGATTATTGAAGTTTTTGTGAGACCTGCAATTTCTATAACCAGTTCAGACAATTTACAAAAATTAAGTCCTGTAAAAGCAAAAGAAACAATTTCTGAACCAAAAACTGAGATTGTTCATTTTGAAAGCAAGATTGCTAATCTTCAAGCAAAACAAGACGAATATGCAAAAGTTATAAAGATTTTGCAAAAAGAGAAATCTGATTTTCTAAAGGATTTTGAAAAGGTTCAAGAAAACATAAAGTTGTTAGAAAAAGAGAATGTTGATTTGAAAGAGAAAGGCAATTTTAGAAGAAAGATGTTGACAGAGTCTGAAAATAGAATCAAATCATGTGAAATGAAAAATTGTCAACTCTTGAAACAGATCTATGATTTTGAACAAGTTCTTATACTTGAAAGAGTGAAATTTGAGAAAGAGTGAAGAGACTTTCAAACTGAGAGGAAAGGTTTTGAAACAAAGTCTGTTGAATTATCTTTGAAAATTTCTGATTTGGAGAAAATTCTTGCAAAAGAAAGAAAAGAGTTTGAATGCAAGAAAAATGTTTTTCAAAAAGAAAAGATTGGTTTTGAGAAAAAGAAAACAGGAATGTTAAATGAGTTTTCTGTAAAAATAAATGAGTTGGAGAAAGAGTTAGAAGATGGAAGGAAAGAGACTAAAAAGAAGAAGGTAAATGGCTTTAAAGAAAAATGCTTAAAAGATGAGTTTGAGAAGGAAAAGAAAGTTTTTCATTTGGAAATAAGGAGGCTTATTAAGAAATTATCTGATTTATCAACTAAAATCATGATAGAGAGGAAGTCCAAATCTGATTTGCAGTCAAGGTTAGATTTGTATGTTAAAAAGTTTAGGGAATTTGAAACGAAAGTTGTTGACAAATCAAATCATAGTTCAAAAGATCAGATTCGTTCTTCTAATCTGTTTTATGATTCTGCTATTGATAAATCTTATAATTGTTCTTTTAAAAAGATAAAAATGGAATGGAGAGTTAAAGGAACTACTTCCAAGAAAGAAGTGCCAAAATCAAAAGTTCCTAATTCAAATGTCAAGAAGAACAATACATTTCAAAGAAAATCTTTTGTTAAACCTGATGTGATTTATTCTGTAAATCAATTAGTCAGAGTTGCACAAAAAAAACTTTGTTGTTCATATTGTGGGACTAATGATTTTGTGAACAAGAATTTTATTCAGCACTGGTATGGTTCTTATAGAATATCTGCATATGCTACTGCACCTAACAAACCTGGACCCAAGTTCATATGGGTACCAAAGTCAACTTAATCTGTTTTGCAGGTTATTCATGTGTAAAGCTGAATGATCATATATTGACACATGACTGAAAACAGATGTTGTGCTTAATTGAGAATTTTGACTTTTGGATACTTCAGTCCAAAACTCGGATTATCTTGATTTCAGAGGAAGTATTGACTCAAAATTTGATCTGATTGTTTCAAGATAAAGTTCAAAACCTGTGCTTCAACGTTTTAGGTTTTTGAACATATCAGTTCAAAACCCGTACTTAAATGACAATGGCTTCTGAATAATTCAGTTCAGGACCCGTACTTCAGAGACTTAGACTTCTAAACAAATCAGTTTAGAACTCATACTTCTCAGGTGATATCCTTAACTGTCATATTTTTCTGTTTCAAGGAACAAGTGGTGAAAGGTAACATTGTATTATGTTTTATTTCTATTGCTTTGAATGTTTGAATCTTAACAATTTAATTCAATGATATGATTTTTTTTAATTTTCATTCAATGAATAAATGTGTGTCAAAAAGTGATTTTACAAGTATTTTGTATTATCTGAGCTATATTTGTTTCAACTTTCACTTCTGAATTAAATCGAAAGGTAAGCAAAACATGAATGAAATTATGCCGAATGCTCAATGTTATGAAATCTATACTTATATAGAATATAATGTTCAAAAAGCCTAAATGTCAGAATGTTGGATGTAAACAAAAATATGGGGGAAGTACTACGTTTTAGTACCAAGTGATTGAGATGAAATATAAATATATATAAAATCATTTAGTTTGAAAGTTTGTACCTGTGGCCTTTCTGGTTTGGGAGAGTAAGTCCTAAGGGGTGCTCGACACCTAGTCCCTAAGATCAACTGGTCTGGGATCGGCTGACCCAAATCCTGCAATAGAACCAGATAGAAAGCCATGTTCTACTGGTACAAATGGGTTTAAGATATATCGATGTGGCCTTTCTGGTTTGGGAAATTAAGTTCCAAGGGGTGCTTGTCACCTAGCACCTAAGACTAACTGGTCTGGGATATGCTGACCCAAATCCTGCGATAGAACCAGATAGAAAGTCATGTTTAACGATGTATCTTATTCTTACTAAACTTTTTGATTAAAAGATGCCAATGTGCACAAAATTAAAAGATGTCAATGAGCACAAAATTAAAAGATGCCAATGAGCACACATCTCTTGAAACTTTGGGAAAATACAAAGTCGCAATAAACTTTTAAATTTGTGAAAATCCTGATTTTGGACAAATAGTGTGAGTAGAGCAAAGTATTCGTATATGTTTTTAGAATTGCATATGCTTGAAGCTAATCATATTTCGCATGCTAAGCACACCAAATAGATTTAATAAAGAGATTGAAACTGAACATTTTTAACTTGATATGCAATGATGACTTGTATTTGAATCCAAACACATGCATTTGATTTAATTTGATTGAAAAATCTGATAAATTTCATTAAGTTGGATTTCTTTTGTAAAATTTTTAAATGATCAAATGTTAGTAGTTATCAAGTGTAGTTCAGTTAATCTTATTTTCCTTGTATAAATGTTTTCATTAAAGCACTATATTTGAAATGAATAATTTTAATGAAATATATGCATACTTTTAGGGGGAGAAAACAAATTGCTCCATAATTCTTATTTTGAGGGGGAGCAAGGTTATTCATTAAGGAGGAGAAAAAGCATAGACTTCATTCGAAGAAAAAGCATCGCTAAAGTTTTGAAAATCAAGGGGGAGAAAAGCTAAAGATTTTGAAGATGATTTTGCTTTCCAAAACTTTAGGGGGAGAAAAGCTAAAGATTTTGAAGATTGATATGGTTTTTGTACAGAAATAACAAAAGAGAGAAATGTTATTTTAAGAAGGAGAAGAGGAAAAGAAAACTGATCGGTTGTTTCTTATAAAGAAATCTTATGAAAGCTGAAATGAAGATGAGAATTGTCATTTCAAGGGGGAGCAAAGAAAAAGCAAATATATAACAGAAATCAATTTGGAAATAGTTGTTGCTGCTGATTAAAGACTGACCAGAAGTTGTTAACTCAGATTATTCAGAATTCTGAGCAAAAGTTGTCAAAGCATTCAGAAGAGCTCCTTCTGAAGATTGTTCATGCTCTAAGAATTTGATGATGAATAGTACAAGTGTGTTTGACAAAAAGGGGGAGATTGTTAGGTCTAGAGTTTTGTCAAAAACACAAGTGTTGAGTTCTGAGTAAGAAGACTAAAGAAGACTCAGAAGACTCAGAAGTTCTGAGTAGAAGACTCAGAAGTTCTAAGTGAGAAATCTCAAAAAGATTCTAAGTGTTGGATTCTGATGACTAGAAGGTTCAGAGTTCTGAGTAGGAGACTCAGAACTTCTGACTATGAAGACAAATATTCTGAAGCGCCTATTCAGAAGTATGTTCAGAAGTTCTGAACAACATGTTCAGAACTTATATCTTAGGATATTTTCTGTTATAATCAGTTACTAATTAGGACACGTGTAATTGTTCTATTAGTCTGTTTCTTATATGTACTGTAGCTTTAGCTATTCTCTACAGTATATATAGGAGTTAGCAACTGTAGCTAATAGAATCTTTTGGCTAACCTTTTAGATAACTCTTTACGCATAAATTTGTTAGATCTATTGAGAGAGAAATTCATTGTAATATCTTGTAATTCACAGATTGTTAATAAATCATATGACCAGTTGCTGTGAATACGATCTTAATTGTTCATATTTGATTGTAAGAGTGAATCCTGAACTTTCACATTCCAAGAAGATACGTTTAACATCACATGCTCCCCAACTTTCCGAACAATGGTGGTGTGATTCCGAACAATAATGTCAACAACGGTATCAACAATGGTATCAACAATGGTATCAACAATAATATCAATCATCCGCCACCACCACCATCGGGTCCATAAAGGGTTCATATGAGATCTTTTGCCAACCCGAACATGGGAGCTGCACAACATGGCCCATATGCACCTCCAATAGCTGAAAATAATTTTGAAATCAAGACTGGTACCATCCAATTGGTGCAAGCAAACATGTTCGGGGGTTCAGCAGCTGAAGATCCCCATGCACATTTGCGGACGTTCGAGAAAATATGCAATACTTTCAAAGTGAATGGTGCTGATCAAGATGCGATCAAGATACTGTAACGTCCCAAAAATTACAAGGAAATTTAAATTTTCTAAAACATATATTCCATTTTAAAACAACCACATTTTAATAAACCGTAACTCAATTTAAGTTAATATCGTCAACTCAAACAGTCAAAAGAATTCATGCAGCGGAAATATTATAAATAAAGTCTAAAAGTTTAAAAGCGAAAATTCCAACAATTCTCGGCGCCCGCGCGTAGTGTGTGTGTACCGTCATGCCCGACCGCCACTCGCACCGGAAACCACAACAAAATGGGAAAGGGGTAAGCTAAATGCTTAGTGAATGCAACCACACACGTAGGTAGCAACCCCACGCATATCACCCCTACTCGCAAGTAGGCAACATTACCATCACCACGAATATCAAACAACATAATGATTATTATATAAGTACGAACCTCGGTCCCACCGAGTACACAAAATACATTAATACAAGCTCAGTCCCACCGAGCCCTTGGTCCCACCGAGTAAAGATTACTGTACTAGCTTAGTCCCACCAAGCCCTCGGTCCCACCGAGTAAAGATTACTGTACTAGCTTAGTCCCACCAAGCCCTCGGTCCCACCGAGTAAAGATTACTGTACTAGCTTAGTCCCACCAAGCCCTCGGTCCCACCGAGCCCCTCAGTCCCACCGAGGTGTACACATGCATAAATATTCCACATACGAATTCAACAAATCACAACCAGTTATCACATCCCAACTAGTTCATATAAGCATATAAATACACGTAATAACACGTAACACAAAAGAACGACATACATGAAATTCCTAACTACGCGGTGAGAGAACTCACCTCGAATGCGCGCCTAGCTCACAAACAATAGTCCAAGCTCCACAATCCAAAATCACTTCCCAACACCTAAACGAACGTTAAAATGTATTAACGCGAGACCCGGACCCTAAAACACGACGCACGCTTAAACTGTCACTAAAATGACTTTTCTGTCTAGCCAAACAGGTCTGTTCGGGACCTGTTCCGACCTCCCCAAACACAGAAAATCCTCAACCAACAGATACGAAAACTTAACTATGCGCTTTAGCTTCTTGCGAAAAGTGGACTTTTCGCAACCAAGGCTTGCGAATTCCTACTTTTCGCAAGAACACTGTTCATCGTCTTTTTCAGAAAAGTTCAGTTCATTTTCAGGAAATCCAACTTTTACCCAGATTGCACAGAATCGTTCTAAACTCCATTTAACATCCTAAATTGTAACTAAAATTCACCAATTCATCTAAAATTACCTAAACCCACTTCAAAGTTCAAAAGAAACCTAATTCTCATAAAAGAGGGAAATTTGTATAGATTCTTACCTTTGATTCTTCAGTCGATGTAACAAAACCCAGCAACAAATCAGTAGCTTTCACTTCTTCTAGTTTCTCCTTAAATTCGTTTCTCTCTCTCTCTCTGCCGAAAATAACTCACACATACACACTTTTACTTCTAAATTGTTAATTAAGTCTAAGAAAAGGACACCTCCTCAAACAGAAGTGAATAAGGCGGTGATGGCAATGAGATATTTTCAAAAATACTAAATAAACCCTAACTCTTCTTATTTGGCAAAACTTACCCCTTTAACTTCTAATTCCTCAAATACTATAATAAAGATTTATAAAATTTCGATTTTAATTTAGATAAAAATACCTGGTTATTACAACATCTCCCCCTTAAAAGAATTCCGTCCCGGAATTCAGTTAAGAGAACAGATGAGGGTATTTGGCTCTCATCTCCGACTCTGATTCCCATGTCGCATCCTGACCTCGATGATGTTTCCACTGAACCTTTACCTGTCTGATTTCTTTGTTCCTCAATACTTTGACTTTGTGATCAACTATAGCTTCCGGTTCCTCCACATAGTTCATCTTTTCATCAACCTGGATATCTGGTAGAGAGACTGCCTGGTCTGATGTCACCAAACATTTCCTAAAATTCGATACATGGAACGCGTTGTGAATCCTGCTTAATTCTGGAGGTAAATCTAATCGGTAAGCCACTTCCCCAATCCTTTCAGTAATTGCAAATGGACCAATATACCTCGGACTGAGTTTACCTTGCTTCCCAAAACGTATGACTCCTTTCCAGGGCGATACTTTCAACATTACAAAATCCCCAACCTGAAACTCTAACGGTTTCCGACGTCGATCAGCATAGCTTTTCTGTCTGTCTTGAGATGTTCTCAATTTATCCCGAATCTGGGTAATCTTATCTGCTGTTAACTGTACTATTTCTGGCCCTGCCAATTGCTTCTCCCCCACTTCATTCCAACATAGAGGCGTTCTGCATTTTCTACCATACAATACTTCAAACGGTGCCGCTTGGATGCTAGAATGATAACTGTTGTTGTAGGCGAATTCTATCAAAGGTAAATGTTTATCCCATGATCCCCCAAAATCCACTATACAAGCCCGGAGCATATCTTCTAAAGTCTGGATTGTTCTTTCACTCTGCCCGTCTGTCTGTGGATGATATGCTGTGCTCAACTTTATCTGCGTTCCCATCTCTTTTTGAAAGCTTCTCCAAAATCTAGAAGTAAAACGACTATCTCGATCGGAAATAATCGAGATTGGAATTCCATGTCGAGTTACTATTTCATTAATGTACAATTTAGCTAAACGTTCCAAAGAATCAGTTTCTTTTATCGGCAAGAAATGAGCAGACTTTGTCAACCTATCCACAATCACCCAAATAGAATCGAATCCCTTTGAAGTTCTTGGAAACTTGGTAATGAAATCAGTAGTGATCTGATCCCATTTCCACATTGGTATATCTAGTCGTTGTAACTGACCAAATGGTTTCTGATGTTCAATCTTCACTTTCTTGCAGGTAGTACAATCTTCCACATACTTAGCAACACTTCTCTTCATTCCCGGCCACCAATAGAATTGTTTCAAATCTCTATACATTTTATTTGTACCCGGATGAATCGAAAATCGAGATTGATGAGCTTCCTGTAGTACACGATCTCGTAGTCCACCCAAACGAGGTACCCAAAATCTGTTTCCCATACACAACAAACCACGGTCATCTTTCCCAAGCAATGCTGATATCCCAACCAACCGTTCAGATTTCAAACTTTCTTCTTGATAAGCATCTATTTGGCATTTCAATAATTCGTCAAAAATATTTGGAAGCAGTTCAGCTCGAAGAGATATTGCTTTTATCGTTCCACTCCTTTCTTGACGACTTAGCGCATCTGCCACCACGTTCGCCTTCCCGGGGTGATAAAGGATTTCACAATCATAATCATTTACCAATTCCAACCACCTTCTTTGCCTCATATTCAGTTCCTTCTGATAAAAAAGATGTTGGAGACTCTTATGGTCAGTGAAAATTTGACATTTAGAACCATAAAGATAATGTCTCCAAATCTTCAAGGCAAAAACAACTGCTGCTAGTTCCATATCATGAGTAGGATATTGTCTTTCATGATCCTTCAGTTGACGAGAAGCATAAGCAATCACCTTTCCACGTTGCATAAGTACACAACCCAAACCCAGCTTAGAAGCATCACTGTAGACCACAAAATCATCTGAACCTTCTGGCAATGCTAATATCGGCGCGCTGCAGAGTTTCTCCTTCAATATTCTGAATGCCTCGTCCTGTTCTGCCTTCCATTCAAACTTTAAATTCTTCCGAGTCAGCTTGGTTAATGGTGTCGCGATTCGAGAAAAGTCTTTTATAAATTTCCGGTAATATCCAGCTAAACCCAGAAAACTACGTACTTCGGTTGCCGTCTTCGGCGGTTCCCAATTTTCAATTGCTTCCACTTTTGCTGGATCAACTTGTATACCCTTTTCTGAAACTACATGCCCCAAAAACTGAATTTCCCGCAACCAAAATTCACATTTAGAGAACTTAGCGTACAAGTTTTCTTTCTTCAACAACTCCAAAATCACATGAAGATGTTGCGCATGATCCTCTTTGGATCGGGAATAAATAAGTATGTCATCGATAAACACAATGACAAATTTATCGAGATAAGGCTTACATATCCGATTCATTAGATCCATGAAAGCGGCTGGAGCGTTCGTCAATCCGAAAGGCATTACCAAAAATTCGTAGTGGCCGTATCTTGTGCGAAAAGCAGTCTTTAAAACATCCTCCTCCTTTACCTTTAACTGATGGTAGCCAGATCTGAGATCAATCTTTGAGAAGTAACAAGCTCCAACTAATTGATCAAAAAGGTCGTCGATTCTTGGAAGTGGATACTTGTTCTTGATCGTGCGTTTGTTCAGCTCCCGATAATCAATACACATTCTCATTGAACCGTCTTTCTTCTTCACAAATAAAACTGGTGCACCCCACGGCGAAGAGCTGGGTATGATGAAGCCCTTATCAGATAAATCTTGAAGCTGTGCCATCATTTCTTTCATTTCTGGAGGTGCTAGTCGGTACGGCGCACGAGCGATGGGATTGGCTCCAGGTACCAGGTCTATTCCAAATTCTACTTGCCTAACAGGAGGAAGACTATTCAAGTCTTCAGGAAAAACCTCTGGGTATTCACTAAAAATGGAAATATCTTCCAGCTTACACTTTTCAGGCCTACTATCTATCACATAGGCTAGATAGCTAGAGCAACCCTTATTAACACATTTACGGGATTTTACCATAGATATAAGACTGGACTGATGATTCTTTCGATCTCCATAAATTACTACTGATCTCTTATCGGGTAAAACGACATGGATTATTTTCTTATCACAAACTATGTTGGCTTGATTCTCAGCTAGCCAATCCATTCCTACTACCACATCAAATTCAATCAAGGCTATTGGGAACAGTTGTATCGGTACTCCACACCCCTCTATGTCTATCATACAACAATCATAAATCTCTTTAACTGCCACTTGCTTATCATTTGCAGTATCTACTAATAAGGCATGTTTTAACATTTTAGGCTCTAAATGCATGTGAGCAGCAAAAGATGGAGACACAAAAGATCGGTTTGCACCAGAATCAAATAACACTTTAGCACGCGTGAAGTTTATGAAAAATGTACCTGTGACCACATCTGGAGTTTCCTCCGCCTCTTTCGCTGTCATTTGAAATGTACGACCCCTCGTTCTGGGCGGTTCTATTCTTGGAACCACTGGTATAGTAATGGCTGGCTTCCAGGATGTACCCCCTTGTTGTATTCTACCTCGCGGACAATCAGATTGGAGGTGATCCGGAGAGTTGCACAAAAAGCAAAACCGCGTTGATCGACAATCTTTAACAACATGACCAGTTTTCCCACACTTAAAACAAATCCGCGATTCCACTTGACAATTTCCCTGATGGTAGCGATTACATCTCGGACATGGTCTTTCCGCTGGTCGGAACGACGGACGGCTATCAAACCTCTGGAATCTAGACCTCTTTGGATCCTGTGGCGGTCCTTCCCATTTCCTTTTCCCCAAGCTCTTATCACCGGCATCCCTTTTATTATCTCTTTCCACATTCTCGGCAGCATCCACCGCAGCTGTAAAAGTATCTGGCCTTGTTGCAGTCACCAATCTTCGAACTTCTGAATTTAACCCATAAATAAACCTCTCCATTTTCATATTTTCTGTAGCAACATAATATCCTGCAAAACGAGACTTCTCCAAAAATCGTACAGTATAATCTCTAACCGACAGATTTCCTTGTTGTAGATTCATGAATTCTTCTTCTAACTGTCTGACAGCAGCTTGTGGGCAGAAGTGCGTTGTGAAAGCTAACACAAATTCCTCCCATGCAAAAGTAGTGTAAACATCCGTTCCTCTTGATTCTATATGAGCCTCCCACCAATACAGAGCATCCCCTTTCAGCATCGCAGCTCCATAAAGCACTTTGTCTTCTTCAGTACACTTACACGTCTTGAAGATGGCCTCTATTTCTTTCAGCCACCTCATCGCCTTTACTGGATCTCGGTCTCCTGAGTATGTAGGGGGCTTACAACTAAGAAACATTTTATAGTCACACCTTTTCATCATCGGTAAGATAGTAGAGGTAAGTGGTATTTCAACTTCGTTTTCTGGATTTGATCTTTCAGTTTCATTGTGGCGAATATGTTCAAACATAGCTTGTATGTTATCTTGTAACCTTCCCATTTCTGCCATCAAATCGTCCCGTGTAACAAACTCTGTGCCCTGTGGTTGTGTTCTTCCTCCAGTTCGGCCCCCAGTTCCCCTTCCGGTACTGCCTCTACCACGATCTCCTCCTCTTCCCCCTGTTCCTATTGGTGGATTCCCTCCACCCGAATTCCTTCCTCCTCTTTGATTCCTTTGTCTAGTGCCACTTGCCATTCTGTAGATTCAAACAAAGTTAATATACACATAAGCACATACCCTATATAACAAGGTATTCCAGTTCAAACATGCACCTGTAAAATCATAATTACACTGGCCTGGTGTAATTTGAAATTACCTTACATGATGTTCCTTCCACCTTTTATACTTAGCATCCCCAGGTTCTAAAAATAATAGGGACATCCTACTTCACATGCAGTTTAAGTCTAGGTACAGATACTAATACCTAAATCCCTTAAACTAGGGCTCTGATACCATCTGTAATAACCCGCAAAACGAAACATACATATACCATATATTCCATAACATATTTACAACAAAGTACTTCATGTTTCACATTTGGTCCCATCTAAAGTCTGAACAACAAAAAAAATCCTTACAACTTGATCCACTTTAAATTACATAGTAATAACAAAAGTATAACTACAAAAGCATCCATAGTATCATGATGAAAATCTTCTCCAAAGCTAGCCGACAAGTACTCTATTTACTTGTTCTTACGGGAATCATCACCTGGAATACATAATTTTTAAAACAGAAAATGAGGGTTAGACCTAAGGGTCTAGTGAGTAAATCCCTGACATTTGTAATTCATTTATATAAAACACTATTTATATAAATACAAATACCACACACGTAAGATAATACCAACTAACAATTATTCACCATACCTGTCTCATTCCACCTTATCCCTCCACCAATGGCCAAATGAATTGGCTGCGAGCCAATTTATCACACCGGTCCAAAGCCCGGCCACGTATTATATTTTCATATAATACTCACGTAATTATAATATCCCATTATAATCACTCACGTATGACATATTCATACACTTATCACAATTCATTATTCACATATTGTATTCCAGTAAAAATACTCTTTAAAATAAAACTCACATGATCTTTTAAGCAAAGGTCCTTCAAACTTTCCTCAAATTAGATTATCTTTTAACCCAGATCCTTAGTATCTGAAACAAGTTAAAGTATACATACTCTTTAACACATAAACAGGAAAACCCAACTTTTCGCAACCCACTATTACGAAAAGTTTACTTTTCGCAACCTACAGTTGCGAGTTCCTCACTTTTCGCAACCAACAGATGCGAAAACCTTACTTCTCGCAAACCACGGTTGCGAGTTCCCTACTTTTCGCAACCAACAGATACGAAAACTTAACTATGCACTTTAGCTGCTTGCGAAAAGTGGACTTTTCGCAACCAAGGCTTGCGAATTCCTACTTTTCGCAAGAACACTGTTCATCGTCTTTTTCAGAAAAGTTCAGTTCATTTTCAGGAAATCCAACTTTTACCCAGATTGCACAGAATCGTTCTAAACTCCATTTAACATCCTAAATTGTAACTAAAATTCACCAATTCATCTAAAATTACCTAAACCCACTTCAAAGTTCAAAAGAAACCTAATTCTCATAAAAGAGGGAAATTTGTATAGATTCTTACCTTTGATTCTTCAGTCGATGTAACAAAACCTAGCAGCAAATCAGTAGCTTTCACTTCTTCTAGTTTCTCCTTAAATTCCTTTCTCTCTCTCTCTCTCTGCCGAAAATAACTCACACATACACACTTTTACTTCTAAATTGTTAATTAAGTCTAAGAAGAGGACACCTCCTCAAACAGAAGTGAATAAGGCGGTGATGGCAATGAGATATTTTCAAAAATACTAAATAAACCCTAACTCTTCTTATTTGGCAAAACTTACCCCTTTAACTTCTAATTCCTCAAATACTATAAAAAAGATTTATAAAATTTCGATTTTAATTTAGATAAAAATACCTGGTTTTCGGTTTCTCTCTCACTCTCTCGGCTTCTTTCTTTCTCTCTCTCTCTCTAGTTCTCTTCTTGGCCGAACACACAACAAAGGGGGATGGGGAAAAGGTTTTTGGGAGTTGTTTAAGTGAAAATGAAAGGGGAAGGGGGAGTGGATCGGTCATATGGCTGGTCCCTTGCACAAGTTTGGTGCATTGACCCAAATGGCCCCTCAACTTCCTTTCCTTGCAAAGACCAAAACAAGGTTGACCCCGTTAACTTTTTATCCCATTTCATCTAATTCCGTTAACGAACACCAAGCTAGGGAGAAGGTTTAAAAAAGAAATTAATAAAAATAATAAAGAAAAGGCATACCGGAGTACGGACTTTACAACTCTCACCCGCTTGAAATTAGACTTCGTCCTCGAAGTCTTGACCGATGAATAGCTCGGGATAATTCTCGCGCATCTCCGTTTCGGGCTCCCACGTCCACTCTGAACCCTTCCGGTGCTGCCAATGAACTTTCACCAGTCCAATGACCTTGTTGCGCAGATTTTTCATCTTCCTCTCAATGACAGCTATCGGCTTCTCCACGTAGTTGAGCCTCTCGTCAATCTGAATGTCCTCGAGAGGGATCACTACAGCCTCGTCCACTACACACTTCCGCAATTGGGACACATGGAAGGTGTTGTGAATCAAACTTAGTTCTTCAGGTAACTCTAACCGGTAAGCCACTTTCCCCACACGGGCGATGACCTGGTAAGGCCCAATATAACGAGGCCCTAGCTTCCCCCGCTTACGAAACCAGATCACCCCTTTCCAGGGTGAAAACTTCAACAATACATAATCACCCACCTGAAATTCCAAGTCAGATCGCCTTTTGTCGGCGTAGCTCTTCTGCCGACTCTGTGCAGTAACCAAACGGTCCCGCACCATCTGAATCATCTCGGTCGTTCTCAACACAGTGTCAGTACTCCCTAACACCCGATGACCAACCTCGCCCCAACAAACGGGCGTCCTGCACTTCCTACCATACAACAACTCGTACGGCGGCATGCCAATACCAGAGTGAAAACTGTTGTTGTAGGAGAATTCTGCTAGAGGAAGGTGCTGATCCCAGCTACCTCCAAAATCGATAACACAAGCTCGAAGCATATCCTCGAGGGTCTGGATGGTTCGCTTGCTCTGTCCGTCCGTCTGCGGGTGAAAAGCCGTGCTAATGTGTAACCGGGTACCCATCTCTGACTGGAACTTCTCCCAAAACCGGGAGGTAAAACGAGTGTCCCTGTCAGAGACAATCGAAACTGGCATCCCGTGCCTGGCCACGATCTCACGTACAAACACCTCCGCAAGTTTCTCCGCCGAGGAGCTCTCCCTGATGGCCAAGAAGTGAGCATTCTTGGTCAGACGGTCAACGATCACCCAAATAGCATCGTTCCCACGGGGAGTCCTTGGGAGTTTCGTTATGAAGTCCATAGTAATCTTTTCCCATTTCCAAACCGGGATCTCCAACGGCTTCAATTTCCCATGTGGTCGTTGATGTTCCGCTTTGACATTCCGACAGGTCATACATACCTCAACACATCTAGCAACATCCCGTTTCATGCCGGGCCACCAATAACCTTCACGCAAGTCTCTGTACATCTTTGTAGCTCCCGGGTGAATCGAGAACTTGGACTTATGTACCTCATCCATTAGTACCTGCCGGTTCCCACCGATGAATGGAACCCAAACCCTACCATGTCGAGTTAACAACCCCCGACTGTCACGAACAAAATTCGGGATTTCCCCCGACACTCTTTCCCGCTTTGCATTTTCCTCCAAAACAGCCACCTCCTGAGCGCTTCCTATCGACTCCAGAATCGGTGTAACCACTGTCAATCGCTGACATAAACCCCTCAGTGGCTCACCGACCGGATGTCGGCTGAGTGCGTCCGCAACCACGTTCGCTTTATCCGGGTGGTAAAGTATCTCGCAGTCATAATCCTTGACCACATCGAGCCACCTTCGCTGACGCATATTAAGGTTCTGCTGATCCATCAAGTACTTGAGGCTCTTATGGTCAGTGTAGATCGTACACTTGACACCATAGAGATAGTGTCTCCAAATTTTAAGGGCAAACACCACCGCTCCCAACTCCAGGTCATGAGTCGGGCAATTCGCTTCATGAGGCTTAAGCTGCCTCGAAGCGTAGGCTATGACCTTGCCGCGTTGCATAAGCACGACACCCAAACCTTGGTGTGAAGCGTCACAGTATACTACCAAATCCTCCATGCCCTCGGGCAAGGTTAACACAGGAGCCTCGCACAAACGCCTGCGTAGCTCCTCGAACGCCTTCTGTTGTTCCTCACCCCAACTAAACGTCGCAGATTTCTTCGTCAGTCGCGTCATAGGCATCGCGATCTTGGAGAAATCCTGAATAAACCTTCGGTAATACCCTGCCAAACCTAGAAAGCTTCGCACCTCGGTAGGAGTCTACGGCACTTCCCACCGCATCACTGCTGAAATCTTAGCTGGGTCGACCATAATGCCATCCTGATTCACGACATGTCCTAGGAACTGGACCTCTCGCAACCAGAACTCGCACTTGGAAAACTTAGCGTATAACTTCTCTCGCCTCAATACTTCCAACACTTCTCGAAGATGCACCTCGTGCTCCTCCTTGGACTTTGAATACACCAGAATATCGTCGATGAACACAATCACCGATCGGTCCAACATCGGGCTACACACTCGGTTCATGAGATCCATGAATGCTGCCGATGCATTGGTGAGCCCAAAAGGCATCACCACGAACTCGTAATGACCGTACCGCGTACGGAAGGCCGTCTTCTCCGTTTCCTCACTCCTGACCCGCATCTGGTGGTACCCCGACCGTAAATCAATCTTGGAGAACCACGAGGCCCCCTGAAGCTGGTCGAACAAATTGTCAATCCTTGGTAAAGGATAACGATTCTTTACCGTAAACTTATTCAGCTCCCGGTAGTCTATGCACATCCGCTGCGACCCGTCCTTCTTCTTCACGAATAAGATAGGTGCTCCCCACGGCGAACAGCTCGGTCTAATGAACTCCTTCTCGAGAAGTTCCTGCAACTGGGCGTACAGCTCTTTCATTTCTGGTGGAGCCAGGCGATAGGGTGCCTTGGCCACCGAAGCAGCACCCGGGATCAGATCGATCCGAAACTCTACCTGTTCGGGAGGTATCCCCGGCAAATCCTCGGGAAATACGTCGGTGAACTCCCGTACCACTGGCACGTCTTCCGCAGACTCCTTCGCTTCCCCAACACGCATGTCTATCACGTATGCCAAATATCCCTGACCACTATGCCGAAGGTACCTCCGAGCTCTCGCAGCCGAACATATGGCCGTAGTCCCGTCTAAACGAATCTCCCTGCACTAACAGTTCTCCCCCGCTTGGGGTTCGAACTCACACTTGTTTGTGACGACAAACAATCTCCGCGTCGAACTTATCCATCCAATCCATGCCCACAATCACACAAAGCTCCCGCATAGCGATCGGGATCAGGTCAATGGGAGACCGCACTCCTGAGATCTCTAAAGTGCACCCGCGAAACACGTCCGTGACCGTCAAGGTCCTATCATCAGCCACCTCAACAACAAGAGGATGACTCAAACGTCCTACCACTCGGCCCAAACCCTCGCTAAAAGTGCGAGACACAAAAGAGTGAGTAGCCCCGCTATCAAACATCACAACCGCAGGCACCGAGTTAACTAGGAACATACCTGTAACCACTTTAGGCGTCGCCTGCGCCTCATCCACCGTCAACTAGTGAACTCTACCTCGAGCCGCTCCCACCCCCGGCAGACCTGCTCGACCATCGGTAATACGTAACGGGGCATTCCCAGGCGCCCTCTATGCTCCACCCCCAATAGCTACCCCTGCTCTAGGACAGTTGGCCTTTACATGGCCCGTCTGATTACAGTTGAAACACACCACTAGCGGTACCTTACAATCCCGGCTAAGGTGACCGGGTTGGCCACACTTAAAACACCCCTACTACACTCACGCTCCACTCCTTGGCTTCCTCGTGACTTTCCCCGACTCGAGTATGGATCCTGTGCTTCAGATAGTAGGAGCTCTGCTACTACCCTTCACACCTATCCTTACTCGTTTCGAGTCCTGTCCCGGGACGTCCAAGTAGTTGCTTACCACAAACAAACACATATGTCCACTCCGGCATATGTAAACACTTTTCCTAGCTCCCTAGAAAAGTCGTAACAACCCACTACCCTTGCTAGAACGGGACCCCCATTAACCCTGACGAGTCGCCTCGTAAACGCACAGTCGTATACAGTGAAACCAGATAGACATTCGAATATAGGATTCTATCCTACAACGATTGGACTCAAACAAGAGTTGCGCAATAGAACTAAATCCAACATTCTAAGGCTATTCGGTTCCTACCGCATACAACCTATAGTGCATTCGCTTAACAACCTATCAAAGTTAGCATAAGTCCCTAATAGCAAGCAACAACCATACAATACCGTGTATTAAGCACCAAGCAATCTAGCATACATACTCCTATGTTCTAGAAAGCAATTTTGCATACGTACTCATATGTAAACGCTATTCCCAGCTCACTAGGAATTTCATCTCATCCCACTACCCTTGCTACAACGGAATCCCTGTTAGCCATAACGAGTTGCCTCGCGAATACCCAGTCGCATGCAGCGTGAATCAAATAGACATTCGAATACAAGATTCTATCCTAGAACGGTTGGACTCAAACAAGAGCTGCGCAATAGAACTAAATCAAATATTCTGAGGCTATATGATTCTGACTGCATACAACCTATAAGGCCTTCACTTAACAACCTACTATAACTAGCATTGATTCCTACTAGCAAGCAATCATCATACAGTACAGTGTAAACAACATAGGCAATCTAGCATGCATACCCTATGCCTAGAAAGCAATAAATACACTAAGCACTGTACCTTCCCACATAGCGTCGGCTGACTGTACACACTGCGCCCCCGATCACCGTTTCCCAAACGGGTTTTCCTTTTTCCTTTATTCTCAAAGATTTTAGTAAAAGAGTTTAAAACTTCATAGCCGCAACTTGAGACCAAACACACCGAGATGTGTTTGATTCAATCAAGCTGTGCTCTGATACCAAGTTGTAACGCCCCAAAAATTACAAGGAAATTTAAATTTTCTAAAACATATATTCCATTTTAAAACAACCACATTTTAATAAACCGTAACTCAATTTAAGTTAATATCGTCAACTCAAACAGTCAAAATAATTCATGCAGCGGAAATATTATAAATAAAGTCTAAAAGTTTAAAAGCGAAAATTCCAACAATTCTCGGCGCCCGCGCGTAGTGTGTGTGTGTACCGTCATGCCCGACTGCCACTCGCACCTGAAACCACAACAAAATGGGAAAGGGGTAAGCTAAACGCTTAGTGAATCCAACCACACACGTAGGTAGCAACCCCACGCATATCACCCCTACTCGCAAGTAGGCAACATTACCATCACCACGAATATCAAACCACATAATGATTATTATATAAGTACGAACCTCGGTCCCACCGAGTACACAAAATACATTAATACAAGCTCAGTCCCACCGAGCCCTCGGTCCCACCGAGTAAAGATTACTGTACTAGCTTAGTCCCACCAAGCCCTCGGTCCCACCGAGTAAAGATTACTGTACTAGCTTAGTCCCACCAAGCCCTCGGTCCCACCGAGTAAAGATTACTATACTAGCTTAGTCCCACCAAGCCCTCGGTCCCACCGAGCCCCTCAGTCCCACCGAGGTGTACACATGCATAAATATTCCACATACGAATTCAACAAATCACAACCAGTTATCACATCCCAACTAGTTCATATAAGCACATAAATACACGTAATAACACGTAACACAAAAGAACGACATACATGAAATTCCTAACTACGCGGTGATAGAACTCACCTCGAATGCGCGCCTAGCTCACAAACAATAGTCCAAGCTCCACAATCCAAAATCACTTCCCAACACCTAAACGAACGTTAAAATGTATTAACGCGAGACCCGGACCCTAAAACACGACGCACGCTTAAACTGTCACTAAAATGACTTTTCTGTCTAGCCAAACAGGTCTGTTCGGGACCTGTTCCGACCTCCCCAAACACAGAAAATCCTCAATTACATTATATCACCAGAAAGTGCTATGAGTTAGGGTTCCAAGTACATATTATACTCCTCCTAACGATTTTTCTACAGTTTAATACGGATTTTACAAAAACGGTTCGCAGAACAGCGAAAACAGAACCTTTCAGTACAAAACGACGATTTGACCTAAGCTACGTTCCGAACTGGTTTTTGCACAAAACATAGAAAAGTTACTAGACTCAAAATGGGAACTTTTGGCACCGATTTAGCCCCAATCAGAGTTACGAGGAAAACGTTACGGTTTAAGCAAAACAGTGGCAGATTATTAAATTTTCACATGAAATGACACTATTGATTATTAACCCATTAAGTCGTGGCTTAATCCCAACAGACCCGAAAAGCATATGAACTACTGAATATGGGTTACCCTAGGCTGGACAACAGCCGTGCACCACCCCCTGCCGCCTCCGGCGGCGGTGGTGGTTGGCGGCGTTTCTTTGACATACGATAACAACAAACGAGAAATAGACGAACTTACCTCGACGAACCCTTCTTCCTCCTCTTTTCCGACCAAACTTGCCGGCGATCGCCTCCTTCCTCTTCTCTCCTCGTCGCCGGCAGCAACCTCTATCACCCTCTCGGTTTCTCTCTCACTCTCTCGGCTTCTTTCTTTCTCTCTCTCTCTAGTTCTCTTCTTGGCCGAACACACAACAAAGGGGGATGGGGAAAAGGTTTTTGGGAGTTGTTTAAGTGAAAATGAAAGGGGAAGGGGGAGGGGATCGGTCATATGGCTGGTCCCTTGCACAAGTTTGGTGCATTGACCCAAATGGCCCCTCAACTTCCTTTCCTTGCAAAGACCAAAACAAGGTTGACCCCGTTAACTTTTTATCCCATTTCATCTAATTCCGTTAACGAACACCAAGCTAGGGAGAAGGTTTAAAAAATAAATTAATAAAAATAATAAAGAAAAGGCATACAGGAGTACGGACTTTACAGATACGGTTGTTCCCGTTTTCACTGAGGGATCGGGCTACTACTTGGGAAGAGAATTTGCCAATCGGGTCAATTTGAACTTGGAATGATATGGTGACGGATTTTCTCAACTAATTCTTTCCACCGGGGCGAACAGCTCAATTGCTATCCGACATCACCCATTTCTCTCAATGTGACCAAGAATCCTTGTACGAGGCATGGGAAAGATACAAAGGGATGCTCAAGAAGTGTCCCCATCATGGGTTACAAGATTGGATAATTATCCAAACCTTTTTTGTGGGGTTGCACCCTCAAATCAAGAATGACATCACAACCGCTTCGGGTGGAGCTTTAATGAACAAATATTATGAGGAAGCGGTCTAGTTGATAGAGAATTTGTCGGAACATAGCTATGCCACTCCAAGAGCCGCTACTAGAAGAGTGGCAAGTGTGCAAGAAATGGAAGAGTTGAAGGCTATAAAGGCACAATTGGCTGCACCGACTAATCAATTGAAAGGAGCCGCCATTCAACCGAATGTTCAGAATGACATGGGTGGTCAAGACCCATTCGTGAATTCTCAAGAATATCAATCGCCGGAACAAGCCCAATTTATTCAGAACCGGAATAATCGGCCGAGGAATGAGCAATTTCCAACACATATAACGTGGGATGGAAGCGGCATCCCAACTTTTCTTGGAGTCAACCTCAACAAGGCACGACCAAAGAAACAATGGGGCAACAGCAACAATAGCAACAGTATGGTAATCATTCTAACTCTTCAAATTCCTTTCATTCTAACAATGTTTATCGTCCCCCAGGTTACAATCAGTTGAAGTATGATGAGGGGAAAACTTCAGAAAAGAAACCGGGATTGGAAGACATGATGATGAAATTCATGTCAAAGATGGAAGGTGCAGTGGAAGGATTGGCAGGTACTATGAACACTGTGAATTCGACCATGGACCAAAATACCGCCTCAATCAGAATTTTAGAGAGACAAGTGGGGCAGATTTCTGAAGTTTTACAAACCCGAGCTCCTGGGCAATTTCCGAGCCAACCGAAAAAGAAAGGTAGAGAAGATTGCAAAGCCATCAGTCTGAGGAGTGGCAAACAACTTGTTAGAGATCCTACTAGAGATTCCTCACCGGTTAAAACTGACACCAAGGTAAGCAATGTGGAACTGGAGGAGATAGAGGAAGAGAAGGTTGATGAAGAGATGGAGGTGGAGGAACCGGATAGTAAAAAGGAGGAAGAGAGCACGCCTACTCCCAAGCAAGTGCCAGTTAAGCCAGTTACACCAAAAGTTTCGTATCCTAACAGGCTTAGGGCCCACAAAGATGACATTAATTTTGCTAAGTTTCTTGAAGTGTTTAAAAAACTGCATATTAACATTCCATTTGCAGATGCTTTAGCACAAATGCCATCTTATGTGAAGTTTTTGAAGGACATCCTCTCCAACAAGAGAAAAATTGAGGAACATGCCACAGTTGCACTTACTGAGGAGTGCAGTGCTATTTTCCAGCACAAGCTTCCCCCGAAGCTTAAGGATCCAGGGAGTTTTACTATCCCTATTCACATTGGCAATTATGAATTTAGTAAGGCACTATGCGATCTTGGAGCTAGTATTAATTTGATGCCATTGTCTATTTTCAGGAAATTGGGGCTTGGAGAGGTGTAACCAACGAGTGTCACTTTGGAGTTAGCTGACAGATCCATTACATATCCATACGGGGTGATCGAGGACGTGCTGATTAAAGTTGATAAATTCTACTTCCTGGTGGATTTCATGGTCCTTGACATGGACGAAGATAAGAGATCCCTCTAATTCTCGGCCCACCATTTATTGCCACGGGGGGAGCGTTGATTGACGTTAAGGGAGGCAAACTAACACTACGAGTTGGAGAGAAAGAAGCGGGTTTTAATGTGTTCTGAGCCGCAAAGCACCACATGGAAGCAGATCAATGCTACCGAGTTGATATAACGGAGTCCGCGATAAGAGAAACGTGTGGGGTGAAATTCATTCAAGACCAATTGGAGAGTGTAATCATGGGTACCAACGACGATCCAGAAAGTGAAAGTGTGATGCAGCTTAATGCATTACCATCTTTTAGAGGCCCGAGAAGACCGAGTGTTGAGGATTTGGGGGAGCCAATACCTAAATCTCAACCATCATCACATACTCCTCCAAAACTAGAACTCAAACAGTTACCATCACATATTGAATATGCTTTCTTGGGAGAGAAGGAGACACTACCGGTCATCATTTCATCAAAGTTGACTTTGGAGAACAAAGACAAGTTGTTAAGGGTGCTACGAGAACATCAAACGGAAATTAGATGGACCATAGCTGATCTAAAAGGCTTAAGTCCAACCTTTTGCACACATCGGATCAACCTAGAAGAGGGGCACCGACCGGTGGTTCAACATCAACGCCGACTCAACCCAAACATGAAGGAAGTGGTTCATAAGGAGATCTTGAAATTATTGGATGCTGGAATCATCTATCCAGTACCCGATAGCCCTTGGGTAAGTCTAGTTCAAGTGGTGCCAAAGAAGGGTGGTATTACAGTGGTTCGCAACAACAACAACCAACTCATTCCTTCTCGAACAGTCATGGGATGGAGGGTTTGCATTGATTATAGGAAGCTGAACGACGCCACTCGGAAGGATCATTTTCCATTGCCATTTATTGATCAGATGATAGAGAGATTATCCGGACACAAGTATTACTGTTTTCTGGATGGGTATTCCGGGTACAATTAGATACCGATTGCTCCCGAAGATCAAGACAAGACCACATTCACATGTCCATATGGTACTTTCACCTACCGGAGGATGCCTTTCGGGTTATGTAATGCGCCCGCCACATTTCAGAGATGCATGATTGCAATTTTTTCGGATATGGTGGAATGTACCATAGAGATCTTCATGGACGACTTTTCGGTATTTGGACCTTCATTTGATACATGTTTGACTCATTTGGAAGCCGTTCTCAAAAGATGCAAGGAAATGAGTTTGGTACTAAACTGGTTGAAGTGTCACTTCATGGTTACCGAAGGAATAGTGCTGGGACACAAGGTGTCAAAAGATGGGATAGCAGTGGACAAGGCTAAGGTGGCAATGATAGAGAACTTACTGTATCCGAATTCTGTCAAAGGGATTCGAAGATTTTTGGGACATGCCGGTTTTTACCGGCGGTTTATAAAGGACTTTTCTAAAATCACTAAACGTCTAAACCATTATGTACTTTACTTCTAAAAGATGCCAAATTTGATTTCACTAATGATTGTGTTTTGGATTTTGACAGGTTTAAAAAGAAGTTGATCTCAGCACCCATCCTCACAACACCGGATTTGAGCCTCCCCTTCGTTATAACGTGTGATGCAAGCGACACAGCAGTAGGAGCAGTTTTGGGGCAAAGGAAAGAAAAGAGAATGCATGTGATTTATTATGCCAGTAAGACCCTAGATGAAGCTCAATTCAATTATGCCACTACTGAGAAGGGATTATTAGCAGTGGTCTATGCATGTGAGAAGTTCAGATCATATCTGGTGGGAGCGAAAGTAATAGTCTACACTGACCATTCGGCCTTAAAGTACTTGATGACCAAAAAGGATGCCAAGCCGAGGCTCATTAGATGGGTGTTACTACTTCAAGAATTTGATTTTGAGATCTTAGATAAGAAGGGGACAGAAAACACAGTTGCAGATTACCTTTCTAGACTCGAGGGCAATGAAGAACAAGAGAATGATAAAACCACCATCAATGATACATTCCCGGATGAGCAACTACTAAAGGTTAGTCATTCCGAACTGTAACACCCTGCCTACCACGACACAATATTGTCCGCTTTGCCCCACTGGTTCACGGCTTTGTTCTTGGCGACCTGGCAAGGACTTCCCAGGAGGTCACCCATCCTGGTACTACTCCCACCCAAGCACGCTTAACCACAGAGTTCCCAAGGAACCCGCATGCTTGTGGCCCCAAAACGCGTTGTGTCTGGTAAGGCCAAGGTTTACTAATATACCCAGCATCTCTCCTGTCCACGGCCGATGTGGGATATGCCTAAGGTGTTACACACACCCCCCCTTAGGGACTCATCGTCCTCGATGAGGTTTGCCCCACCATCCCGAACGGCACAAGAGTGGCTCTGATACCATTTGTAACACCCTGCCTACCACGACACAATATTGTCCGCTTTGCCCCACTGGTTCACGGCTTTGTTCTTGGCGACCTGGCAAGGACTTCCCAGGAGGTCACCCATCCTCGTACTACTCCCACCCAAGCACGCTTAACCACAGAGTTCCCAAGGAACCCGCATGCTTGTGGCCCCAAAACGCGTTGTGTCTGGTAAGGCCAAGGTTTACTAATATACCCAGCATCTCTCCTGTCCACGGCCGATGTGGGATATGCCTAAGGTGTTACACAAGTTGTAAAGCCCGTGTCCCGGTACGTTGTTGTTTATTTATTTAATTAATTAAAGTGTTTGCATCTTTTTGTTTGTGGTTAGTGAGTTAGTGTCAATAAGGACCAAATGCCGACAGTTGTGAGTTAGATGTAGGTTGTGAATGTTTTGGATAAGTTTAGGGGCTGATCATGTTTTTTTTTTCAATGTCCTTGCATGGGGCTCGACCCATGGAAGGAAACCGAGCCCCCTCCCGTATTCCTTTTCCCTTCATGGTCACGCAACCACACAAGTTACCAAACCCTTTTTTTTTTCTTTCTTCATCTCCCTGCTCACGATTTGCCGCAACCACCACCGGAGTCCCCTTTTCTTGCCGCTGCCGTCGCGCACCACAAACCAGCAGCAACCGCCGCTAGCAAACTCCGGCGAGAGAGGGAGGGGAGGTGTGAACGAGTCGGAAGCCGGAGTCCAGTCGGAGTGTTGCTGGACCGTCGCCGATCGGTACGTTTTCTATGCCTTCTTCTTCCTTTTCTTTCGCTGTCGCGGAGCCATCACGAAACCGCCACCACCACCGGGTGGCTGCCGCCTGCTCGCCGCCGCCGGCCACCGCTGCCTGAGATGGCAGCAGGTGGTACTTGGGTTGGCTTATGCGTTGACCGGTTAGTTAGTCGAACCTTTTTGGTAATCTAATCGCGAAGAAGTTAAACCCGAATCCGGTTATCATTTTATGTAAATTCTTTGTGTACCGTCCAGTTTTCGTGTGACCGTAACTTTTCCGTCGAAACTCCGATTAAGCCGAAACTGGCGCCCACGCTTCGAGCTCGGGACCGAGTACGTTTTCTGTGTTTTAGCGGAAAACTGGTTCGGCCTCGAGTTGGGAGAAAAAGTGGTCGCAAGTTCTGCGGTTCGTCATTTTATGTGAAATTTCCTGGAATCTGCCACTGTTTTGCGTGGACCGTAACTTTTTACTCGTAACTCGTTTTGAGGTGATTTTGGTGGCCATAGTTCCCTATTCGAGTCGGGAAGGGTTTTCGTGTTTTGCCGAAAGTCTGATTTAAACCGTAGCTAGGCTGTCTTGGACCGTTTTTGCAGCTGGACCGAAACTGGCAGTTTCGGGTAACCGTTCGTATTTAATTCATAGTTAATTATAGAAAAATCGTTAGGAGGCGTGTAATATATCCTCGGAAAGGTATTTCAGGGCACTTTTCAACCGTGTAATAAATCTGAGTTTTTTTCTGGAGTTTTAGTGGTCAAATCAGGTCCCGAACAGACCTGTTCGGTGTGACCGAAAGTTAGTTTTAGTGACAGTTTTGGGATGTGTCGCGTCGTGGGGTCCGGGTCTCGTATTGACGTATTTTATCGTACGTTTAGGTGCCGGAAAGTGATCGTCGTTGTGTGGAGCTACTTACTATTTTTAGCTAGGCACGCACCCGAGGTGAGTTCTCTCACTACAATTAATTAATAGTTGTCTATTATTACTGTAGCACGTGTGTGAAAATTGTATGCGGGATTGTTGGGGGCTAGATAGTGGGACGTCTAGTTAACATTATGTGCTACATTATTCGGCGGGGCCGAGTCCCGACGGGGACGGAGGTGTTTTACGCAGTAGGCGTAAAAGGGGCGTTTACGCAGTAGGCGTAAAAAGGATGTCACACGCAGTAGGCGTAAAACGGGTGTTTCCCGCAGTAGGCGGAAACGTGCGGCGGGGGCCGTAGACCCGACATCCGCCCGGGGATTTTTTTATGTGGTGGTTATTATACTTGTTTATGATTTGTTCGTAGACTTGTATGTGGTGGTGTGATCCTTTTTGCTTTAGGGGTAATATGAGATAACCATTGTTAATTGTTGTGTTTGAATTCACTAAGCTTCGTGCTTACCCCTCCCAATTTACAGTGGCTGCAGGTACAAGTGGTACGAAGGCATGACTGGCACACACTGACGCGCAAGATGGATGAGTCGAAGGATTTGCTTATTAAACATTTTCCCGTTATTGAATAAACAATTTAATTTCCGCTGTTGACTTATGTTTTAATAACGCTCGTGATTGCAATTATTATTTTGGGTTTAATAAATGGAGACTTATTATTAAATATGCGCGTTTAAAATTTTTTTAAATTTTCTTGAAATTTTGGGGCGTTACAACTTGGTATCAGAGCACAGCTTGAGTGAATCAAACGCACCTCGGTGTGTTTGGTCTCAAGTTGCGGCTGGGAAATTTTCAAATTCTTTATTAAATCTTTTTGGAAACAAAAGAAAAAGTAAAGACCCGTTCGAGGAACGGTGATCGGAGGCGCAGTGTGTACAGTCAGCCGGAGCCAAAGGGGAAAGGTACAATACTTAGTGTGTTATTGCTTTCTAGATCATAGAGTATGCATGCTAGATTGCCTGTTGTGGACACTATGCTGTATGTTGAACTGCTTGCTATTAGGAATTTATGCTAATTATGATAGGTTACTAAGTGGATGCCCTCTAGGCTGTATGCAGTAAGAGATTTATAGCCTTAGAATATTCGATTTAGTTCTATTGCGCAGCTCTTGTTTGAGTCCAACCGTTCTAGGATAGAGTCTTGTATTCGACTGTCTATTTATTTCGCACTGCATATAATCGGGTATTTGCGAGGTCACTCGTCATAATTAGTAGGGATTCGGTAGTAGCAAGGGTAGTGGGATAAGAGGAAATTCCTAGGGAGCTAGGAAGGGTGGATGTATATATATGCTGATGCGGGCATATGGTTTATTATATATATACAATTGTGGTTGTCTGATCGGGGAGACCGATGGTTTTATATATACAGTAGTTGTATGAGTTTGCCTGTTTAGGATATGTTCTTGAACTGGCATGTGTGGATTAATTATATTATGTGTATAGTTTCGGCGAGAAACTACTTGGACCCTCGGGATGGGACTCGGAACGGGCAATGATAGGCGTGGATGGTAGTAGTAGAGCTCCTACTACCGGAAGCACAGGATCAATGCTCGAGTCGGGAAAGTCGCGAGGAATCCAAGGAGTTGAGCGTGAGTATTGTTAGTGTGAGTTATTATGTGCTAATAACTCGTTGTAATTTTACCCCAGAAATGGCCATCACTGAGGGAAACAACACCACTGAGCCAGGGATTGGCGCCGGGATCACTCCTGAGCAGATACGTGAGTGGATCACGGCTGAAGTGAAGCATGCTATTAGGAAGGCAATCCCCGAGATTTTTACCGCCGTTTGTGTTGAGGTAGTAGCGATGATGGAGGCCGCTCGGAGCCAAGACCCTGAGTCAGAGGAACAGACTAAGAAGAGGAAAACAGCGCTGGCCGTTGCACCGGAACCGGCAGTTCCAAAGAAAGCGAGGTTTTCGGACTCGGTCTTGAATCAAGGGAGCGGTAGGTTTAAAACCATGAATGGTAGCGGAAGGAGAAATGACAAATGTTTCCGGTGTGGCCAGGTGGGGCACTACGGTCGCGACTGCAAGGAACCACCACACATGGTCTGTTTTAACTGCAAACAGATGGGCCACGTGAAGGTCAACTGCCCGAATCCGAGGGTTACTGTTGGGGACGGAGCACCAGGAGCTTCTGCGGCTGCTCCCTTGCGTATTACTGATGGTCGTGTGGGTCAGGCTGGGCCCGAGGCGGCCGAGATAGAGTTCATAACTGGCAGTGGAAGAGGCACAGGCCACGTTTAAAGCGGTGACAGGTATATTTCATCGCTTGATATATGTATGTGGTTGCTTTTTGCTTAAGCTGTGTGTTTAAGTACGTTCTTAGTTAACTCGGTGTCTGCTGTAGTGATGTTTGATAGCGGGGCTACCCATTAATTCGTGCCTCACACTTGTAGATGAGGTCGCTGAGGTGATATTTGTAGACCATTTCGGGTCAAGGATTGGCAATTGTGTTAGAATCATAGGCTTTTGAGCCGACTTTGATTGAGGAAAACCCGTAAGATGATTTGATGTGATTTCCCAACGTGCCCTAAGAGGTTTAAATGTCTGGATGACAATAGTGGACTGGAGAGTTTCGGAGTAGTATGGGTCGAGACGTTGAATGCCGAATGAGTCATGCACGAAGTTATTTTGAAAATAGGATCGCAATAACTAATTTTTGTGTTTCCAATCCTTATCTGGATTGTGTTTTGGAAGTTTGGGAAATGTTTAGCACACGCACAAGATGTCAAATTATGGTTTTGAAAGTGCATGAAACCCTTTTTTTTTATATATAACGAGAGTTACAAACTTTGTTGATGATTTGGTTAAAATGAGTTTGGAATTCTAGTGTCGCTTAACTTTTCTTTCGAGAGTTGGTGTTACTAAGTATTTTTATTGCAAGTAGTTCAGTGTGTGGATTGATTCATGCGTGACGTAAGTGGTGCATGGAGAAATTTTGGTAACATTTCATAAGGAATTGTTAAGTGCGCTTTTCAGTCAGCTAAAGGTTTTAATGACATTTCCATGAAAATACGATTTATCGACTTAGGGGTATGCATACTGGGGTAACCTTGTTCTCGACATTTTTATAAACGAGTATTTTGAACACAATTCGATAAATACATTTTTAAAATATAATGTTTTGACGTTATATGCCCCAAGTACGAAACTTGAGGAAGTGTTACAAGCTTGCATGCCTACCCCCAGTTAGAGATTTTATGAGGTTTTAGTCGATATTTCCAATTATTAGAAGCGGACTGGTTTCTGTCTTCAAGTTTGAAACTTACACGAGACAGTTGTGTTTTAACAAAAATATATTTGTAAACCGTGTCATCGTTTTGTGTGACTAGCTGACGCGCGAAAAATATGTGGTGAATCCTGTGCCACGCCCTTTTTAGGATTAAAAAGAGGAATTTTTGAATCAAACGTCGTGAAACTTATTTTGAATTATGTGCACACCTTTGTCGGACCCTGGTTAAGGTCAGCGGTTACCTTAAGTGCATGTCATGAGTCAATCCATACTGGAATCGAGGCGGTTCATTTTAAAGAAATTATTTATTACGCTTTGCTTTTGTGTGAGTAAACCGAACTGATTTTGAAACTATGTGCTTTTAAGTGTCACGTGTCATCTCGAGAATTTTTTTAGTTGTGAGTCCTTTTGGAAAACTCTTTTGTTTAACCCGTGTTGAGTCTGAGACTAAGGTTGATTTCAAAGTATTGCTTGCTTAAACTTTGTTTAAACGTATTTATCCGACCTATGGGTCTAGCAAGCGTGGAGCATTTTGCTCGGTTTTGACTTGGAGTTAGTCATGGGCCAATTGCCCGGTTTTAATGGCTCGATGTGGAGTCTAGTTGATGAGTTGTTTTTGTCGCACCGTTTGGCATTCTTTGCACGTTGAGTATTTACATGTTTGGGTGAGTGAGTCAATCCGGAATAGGCATGTTGTTGGTAGGCTGTTTGCTTTGGATCCTTAGACACGTTAGTCAGTCGTTGGTAATGGTCGGTTGGGTATCTCGGGGTGGGACCCCGGTATTCATGTGTTTTAACCTAGACTTTCCAGTAGGTACTAGGAGGATATAGTTGTGGGCACTTACCTGGGAGGTAGTTCCGGTGTGCTGGGTCTTGAGGCGTTACCTGGGAAGTAGACGTCAAGGTGTATCCTCGATACGGTGTGATTTGGCTTCGTAGAGCAAGTGTGGATGATACGTCGACGGTGGAAGGTAAGTATTCCACGCGCGTTAGTACTGTAGGCCGAATAGTATCGGTTAAGGGATTGATGCCCTTTGTTATTAAGAGAATAAATGCGCATCAACCATTTCGAGGTAGGTGGTATATTTAGGTGTCGACTTTTGGGCTTGAGGCCAAACACCTTTAGTATAGTCGGAGAGTTGTAGCCGATTTTAAGATAATCATGGTGACGGTAGAAGTAACCCTGAAATGATCTCTTGTGATGGATGGTTATGGTGGAATGACCTACGGGTGTGTTAGTGATTTTGGTTGTGGGGGTTACCTATTTGTGTTAGTGTCTAGGATAATACCACGCTGATGCTTGTTTTTGTAATCGGTTGGACCGATGTTCGGCGGGTGGCCGATGTTTGTTATGGTGATCGGTGGGACCGATGTTCGGCAAGTGGTCGATGTTTTGTTGACATGAGTTACTGAAAATCTTTGGAATCTATTAGAATTCATGGTAGTTAATCGACAGTTAAGAGTAAGAATGATCGTAGTCGAGTATCAAATAGGGTATTCCGTGAGCAGCTTTAGAATGGTTAGAGCTGGAGATTTGACTTGGGATGTATGGGATATCTAAGGTTGGGGGACAACCGTAGTCGCTTGGCTAGGAATGAATTCAAGTGTCGGGGTGTTCTGCCGATCATAATCCCAGTGTCTTAGAAAGTGTACGTTAGTAAGAATCGTATTCGAGAAGTTTCGAAGGGGCTTCAAGTGGGCTTAGGAACCTGAGGTTGAGATGAGGGAGAACTATCCAGAGTTATTCGTAGGCAGAGACTTCGAGGACGAAGTCTAATCCAAGTGGGGGAGAGTTGTAAAGCCCGTGTCCCGGTACGTTGTTGTTTATTTATTTAATTAATTAAAGTGTTTGCATCTTTTTGTTTGTGGTTAGTGAGTTAGTGTCAATAAGGACCAAATGCCGACAGTTGTGAGTTAGATGTAGGTTGTGAATGTTTTGGATAAGTTTAGGGGCTGATCATGTTTTTTTTTTCAAAGTCCTTGCATGGGGCTCGGCCCATGGAAGGAAACCGAGCCCCCTCCCGTATTCCTTTTCCCTTCATGGTCACGCAACCACACAAGTTACCAAACCCTTTTTTTTTTCTTTCTTCATCTCCCTGCTCACGATTTGCCGCAACCACCACCGGAGTCCCCTTTTCTTGCCGCTGCCGTCGCGCACCACAAACCAGCAGCAACCGCCGCTAGCAAACTCCGGCGAGAGAGGGAGGGGAGGTGTGAACGAGTCGGAAGCCGGAGTCCAGTCGGAGTGTTGCTGGACCGTCGCCGATCGGTACGTTTTCTATGCCTTCTTCTTCCTTTTCTTTCGCTGTCGCGGAGCCATCACGAAACCGCCACCACCACCGGGTGGCTGCCGCCTGCTCGCCGCCGCCGGCCACCGCTGCCTGAGATGGCAGCAGGTGGTACTTGGGTTGGCTTATGCGTTGACCGGTTAGTTAGTCGAACCTTTTTGGTAATCTAATCGCGAAGAAGTTAAACCCGAATCCGGTTATCCTTTTATGTAAATTCTTTGTGTACCGTCCAGTTTTCGTGTGACCGTAACTTTTCCGTCGAAACTCCGATTAAGCCGAAACTGGCGCCCACGCTTCGAGCTCGGGACCGAGTACGTTTTCTGTGTTTTAGCGGAAAACTGGTTCGGCCTCGAGTTGGGAGAAAAAGTGGTCGCAAGTTCTGCGGTTCGTCATTTTATGTGAAATTTCCTGGAATCTGCCACTGTTTTGCGTGGACCGTAACTTTTTACTCGTAACTCGTTTTGAGGTGATTTTGGTGGCCATAGTTCCCTATTCGAGTCGGGAAGGGTTTTCGTGTTTTGCCGAAAGTCTGATTTAAACCGTAGCTAGGCTGTCTTGGACAGTTTTTGCAGCTGGACCGAAACTGGCAGTTTCGGGTAACCGTTCGTATTTAATTCATAGTTAATTATAGAAAAATCGTTAGGAGGCGTGTAATATATCCTCGGAAAGGTATTTCAGGGCACTTTTCAACCGTGTAATAAATCTGAGTTTTTTTCTGGAGTTTTAGTGGTCAAATCAGGTCCCGAACAGACCTGTTCGGTGTGACCGAAAGTTAGTTTTAGTGACAGTTTTGGGATGTGTCGCGTCGTGGGGTCCGGGTCTCGTATTGACGTATTTTATCGTACGTTTAGGTGCCGGAAAGTGATCGTCGTTGTGTGGAGCTACTTACTATTTTTAGCTAGGCGCGCACCCGAGGTGAGTTCTCTCACTACAATTAATTAATAGTTGTCTATTATTACTGTAGCACGTGTGTGAAAATTGTATGCGGGATTGTTGGGGGCTAGATAGTGGGACGTCTAGTTAACATTATGTGCTACATTATTCGGCGGGGCCGAGTCCCGACGGGGACGGAGGTGTTTTACGCAGTAGGCGTAAAAGGGGCGTTTACGCAGTAGGCGTAAAAAGGATGTCACACGCAGTAGGCGTAAAACGGGTGTTTCCCGCAGTAGGCGGAAACGTGCGGCGGGGGCCGTAGACCCGACATCCGCCCGGGGATTTTTTTATGTGGTGGTTATTATACTTGTTTATGATTTGTTCGTAGACTTGTATGTGGTGGTGTGATCCTTTTTGCTTTAGGGGTAATATGAGATAACCATTGTTAATTGTTGTGTTTGAATTCACTAAGCTTCGTGCTTACCCCTCCCAATTTACAGTGGCTGCAGGTACAAGTGGTACGAAGGCATGACTGGCACACACTGACGCGCAAGATGGATGAGTCGAAGGATTTGCTTATTAAACATTTTCCCGTTATTGAATAAACAATTTAATTTCCGCTGTTGACTTATGTTTTAATAACGCTCGTGATTGCAATTATTATTTTGGGTTTAATAAATGGAGACTTATTATTAAATATGCGCGTTTAATTTTTTTTTAAATTTTCTTGAAATTTTGGGGCGTTACACGAACCATGGTATGCAGATTTGGTTAACTTTTTGGTAGGAGGAGTGCTGCCTTACAACTTGAACTCTCATTAAAAGAAGAAATTCTTATCTAATTCCTTTAGGTATTATAGGTATGAACCGTACCTCTACAAGAGTTGTGCTGATGGGATGATTCGAAGGTGTGTTCCGGATGAGGAAAAGACCAACATTCTTACACATTGTCATACACTAGAATGTGGGGGTCATTTTAGCACTGATAGAACTGTCGCGTAGATTCTACAGTCAGGGTTTTTTTGGCCATCTATGTTCAAGGAAAAGAGGGAGTTCATCAGCAGATGTGATCAGTGCCAAAGAGTGGGGAATATGACGAAGAAGGACGAAATTCCCATGAAGATCTTCATGGAAGTAGAGCTATTCGACGTTTGGGGAATAGACTTCATGGGACCGTTCCCAAACTCATTCGGAAATGAGTAAATCTTAGTGGCGGTAGATTATGTCTCTAAATGGGTTGAGGCCATTGCAACGCCATCAAACGATTCCTAGGTGGTGATCAAATTTTTGCGGAAGCACATCTTTTCACGTTTTGGGGTCCCACGCGCCTTGATTAGTGATGGGGGTAGCCATTTTTTCAACCGATACCTTGATGCAGTTCTCAATAAGTACTCGGTAAAACATCGAGTAACTACACCCTATCACCCGCAAGCAAATGGGTTGGCCGATGTTTAAAACAGAGAGCTGAAACAGATTATGGAGAAGACGGTGAATGTTTCACGGAAGGATTGGTCATTGAAGTTAGATGATGCTCTTTGGGCATACCGGACGGCATTCAAAACACCTCTGGGAACTACACCGTATCGGCTAGTGTATAGGAAGTCATGCCATTTACCTGTGGAATTAGAGTGTCGAGCATTCTGGGCAATCAAGAAACTGAACATGGAGTTGGATGCATCCGGCAAGAAGAGACTGCTACAGCGGAACGAGCTAGAGGAAATCTGGCTTGATGCGTTCGAGAATGCATTGATTTACAAAGAGAGAACAAAGAAGTTCCACGATCGGAACATCCGTGAAAAGGTAATCACTCCTGGTATGAATGTTTTATTATTTAACTCACGATTGCGTTTCTTTCCATGTAAGTTAAAGTCCAAGTGGTCTGGACCGTTCAAGGTAGTCGAGGTATTCCCTTACGGAGCGGTTGAGCTAGAAGGTACAGATGGCCAGGCATTCAAGGTAAACGGCCAACGAGTCAAACCTTACTTGGGAGGTGAGATCACGAGCATTGCGAGCATATATCTGGATGAGCGGAAAAAGTAATTGACTCGAGCATTTGTGCCACGACATAAAATACGACGTTGGGTGGGAGGCAACCCACCATAGGTAAAGTTTTATTTGTTTGTGTTTTTGTGGTTGTTTCTATTTTCTTTTTCTCTTTTTTGTCGTTTTGTGTTTTCGTGTGCTTTTGTGTTTTCTTTGTGTTTTGTGCTAATTTTCAAAAACTTGATAGGTGGGTTTACACCCCCCCTAATCTAACCGCAAGTGTACGGTGTCGAAATCAAGTAATAGTACAGAAGTACGAGTATCGAACCAAAGGAACCAGGTGTCAAGTACCACAATGACTGTATAGACTATTAACTAGACGAACGCAAATTGGTTTGTTGGTTTGTGAAATAAGATTCAACGTACTTTACTAAGCAGAAAGTAATTTTCAAACCAGACAATGATTTAATCAAGTTAAAAGAAGAGCTGGAGGGTTGGATTCCTCATAAACAACGCACTCATGACTTAATAGACTCGACAGTAATGAATTAACTTCAGGATGAAATGCTCAATCACAAAACATTACCATACTTCATCAAGCTATAGCAATTAATCATTCAAAACATTGTATTATCTCTCGATCTAAACAATATTCAATTGAATGATTAGTGATTTAAAAGCCACAAGAATGTAAAATCATATTTCTATCTCAATTACATCCAAGACATGTAAGATAAATCAAATCTCAAAACTTTTCTCAAAGATTAAAGATTTATTGAATCAAATAACAGTTGATCAGACTATTACAAGCATTAAGAACAATCTCACTTGTTTCATCCATCAAAAATAATCCACCATGTTCATCTACTTAGCTACAAGATTAGCTATTCATGATTCACACCAACCCCCAACATGAACGAATTAGTTCATATTGGGGGTTTTCAAACGCAGAAATGAAAAGATCAAAACAAAAGTTTATAGAAATGACGTAATGACAACTCCCTGAAAAGCTTAATCTTCCGATCTCACGTACTCGGTTCGCCTTCGATTCTCCGTTCCGATGTGTTTCTACCTTGTTCTTGCCTTCAAAAATCGTCTTTCAGTCTCCGAAAATCGCCCAGAGCAATAAAATTTCGTAACTCACACCGAATACCCCCAACCCTAGCCGTCAAAGTGAATTAGAATGGCCAGGGGCTCGGCGCAGATGGAACCGTGCGACGAAACGCACCAAACACTATAGTTCACCCAAACCACTGGGTGATAAGAATTCAGTGCCTTGCGCCCCGAGGTGCGACCCGGTCCGCTCCACCATCCACGCCCACCTCTTGACAGGTATTTAAACCCTTTTTTCAGCCCCAATCGGTATTTTTCACAAACCCTAGCCCCTTTGGAGTCGATTTATCTCTAGAAACACCCTTTCAAGGCCGATTTCAACCTATTCCACCAAGGTGCTTAAATTTCTACTCACATTCCATCATCCACCAAGTTCAAAGGTATGATTTCTTGCCCTAATCTCTTAATGTTTGGGTTTTTAACATCAAATCAAGGTACACTTCATCTCTAGCAATGCTCTCAAATTATTTAAGTGTGCATGTGTTTATGTGTTAAGGATGTTGAAAAACTTCAAAGATTTTATTGTGTGGCATGAATGATATGCTTATTTTATGGAATTGTGGTTTGATTTTCTTTTGAGAGGAAAATCTTGTAGATGGCTTGAGTTCTTGCTAGCTTATGTCCTTGTGCTTATTAGTCCAAGATAAACCAAACATAGGTTTCACCAAGGTTTGGGGTTCTTGTTTTTCTCATGATGAAAAGGGATGTTTTGTGCAATATTGTGGTTTCGTGATACTTGAGTTGGTAGTATAAACTTCATTGGGTTGTGTGTACATCTTGTTATGTGGATGGTTTTGTTTTAATATCTTATTGCAAAATGACTAACCAAACTTAGGTTTGGGGTGTCAATTTAGGATCATCTACACAACACCCCTTTGCAAACCTCGGTCTCACCAAGGTTTGGGGTTCCCTTTTTCATGTTCACACTCATTTTGCATAGCTCTTTGTCGTGAAAAAGAACCTAATATAAAGATTAGGTTTGGGGTGGCATAGTTAAGATTTCTATATCTAATTGATGTAACCCTTTTTCAGGAAAGATGGTACGCACAAATCCCAACACCGCTGGACGCTGGTTCCACTACGAGAATATGCGGCCGGCAGAACGCGAAGCCCTGACTGAAAGAAGTAACCATAGAGGTGACCAAAGAAGAGAGCAGTTCAAGAATCGGGTAATATGGCCGGAGAGGGGATTGAGACTGAACGAGATACCGAATGCAATGGTACGAGAGATAGCGGAAGAACGTAGGTGGACCACGCATGTCAACGATCCGGAGCCTTATGATGCGGCGTTAGTACTAGATTTCTATGCCTCAATGATACCACCCGCCTTCGACGAGTTTCATTCAGTGGTGGTGAGAGGGGAAGTTGTACGGATGCCGGTGGAAGCTATATGTGCCCATTATGGGGTTCCTCGTCCCGACAACCTTGGGGCAACCTTTGGAATAACCACGATCCCCGAAGTTAGAAATGATGCTCATTACAGTGACGTCTTGTCCTCGGCCTTACGAAGGAGCGGTAGGTCACAATGGATTCCACACCAGGACGATATTAAGAAGAGTGAACTCCGGCCGGAGATCGCATTGTGGATGAAATTCCTGAAGTGCAACCTGACTCCGTCTACCCATAACACTACCGTGGACGCCTATGTCGCCAAGATCCTATACCACCTTCAGTTCAGCTTTCCTATGGATATTGGCCATATCATCCAGCTTTCAGTACCAACAGCGTCGGTATTCTACCCTTTCCTTGTTTAATAGCCAAATTTTGCAGGGACGCCGGCTGTGATATCGGTAACACTACACCACCACCACCCTTCGACCGACACACCTACAATGCACATATTCATGCAGCAAATCGGTTCGATAGGAAAGCGACCGCTGATAGAGAGAGAAAGAGAGAGCGCATGCGCAATCCAGTAGGGGTGGATGATACGGAGGCTAATGAAGACGATGATGTGGATTATGACCCGGTGGCAGACATGGCAGGAATGGAATTCCCGACCGACATTCCAGGCCTAGCGAGACAAATGTACTTGAAGCAAACCGAGATGCGTAGAGGGTTCACGAAATTGAGGGGCTATATTAGAGGAGATGCACACCCATCGAAAGCGAGTCCTTCCAACCCGAATGAAGCGGGTCCTTCAAATCCGCAACCACCAAGGAGGGTGAGGAGGCATCCACATGGTGATTCAAGCCGCCGAGCGCGTGATTAGTGATGGTTGGTTAGCTTTTTGATTTTGCTGTTTTGATGATACCGCTATTTATAACGCTTTAGTAGTTGGATGACTGTACCTTAATTGCATATTTCGTGGTTGTTTACCTTTTACTATTATTATTTACATTGGGACAATGTATGGTTTTGGTTTGGGGTGATTTGTCGAGTTTATCATTTTTGATCTCAGTGGATTGAGCGGTCACTGTCATACTGTTAAGAGCGAACGACCCTTTCTAGAATGCCTTAATGTGGATTTTCGAAAACACCAATTTTTTTTTTTTTGGGGGGGGGGGGTGAATCTAGAAGGGATAATATAGCACTAAGATGGATTTGGGTAACTGCATGTTTCAGAGACATTAGTGGAGACCACCCGTGAGTTTCTTGAGCCGTACACTTGCTAACTTCGATTCTGAGAGACTATGCATTAATCGATACACTTCTCACTTAGTCCTTTGGTCGTTGTTATAGCTGATCTCACTATAACTTGCATCTATTGTCAAAGACATCCATAGGCATAGGAAGTGAATCTTTTGCCCATCTTTTGAACAAACCATGAGCGAAGATATCAAGCGTGTTGGATGTTGCTTTTCATGACTCAAACACTCGCAACCTTAACCCTTTTTGCAGCCCATTTAGTACAGTTCATAAGTGAAAAGCTCAATTGTCAACCCCAACTATAAACATAGTGAATCATTCATCAGGGGGTTTGCTTAGAATGACAATGTGAGGGTTTAAAAAAAATAAAAAAATATATAATAATAATTTTCAGCTGAGGGGCCTAATTAAAGAATAAGAGTGAATTGCTGTGAAGTAAGCATAAGAGAGAAAGGGGAGGGTAACCAATTATCATTAAATACATTTTGAGGATCGTGAATCCGTTTACCTCCCATTCCTGAGCAACAACCATAGCCAATAGAGTATCTGGTTTTCGCATGGAGAGTTTGTAAAGAGAAGTAGAGCAACACTTCTAGTCCTAGTCTTGATAATGGATTCCTTCTGAGACCAAATTGTGTACATTTGTGCGTCATTCTTTATTTGTTGTTCATGCATGCTTTTGTGAATTCTTTGTACCTAATTTTCTAAAGCATGACAACATGTGTGAAACCTAGGGCTCGAGTGAAAAGAGAAACCAGTGAGGTAGGGTCGAGGAGAAATCCTCTATGTGCATGTTTAGCCTAGGTCCTTAGTAGTGTGGCGTGGTCCCTGATTGTTAGATCTGAGTTTTGTCAATAAACCAAGTGTTAAAGATCTGATGAGAAGGCTCAGATGTTCTGATATGAAGGGTCAGAGTTCTGACTAAGAAGGCTCAGAAGTATTGCATTGAAAAGAAGAGTCAGAAGCAGAGAAGAAGAGTCAGAAGCAGAGCCAGAAGTTCTGAGAAGCCTTGTCAGAAGAACGTTCAGAAGTTCTGAACAACCTATTCAGAACTTATAACTAGATACTTTCCTTAGTGTTTAGTTAACTAATTAGGACACGTGTATTGTTCCTATTAGTCATTCATATTTGTACTGTATCTTTAATATTTCCGTTGCAGTATATATAGTGGTTAGCACTATATTGCTAACTGATCTTCCCGCATATATTTGTATTTATCTTCTGTAATCTTTGAGATACTCTCTCTAAGATCTGTATTTCTGTTCTTCATTGAATACAAATCAGTTTGATCATATTACTTCCTAATTACTATTACATACATTGATATATTGATTGTAAGAGTGAATCCTGGACTTACAATTGGTATCAGAGCCTCTCAACAAACAAATTTGTTCAAGATCGTGATCGCGAAGGTTTATTGATCAATTTCTTGAAGATTTCTTGATTCGTTCAAAAATCGATTCCGCTGCTAGTTCTAATTCTTGAATTCTTGGCAATTCTTGAATTAATTGTTGTCTTTCGATCAAGAAATTCAAATTTGTCTCTCTGTTGGAAATTCTTACAATCATGTCTTCTAAAGAATATCTCGCTATGGGATCTGAAACAAAGCCACCTGTTCTAATTCCTGAAGAGTACCAGCAATGGAAAATACGAATGATCCAATTCTTGGATAACATAGATGAGAATCTGATGGTCTCTATTCGAGAAGGTCCTATCGAAGTCTACAACGATGTGGAAGCAACTCCTGAAACAGAAACAACTCCAGAAATTTCGGCAACGAGGGTGAAGAAGAACTATTCTCAATACACAGCAGAACAGAAAAATAGGCATGCAATAGACAAAAGAGCGATCACATTGATGACACTTGCAGTTCCGAATGAAGTTCTTAACAGAATTGATAGTGGTTCATCAGCCAAGGAAATGCGGGATGAACTGGAAAGACAAATGTTAGGAACTGTCAGATCGATACAAGCCAAGTTAAATCAAAGCATAAATGCTTATGAAAGGTTCAAGGCTAAAGAATCTGAAAGCTTGACTCAGACATATAGTAATTTTTGTACTATACTGAATGATTTGAGAAGGAATGGGCTGAAAAAGACAAAGTCAGAAATTAATTACAAATTTCTGAACAGTCTAAACTCTGAATGGTCATCATTTGCTATAAGTCTACAAATGAATAAGGACATGTGTGAAGAAGATCTAAATGATCTATTTTGTGTTCTTAATCAGCATGAGGACTCTGTTAAAATTGTGGTTGAAGAAAAGAAAAATGTTGCAGAACAATTAGCTTTTCTGTCAAAGTCCAAAAGTGTGAAAACACCCAAGAAGGCAGTGTATCTATCTGAGATACCAAATCTGGAGGTGTCTGATAAGGAAGAGGGATCAGAAGAAGATGAGGATATCAAAATGATTGCTGAAAAGTTGGCCTTGTTGACTAATACTTTCAACAAGAGGTATGGAAAAGGAAAATATCAAGGCAAGTTCAGGAAAGAGCAGGGAAGTTCAGATTTCAAGAAAAGAGAAGAGAGAGGAGAAAGTAAGTATGAAAAGAAGGAAGAAAGAAGAGAAGAAACTAGAGAAGAGAAGGAAGAAAGAAAAGAAAAGAATTTGTGCTTCAAGTGTGGAAAGTCTGGCCACTTTGCAAAGGATTGCAAAGTGAAAATTGTGAAAGATTATGAGTACTATACCAAAAAGGCTCAGCTGGCGAAGAAAAGAGATGATGAAGTGGCATTGTTAGCTGAACAAGAAAACTGGTTGTACTACACTTCAGATGAAGATGACTGCATACACTTTTCACAGATGCAGAGTTATATGGCAAAGATGAAGAATGAGGATGATTCTGACTTTGAAGATGTTGATTCTGAGTCATCTGTTGAGGTACATTCTGCACTTGAAATAGACTTAATGACACAGATTGGTGAAATGAAAACTGAATTTGTTAAACTAAGAAAACAAATAAAAGGAGAAAGAAATTTAGTTAACAAATTCAGAATTGAAAAAGAAGTAATAAAAGAACAATTTGAGGAATCTGAGGTTGAGAAACAGAAAATTAAAACTGAAAATTCTGAGTTGATGAAAAACCTTTCTGAATTAAAAATTGAGCTTTCAAAAGTTAAGGATGAAAAGGGTGATTTACAAATAAAGTTTAATATGCTATTTGAGGAAAGATATAATTTATACACCAAAATCAAAGAATTAGAAGATCTTAACTTGAAAAGAGGTCAGACTCAGCAAACATTAAATCTTCTTACAAGCAATGTAAAAGATACAAGATTTTATAATCCAAAGAAGGGATTGGGATTGGAAGAAAATGTTGTCTTAAAAAGAGCTCCAGTAAACTAGTATGATTTTGATAAGCTTCATGTTCCTAAACCAAAAACTCCAGAAGTTGTTGAAGTCTTTATAAGACCTGCAAGTTCTATCACAAGTTCTGACAGCTTACAGAAATCAAGTTCTAAAAAGCCCAAAGAAATAGTTTCTGAGTTAAAAACAAAAAAATCAGATGTTTCAGAAGAAAAAGTTAAGAAAGAAATTTCTAAACCAAAAGAAGAGAAACCAAAATACAAAGATACTAAATTCAAATATGACTCTTTAAATGTCAGCTACAAAAATAAACAACAAAGTTTTTCTTATTCTGACCTAGAAAGTATATTTGATACTAGCAAGGTTTATGAAATAGTGAGTCAGAAATCTGAATCTTCTAATCAGAATTCTGATTGTTCTAATCAGTTTTCTGATTCTGAAGGTCAGAAATCTGAGTCTATTAATCAGAATTCTGATTCAAAGAGTCAGAATTCTGAGTCAACTGAAAATTCTGAAACAAAGTCAGAAGACTTTCTAGAACTTGAAAAGAGATTTAATCTTGTAAGTCAAGAACTTGAGGACCTAAGGAAAGCTTATGATGAACTTGAAAATGACTTGTGTGATTTGGATTTTGATCTTAAAAATGCTTTAAAAGAAAAGAATGTTTTTATTCAGAAAATAACAGAGCTTGAGAAACTGAAAGCTGAATATGATCTGTTCAAGATTAATGCTCTAAAAGAAAATGATAAATTCTTTAATGAATCAAGTACATATGAAAAAGGTGAATCATCTAATTCATTTTCTAACAAAAATAAGTTGAATTCTCCAGAAAAAGAGGAAAGCAAAAGGAAAGATGATATGAAAAGAGTTCCTGAGAAGACTGAATTGAATTCTGGTTCTGTACCAAAAGCTCATAGTTTCTGTAATAAATGTACATGTACTTTGAAAAATAGAAATAAAAATGAAAGGACTTATGGTACAGACTTGTTGTTACTTGCACAGAAAAATCTGACTTGTGTTCAATGTAAAAGTGATTCTTTTCAATATTCTCAGAAATGTCCAATAACAATAACATTTGTTTCATTCATAAGAAAAGATATTCAGAATACAGAAAAGATGAATGATTATGTTCCTCAAACTCAGAGAAAAGAAAAGATAAAAGAAGTGAATCATCAAGTTAAAGTCAAAACAAAGTATGAGAAAGTGAGTAATGTGAAAGAAAAGAAAGTTGAAAACATTGCAAAATCAAAAGTTACAACTTTCAAGAAGAAATTGAATAAATTTGTGAACATAAAATGTTCTGACTTCATAAAAGTTCAAGGCAAATGGTGTTTAAAGAAAGATTTTGAATGGAAAGTAAAAGGCACTTTGGTTAAATCAAATGACAAAGCTAACAAAGAAGGACCCATTCCAACACGGGTACCTAAAACTAACTGACTGTTGTTGCAGGGCTGTCATGTGTGGTTTTTAGATTCGGGAGCTTCAAGACACATGACAGGTCAGAAGTCTTTTCTATCAAACTTCACAGAAAAGGCTGGAGGAGCAGTAAACTTTGGAAATAACAGCAAAGGTCAAGTTAAAGGTTATGGGGATTTAACAAAAGGAGATCTGACAATTCAAAAAGTTTTTTATGTTGAAGGATTACAACATAATCTTTTCAGCATAAGTCAGTTTTTAGACAGTCTTTGTCAAATCAAGTTCCAAATAACAGGTTGCATGATTTTAACTGAAAAGGATGTTAAAGTCTTCTGGGCCAAAAGACATATGGATTTATTTGTGGTTAACTTTTCAAAATTACAAACATTAAATCATGTTTGTCTTTTATCAAATTCAACTGCAAATGAATGCTGGCTATGGCACAGAAGATGTTCTCATCTGAATTTCAAAGATCTTAATAATCTTGTTTCAAAACATCTGGTTAAAGGTCTACCAAAGATTAAATTTGAAAAAGAATCATTATGCTCAGCTTGTGAAATGGGCAAGATGAAAAAGAGTTCTCACAAATTAAAAATGGACTCATCTTGCAAAGCACCATTAGAAATGATTCATATTGATCTTTGTGGTCCAATTTCAGTTCAATCTATGGGAGGAAAGAAATACATGCTTGTAATTGTTGATGAATATTCCAGATACACATGGGTTGAGTTCTTGAGAGCTAAGTCAGAAGCTGCTACTACATTGATAAACTTTATCAAAAGAATTCAAGTTCTCTTACAACTTCCAGTTCAGAAAATCAGAAGTGATAATGGAACTGAGTTCAGAAATTAGACACTTCAGAATTTTTTAGAAAGTTCTGGGATTTCTCATAATTTCTCTGCTGTCAGAACTCCTCAACAAAATGGTGTTGTTGAATGGAAAAACAGAACTCTAGTTGAAGCTGCAAGAACCATGCTGGCTTATTCAAATCTTCCAACCTTCCTATGGGCTGAAGCAATTGCAACGGCTTGCTTTACACAGAACAGAACTTTAATCAATAAAAGATTAAATAAAACTGCTTATGTTAGATCTGAAGTTTTGTCAATAAACCAAGTGTTGAAGATCTGATAAGAAGACTCAGATGTTCTGAGTAGAGAAGTCATAGGTCTGACTGTGAAAGCTCAGAAGTATTGATAAGTGAAATCAGAAGTCTGGAAAGAGAAGTCAGATGTCTGAGTTAAGGAGTCAGAAGATCTGAGAAGCTTTATCAGAAGAATGTTCAGAAGTTCTGAACTACCTGTTCAGAACTTATGACGAGATACTTTACTTAGTATTTTATAAACTAATTAGGACACGTGTTATGTTCTTATTAGTCTTTCTTATTTGTACTGTAGCTTTAAGATGTCCGTTGCAGTATAAATAGTAGTTAGCTCTACGTTGCTAACGGATTGATTTTTCCCGTATAACTTTGTATTCATTCTTTGTAATCTTTGAGATTCTCTCTCTCTTAGATCTGTAATTCTGTTCATCATTGAATACAATTGGGCTTGATCATACAACTTCTCAATTACTGCTTTCTATATTGATTGTAAGATTAGATCCTGTTCTTTCAACTTATGAACTAATAAATAAAAGAAAACCATTAATCAAATTCTTTCATGTTTTTGGTTGCAGATGCTATGTTCTTAAAGACAGAGAAAATCTTGCCAAATTTGATAAAAAGGCAGATGAAGGATACTTTGTTGGTTATTCATTAACTTCCAAAGCATTCAGAATCTACAATAGAAGAACCAAGAGAATGATGGAAATCATCAATGTAACATTTGATGAAGCCAGAATGAAGACTTATGAACAAGAGAGTTCAGAACTCATGCAGAACAAGACAAAAATGACTTCTGATACAAATTCTAATCCTATTTGTTCAGAACTCAATTTACTGTTTAAGGATGCTTTTCTAGAACTAATTTATGATTCTTATGCAGAATATGAAAACCCAAAGATGGTAAAAGAGATGAAAAATAGAACTCCAGAAATAGTTCAATCAACTGTAATTTCTGATAAAGGTCCATCTGAGGAATGTCCAAATTTGATAAATACAAGTGGTGAAAATTCTGAACCTTGTACTCAGAATTCTGATCCTTGTATTCAGAACTCTGAACAAGTCACTCAGAATTCTGACTTCACTAATCAGAATCCAAACTTGGATACATCTCCTACACATATATCAGAACAAGGGGACAGCTCAGAATTACAAGCAATCATTGATGAGAATGATACAAACAATTTTTTTTCAGAGATTGATGTGCTTCCCAGTGCAAATAAATGGACTAAAAATCATCCTATTCATCAAGTAATAGGTGATCCATTCGCAGGAGTAAAGACCAGATCAGCTACAGCAAATGAAACAATGTTTGCTGGTTTCAGAACTCAATTTACTGTTTAAGGATGCTTTTCTAGAACTAATTTCTGATTCTTATGCAGAATATGAAAACCCAAAGATGGTAAAAGAGATGAAAAATAGAACTCCAGAAATAGTTCAATCAACTGTAATTTATGATAAAGTTCCATCTGAGGAATGTCCAAATTTGATAAATACAAGTGGTGAAAATTCTGAACCTTGTACTCAGAATTATGATCCTTGTATTCAGAACTCTGAACAAGTCACTCAGAATTCTGACTTCACTAATCAGAATCCAAACTTGGATACATCTCCTACACATATATCAGAACAAGGGGACAACTCAGAATTACAAGCAATCATTGATGAGAATGATACAAACAACAATTTTTCAGAGATTGATGTGCTTCCCAATGCAAATAAAATGGACTAAAAATCATCCTATTCATCAAGTAATAGGTGATCCATCCGCAGGAGTAAAGACCAGATCAGCTACAGCAAATGAAGCAATGTTTGCTGGTTTCTTAAGTGTGATTGAACCAAAGAAAGCTAATGAAGCCCTAGAGGATCCAGATTGGATTTCTGCAATGCAAGAGGATTGCTCCAATTTGAAAGAAACAAAGTTTGGAGACTCATTCCAAAGCCTGAAGGTAAATCTATTATTGGAACTAAATGGGTATTCAGAAACAAAAAGGATGAGTCAGGTGTTGTTATCAGAAACAAGGCAAGATTGGTTGCTAAGGGATACTGTCAACAAGAGGGAATTGATTATGATGAGACATTTGCACCAGTGGCAAGAATAGAGGCAATCAGAATATTTTTGGCCTATGCTGCACACAAGAACTTCAAGGTATATCAAATGGATGTCAAATCAGCCTTTCTAAATGGCAAACTTAATGAAGAGGTGTATGTTCATCAACCTGAAGGTTTTGTTGATCCAGAATTTCCTGATCATGTTTATATTTTAGACAAAGCTTTATATGGTCTAAAACAAGCACCAAGAGCCTGGTATGACACTCTTACTCAACACTTGTTAGTTTCAGGGTTCAAGAAAGGTAAGATTGACACAACTTTGTTTTTAAAGAAACAGGGTGATGATTTAATTCTTATTCAGATTTATGTTGATGACATAATATTTGGTTCTACTAGTCCAGAATTATGTGATAATTTTTCTAAAATCATGTCATCTGAATTTGAAATGAGCATGATGGGTGAGCTGAATTTTTTCCTTGGTCTTCAAGTCAAACAATTACCAAAAGGTATTTTTATAAATAAAGGAAAATATGTCAGAGATATTCTGAAAAAGTTCAAAATGTCTGATTGTGCTTCTATGAGAACACCAATGGCAACAAACATAAAGTTAGATGCTGGTCTCAAAGGAGTTTCAGTAGATAACAAACTCTATAGAGGCATGATTGGATCATTACTTTATCTGACTGCAAGTAGACCTGATATTATGTTTTCTACTTGTTTCTGTGCTAGATTTCAATCTAACCCAAAAGAATCACATATGTTGGCTGTCAAAAGGATTTTAAGATATCTCAAAGGATCACCTGATCTAGGATTATGGTATCCAAAAGAAACTGACTTCAAATTGACTGCTTTCACTGATGCTGATCATGCAGGAAGTAGGTTGGACAGAAAAAGTACTTCTGGTGCTTGTCATTTTTTGGGGGATAAGATAGTGAGTTGGGCATCAAAGAAACAGAATTGTGTGTCCACTTCAACTGCTGAGGCAGAGTATGTTGCTGCTGCTGCTTCATGCTCTCAAACTTTGTGGATGAGAACACAACTCATGGATTATGGATATCAGCTCAACAAAATTCCCATCTATTGTGACTCAGAAAGTGCAATTGCTATTACTCAGAATCCTGTTCAACATTCAAAGACTAAACACATAGATGTGAGGTATCATTTTATAAAAGACTACGTGGAAAAAGGAACTATAGAGATGCACTTTGTGCATACAAAGTATCAATTGGCTGACTTGTTCACAAAGCCTCTTGATCACAAAAGGTTCTCTTTTCTCATATGTAAAATAGGAATGCTTAATCTGACTAATTGAAAATATTTGTGTTTCTTAGAAAATGATAAATTTTTTCAAGTAAAATTGTCTGAGTAGTGTACTCAGAACTTTGAGTCTTAAGATGAAATATTCTGATTCTTGAGATCAGAACTTCTGAGTCGAGAATAGAAATTGAGTCTCGAGTTCAGAACTTCTGAGTCTTGAGTTCAGAACTTCTGAGTCTTAAGGTCAGAAATTCTGAGTCAATACTTCAGAAATCTAATTTTCAAGAATTTATTTCTGAGAAATACAAATACTTCAAATATGTGGATCATTTCTTTTCTATTATTTTTTTACCTCATCTTTATGTATCATATATGGTCAAGTACATGCTAAAGTCAAGGGGGAGCATCAATATCTTTTGCAAATCATATCATGATGCTAAAAAGGTTTGTATTCATTTCTTATCTCTGATCATTGCAAGAAGAACAAGCTTCTAATGATAAATTTTTTTTTCTTGTTCAAACTATATCTGAATTAACAAAATTTTATATTCAAATATAAGAGTTTAAATGATTTTTTTTAAAAATCATCATTATATGAACATAATTTTGATGATAAAGTGTGTTTCTATCTGTTCAAACCTCTTCTGAATAACTAAAAGTTTTACATTTGTCAGAAGTTGATTTTAAATAAATTTTTGTTACAAGGTAAAATTCTTCTGAATAATGGAATCAGAACTCTGAGTAGAACAATCAGATATCTGATAAAGGAAAGTCAAATCTTCTGAGCATGTTATTCAGATCTTTGACTTGAGTCAATATTCTATCCAATACCACGTGTCAGCTTCATATTTGGTTGATTATGCCACGCATTTCATTTAAATCCTCTATGGCATTTCAAATGTGTTGACTCCGTTATAACATTGATTTCGCTTTTCCGTCAAACCTTTCAACTTCGCGAATTTTAAATAGGTCTTAAAATTCCTATTTCCAATTCTTTCAAATTCCAGAGCGAAAAGTGAGATACGAATCAATCCAGAGTTCTTTGAGTTTGTTTTCTTCTTAAATCATGTCTGGATTTCGAAGAAGTGGTCAAATTTCTCTAAATTCTACTAAGTCTTTGATGGATTCATCTGATTCGGATAATGATGAAGTACAAAATAGAGCTGTTGAGGAAGAAGCAATAAGGGATGATGAAATAAATGAAGAAGATGAACAAATGGCTGAATCAGAAGGAAATGCAGATAAGGTAAATATAAATGTTGAACATGAACAGAGTGCTGCAGGGTCGATTATGTCGAATAGACCAATTTTAGTGGAAAGGGTTGTTCCTGAAGGAGAATGGTTGAAATTATCAGAAAACAATTGTGTTTTATTATTTGAGAAAAGTAGATTTAAGCCTGAACACAGAATCATCATGGAGTTATTCAAATATCATCCTTACAGAAAGTGGTTTACAAGAAACAAAACAGTTCCTATTCAGTATATTCAACAATGGTGGAAACATCTTAGGTTAGAAGACAACAAGTTTGTATCCGAAATTGGAGGTGTCACAATTACCTTATCAATCTCTGCACTAAGAGAAATGCTGAATCTTCCAGAGAAAGATGATGTACAAAGAAGGACAGATTTTGAAGATTCACCATTAACAGAGGAGTTAATTGCAGAGTTTATGAGATTTGGATATAATGAAGGATTGAGGACCCTTAGTTTGTTCAGAAGGAACAAATTGCCACCTATTTGGGCTTGTTTCTTTCATGTGGTGAATAAGTGTTTGTCAGGGAAAAATAGGTCAGCAGATCAAGGTTCAAAACAGATTCTTCAGATCTTTCAGGGTTTAGTGAGGAATAGGAATTATGATTACACTGCTATACTTTGGGAGGACATGAAGAATACTTTTGAGAAAAATCAGAAAGCTATTCAAAAGAAGACAAAGGATACTCCTCTGGCATACATACCTTACATAAGGTATTGGCAGATTGTAATATGGTATGCAATGCAAGAAAACAGAACCATTTCAAGAAGATCAAATGAAGAGCATGGTCCTACTTTCTATTTGGGTAAGATGTCTTCAGTTACTAAACTTGAGAATTATCCTAATCATAAACTGTTACCAAAATCACTTAGGAATTACATACCAAGGGAGAGTGAGATTTTAAAAGCATATTGCACCTCTATGGGAATTGAAATACCTCAAATCCCTACCCATGAGGACCAACCAGAGAAGAGAGGTGAGGGGTCTAGTCCAGTAAGAGAGGGGGAGGATGTTCAAATGGGTGAACATTCTGAGAGAAATGAGGGGCAAAATTCTGAGAGCTTGGTTAGAATAAGTGAGGAAAAACAGAATGAGGGTGGTGAGGATGAGAGATTGTCAACAGAGGTTCAAACAGAAAGAGATGCCTCTGAACCAACTAATCTTAACCAGGTAACCACACCTGCTATTGGTTCACATTTATTGGTGTCCAATATTGAAACAAACACCATGGACCTAGTGGTGGATCTTGAACAACCCATCCATACCCACTCAGGAGCATTTCAACATGCTACTGTTTCACATAAATCAGGGGAACCATCCCAAACTCATTTAGAGGGAGGTGATAAATCCCAACCTATTTTTCAACACATTGAGTCTGAATATCACAGTCCTATTCAATTTGAGCCTGAAATTCCTTCTAACACTGGCACAAATCAGGAATTTCGTATTCCTGACACAACATTCATAGACATACCTAATATTGGGTGTCGAGGATTGGATGGAAGTCCTGGTGAGGTGAACATTACAAAAGCCTCATTCAAACGTGCATCTGTTGTACAAGATGACTTTGTGTTATCTACAGGCCATGAGCCCTCTGGGCACATGAAAACTGGACCATCTGTTGGTTCAGGTTCACAGTTAGACCATTCTGAATTTGAAAAGATTCAGAATCAAAACAAGGTGATGGGGGAAAAGGTTGAAAAATTGGAGAAAAAGGTGGATGATTTGAATGATGAGGTGACAGGATTAAAAGATATGTTGGAGGGTAAATTGAAATCTGTTGAAATTAAAATAGATACTGTGAAGGTATCCTTGGAATCTCATAAAAAGGAGATCAAGGATATAATGTATGAATTTCAAAAAGATCTGTTGAAACAAATGCAGAGTATGCAGGAATCCGTATTGAAAGCACTGAGTGTATCTATGGCTTCTACCTCAAAACCTCTTGATCTTGTTCCACTTGCAGAAGCTGAACCTGAAGGTGTTTATGGTCAGAACTCCAAAAGAAAGTTTGATGATAATGAACCTCATGATCATCAAAAGGGGGAGAAAAGGCAAAGGTTGAGTTCTGATGATGACATTTGCATAGAGGATTTTGAAATAGCAGATATGCACTTAGTCAGTTCAAAGAATACAGAAATTCAGATAGTTCAGATTGATAGTTCAGATACAGAGGAAATGGAGGTGGAAAGCATAGATGGCGGTGATTCAGATAAAACAGAAGAATTGAATTTAGACACAGAGATGGAAATCAATTCTGATGAAACTGCAGTTATTGAGGAACCTGTGTTGAGGTCAGAGGAAACAGTGGAGAGTTTAATTGTTGACAACACTTGTACAGATATTGTTCTTTATGACAGAGATAGTGTGATGGATTCTGAATCAGAAGAAAGAAGATTAAATGAGAATTTGATCAGAAGGATGCAAAGTGAGTTAGTTAGAGCACTTAATGTCCAGAATATTCAACAAGGTGTAAAACTGATAAGGCCTATTGATCTATTGGGAGAAGAAGATAGAACTGTTGATTATTCTCAGAAATTTAAACATGAGTTTCGATTTAACTATGCTAATGAGATGAATACAGAAGAAGAATATGAGAGAGTGGAAGATTACTTTATGCCTTCTGAGTATATATTCAGAAAACCAATTGAGATCCCTAAGATTACCTTGCAAATTTTGGAGGAGCCTGTATGTGATTTTATCCTGGAGTTGAGTGATGTACCACTGGCTAGACAATTTCATGATGACATTTTTCCTGAGGAAATATATGAGAATCTCTATCACACAGAAGGAGATTATGAACTTTTGGAGAGCAATATTGATGGATTCATGGTTGACAGATCTCAGATGATTTATACAGAAGCCTCAAACAGATTCAGAATTCCTGATTCAAGACTACACATTCAGAAGAAGATTGAGAAAGTGTTGATGTTTCAACCAGAAGAATTCAATGGTCTGATGTTTGTTAGATTGGAAGTGCTGAAAGAAAGAAGTACAAAGGTTTCCATGTCTAGTTTTGATTTTCACAGATTAACTCTTGATGATCAGATCTTTCTAGTTAAGTTATTTGCCAGTACTGAAGAAACTTTGATAGAGATTGAGTGCAGAAGAATTCTGGGGATTTATGTCAGAAATATGTACATGTATGATTTTCAATTAGCAATTGAAGGAAGAAAAGAGAAATGCAACTTGAATTGTCCAGCAATGATTTCAGGGTTTGGTGTATATTTGAAGGGATTTATAAATGAAGGAATGGAAACTGAAGGGTTTGCATATCCAGTTCAAGGAAGACTTGAAATATTCAAACTGAAGGAATTGGTGAAGTATAGTGATGCAACTTTGAGTTGGTTACTAACTGAAATGAAAGTTAATGTTGCTACTGAAAGAGAAAATCTAAAGAAAAAATGTGTAAATTCTGTGGAAAGAAGATTAAATCTCAGAAGAAAAATCAGAAGTTGTGGTGAATGGTTATTATCAGAGGTTAATCCTAAAAAGATGATGCATAATGACTTTGTGTTTCCTGCTGAATATGAAGTGAATGAAATCCTTTCAGATGAAGTTGAAGAAGTTCAGGACACAACTCCTCAGAATGTGCAAATAACAAGGGTTGATCAAGCTGAACAATCTGAACCAAAAGAAGATGAGATGTCAATTGATTTGAATGGATACTTTCTTGAGTTTGATCTACCTGAGTTTTTCAAGCCTAAAGAGATACAATTTCTGAATGTATATTATGATAGACCAAAGGAGACTCAGATCTGGTTGGCAGAGAAATCAAGGTGTCTTGGGAAATCAAAACAGGCTGTATATTCAGACTTCTTAATCACAGGGATCAGAGAATTAAAAGTTAAACAATTCAGAAAGTTGGAATACTTGTCTTTTGAAGTTTTGAGAGAAGATGGCAAGGTATACTATTTCACTGATGCAGATTTTGAAAAGCTATCAGTAGTGGATTTCTACAGATTACACTGTATGTTGTGCTTCAAAGAATCAAGCAAAGATAAGACTGAAAGGAAGGCAAGAAGTGTGGTGATTGAAGCTATGTTTTACATCCTAAGATGGCATGGTTATACAGATTTTCAAATAGCTCCGTATTTGCAAAGGCCGTGTGTTTATCTGGAAAAACCCAACACAGATCATGATCAGAAAAAGGTGTTAAAGACTGGAAGTGTTCTCAAACATCCAGATTTGGGAGTCTTTTTGAAAAACAAGAGTGAAAAGATCTTCTTCAGAGCAAAGGAGACTGCAAAATACTGCTCTGGAACTTTGAGATTCATCAAGCATAATTTGGAGAAAAAGATGTTGAAAACAAAGCAATCCAACATAACTCAGGAAGTGATGACTCAGCAGGTTGAAACTATTCAAGAAATTATTGTCAAGATCGACAAAAGGCTTAATCAAAGAAATGTGCTCTTACAGAAGATTGTTCCTGTCTTGAAAGATTTGGATGATGCAAAGTATCAGTTTATTTGACAAAAAGGGGGAGATTGTTAGATCTGAGTTTTGTCAATAAACCAAGTGTTAAAGATATGATGAGAAGGCTCAGATGTTCTGTTATGAAGGGTCAGATTTCTGACTAAGAAGGCTCAGAAGTATTGCTTTGAAAAGAAGAGTCAGAAGCAGAGAAGAAGAGTCAGAAGTCTGAGAAGAAGAGTCAGAAGCAGAGCCAGAAGTTCTGAGAAGCCTTGTCAGAAGAACGTTCAGAAGTTCTGAACAACCTGTTCAGAACTTATAACTAGATACTTTCCTTAGTGTTTAGTTAACTAATTAGGACACGTGTATTGTTCCTATTAGTCATTCATATTTGTACTGTATCTTTAATATTTCCGTTGCAGTATATATAGTGGTTAGCACTACATTGCTAACTGATCTTCCCGCATATATTTGTATTCATCTTCTGTAATCTTTGAGATACTCTCTCTAAGATCTGTATTTCTGTTCTTCATTGAATACAAATCAGTTTGATCATATTACTTCTCAATTACTATTACATACATTGATATATTGATTGTAAGAGTGAATCATGGACTTACACTGATAGTGCCCTTCCCCAAAGATTTGATGTCTAGATATCCACAGTTAGGTGTGCTGATTGGTAGTTCGTCTTGCATGTAATTATGTGTGATTGCTGAGTTGACTAGAGATCACCAATGATATCCTCGACAACACGAAATTGCAATTGTTTGCTTTATCGTTTATTTCTATTTGTCGCTGTTTTGCTTAGGGACAAGCAACGCTCGGTTTGGTGTTGTTGATAATGTCATGTTTCGACATTATTTTGAAGCCTAAATCGGGGTTTTTCGTTGTAAGTTTCCAAGTAAATTGGTGATTTTAATAGCATTGTTTGAGAAAGTACAGGTCACCACAAGCTTTCGGAGTCGGGCGAGTTTTGGGACGATTAAAAGGCGAAACAGGCAAAGCTGTGCAAAAGATCGAAAAAGCACATTTCGGGGCAAAACAGAGTTTGGCGCGTCTCACGACGCGGCCCAACTTGCGCCACCAACCGCGCAGACCCCTGTTTGGGTGAACTCCAGTGTTTGGCGCGTTTCATCGCGCGGTTCCATCCACGCCGCCATACGCGTCGAGCTCCTGGCCGTTTTAATTCATTTTGATGGCTAGGGTTGGGGGTATTCGGTGTCAGATACGAATTTCGATTGCTCTGGGCAATTTTGGGAGGCTGGATGGCGATTTTTGAAGGCAAGAACAAGGGAGAAACACATCGGAACGGAGAATCGAAGGCGAACCGAGTACGTAAGATCGGAGGATTAAGCTTTTCAGGGAGTTGTCATTACGTCATTTCTTAGAACAATTATGTTTACTATTGTTTTGATCTTTTCATTTCTGCGTTTGAAAACCCCCAATATGAACTAATTCGTTCATGTTGGGGGGTTGGTGTGAATAATGAATAGCTAATCTTGTAGCTAAGTAGATGACATGGTGGATTATTTTTGATGGATGAAACATGTGAGATTGTTCTTAATGCTTGTAATAGTCTGATCAACTGTTATTTGATTCAATAAATCTTTAATCTTTAAGAAAAGTTTTGAGATTTGATTTATCTTACATGTCTTGGATGTAATTGAGATAGAAATATGATTTTACATTCTTGTGGCTTTTAAATCACTAATCATTCAATTGAATATTGTTTAGATCGAGAGATAATACAATGTTTTGAATGATTTATTGCTATAGCTTGATGAAGTATGGTAATGTTTTGTGATTGAGCATTTCATCCTGAAGTTAATTCATTACTGTCGAGTCTATTTAGTCGTGAGTGTGTTGTTTATAAGGAATCCAACCCTCCAGTTCTTCTTTTAACTTGATTAAATCATTGTCTGGTTTGAAAATTACTTTTTGCTTAGTAAAGTACATTGAATCTTATTTCACCATCCAACAAACCAATTTGCGTTCGTCTAGTTAATAGTCTATACAGTCATTGTGGTACTTGACACCTGGTTCCTTTGGTTCGATACTCGTCCTTCTGTACTATTACTTGATTTCGACACCGTACACTTGCGGTTAGATTAGGGGGGTGTAAACCCACCTATCAGCTATGCGGATATTGCCAACCATCTTTCTAGTGGGATAAAATCATACCATCTCAAGAGACAATTTTAAAAAGTTTCTTCATGATTGCAAACAAATTTTTTAGGCCGACCCATTTTTATATAAATTGGTGGCAGATCAAATTTTGCGAAAATGTGTTTCGAATTTTGAAATGAAAGGTCTTTTAATATATTGCGATGCCTCACCATTTGGCGGACATTTTGGTGGCCAACGAACAACGACAAAGATTTTACTAAGTGGGTTCTTTTGTTCAACGTTGTTTAAAGTTGCGATCAATGCCAAAGAATGGGAAATTTGTCTCAACGAAATGAAATGGCACTTAATAATATTTGGAAGTCGAACTTTTTGATGTTTGGGGCATAGATTTCATGGGACCATTTCCCATGTCTTTCAACAGTCAGTACATATTTGTCGCGGTTGATTACATTTCAAAGTGGGTACAAGCTAAGGCATGTCCGTGAAACGACGTAAGACGGTAATCGATTTCTTACGTAAAAATATTTTTGCTCCATTTGGAACACCCCGAGCTTTGATAAGTGATAAAGGGACACATTTTGAAAACAAGATATTGAGTACCGTTCTTGAAAAATACAATATCCAACATAGAGTGGTCAACGACATACCATCCTCAAACAAATAGTCTTGCCGAACTTTCTAATCGGGAAATCAAAAATATTTTGGAAAAAGTTGTGAAACCAAACAAAAAGGATTGATCACTTAAATTGGATTACGAGTTGTGGGCATATCGCACTGCTTTTAAAACCTCCTTGGGAATGTCACCATATCGACTAGTTTTTGGTAAAACATGTCATTTGCCGATGGAATTAGAGTATAAAGCTTTTTGGGTGATAAAAGAATTAAGTTTAAATGAGGATTCCGCGGGAAATTAAATAAAACATCAGTTAAGCGAGTTAGAGGAATTACGATTTCATGCCCAAATTATACAAAGAGAAGACGAAGTTGTGCCACGATCGTAGGATAAATCAAAGAGTTTTTGAAAATGGACAACAAGTTCTACTTCATAACTCAAGGTTGAAATTATTTATGCGAAAACTCAAGTCAAGGTGGTCCGGTCCGTTTACAATCGTGAAAGTTGGTCAATTTGGAACAATCTGTCTTTTGAATCCTAATGATGGTAGTATTTTTAAGGTTAACGGACACCGGGTAAAGCATTTGCTTCCTAAATGAGTGCCTAACCGGTGGATGGATCTTCTTGAAAAATACAAGGAGGGAGTGCATATGTAAACTTTGTACATAATATTTTTACGTTGTTTAATTTATTTTTTTTAAGTTTGTCGGAAGGGTTTCCCACTGTAGGAATTTGTGTGGTTTGGTGGTAATTTGCATGTTTAAGCATTCCATCCACATGCTAAAAAGAAAAGAAAAGAAAAGAAAAGCAAAACTTCAATGCAAGAATCTCTAGATTTTAGGCAGAGAACGATTTTCAAGAAAGAAAAATGAGTCTTTGTATCATTCGTATTTTTGTCTTTAAAGTCACTTTGTTTCCAAAAAAACAACTTTTTTAAATCTTTAACTAAAAAATCAGTTTTTCTTATGTGTAATCAAAAGTAGTTTTGGATAAAAAGGGAAAGATGAAAAAATGGGATAAATTGTGTAGAGAAAAATCGAGGTGTACGAAAATATTGGTGATTTCCATTGGTTAATTAGGTGGTTTTGAAGTGTAAAAAAAATTGATATAAAAAATAATAGGAGTAATAATAACATGGTTTCTTTTGTTGTCAGATTTAAAAAAAAGTTAACTTCACATCCGTCATTCACTTTTCAGATTTTTTTCTTCCCAGGAAAACAAAACCATTCAGCCCCTTTCTCTTCCTCACTTCACCATCACTCATCACGACCATAGAAAGAAAGAAAAAGCTTGTTTCCCACCCAGTTTTGTTCGTCGGTCATCTCGACGTCGGACGCCGACTATGGCCAACTCCCCTTCGCACGAAGATTTCCCTAATGCAGACGCCGGCTATTCTTTCTCTTCTATTGTTGTCGAGTAGTCAACCGCGTCTGCCGCCGCCGGTCGTCTTCTCTAGTGGTGCTCACTCAGGTAAACACTACGTCACTCCCTCACATATCTCTCCCTCCCGTAACCTCGCAGCTGATCAATACCCAGACCACCATTACCACTGATTCCCATGTCCTAAGGCCATCTCCAATGAACTCTCTATTTTACTCTCTACTCTCTATTTTACTCTCTATTTCATCTCCAATGAACTCTCTATTTTACTCTCTAAAATAGAGAATTGAATAGTAACTCTCTATATATAGAGAGTTACTATTCACTACTCTCTATTTTTTTCTAACTTTTGATAATTACAAAATAACCCTTCTACTTTTTAGATTCTTGTATTTTTATATTATTTGTTGTCTAATATCAATTTTAATAAACTAGAATTATATTTATCTATAAGTTTTAATATGATAAAGTTAATAAATATAAGGTTATTGTGAAAAAAAAAATAAGGATGCAATTTATAAAGTTAATAAATATAAGGGTATTATTGAAAATATATGTAATCAAAATAAAAGAGAATATACTTGGAATATTCTCTTTTAGAGAGTAAAATAGAGTAATACATTGGAGAAGATTTGACCCACTCTCTATTTTACTCTCTATAATAGAGAGTAAATTAGAGAAATACATTGGAGATGCCCTAAACACAAACCCAAACCCAAATTGACCCATATATCTCACTATCGTTATGCCCTGTCGAACGATCGTTGTCACTACTCCACCGATTACCACACCATTCCCTCTTAACCCCGACAGTGATTACCAAAACCTACAGTATTTGCATGCCCCGTTGACTCCAAACACCCACCTCAACCGAATGAATTTCCACCTTAATGAACTTGGGGAACGAGAGGAAGAGCAGTTTGACGGAATGGATTTTGATTTTGAAGATAGTCAAGACCCGTAGAACGATCCATTTTTCCCATTTTCTGAGATGTTGTAACATCCCAAAATTTCAAGAAAATTAAAATTTTTAATTAAACACTTCATATATAAAAACTCATTAAATAACCCCAACGTATTAATTGCAAAATCATAAATGATCCCAACGTTTCGTTTGCAAACACAATATTTAATATCTTTATAAATTACTACCAGCGGAAACAATGTTTAATTATAAAAACCATAAGTCAACCAACTTTCCTCGCGCACCAGTGTGTACTCGTCACGCCTTGGAGCCGCTCGGACCTGAAACCACAGTTTGTAGGGAAAGGGTAAGCACGAAGCTTAGTGAATTCAAACACCATAAATAATACAGTTATTCCACACTACCCCTAAAACAGATAGTGACACATAAGCGATCATACAGGTCTACAAACATATCATAAACATGTATATCCACAACCACCCATTTAAAAGGCACAAGTCGGTCCCACCGACCACATGATAACACCTTCGGCCCCGCCGAATCCTCGGTCCCACCGAGTCTCTACGCCCCGCGTATAAAACCTCCGGCCCCGCCGGACCCTCGGTCCCACCGAGTTAACATGGCAACATAGTATTAACTAGACACCCCACTATCTAGTTCCACAACACAAACACATAAAGCTACCACGCACGTACTATAGCAATGATAAAACAACTAATATTAGATATAGTGAGAGAACTCACCTCAAATGCGCGCCTAGCTTAATCAACACAAATCAAGCTTCACAATTACGGTCACTTTCCAGCACCTAAACGCATGTTTAAACGTGTCAATACGAGACCCGGACCCTATGACACGACACACGCTTAAACCGTCACTAAAACTAATTTCCGCTCTCATAAAACAGGTCTGTTCGGGACCTGTTTCGACCCCTTTAAACCCAGAAAAATCCCAATATTTTTTCATGACCAGAAAGTCCTCTGAGTTAGGGTTACCAAAACTGCCAGTTTTCGGTCCAACCTGCCAGTTTTCGGTCCAACCTGCATAAACAGTCCAAAACAGCCTAGCTACGGGTTTAATCAGACATTCGGCAAAACACGAAAAACCTTCCCAACTCGAATAGGGAACTATGGCCACCAAAATCACCTCAAAACGAGTTACGAGTAAAAAGTTACGGCTTTCGCAAAACCGAGACAGATTCCAGAATTTTCACATGAAATGACGAACCGCAGAACTTGAGACCACTTTTTCTCCCAACTCGAGGCCGAACCAGTTTTCCGTTAAAACACAGAAAACGTGCCCGGTCCCGAGCTCGAAGCGTGGGCGCCAGTTTCGGCTCAATCGGAGTTACGACGGAAAAGTTATTGCCGTCACAAAACAGGGGCTGAACCATATTTTCGCATAAAAAGTGATTTTAGAACCGACGGTTTAAACTATTCGGCTTAAACGATTAAGTCACGGGTTAAGGGCTCTATAATGACAATGGTAAGGTCACGCCACGCGCCACCCACTGCCATCTCCGGCAGTGGCGGTCGCCGGTGGCGACCGGCGGCGGCTCTCCGGCGATGATTACACACACACACCGCCCACACCACCCTCTCGCACCAACATTCCTCCTCTCACTCGATCGCCATACACGCAACTACACACACCTCGACCACCCTACGCCACCACCCCACAAGGCGGTCTACGGCGGCTACCGCCTGCAGCGGCCAAGGCCGTGCGCGGCGGCAGCGGCGGCGGCTACTTCGCCGGCGACTTAAACAGAAAAGAAACGAGATCGTAAAGCTTACCTCTCGGCGAAAGACGGTGGTGGCAGCGGCTTCCCGGAGACTGCAGCGGCTGCACCTCTTCTCCGGCGTCCTTCACCTCCGGCGTCCTCACTCCCGACTCCTCTCCTTCTTACCGTCGATTCTCTCTCTCTCTCTAACCTCTCTCGGCTCTCTTCTATCTCTCTCTCTCTCGGTTCTCTATCACGGCTGCACCAACAGGGAAAAGGAGGAGGGCTCTTAGGGTTGTGGGTTTCTTTGGTTTACTTGACTTACAAGGAAAAAAATATAGTAACGAGATAGCAAGGGGGAAAAATCGGCCTTTTCTCTTGCATGGGCCGAGCCATGCCCAAAAGTTTTGGCCAAACCCACAATTAGTCCCTCAAAACTAAACACTTGGCACTAAAAGACGGTTTTTTAAAAAATTAATACGCATTTGTCAACTTGCTAACCCCGTTAGAAAAGATTCGCTAAAAAGGAACGATATTAAAGCCATTAATAATAATAAAAAAATGAACATACCGGGACACGGGCTTTACAACTCTCCCCCGCTTGGATTAGACTTCGTCCCCGAAGTCCACGCCCGCAAACAGCTCCGGGTAGTTCTCCCGCATCTCGGCTTCTGGTTCCCACGTCCATTCTGAACCTTTTCGGTGCTGCCACTGGACCTTCACCAATCCAATGACTTTGTTCTGCAGAGTCTTCGTCTTCCTCTCGACGATGGCTATTGGCTTCTCCACATAGTTGAGTCGCTCGTCAATCTGAATATCTTCAAGGGGAACTACTGCAGACTCATCCATCACACACTTCCGCAACTGAGAGACATGGAACGTGTTGTGGATCAGGCTCAACTCCTCTAGTAGCTCCAATCGGTAAGCTACTTTCCCCACACGCGCGATGACCTTGTACGGTCCGATATATCGGGGACCCAACTTTCCCCGCTTGCGAAAACGGATTACCCCTTTCCAGGGTGACACTTTCAAAAGAACGTAATCCCCGACTTGGAACTCCAAGTCCGATCGTCTCTTATCGGCGTAACTCTTTTGTCGACTCTGAGCAGTGACTAACCGATCCCGCACCATCTGAATCATTTCCGTCGTCTTTAGCACAACATCGGTGCTCCCCAGCACTCTGTGACCAACCTCGCCCCAGCAAATGGGCGTCCGACACTTCCTGCCATACAACACTTCGTACGACGCTCTATCGATGCTAGCGTGATAGCTGTTATTATAGGAGAATTCAGCTAGTGGAAGATACTGATCCCAACTACCACCAAAATCAATCACACATGCTCGCAGCATGTCCTCAAGTGTCTGAATAGTACGCTCACTCTGCCCGTCGGTCTGAGGATGAAATGTTGTACTAAAATGCAACCGCGTACCCATTTCATTCTGAAACTTCTCCCAAAACCGGGAGGTGAAACGAGTATCCCGATCCGAGACAATCGAGACTGGCACCCCGTGCCTAGTTACAATCTCTCGGATGAAAACCTCCGCGAGCTTATCCGCCGAGAAGCTCTCTTTAATCGCCAAGAAGTGAGCGCTCTTAGTCAGACGATCCACAATTACCCAGATGGTATCGTTCCCTCGCTGAGTCTTAGGAAGCTTCGTGATGAAATCCATCGAAATCTGCTCCCACTTCCACACTGGAATCTCCAAAGGCTTCAATTTCCCGTGCGGTCGCTGGTGCTCCGCCTTGACCTTCCGACAGGTCAAACATACCTCCACACATTTGGCTACATCCCGCTTCATGCCGGGCCACCAATAGCCTTCCCGTAAGTCTCTGTACATTTTGGTAGCTCCCGGATGAATTGAAAACTTGGACTTATGCGCCTCGTCCAATAGTGTCTGTCGGTTCCCACCGGTGAATGGGACCCAAACTCTACCATATCGGGTCAATAATCCTCGACTATCCCGTACTAATTTCGGAATTTCTCCCGAAACTCTCTCACGTTTTGCATTTTCCGCCAACACGGCCACCTCCTGAGTGACACCTATCGACTCCAAAAGAGGTGCAACCACTGTCAACCGCTGACACAGACCCTTCAGCGGTCCCCCAACCGGATGTCGGCTAAGTGCGTCCGCGACTACATTCGCTTTACCCGGGTGGTAAAGTATCTCGCAGTCGTAATCCTTGACCACATCAAGCCATCTTCGATGTCGCATATTAAGATTTTGCTGATCCATCAGGTATTTAAGGCTCTTATGATCAGTGTAGATAGTACACTTGACACCATAAAGATAGTGTCTCCAAATCTTCAGAGCAAACACCACTGCTCCCAACTCCAAGTCATGAGTCGGGTAGTTCGCTTCGTGAGGCTTCAGCTGCCTCGAAGCGTAAGCTATGAACTTGCCGCGTTGCATAAGCACGGCACCCAACCCCTGATATGAAGCATCACAATAAACCACCAAATCCTCCATACCCTCGGGCAAAGTTAACACAGGAGCCTTGCATAAACGCCTGCGTAGCTCCTCAAACGCCCCCTGCTGCTCTTCACCCCAACTGAAAGCTGCAGTTTTCTTCGTCAGTCGAGTCATAGGCAAGGCAATCTTGGAGAAATCTTGGATAAATCTCCGATAATATCCTGCTAACCCGAGAAAACTCCGCACCTCGGTAGGAGTTTTCGGCACCTCCCACCGCATTACCGCTGATATCTTGGCCGGATCGACCATGATACAGTTTTGATTCACGACATGTCCTAGGAATTGGACCTCTCGTAACCAGAAATCACACTTGGAGAACTTAGCATAAAGCTTCTCCCGCCTCAACACATCCAAAACTTCCCGCAAATGCACCTCGTGCTCTTCTTTCGTCTTCGAATATACGAGGATATCGTCGATGAATACGATCATCGAGCGATCCAGCATCGGGCTGCATACCCTGTTCATGAGGTCCATGAACGCTGCTGGTGCGTTGGTGAGTCCGAAAGGCATCACCACGAACTCGTAATGGCCATACCGCGTACGGAAGGCCGCTTTCTCCGTATCCTCACCTCGTACCCGCATCTGATGATACCCGGATCTCAGGGCAATCTTAGAGAACCACGAGGCTCCCTGCAACTGATCAAACAAGTCGTCAATCCTTGGCAGAGGATAACGATTCTTTACCGTAAGCTTATTCAGCTCCCGGTAATCAATACACATTCGTTGAGATCCATCCTTCTTCTTCACGAATAAAATCGGAGCTCCCCACGGTGAACAACTCGGCTTAATGAACTCTTTCTCGAGAAGTTCCTGCAACTGATCATACAGCTCCTTCATTTCCGGTGGAGCCAGGCGATAGGGTGCCTTGGCCACCGGAGCAGCACCCGGAATCAGATCTATTCGAAACTCCACCTGTCGTTCGGGAGGTATCCCCGGTAACTCGTCGGGAAACACATCGGCAAACTCCCTCACGACTGGCACATCTTCGGCAGTCTTCTTCGCCTCGTCAAAACGCGTATCTACCACATACGCCAAGTACCCCTGACCACTATGCTGAAGGTGTCTCCGAGCCCTCGCCGCGGAACATATTGCCGTAGTCCGTCTGGGCGAGTCTCCCTGAATCAACAACTCTCCCCCGCTTGGGGTTCGAACTCGCACTTGTTTGTGGCGACAAACAATTTCCGCATCAAACGCGTCCATCCAATCCATGCCCACAATCACACAAAGCTCTCGCATAGCTATTGGAATCAAATCAATGGGAAACCTCACACCCGAGATTTCCAACGTGCATCCCCGATACATATCCGTAACCGTCAAGGTTCGATCATCGGCAACCTCGACTACCAAAGGACACCCTAACCGTCCCACCACTCGGCCCAAACTCTCGCTAAAGGTGCGAGACACAAATGAATGAGTAGCCCCGCTATCAAACATTACAACCGCCGGCACCGAGTTAACTAGAAACGTACCTAACATGCAATTAACAACATATAAAAAAAACAAGGCATGAAAAGGAAGGACGAAAAGAAAGAGGGTGATAAAACATACCTGTCACCACCTTAGGCGTCGCCTGCGCCTCTTCCACCTTCAGCTGGTGGACTCTACCTCGGGCTGCCTCTGTCCCCGGCTGACCCGTGCGACCGTCAGTGATGCGCAGTGGGGCATTTGCAGGAGCCCTCTGTGCACCACCTCCATCAGTTGCCCTAGCATTCGGACAATTGTCCCTCACGTGGCCCGTCTGCTTGCAGCTAAAGCAGATCAACAAAGGCGACATGCAATCCCGACTGAGATGACCGGGCTGCCCACACTTGAAACACCCGCCAGTCTTCTTCCCACTAGTATCCCTGGGTTTGAACCCACCACTCCTCGAACTTCCGGGCGAATCAGAAAACTTTGACTTCTTTTGCACCGCAGAGATTGGCATCACCGCCTGTGCTGCCTTTCTCTTCCTGGCTTGGGTCTCTAACTCCAGCTCCCTCCTCCGGGCTGCATCCATCATTGCTGACAAAGAAGCGTACGGTACCGTGCTCACGAACTCCCTGATCTCGGTACGTAACATATCTTTATACCGAGCCATCTTCATTTCCTCCGAAGCGGCATATTGAGGACAAAACAGCGCCATCTCAGTGAATTTCTTGTTCATCTCTTTAACAGTCTCCGTGGTCTGGGTTAGTTCCAAGAACTCCTTCGCTATCCGCTCCATCTCTACCGGAGGCACGTACTCGGCACGGAACCGAGTAACGAACTCCTCCCAAGTAAGGGTAGTACGCTCAGCAAGAGTCAGCGCTGAGGCGCACCAATCCTTCGCCCCATCGCGAAGCAAATTCACAGCAAAACGGACCTTCAGATTATCCGGGCAGCCGCAGGTCAAGAAGGCACACTCCATATCAGAAACCCAACGCATGCTAACAATTGGGTTCGGGTCTCCCTTGAACTCCGGGGGAGAACAGGCGGAGAGATCCCGATACTGGAACTCTCGATTACGGGGCTGTCCCCCAGCAGGCGGCGGAATTGCTGCGATGCGTTCCTCTAGCAGAACCGTCACTTGATCTTGTATGGCGGTGATAATCTCGGGGATTGCCTCCCCGACCGCATGCGCTACCTCCGCTGCAATCATCTCTCGGATCTGCTCCTCCGTGATCCCCGCCTCAGTTCGCGGCTCAGTCGTGTTGTTCCTCCTAGTGATGGCCATTCTATAAAGAAGAAACATACAACGAGTTATTAGTACCTAATAACTCACATCAACAACACTCACGCTCAGCTCCTTGGATTCCTCGCGACTTTCCCGACTCGAGCACTGATCCTGTGCTTCCGGTAGTAGGAACTCTACTACTACCTTCCACACCTATCATCGCTCGTTCCGAGTCCCATCCCGAGGGGTCCAAGTAGCTTCTCGCCGAAACTACACACATATGCCCGCACCGGCATATATACACACTCTTCCTAGCTCCATAGGAATTTCATCCCAACCACTACCCTTGCTACTAATGAATCCTCACTAATCATAAAGAGTGGCCTTGCGAATATCCGATTACATGCAGTGCAAAACAAATAGACAGTCGAATACAAGATTCTATCCTAGAACGGTTAGACTCAAACAAGAGTTGCGCAATAGAACTAAATCGAATATTCTAAGGCTATAAGTCTCTTACTGCATACAACCTAGAGGGCATTCACTTAGTAACCTATCATAATTAGCATAAATTCCTAATAGCAAGCAATTCAACATACCGCATAGTGTCAACAATAGGCAATCTAGCATGCATACTCTATGGTCTAGAAAGCAATAAAACACTAAGCATTGTACCTTTCCCTTCGGCTCCGGCTGACTGTACACACTGCGCCCTCGATCACCGTTCCTCGAACGGGTTTTTACTTTTTCCTTTATTTCCAAAAAGATTTAATAAAGAATTTGAAAATTTCCCAGCCGCAACTTGAGACCAAACACACCGAGGTGCGTTTGATTCACTCAAGCTGTGCTCTGATACCAAGTTGTAACATCCCAAAATTTCAAGAAAATTAAATTTTTTAATTAAACACTTCATATATAAAAACTCATTAAATAACCCCAACGTATTAATTGCAAAATCATAAATGATCCCAACGTTTCGTTTGCAAACACAATATTTAATATCTTTATAAATTACTACCAGCGGAAACAATGTTTAATTATAAAAACCATAAGTCAACCAACTTTCCTCGCGCACCAGTGTGTACTCGTCACGCCTTGGAGCCGCTCGGACCTGAAACCACAGTTTGTAGGGAAAGGGTAAGCACGAAGCTTAGTGAATTCAAACACCATAAATAATACAGTTATTCCACACTACCCCTAAAACAGATAGTGACACATAAGCGATCATACAGGTCTACAAACATATCATAAACATGTATATCCACAACCACCCATTTAAAAGGCACAAGTCGGTCCCACCGACAAGTCGGTCCCACCGACCACATGATAACACCTTCGGCCCCGCCGAATCCTCGGTCCCACCGAGTCTCTACGCCCCGCGTATAAAACCTCCGGCCCCGCCGGACCCTCGGTCCCACCGAGTTAACATGGCAACATAGTATTAACTAGACACCCCACTATCTAGTTCCACAACACAAACACATAAAGCTACCACGCACGTACTATAGCAATGATAAAACAACTAATATTAGATATAGTGAGAGAACTAACCTCAAATGCGCGCCTAGCTTAATCAACACAAATCAAGTTTCACAATTACGGTCACTTTCCAGCACCTAAACGCATGTTAAAACGTGTCAATACGAGACCCGGACCCTATGACACGACACACGCTTAAACCGTCACTAAAACTAATTTCCGCTCTCATAAAACAGGTCTGTTCGGGACCTGTTTCGACCCCTTTAAACCCAGAAAAATCCCAATATTATTTTATGACCAGAAAGTCCTCTGAGTTAGGGTTCCAAGGAACTATTATACGCCTCCTAACGATTTTTCTACAATTTATTATGAATTAAATACGAACGGTTACCAAAACTGCCAGTTTTCGGTCCAGCCTGCATAAACAGTCCAAAACAGCCTAGCTACGGGTTTAATCAGACATTCGGCAAAACACGAAAAACGTTCCCAACTCGAATAGGGAACTATGGCCACCAAAATCACCTCAAAACGAGTTACGAGTAAAAAGTTACGGCTTTCGCAAAACCGAGACAGATTCCAGAATTTTCACATGAAATGACGAACCGCAGAACTTGCGACCACTTTTTCTCCCAACTCAAGGCCGAACCAGTTTTCCGTTAAAACACAGAAAACGTGCCCGGTCCCGAGCTCGAAGCGTGGGCGCCAGTTTCGGCTCAATCGGAGTTACGACGGAAAAGTTATTGCCGTCACAAAACAGGGGCTGAACCATATTTTCGCATAAAAAGTGATTTTAGAACCGACGGTTTAAACTATTCGGCTTAAACGATTAAGTCACGGGTTAAGGGCTCTATAATGACAATGGTAAGGTCACGCCACGCGCCACCCACTGCCATCTCCGGCAGTGGCGGTCGCCGGTGGCGACCGGCGGCGGCTCTCCGGCGATGATTACACACACACACCGCCCACACCACCCTCTCGCACCAACATTCCTCCTCTCACTCGATCGCCATACACGCAACTACACACACCTCGACCACCCTACGCCACCACCCCACAAGGCGGTCCACGGCGGCTACCGCCTGCAGCGGCCAAGGCCGTGCGCGGCGGCAGCGGCGGCGGCTACTTCGCCGGCGACTTAAACAGAAAAGAAACGAGATCGTAAAGCTTACCTCTCGGCGAAAGACGGTGGTGGCAGCGGCTTCCCGGCGACTGCAGCGGCTGCACCTCTTCTCCGGCGTCCTTCACCTCCGGCGTCCTCACTCCCGACTCCTCTCCTTCTTACCGTCGATTCTCTCTCTCTCTAACCTCTCTCGGCTCTCTTCTATCTCTCTCTCTCTCGGTTCTCTATCACGGCTGCACCAACAGGGAAAAGGAGGAGGGCTCTTAGGGTTGTGGGTTTCTTTGGTTTACTTGACTTACAAGGAAAAAAAATATAGCAACGAGATAGCAAGGGGGAAAAATCGGCCTTTTCTCTTGCATGGGCCGAGCCATGCCCAAAAGTTTTGGCCAAACCCACAATTAGTCCCTCAAAACTAAACACTTGGCACTAAAAGACGGTTTTTTAAAAAATTAATACGCATTTGTCAACTTGCTAACCCCGTTAGAAAAGATTCGCTAAAAAGGAACGATATTAAAGCCATTAATAATAATAAAAAAAATGAACATACCGGGACACGGGCTTTACAGATGTCACCCACAGGTACCACACAATCGATACCGAACAGTAGTGGTATCGGGGTTGACTCTACCACATTAACAACTGAAACAATAAGTTTGGGGGTTCCATCACAACCCCCCGGAAACCCGCCGTCGATCAAAACATAAAGGCAAAGAGATATTTGATGATACAGACATTGCACCTGGAAGCGATGAAGACGATGATTCTTATACACCAAGAAAGCGGCGTGTTCGATCCCGACAGCCACGAACACAATCTGTGGAGATGAGGTACAATTCTTTCCAAAACAACCGTCTCATGTTAGAAAAGGCATTCGGGTCACATTCACATAAAGCATCACCTTATGGCACACAATTGGGAAAAGTTAGTGGCAATTCCGTGCAAAGCTAATGTGACATGGATTCGCGAGTTTTATGATACCATAGGGTGTTCGCCTCATAACATAGTTATTATTCGAGGCAAGAATGTTGAGACCGCACCGAGGAACATCGAGGTCCTCAGACTTACGACTCCACTTGTATGTTCTTATAATTAAATTTTTGGTGGCTTTTTACTTGTTGATGATACGGATATTGTTGCCACCTTAGCTTTGTCATCCCATGGTTAGACTATTAATAATAACAAACGTGTTATCTTTTTGAGCCATCTTAACCTCAAGGCAGCATTATTGTTCCAGTTCTTGAGACACAATCTTGTCCCAACTGTCCATGACAACACCTTATCATACGATAAGTGTGTTTTATTGTATTGTGTTATCAAGGAGCTCCCAATCGATATTGGTCAGATATTCCATAAAGCTATTCGACAGGTTACTATGCGCGTTGGGTCTCTCCTTATCTTTCTAGAACTGATTACCATGTTGCTGTTTGCTGCCAAAGTTTCTACAAAGAGTACCGATGTACTCACGTACGAGAAATTCACAATCGACCAGGATACAATCAATCGCATGTGACGTACCCTCCCAACTTCCTAAGAAACAGTCCAGAACACTACGCCGACCACTACCGCCATTCAAACTGCTACTGCCGTTCCATCCGCTAACGTTGTCCCATCTGCACCACCCTCAGTCCCATATCAAATATCTCCGATTCCACCGTCTGCTACGGGCTATGGATCGGAAACTTGGTTGGTAATTTTGACAGGTCAATGGGAAGAAACAAACATCTAGCTCAAAGCAATCGCGATATGTTTACAGCTCTTGACAGACCAACTTCGTGGTCACGAACGATGAAGTGATCACTTTTGGGCATATATGAACGCGATTTGAATCGGGTGAGTCGAACGATCCACTTCCGTTCAGAACAACTTCTTGCTGCTCGGTTCTTGCGATCTCCTTCAAATTTGTGTCCACCATAGACCCGCATCTCTGTTCCTCTATAGCCTCGTGTTCCCCCCACTACTACTCCGCTCGTTTCCTCATCTAGTGACACGACTCACCAAGCTTGATGGCTTCTGGGGTTTCTCATTACCCTTGCGCTAAACATTGTTTTCTTTTGGATATCTTCTGATTGGGTATTAGGTTGTTTAGTTTTGACTGTTTGGTTGAAACTCTCGAAAATTTTCCTTTTGTGTATTATATAGCGAATTTGTCGTAACGTTTCGTATTTTCTGATCGTTGATTGGTGTTGAATTTTTTTAATGTTCTCTAGCTTTTTCTTGTTTCAGATACGACTTCCTTTGACGATTCTTTGTGAATTTGGTTTAGATTAAAAGGACGTGGGTCAACTTTTTCGTTTTCAGCCCATAAACTTTTCATTGTTTCCTAAGCCGAAATTACAGAACTAACCCGTCCAGTGAGGACATTGGTTACTTTATGTTTGGGGGAGGGCATCACCACCACCCCATTCTTCAAAAATAAAAGAGTAAACTCTACTTTTGGTCCCTAAGGTATAGTGATTTCTTTGAAACAAGGACCTATGGTTTCATAAGTCGACTTTGGGTCCTTATGGTTTTGATTTTGCTCTAGAATCAGGACCTTGCCACTTACCCCGTTAAAAACAACCGTTAGAGTCAGGGGTATTTTCGTTATTTCACCATTTTGTCCCATTTTTGTAATTCTATTTGTTTTTTCTCAATTCTGTCAAAAGTAGCAAACTTTAGGGACCAACTTGTAACACTCTCTTTCTCTCTTCATCTTCTTCCCAAATCTCTCTTCATCTTCTTACTACAAGGACATGTTTTGCCAATTTATGAAACTTAAGAATCAAAACCCAGATTCATCTATCTCTGTTCTAAACCAACACTTTTTTCCCAAACTTTTAAACCCACACATGTTTTGGCCAATTTATCCCATCTCTTTCAACAAAAATCAAACCCAAATCAAAGAAAACCAAAATTTCAAACCCAACATCTCTACATACAAATATTATATATATATATATATAACAGTTCACCGGCCACCACCATTTCTCCGGCCACCACCACCATTTTCTCTCTCTCTCTCTCTCTCTCTCTCTCTCTCTCTCTCTCACACACACACACACACACACACATCTTTTTTGATAATCTACATACAAATATTATATATACATATATACAACAGTTACTCTTATATATATAAATATATATGTATGTATCAATCAAAATACACTAGAATTTGTAGATCGATCACCATCAACTAATAAACCCACTAGCATCCGAAAAATTCTACTGTGGACCTGCAAGAACTCGAACTCATGATTTTGGTTTGTGTTTTTCGAATCTGGAGATGAAAGTTTGTTTCAAATAAAAAATACAATAAAATTGTACACACACTCACGTTAAACACACACACAGACATAGCACACACTCACACACGCAACACACACACAACACACACTCACACACATTACACACACTCACATTAAACACATACACACACACATACACACCTCATACACACACACATCTCAAAACACACACTGCACTCGTACATAGTAAACACACACACACACACACACACACACACACACACACACACACATAGCTCAAACACACACACACACACACACACATAGCTCAAACACACACACACACACACACACACACACACTTTAAGTTTTCTTTATCATGGTTCTAAAGAAGTGCAGGTGGGGTGTGATGTGTTCATCATTTGTGCAAAAAACCACCAAATAATCAAACCAAACTTATCTCTTGGCCGGAGAAATGGTGGTGGCCGGAGACTGTTATATATATAGGGTTTAGGGTAGTGGATGATGCAACCACTGAATGAAGAGTAATGGATGAATGAGATGGTGAATTTGAAGAAGAAGATGATGATGATGATGTTTGCATTTTTTTATGGGGTTATGATTCAGAAGATGAAGAGAGATTTGGGAAGAAGATGAAGAGAGAAAGAGAGTGTTACAAGTTGGTCCCTAAAGTTTTCTACTTTTGACAGAATTAAGAAGAAACAAATAGAATTACAAAAATAGGACAAAATGGTGAAATGACGAAAATACCCCTGACTCTAACGGTTGTTTTTAACGGGGTTAGTGGCAAGGTCCTGATTCTAGAGCAAAATCAAAACCACGAGGACCCAAAGTCGACTTATGAAACCACAGGTCCTTGTTTAAAAGAAATCACTATACCTTAGGGACCAAAAGTAGAGTTTACTCAAAATAAAATAAAATCTAAAGGTAATTAAATCAATCTCATTCAACCTAGTTTGTTTACAAAAATAATACCACCAAAAATAAAGCATCTAAACTGATTTCAAATCTTTTGGTGGTATGAAATTTTTTTGGGGGAGGGAAGTGTTTTATGATCCATATAAACATGTACCCGAAAAGTCTTATTGATTAATCCCAAACCCAAAAAGATTCAAGGTAGAAAGTTGTATATCTCTCGAGCTAGTGTAATTTTCAACACCCTCCCGGTAAGCTTTTTATTTTTATTTATTTTATTTTATTTTTTATTTGTGATTCTTTTACTTGAGAACAAGTAATACCTGAAGTTTGGGGGTATGATAACTCCCATTTTTTAGAGTTATTTGTTAAATACGCCCATTTTTATGTGATTTGTACACCCATTTTGCTTCTTTCCTTTTCCTTTTGTTTAAAATGTTTTCAAAGGGTAATAATCAACCAAAGAGTGAATTTTGCTTGGAAAATCGTTACTATTTATAGTGGCCACAATCTCAACATTGTGGGCAGATCTAAGTAGATTTGGTGGAGATTTGGAGAATTAAAAGGGATGAAGTAAAGTGTAAATTCAGGAAAGTTTGGATAGAACTTGGACCAAAGAAGAAAGGAATGAAATGGAAGAAACCGTAGATTAAAGAAAGTGTTTAACTTTTGGGTTAAAAGGTGATTCAACCCACTTTTCTTCCATTATATAAAGAAGTCTTCTCCACTCCTTGAAGAGATACAATTCTAAAGGCTCAAATACATTAGAAAAGGGCTGAAGCAAGAAGCAAGTTGTAATTTCTAGTTATAATTTGTGTAATTTCAATACCAAGCATTGCCTATACTACTCACTATCTCACCATTGTGGTGACAGTTTTTATATTCCGTGTTAATGCAGTTTTTAGTTACTTCTTTATTTCCATTATGTTCTTTACATTTATTATGAGCTAATCACCTTAGTGGGTGTGGGTGTGGGTGTGGGTGTGAGCCAAACATAAGACTAAGTAAGCAACATTTGGGTATTGGCGTTTTTACTAAATCTTAAGATTGGTCACTTGAGTTGGGTATTATACTCAACGTGGATAAGCCGATCACCTTGGAGTGTTAATATTAGATCATTGACCTAAAGATGGGCGGATTCGAAATAGGCTTAAGTGATGCACAAATATTTGAGAATGTCTTTGAGAAATACGTAGAGATACGGATTTTTATATGATTTACTAAGGTTCAAAGGTTGGTCGAGATTTATATCACAAAGGGATTTGGGTATAAATCTTTATACTAACAGAACATGAAATGTTATCAACTTGGTTAAATCGGCAAGATTAAGGTTCGACAAAAGTGAGAACTTTGTGGCCACTGTTCATAACAATTCACTTTCGAGAGATAAGGATTTCTGTAGAAACCAGGATTGATCTTACAATCAATTAAACAATAAGAACACAATCAAACAGTAGAATAATAGAGAATTGGAGTCAAAAGCTTTGTATTCATTGAAGAACAGATTACAGATCTAGAGAGAGAATCTCTCAAAGATTACAAAGACTGAATACGAAAGTGTTCCAAAAGTTAGTTAGCTTACAGTTGCTAACAGCTATATATACTGTAAAGAAAAGTTAAAGCTACAGTACATATACATAACAGTCCAATAGAACAAAGACACGTGTTCTAATGTGTAACTGAATTACAAAGATAAAATGTCTAAGTAATAAGTTCTGAACCACTACTGAACATTCTTCTGATTAAGCACTTTCATCTTCTTCAGAATTTCTGAGTTCTCCTTCTCAGAACTCTGTGCCTTCTCATCAGATCTGAACCCTTAGATACTTTGACAAATACTTTCCATTCAGAACTTCTGAGCCTTCTTTCTCAGAAGTCTGAGTCTTCTATTCAGACTTCAACACTTAGGTTTTTGACAAACTTCAGATCTAACAATCTCCCCCTTTTGTCAAACAACCTTGTACTTGTCAACATTGTCTTCTTTCAAAACAGTAACAATCTTTAACAGAATTAGATTTCTCAGGGCTAATCTTCTGTCAATCTTCTCAATAATTTCTTTAATTTCTTTGACCTTTTCTCCCTTTGCCAACTTTCGTTCCATATTGCTCTTTATAAATCTGAGTGTTCCAGAACTATATTTGGCAACTTCACTTGCTCTAAAGAACATCTTTTCACTTCGAGCATTAGCCATAATAACTCCCAATTCTGGCGATGTACATATAAATCCTTTCTTCAAAACATTCAGTTGCTCATGATTAGTGTTTGTCCTTGACAGATAGACAACTGGTCTTCCAACAGATAAAGCAATCTGAAAATCATTGTAGGCAGCCCATCTTAGTGCATGGAACATCCCTTCCTTTACAACAGCCAAAGCTCCCCTTTCTTTCTTGTATTTGCTATCTCCTTTATTTCCCAGAAAACAATATAGATAATAGAAATCAGATACAGAGATCTTTCCAAAATCAGCTTCAGTGAAGTAGTACACTTTTCCATCTTCTCTTAGGACTTCAAATCCATAATAGTCATTTTTCAAGAACTTCTTGACACAAATTTCTCTGAGGCCAATGATCATACATTCAGAATACACAACATCTTTTGACTTTCCTATGCATATGATCCTTTCTGTAATAAACCTCTGAGAGTCTTGAGGCATATCATGGAATACATCAATGTACTGAACAACTATGTATTCGAAGAAGTTTGGTAGTTCAAATTCCAAAAACATTGCATTTAGATCAATCAGCACATGTTCTGAACCAGCTTCAGATTGTTTAGGAACATCTTGCATTTGCACATCTTCTTGAGCAGGAACAATTTCTGGAATGACTTCCTCAGCAACATTTTCATAAATACCATTTACATGGTATTCTGAAGGGAATACAAAGTCTATGTGAAGCAACTTCTTAGGATTTTCTTCTGATAGCATCAAGTCATGACAATTTCTGACTTTGTTTCTGAGCTCCATTCTTTCACTTATATATTTGATGCACTTTTCTTTTACAGAACCTCTTGCCCCTTTGATTTTTGCTTCCAACTTTATCAAGATTAATTTCAAACTTGCATCACTGTGTTTTACTAGATCACATAGTCTGAACAGAATAACTTTGTTAAAACCTTCATTGCCAATTCCCTCAATAAATCCAGCAGTGCTATTTATATCCTTTGGAGTTCTGATTGGGCATGTCAGATTGCACTTCTCTTTTATTGTTTCAATCGCCAGTTGAAAATCATATAAGTGCAGATTTCTGACATAGATTCCCAAGATTCTTCTGCATTCAAGCTCGACCCAAGTTTCTTCTGTACTTGCAAAGAATTTCCCCACGAATATCTGATCCTCCAAGAATAACCTGTGAAAGTCAAAGCTTGTGAACTTGACTTTAATGTTTCCTTCCTTCAGAACCTCAATGCTAACATATTTGAGATCAGCAAAATATTCAATTTGAAATTCCAGAACACTTATAATCTTTTTCCTCAGAAACAGTCTTTCATCTGGTTTTCTGAACCTGTTGGAAGCTTCAAGATAGACCATTTGCAGCTTCTGATCTAAGTACACATCAATGAAGTGCTCAACATCAACAAACTCATCATCTTGGCAATATAATGAGTGATAGTTGTCTTCAGGAAAAATATCAAATAAAAAATTCCTTGCCAAAGGAACATTTTTCCTTTCTACAATGAAATCACATATAGGTTCTTCTAGGATCGGAAAGTCAATTCTGGGAATGACAATTGGATTTCTGTGCATGAACAATGGAGGCAAAAAGTAGTCTACAATTCTCACAAGATCTTCTTCTGACACATCATCAACGAAATGCTATGCAATATTATTTTCAAATCCTTCTGAATAATCGACTGTGTAATCATAATCTCCCATCAAATCAATTGGAATTACACTTCTGAGACATCTGGGAACATTTGGAGTATTCAGCACACTTATCATCATGCTTTGCATCCTCCTTGCCCATATAATTTGCATAATCCTTTGCTCAAATTCAGAAGATGAATTGTTTCCAGTGTAGAGACAATATCAGAGCAAGTATTCACCATATCCACATCAGAACTTGTGTCTTCCAGAATCATTTCAGAAGTACTTTCCATAATCACTTCAGAATCAATGCTTTCCAGAACCATATCAGAACAAGTATTTTCATTGACCACTTCTTCTGATTCCATTTCATTCTCAGAACTTTGTCTCTCAGAACTATTGCTTGAAACAATCATCAACTCAGTGCTCCCCTTCTGTCTTTTCTCCCCCTTTTGATGATCATGAGTCTCATTATCATCAAACTTTCTTTTAAGTGACTGAGTTGAACACGATTCTGTCACAACTACTGATAAAGGCATGACTTCCAAAGGCTTTGAGACAACAACCAATTATGTACTGAAAGCTTGAAGCAGAGAATTCTTCATCTCATCCATGCTCTTTAGAATATCTTTCTGAAACTTTGATAGCTCCACTTTGATCTTCTTTTGATGATATTCCAAAGAGACTTTAACATCATCTACCTTTTGTTCAACAGATTTAGCCTTATTCTCCAACACAGTTCTGAGATCATTGACTTCTGTTTTCAAGGAAATGACCTCATTCTCCAAGTTCTGAACCTTGGTTTTCAATTCATGATGATTATTCTGAATCTTTTCAAATTTAGATGGTAACAGGTGTAACCCTGGAACAACAGATGAACCAGTTTTCATATGTTCAGAGAACATATGTCCTGTAGGTGTCACAGAGGCACCTAGTACAACAAATGCACTTTGTAAAGAGGCTTTTAAGATGTTCACCTCCCTAGGTCTTCCATCTAATCCTTGACACCCAATATTAGGTATGTCTATGGAAGTTGTAACAGGAAAACGAATTCCCTGTGATGTGCTTGTGTACAAAGAAAATTCAGGCTCAAACAGGATATTACTGTGTAATCCAGACTCTATGTGAACAATTGAAGGTTGGGATTGATTGCCAAACTCCAAATGAGATAGCAATGGTTCCCCTGAAATAAATGAAACAGTAGTTTATGGAATTTCTACTGAGTGGGTGTGGATGGGTATTTCAAGTTCTACCATGGGATCAGTGGTATGTCCAGTATTGGTCACGAAGAATTGTGAACCAATAGCAGATGTGGTTGCCCAGTTTCGATTAGCTAGTACAGAGTCAACTCGTTTTTCTAACTCTGGTGACATTCTCTCATCCTCACCACTCTCTATCTATTTTTCATTCTCACCTCTACCCAATCTCTCTGAATTTTCCCTCTCTGCACTCTGAGTTTGTTCTCCCCCTTGAACAAACTCCCCCTCTCTTGCTACACTAGACCCCTCACCTCTCAACTCTGGGTTGTCCTCATGGGTAGGGACTTGAGGTTCTTCAAGTCCCATAGAGGTGCAGTATGCTTTTCATATCTCACTATCCCTTGGAATGTATGACCTAAGAGCTTTTGTCAATGGCTTGTAAGTAGGAAAATTAATAAGCTTGAGAGAAGATGTCATTTTACCCATATAGAAGATTGGCCCATGTTCCTCATCTGTTCTCCTTGGAATGTGAGGATTCTTCTTCATTGCATACCATATAACCATCTGCCAATATATCTGATATGGAATGTAAGTCAGAGGCTTTTCTTTTGTTACTCCCCTCAAAGATTTCTGATTTCTTTCAAAGGTATTCTTCATATCTTCCCAAAAGATAGAAGCATAGTTGTAGTGCCTGTTCTTCACCAATCCATGAAAAATTTGCATAATGTGTCTTGACCCCTGATCTGGTGAACTGTGCTTTCCAGACAAACACTTGTTAACAATTGTAAAGAAACATGCCCAAATAGGAGGTAATTTGTTTCTTCTGAATGAACTAAGATTCCTCAAGTCATCACAATAACCCAATCTCCTAAAATCAGCTACCATATCCTCTGAAGTTGGTTCTTCATCAAAGTCAGACCTCCCCTCCAAGTCATCTTTTTCTGGCAATCTTAACATGATCCTTAAAAATCTAATGGTCAGAGTTAATGGAACTCCCCTACATTGGATACGAACTCATTACCCTGCAACTCTAGATGCTTCCACCATTGTTGAATATATTGCACATGTACTGTTTTCTTCAAAGTGAACCATTTCTTGAAAGGATGATATTTCATTAACTCTATGATAATTCTATGTTCCTCTTTAAAATTATTTTCATCAAGTATCAAAATACAGTTGTTCTCCAAAATATCCAAATAATCATTCTCGAGTACTAACCTTTCCAATGAAACAGGTCTCGATGACATTGCAGACCGTACTGCACTCTGTTGATGTACAATATTTGTGTTCCCCTGTTCTGCATCACCCTCAGACTCAGCTATTTGATTTTCATTTCCTTCCTCTTCCACAATCTGATTCTCCAAAATATTTCCTTCAATATTTTCCTCTATTGCAACTATTCTTTTAGGCATCATTACCTCATTCTCTGAATCCGAAGATGATTCCATTAAGGTTTTTGCAGTGTGTAAGGATCGAGTTACACTTCTTCGTGGAGTAGACATGATTAATGCTCAAGAAATTTGAAAGAAAACAGAATCGATGAACTCAAGAGTTTTACGTATCTCCCCTAGCAATCTTAGAGTTTGAATGAATTTAAAAGAGGAATTTTAAGGTCTATTTAAAACTCCGCGAAGCTGAAAGGATTTAAACGGCGAAAAAACTGCTTTATGTCAGAGTTATAACGGTTACAAACACTGTGAAATACCACAAAATGAATTCTTTAAAAACGTGGTAGTTTCATTCATTAAGAAGCTGACACGTAGTATGAGATAGAATTCAACACAAGTCAAAGTTCTGAATACTATGCTCAGAATTCTGAGATTGCATAGTCAGAAGTTCTGAGTACACAATTCAGAGAAATACCATTGGAAACCAAAATTCATTTAAAATTCAACTTCTGATAATATAAACCATTTAATCACACAGAAGTAGTTTGAACAGAATAAAATTGTTTTATCATCAAAAGTCTGTCCCTCTTTAGATGATTTGAGATTTCTGAAAAACATTTAAAATCTAACTTCTGACCTTGAAAATCTTTGTAAGAATTCAGAAGTAGTTTGAACAAGTGAAAAAAAATTTATCATTAAAAGCTTGTCCCTGTTAAAATGATTTGAGATAAGAAAAGAATACAAACCTTGCAAACAACTCAGAATAATTTCTGAAAGATATCAATGCTCCCCCTTGACTCAAGCATTTACTCAAACACATATTAGACATAAAAGAATTATATGAAAAAAGGATAAAACAGAAAGAACTTAACAACTAATTGAAACACTTGTAATTTCCAGAAATGAGGATATTCTGAAAGGTAAATTCAGAAGATCTGAGTAACCTTGTCAGAAAAAAAAATTAAGTCAGATTTCTGAAGTATTGACTCAGAAGTTTTGAACTCAAGACCCAGAACATCTGAGTAAGAGAGTCAGAATTCTGAGCACACTACTCAGAAAATCTTACTTAAAAAAATTCATTTCTGAAAAATAACAAACATACTCAATCAGTCATATTAAGTATTCCAATCTTGCATATGAGAAAATTAAACCTTTTGTGATCAAGAGGCTTTGTGAACAAGTGTGACAACCGTCAGATTCGCGTTCAGGTTAGAACTGCACTAAACATATCAGATACTGATACTATATGTCACACTGTCCAATTTTAGCAGTCAGCCCGACACAGTAGGAAAAATTTAGAATTTTTGCCTAAAACCCCTCAAATTAGGGAATTATCCATACATCTCATAAAATGTCAACCAAAAACATCCTACATATATATGGTTATATATATAAACCTTACAAAAAAAACTAGTAAAGTTAATTAGTAACCCTTATAATTAATTAAATTGTAATGTTAAATAATTCAAATAATTAAATGAAATAAAAATAAATTATAAATAAAAATAAAAACACTATCATTTTGCACAAAACCACACTCCACACACACACTCTCTCTCTCTCTCCAAAACCGCCCCCCCCCCCCCCCTTAAGACCCCTCTCTCTTTCATTTCCATTCACTTCACTCATTCTCTCATTTTCTCTCTTTTTCTCTCTACTAAACTTCAAAGTCCAGCCCTTTCACACTCAAGAACATCAAGAACACAAGTCTCCACAAGGTAAAAATTTCAAGTAGAGCAAAGCCTACACTTCTTATTGTTTCTTCATTTTTCTTCAAGTTTCATCTTCTACACTAGTTTAAATGTGGCTTTCTCTAAACATATCTTTGTATCCTAATGTTTGTAGATTCATCACCATAACACTTTGCATGTCATTAAAAGTGTGATGAATCCATCATCAAACCAAAGTTAGTGATCAAAGAATGATTTACTTGAATGTTTTCACAAAAAGCTTAAAAGAACAAATTTTTGAAAATGTTTTGACAAGATGAGTGATCTAAGTTCTTTGCATGTAGATTGTGTAAGTTAAAAGGAAGCTTTTCATCTGAAAATATTGGATTTGTTGTGTCAAAAATCGTGGCCAAGCAAAAAGAACAAATCTTTAAAGAACCAATAGAAATAATGCTTTTATATAAAGAAGTTTTTCCAACAGCAATCTGTCAGATTTTTCCACTGACTTTGCATGGCCATATCTCTCTCAAACAATATTCCAAATGGGGTGATTCTTTTTCTGGATTTTTCTTTTATAAGTTAGGGATCAAACCCAACTGGAATCTTTGCAAAACATTAAGTTTTCGACCTCCGAACAGTATGCACAAAAACAGTGCGCAACAGCAACGTTTTTCTGTCACAGTTTACGTCGGGTATTATTTCATGCACTAAAACTACTCTAAAAATCATGAAACTTATGTCAAAAGTTTCTTAACTCATGGAAGTAACTGGTCATAAAATATCATAACCTAACGATCTCTGGATGTCATCCGAAAATGAACCGAAAGTGACTACATATTCTGGACAGCTAACAACTATATCATATTACAGCTATATGCTATCTCTTGACCCTTTTCCTCACCTTTGGTGATGAAATTGTGGTATATATATATATATATGTACTATATATATACGTATTTATTTATCTTAACTTTACCCGTTTCATCACTTGTATGATGAAATTGTGGAATATATCTATATATATTTAGTTACTCATTTTATTTATACTCTAACATCTAACATTTCATTTTGAACCATTTTCATCATTTTATGATGAAATTGCGGTATATATATATATGTAATATTGTTATTCCAAGATCAAACAAGAGTAGAGAGGGAAATCTAGAGAGAGAAGTGAGCCATCTATTACTCTCAATATGTGAACTGTTCTTTTACAAAAGCTTAACACAAGGGTTTATATACCCCTTGACTAGACAAAGTCAAACTACACTTAATACAAAAGCATTACATAATAAGCCTTGATTACAACATAAATGTAGCATTAACAATCTCCCCCTTTGTCATCAAGGGCGCTCGAATCTTCTGTGTTGACGATTCTTGCCAATTAAGATCTCCAAGCGTCTTAGTGTTTTCCGGAAGTTCAGCCTTGTGTCGATTGTCTCTATTGCTCTCCTCAAAAGTCTGATCTCAAAATTATCAACCTGGTAAAGACTTCTCCTTGTTTCCAATAACTTCTTCATAGCTTCCTTCAGTCTGTGATCTAGCTGAAATCGGATGATCTTCAAAGTTCCATCAGAATATTTACCGATTTCATCAAATCTGAGGAAACATCTGACACCTGACTCATCTCTATACACAATCCCATAAGGGTCTTCTACAATAGAAAATAGTGGATAGCTATCAATGTTTGGCAATTCTCTATCCAGTCTTCTCACATTGACTACAGGCTGGAAGCTCTCAACAGCAAGCTGGAAGTCAAAGCATCGATAAAATCTAACTTGTCTTCGTAAGAAATGCTTGACTGCTTCCAAAGCCCTGAGGATATCATCAGTACGAATAGGCATGTCTCGAAATTGATGATAAATTACCTCAAAGTCATCGATAGAAAGTTCATTGAAACCAGCTTCAGTAAACCGATAAGTCTGACAATCCTGACGTTCCACATAGAATACCGGATACCAAATTATGACAAAACTGGCTATTTCCACCTTAAGTACCCTTACAATGTCGTGCTTAGAAAATACCAGATATCTTCCTTGTCGAAGACATTTAATAAACATCAGGTACTCGTATTGATACCAAGCAGGTTCCTTTTCAATCCCCAGAATAGCATTGATATTCACTCTTCTTCTTTTCTTCACATAGAAATTTCGTTCAGTGTCTTCAAGAAAAGCGGATCTCATTCTGGTAACCTAGTATCTTGCTTCAAGCCTCTCCATTCTTTGCTGTCTATCCAATGTGGGACCTGGTTGTAAAATTGTAGATGAAATATTCAGAGTTGGACCAGGAACCTCTGAGTTAGCTCTGGACGACTCACCCGAACAAACGTATTTTCAGTAGTAGTGGTGGTCGGAGCTGGAACAATAGGAACAACCGGAGGACTTCGTTGGACTGGAACTTCTGGTTCTTGAACAGGCGAAAGTGCTAATGGAGATTGATGACCAATATCTTCATTGTCTGAAATATCTTCATAAAGTATGTTAACAACTTCAATATCCTTTTCATCTACTTCAACTTCAACTTCTGTATCAGATATAACTACAATATCATCTTGACCTTCTTCTTTAATCTTCCAGAACTTATCAAACTTTCTTTGAACATCATCATCTGAATCAATCTCATCATAGTTAGAAAAGAAGTTACGCATATCTTCAAATTCTTCAGACTCATGCACATTAGAAGTCTCCGGACATCCAGTTAAAACAGGTGCAGAATCTGGGTCAACATAAACAACTAGTTGCAGATTGTTCGCATTCCCGGGCTCAACATAGTTAATCTCCGAAGCCATAGCCGTCAAATCAACTTCATTCAACAAATCATCAACTAAGTTTTCTGGATCAACTTCTTCATCTCTTTCCTCATTCGCCCTTTCCTCATTCACCCTTTCTTCATTAACATTTTCAGTTGTCTCTTCATTCACACTTTCTTCAACTCTTCGTCTCTTAGAATTCTCCCCCTCATGATCTTGATGACTCAGATCATCTTGGTCATGTCTACGCTTAAGAGACGAACCGGTGGTAGATTGGCAAGTTTCTTCATGTCTAGCCACTCTTTCAGAAAGCGTAGAAAGAGCATCTGTCATCAACTTTAACCCTTTCTGAATTTCAGTAAAGCTATTTCGAACCTCTGTCCTGAAAGAATGAAACTCATCCACCAATGACGATGCTCGAGGATCAGGAACTGACAACGGAGTAGGAGTAGAAAGCGGAGGCGGAGTCGGTTGAAAATTTCGAAGCAGAGAAAGAAGATCTTGATCCTGATGCTCCGGAGAAGACATAGATAGTAATCGCGCGTAGAGCATATCAGAAAGTTCTGAAACCGGAATATCCTGAATACCCTGTTGCGATGAAGGTGGAGCTTGAACTGAAGGCTGAATTGGCGGTTGAGTTGGCGGTTGAGAAACTGGTCGACTTGAAGGCTCCCGAATGATAACACCCGTAGGTCTTCTAAATGGAATCTCAGCTGGAATCTTAGGAATATCTGTTACTTTCCCTTTACCCTTCAGCATCGCCTTCATTTTGAGTGACTGCTCATTCTTTTCGGCATCCATTCGGTCATTCATTGTCTTTAATAGCTCATCAAGTGATATTGAATCCGACGTTCTGAGTAATTCAGATGTAACGACTGTAGAAGGAACTGTCGTAGTTGCTTCTAGAACTGTTACACCAGAAGAAATCAAAGGAGCTGAAACCTGAGTATCTACATTCCTTGTAGATGGTCTGGCAAAACGAAGATCAAGTTCATCTACCTCAATATTTGCCACATTGGTGTTTATCGGAACGGTATCCGAAGTGTCAACCGTATTATTTTCCGACAACAATCTTTCAGAAACATGTGTGGTCTCCACTTCTGATTCTCTTAAGACAGATTCTCCAAAATTCATATTAGCATCATTTCCACCATTATCATCATCATCAACATCTTCATCATCCGCTTCGTCATTACCATCATCACCTTCAGAATTATTTGACTCAGCATCTTCTTCACTTTGAATTTGTTGTTCTTCTTGTTCAGATTCTGCTTGAACATCTTGCACTTGAAGTTATATTCCATGTTCTTCACAGTATTCAATAACCTCTTCATCTTCTGGATCTGCATATGTCTGAATAAGCTCCGGTGGAATAGGCATACAACGATCAAATGAACGTTTCTGCCTGTTGATATAACTTATTTCATAATCAGGAGCTTGAACCCAGTTATGTCTTCTTGGAATGTCTCTATTACTCCTTAGCATGCTCCAGACAATTAGCTCCATAAACCGAATAAATGGTATAAACTTCCGTTCCTTGAACGTGCCTTTAGAATACACAAGTTCACACAACTCGGTCCAAAAGATAAGAGCATAATCCACATGCAAATCATGTATAATAGCATGAAAAAGACGTAAGTGGTGAAGACTGGCGTTATCTGTACCAGAATGTTTGGAAGTCAAACATCTGTTGATGACTGAGCACAACGCATACCAGACTGGTGGAAGACGTGCCTTCTCGAATTGACTAACCATAGTCAAAGTGCCAACATATCCTAAATCTCAAATCCCAGCTAAAATCTCTTCTTCTGGAGGATAATCATCAAAAACTGTGCGTCCCGGTCTCGAATCAGCTTCTGGAAGACGGAGTAATAAACGAAGACGGCGATAATCCAGAAAAGTCTCAAACTGATCTATCTGAATCGAGAATCGAGGTGCTGAAGCATTATCTATCTTTCTGATCGAGTGCTAGGCTTGGTGCAGATAAACTTCAGGAATTCCATGACGTGCCGTTAACGCATATCTGATTGGATGACCTCGAAGAATGGAAAGAATAATCGGATGGAGTCTCACTCTATCAAGATTTACATAGTGATTGTTTGGCTTGTAAGGTAAGACATACATTCCGCGTGGGAAAATATCTTCCGGAGAACTCCTTCTGGCAGACAAATCAGCACCCGAAGAAGGAACAGAAGGAAGAAGTTGATCTCGAGAAGCATGATCAGATGGTTGATTCTCATCCTCGTTAACCTGATCATCTGGATTGTCATTTGAATCCATGTATCTCCTAAGAAATATACAAACAAAGTATTAGTAGAAAGTAAGAAACAACTATATAAAAAGAATAAAGGAAAAAAAAATTTGACATAAAAAAAATATCCTAAGTATAAAATAAGCTAAGGACAGAGGCGCAATGTGAAAATTGCGCGAGCTGAAGAAACGCAAAGGAAGAAATGCGTGACCTGAAGTGGCGCAATGCAGAGTTAGACAAAAAAAATAGAAGAAAATCACCATAGGCTATGGCGCAAAGTATGAATTGCGCTACCAGCTGTGGCGCAAAGTATGAATTTCGCTACCAGCTGTGGCACAATTCTCACTTGATGACAGATGCAAAAACGCGATATTCAACACATCGAAACAAATCAAAAATTAGGGATCCTAGAAATGTTTAAAGGAATCGAATCAACATATAAACACAATGTAAGCATAAATCGATCCTAAACAAAATCAAATGAAGCCCTAATTTCAACTAAAAACTGATATCGATGAACACTGCCAAACACGAACAATCGCACAAATCAGAGTCGATTATTTCACAAATCGATTGAAATGTATGAACAAATAAATGAAATCGATCATGAACACAAGAAGAAAGAATCGAAATCTTACCTGAAAGATGAACACTGAATCAATCGACACACAGGAAATGGGTCGCGACAAATTCCAGAGAGAAAATCGCAAATGACAGTGAAAAGAGAGTCAAATTAGGTCAACACCATTAAACCCTTTTTAAAAACCAACTTTTAATGAAAAAAAAATACTGAAATTATGAGAATTGCGCCACCTAAAGTCGCGCAAATCTAGATTTGCGCCACTAAGGGTAGCGCAATATGGACTTGAAGTATTTTCGGAATTTAAAAAAAAAGATTTTTCGTATATTAGACTCATTTCACTCCCCCTACACAAATGCATTATATACTCTCAGATTAAAATAGCATTTGGAGAACTTACCAGAAGAAAATCTCAGAAACCCATACCTGTTCAATCTTTGTATTTTCGGATACGTACCATTCATCAGAAAGTGCTCCCCCTCAAATGAAGAACCTATGATATTTCTTCCCTTCAAAAAAAATATCTCATGAACTCTCTCACCCTCAAAATTAGCTTATCTTTTGAAATCGCTCCACCTCAAAATCAGCAAAACTCCACACATCACAGTATGAAACATTTCACGTAAAACATCAGTAATGGAAACTGAAATACATTAAATTATATAACATAACTACTAACTATAGAATGTTTGAATACCGAACAAATAAAATTCAACTCAGTGAAAGTAGACATGTTTTTCAAGCAAATGACATCAGATGCATGCTTTTGGATTCAGAAACAAGTCATGCTTGCATAACAAGTTACAATTTGTTCAGTTTCAACCTCTTATTAAATCTATTTGGTGTGCTAGCATGCGAAATATGATTTGCAACAATCAAATGTACTTCTGAAACCTATAAGAATACTTTGCTCTTACTCACACTATATGACGAAATCAGAATTTCGACAAATTTATAAGTTTATCGCGACATCGTAATTTCCCCAAGATATAAGAGATGTGTACTCATTGGCATCTTTTATTTTGTGCACATTGGCATCTTTTTATCAAAAAGTTTATTAAGACTAAGTACGTAACTTTCTATCTGGTTCTATAGCAGGATTTGGATCAGCCAATCCCAGACCAGTTGGCCTTAGGGGCTAGGTGTCGAGCACCCCTTGGAACATACTCTCCCAAACCAGAAAGGCTACATCGATATATCCTAATCCCATCTGTACCAGTAGGACATGGCTTTCTATCTGGTTCTATAGCACGATTTGGGTCAGCCAATCCCAGACCAGTTGATCTTAGGGGCTAGGTATCGAGTACCCCTTGGGACTTAATCTCCCAAACCAGATACGCCACAGGCACAAACTTTCAATATTTTTTTTACATCTCAATCACTTGGTTATAAAACTTTGTGCTTCCCTCATATTTTCATTTCCATTCTTCATTATGACAATTAGGCTTTGTGAGCATCGTATTCTACATATGTCTAGAGTTACACAATTTTGCGCATATATCAAACTTTCATTCATGTTTTGCTGACCTTTCGATTTATTTCAGAAGCGAAAGTTGAAGCAAATAAAACTCAGATATCACAAAGCTACTTGTAAAATCACCCTTGACACATATTTTATTCATTGAATGAAAATAGAAATATTTTCACTTCATTGAATTAAATTTGTGAAGGCTCAAACTTTCAAGTTCAACATGCCGAGTTTTGATAAAAGAAAATTAAAACGCTTTTCATCCAATGCCTTGGTGAAAATATCGGCAAGTTGATAGTCAGTAGGTACGAAATATAATTTGATTGTACCGTTCTCCACATGATGTTTTATGAAATGGTATTGCATGTCAATGTGTTTAGTCTTTGTATGCTGGACTGGATTCACTGAGATGGCGATTGCTGATTTGCTATCACAATAGATCGGTATGGTCTTGTACAGCAATCCATAATCTTGTAACTGTGTCTTCATCCAAAGAACCTGAGAACAGCAACTGGCGGCGACCATAGCCAGTCTTCTATGCCATAGCCATCTTTGTTGTGTTGTAGCTTTTAACAAAAGACAGATATTCGAGGGGGTGTTAATAGTTGAGAAATCGATGGTGTATAAATTGGATTTCCTTTTTCCAACTAATAACTCTTTTCCGTTGTCATTTTTCACAGCAACTCTTTTGGACTTGAAGCTGACTTCTAATTGTTTGTCGCAAAACTGTCCAATGCTGAATAAATTGTGGCTTAGACCTTCAACATAGCTCACTCTTTTCACTATAATATTTCCTTGAACGAGATCTCCATATCCAAGAATGGGTGATGTTGCGCAATTACCAAACTTGACACGTCCACACGACTTTTCTTTAAAGTTAGATGATAAAGACTTATTGCCAGTCATATGTTTGGTGCATCCAGAATCAAGATACCACAAACGACTTGGCTGCAAGTAAGTACATCAAATAGATTTAGGTACCCATATAGATTTGGGTCCTTTCTTGTTAGTCCTTTTCTTTTTAAAGTCTTTATTATTATAATATGCATGTGAATTATAAAACGAATCGTGAACAAAATCAGAATCGGAATTATAAAAATTACCACCAGAATTACAACTTGATGAGCAACACAAACCATCATTTGCAATTTGAATCATTTGCTTTATTGAATAACGCAAAGAATTATTAAAATTCTTATTATTACAAGCAAATGAATTCTTATTACAATCATTGTCATCTATGTCACTCGAGTCAGTTGTTGAAAATTCTGGAGGTATGCTTTTGATTTTCCAGATTTGCTTTCGCCGCTTGTTCACAACCCTATCTGAAAAAGTAGAATAAGAAGAATCAGAGACATTTTCAAAAATAGGGGTTTGATTTTTTGACTTCTTTGACTTCTTTGACCTTCTTCTTTTACGACGATTTGAATTATAAAAATTTGTATTTATCGTAAAAGTATCATCTATTTTCTCCGATTTAATTACAGATTCAGAAGAGAGAATTTTATTTCCTCGGAGTTATTTTCTTTCTCATTTTCTGATTTATTGGTCTCAGAATCAGTTTCAATATTAGAAGAGGAAAATTTTTGGTTTTGATCAACATCCATTTTATCATCTTTAGAATCTGCTTGTACATTTCTTTTATTTAAATTTTTTAACTTAGATTCAAGATCAACGATTTTATTTTCAAGACTAACGATTTTAGCTTCTAATACTAAAGGAGGAATATATCTTTTAGTATCATACAATACTTCAAATCTATTCTCCTTATTGGTATTATTAGCATATATATCAAAATAATCGTTTGATAAAGAATCTTTGTTAGAATTTTTAGACTTAGAAATGTACTTCGCATTTTCACGAGTATAAACAAATGGAAGTTGCATTTTAGTAGTAAGTTTCCTTTTCTCTTCTTCTATTTTTGAAACTTCCTCATCATTTGTCCAATTAATATTAAATTAAGGAGCATATCTACCAAGATGTAAAAAATCAAATTCATATAAAGTAGGAACTTTCGTTTTAGCCTCATCTAAAAAATGTGGATTTTCAAATCCGAGTCCCCATTTCTCCTTTATAGACGTATAACTCCTTGGTTTATTTAAATAAACTGTTTGTTCCGATTGACCTCTTACATATAATTTCTCTTCTAATTCTGAAATTTTATCATAAAATGTATCTTTCATTTCGGTCATAGTCTTCAAAGATTCAATTCACGATTTGTTTGTCTCTTCTAATTCTTCTATTTTCTTTTGCATTTTATCTTTTGTGGCAACCAAAATCATCTTTCCATCTTGAAGATTTACATTAAGCTTTTTAATTGATTTTGATTGATCATTATTAATTTCTTTTTCAGAAATAAGTTTTGAACGAAGCGTACGAATAGCATTCACGACCATGTTCATTTGAGATAAAAGAAAGTCATAATAAAATTTAGAAGGTACCTCAGATTCATCGCTTGAGCTCTCTTGATCAAACTTCCTTGAACCCGAAGTATATCTCAGATTGTTCGATCCCGATCTATTTTGATACTTCTTCTGAAAATGTTGAGTGAGAAGTATCATGGCTTTCTCTAGCTCTTCATCATCATCTTCGACATTCCCATCATATGCATTTTCCATCAAGCTCTTCTCGGCTAACTGACTTGCTAGTAAAGCAATCGGGTCAATCGTCTTTCCTTTGCTTTTCTTATCCATCGTAGCCTTCTTTCCCTTGACCATCTCTTCATCAGTCATCAGAATCTCGTATAATTCTTGAATCTGCATTGTTGAAATTCTCACATCATTTCGTAGCCTATGACAAGATTTGTTCCACTCTGGTTGAAGAGCATTTAAGAACTTCAAGTTCGCCTCTAACTCAGTCTTGGTAACTTTGATCTTATAAAGATCATTCATTACCGCCCAAAATCTATCAAATACGCTCTTCAAAGACTCATTCTCTTTGGCTTTAAAACCTTCAAAATTATTCATGAACCATGTTTGTCTAAGTTATGTAGCAACCGCAGATCCTAGCATAATCTTCTCAAGTTGAGACCACATCATTGTTATATTATTCTTATAACAATCGATTCTATTGTAGATGTGATTTGGGAGTGCTAGAATGAGGAATGACTTTGCCTCCCTATCTCCTAGAGATCGCAAATTTTTTTCCGACGTATAATCTTCGACTTTCTTAAGAGTTCTTGTAGCCGGAGTGTTTGCGGTTGCCGAAACGTCCACATATGGTTTGACAAACGGACCTTCCAAAAGAGAACGCATGATGTTTTCTCCATTGTTTTACGTCTCAACAAAGTTAATAAAACGGTCTTGCCATTGAGAGAATTCGTTTTCGTTAATAAGAACCGGAGGCCTTGTGTTAGACCCCAATGACATCATAATATCGTTCTTATACTGATTTTCTTGAAAAGCCATGGTTAAAACAGATTGTAGAAACTGAAAAATCCCGAAAAAAATTCTAAGACAGAAACTCTCCAGAGGCAGTGGCGCAAAGCTCAAAATGCGCCAAAGACTGTCGCGCAAAGTATGAAATGCGCCAAAGAGGGTGGCGCACAGTTCACTTAGAAAAAAATCGAAACTCTGAAACTCCTCTGTAGGAAGCGTAAAGTCCCAAATGCGCTATAGACAGTAGCGCAAAGTATCAAAAAATTTGCTTCAGTTGGTTGCGAGATTCTCACTTGATAGATTCAAATGAGACTTGAACTGAGGATGGCGCAAATGCTAGCGCAAAGTTATATGAACTGGCGCAATACTCACTGAATTGATCAAAAACACACTGAATCTCAAAATCACAGAATCTAACTGTTACAGAAGTGTTCGAAATCGAAATCCTAGAACAAGATCTTCAAGAAAAATCGTCTGAAAACCTCTGAAATCACGTCTGAACAGATCGAGCAGAAGACTTTCGCAAACAGTTCAAAAAAAAAACAGAAAATCGACAAATTGAAGATCTAAACCTCTGAAATTTCTCTTGATTCATGAATGAAAGATGTTCTCCACACAAAACCGAATCCACAGAACCAAATCACGAACAAATTCGATCAAAAAACACCAAAATTTGATAGAAATCTAAGAAAACGAGATTTTCTTGAAAAATTCAAGAAAATCGATCAAATTCTCTTGAGAAATCACCAAATTCGTATGTTTGATCAGTAGAGTTCTTTCTCTAAATCTTGTTCTTGCTCTGATACCAATTGTTATTCCAAGATCAAACAAGAGTAGAGAGAGAAATATAGAGAGAGAAGTGAGCCATCTATTACTCTCAATATGTGAACTGTTCTTTTACAAAAGCTTAACACAAGGGTTTATATACCCCTTGACTAGACAAAGTCAAACTACACTTAATACAAAAGCATTACATAATAAGCCTTGATTACAACATAAATGTAGCATTAACAAATATATATAACCTAACTCCTAACTTTATATATACTATACATATGACTCCTAATTATTGACCCCTTTTCGTCAAACGTCATGACGAAATTGCGGTAATCTCGAATTATCATATGTAACGTATGAGATATTAATTACTAATATCGATGAACTTATAACAACATACAAACTTAATCTCAACAAAGGCATTTTATGTTGATTTGGATAATTACACGATACCAAGGACTAAGGTTTAGAACATAGAATCTTACTAGTGTCCTTAAATTCGTAGGATCGACGTAGGATCGCGTTACGGATCGCATTACGCACCACTTGGGAACAACTACGTTTATCACCGCGAGTCTTCATAGCCCCTTTTTACTGTTTTATACATTTTGGGGTGGAAAGCATGTTACAAATTTTATTTCGAAATCAATCGTTTTATTACTGAAATACTACGCATGTTTAACGCTCTACGGTACGTGTGCACATGTTAAAGCTTCTGAGTTTATGCTATCGTACAAAAGTCCCCACATATTTTTGCATTACTTACTTAACTCACGTGTGTGAGCCATGGTAATTATGGATACCGTTATTTGGTTGACCACCCACTTACTGTGATGTGGGTGCATAATTATTACAACGTCATGTTAGCGATAGAACATGATGACTCGGGGCAAACTAATACAATGGTCATGAGGTTTGGGTAATGGCTTAGCATGCTACCTCTGAGGCATTACATTATATACCATGAGCATACAATACAGAAACAACAATGGAAACTTTACAACTTAGAGTTGTACCACAATCTTTGAAAGTGCGAAACTTATCAACTTGCATTAAAACTTTTAGTGCATACGAAAACCTATGAACTCACCAACTATTTTATAGTTGACACTCTCCTTTACATGCTTTTCAGGAAACAACAAGTAAGGAAGAATTCTAGAAGGCACTACAAACTAGCGACATCCAACTTTATTTTCATCATGTCAAGACTATTTTTTTACTTTGGACAATTTGTATTTCAAAGACACGTTGTATTTTGTAACTTTTATGATATGATGATTGTGTGTTGTCTTCTACCTTACGCATTGAAACATTTAGCTGTGACATCCCGTGTTTTCGCTTTAGCGGGGTGTGACAACAAGTCATCCAATTAATACTTTGTGTGCACAAAATGCATTTCTATGGTTCCCTTTTCCACATAATCCTTAATGAAATGATACCTTACATCAATATGTTTTGTCTTTGAGTGCTGAACAGGATTCTGAGTTATGGCAATGACACTTTTTGAATCACAGTAAATGGGAATTTTATTTAGCTGATACCCATAATCCATGAGTTGTGTTTTCATCCATAGAGTTTGAGAACAGCAAGCAGCAACAGCTACATATTCTGCCTCAGCAGTGGATGTGGATACACAATTTTGCTTCTTTGAAGCCCAACTCTCTATCTTTTCTCCCAAAAAGTGACATGCACCAGAAGTACTTTTCCTGTCCAGCCTGCTTCCTGCATGATCTGCATCAGTAAAGGCAGTTAGCTTGAAATCAGTTTCTTTTGGATACCAAAGGCCCAATTCAGGTGAACCTTTGAGATATCTTAAGATTCTTTTGACAACCAATAAACGAGATTCCTTGGGATTTGATTGAAATCTAGCACATAAGCATGTAGCAAACATAATATATGGCCTACTTGTAGTTAGATAAAGTAGAGAACCTATCATGCCCCTATATATCTTGTCATCTACTGAAACTCTAGAGAGATCAGCATCTAACTTAATGTTAGTAGCCATTGGGGTTCTCATAGCAGCACAATCAGACATCTTAAACTTTTTCAAAATATCTTTTACATATTTTCTTTGATTTCTAAAAATCCCATTTGGTAATTGCTTCACTTGAAGACCAAAGAAGAAATTTAATTCTCCCATCATGCTCATTTCAAATTTGGATTTCATGATGTCTGAAAATTCTGCACATAAATCTGCATTTGTAGAGCCAAATATGATATCATCTACATATATCTGAATTAAGATTAAATCCTCGCCTTCTTTCTTTAAAAATAAGGTTGTATCAATTTTACCTTTCTTGAAGCCAGATTCTAATAAGTATTGAGTTAAAGTGTCAAACCAGGATCTTGGTGCTTGTTTCAGACCATACAATGCTTTATCTAAAACATACACATGATCTGGATACACAGGATCAACAAATCCTTCTGGCTAATAGACATAGACTTCTTCGTTGAGTAAACCATTTAAAAATGCTGATTTGACATCCATTTGGCACACTTTGAAGTTCTTATGTGCAGCATATGCCAAGAATATTCTCATTGCCTCAATTCTTGCAACTGGTGCAAATGTCTCATCATAATCAATTCCTTCTTGTTGTGAGTATCCCTTTGCAACCAATCTAGCCTTATTTCTAACCACAACACATGCTTCATCATTCTTGTTTCTGAACACCCATTTTGTTCCAATAATTGATTTTCCTTCAGGCCTTGGAATTAGTTTCCAAACTTTGTTTCTTGTAAACCGTAACAACTCATCTTGCATTGCCAAAATCCAGTCTGGATCCTCTAGGGCGTCAGTGGCTTTCTTAGGTTCAATCATACTTAGGAATCCTGCAAACATTGCCTCATTTGCTGTCGCTGATATAGTCTGCACTCCAACTGATGGATCTCCTATCACTTGATGAATATGATGGTCTTTTGTCCATTTATTAGAACTTGGAAGCACATCAATATCTGAAAGATTGTTGTTTGTATCATTCTCATCCATAACAGCTTATAATTCTGAACTTCCTCTTTGTTTTGATAATTGTTGAGGTGTTGCAGCTGAGTCCAAATTCTGAGTAGAAGAGTCAGAGTTCTAAGTACCTTGTTCAGAATTCTGAGTACCTTGTTCAGAATTCTGAGTACCTTGTCAAGAATTCTGAATACCAGACTCAGATATTTCACTTGTATTTATCAAAATTGGACATTCCTCAGATGGACCAGAATCAGATATCACAGTTGTTGTTTGGATCTCTGAACTTTTTCCTTTCATTTCTTGAATCATTTTAGGAGTTTCATAATCTGCATAAGATTCAGAAGTTAGTTCCAAAAATGCATCCTAAAACAATAAACCGAGTTCTGAATAGTTAGGATTAGAATCTGATTCAGAAGTCGTTGTTTTTGTCTTATTCTGATTGAGTTCTGAACTGTCTTGTTCAGAACTCTTTGATATTGACTCATCAAATGTGACTGTTGATCCCGATATTACTCAACAATGATATTAATCTCTAAAGTTCTAAACAGATTTATATGTGCGGAAGCGTTTTGACATAACTAGAGAGGATTACTCGGTAGAAATTTCACACAGAATCAAGCAAATAAAGTATTAATAAAAAAGAGATTAACTCAAAGATTTACTTTATATTGATTCTATAGAAGACACCAAGAACACCGTAATATGTGTGTAAAGTGATAAAAACAGCTCTAATAAGGTGTCTGTGAAGATGTGCAAAGTTAATAGAAGAGCTCAACATGAGTCTTCTATTTATACTATTCTACAGGGGACAAGCTTTAGACAAGAAGTACTAAGGGTACAAAGACACGATCGTGGGACTACATCAGGTACAACGTTAATGTAGTCTGCCGCAATCTGCAAAGGCTGCAACCCATCAGAGGTTGACACGTGGAATGTGCAGGGCACGCCTTGTACGAATGATCTTTCGGATCTTCGTACAACAGAGGCACGTGAGAGGCACGTGAGAGGCACGAACGTCCTTGTCTTGAACTTCAGAATTCTTCATTCTTCAAAGTCTTCTTACCACAGAGGCTCTGTCAAGTATGACAGAGGCTCTGTGGCCTTGTCCTCTGAGAACGACTTCTGTAGATCCTTCACTTGGATCTTTACTCGGTGCCTTGGCAGAGGCTCTATTGATGTTTTTACACTTAGCCTATTTTTCAATATACTTCTTTACATAAAAGTTGGAGCTAACAGTGACATTGATGCTTTCCATAATTCTCTTGGTCCTTTTGTTGTAGATTCTGAAAGCTTTAGACGTTAAAGAATAACCAACAAAGTATCCTTCATCTGATTTCTTGTCAAATTTACCAAGATTTTTTCTATCTTTGAGAACATAACATCTGCAGCCAAAAATATGAAAATTTTAATTAGTGGCTTTATGTTATTAATCAGTTCATAAATAGTTTTATTTAGTCTTTTATTGATCAAAGTCCTGTTCTGAGTAAAACAAGCAGTGGCAATTGCTTCAGCCCATAAGAAGGTTGGAAGATTTGAATAAGCCAACATGGTTCTTGCATCTTCAACTAAAGTCCTGTTCTTTCTTTCAACAACACCATTTTGTTGAGGAGTTTTGACAGTAGAAAAATTATGAGAAATCCCAGTGCTTTGTAAAAACTCCTGAAGAGTCTCATTTCTGAATTCTGTTCCATTGTCACTCCTAATCTTCTGAACTCGAAGTTGTAATAATACTTGAATTCTTTTGATGAAGTTAATCAATGTTTCAGCAGCCTCAGATTTTTCTCTTAAGAATTCAACCTATGTATATCTATAATACTCATCAACAATGACAAGCATATACTTCTTCCCACCCATTGACTGAACTGCCAGTGGACCACATAAGTCTGTGTGTATCATCTCTAATGGTGATATGCATGAGGAGTCTATTTTCAACTTATGAGTACTTTTCTTCATTTTGCCCATCTCACATGCTGAACACAATGAGTCCTTTTCAAACTTAATCTTTGGCAGTCCTTTAACCAAATGTTTGCCAACAAGATTGTCCAACTCCTTAACGTTCAAGTGAGAACATCTTCTATGCCATAACCAACATTCATTTGAAGTTGCATTTGATAGTAGACATACTGGAGTTAATGCTTTAATTTTTGAAAAATTGACCACAAATAAATCCATGTGTCTTTTAGCCCAGAACACCTTTATCCCATTCTCACTCAAAATTAAGCATCCTGTTATACTGAACTTGATGTCACAAAGACTGTCCAAGAGCTGACTTATACTGAACAGATTATGTTGCAATCCTTCCACATAAAACACTTTCTGAATGGTTAAATCTCCTTTTGTTAAATCACCATAGCCTCTAACTTGCCCTTTACTGTTATTGCCAAAATTAACTGCTCCTCCAGCTTTTTCTGTGAAATTTGTCAATGAAGACTTGTGACCTGTCATGTGTCTTGATGCTCCTGAGTCTAAAAACCACACATGACAGCCCTGCAAAAACAGTTAGTTAGATTTAGGTACCCATATTAGAATGGGTCCTTTTTTGTTAGCTTCAATCACAGATTTAACAAAAGTACCTTTAACTCTCCATTCATAATTTTCTTTTAAGCACCATTTTCCTTGTATTTAGATGAAATCAGAACATCTTCTCTTTACAAAATTGTTTCTTTTCATTTTGAAAACTTTAGGTTGAGACTTAGAAACATTTTCAGTTTTCTTTTCTTTTGACTGGTGTTAATGCTATAATATGTTGTAATCAAGGCTTCTTATATATTAGCTTACTTTCCTTTAGTTTGACTTTTGTAATAGTCAAGGGTATATAAACCCTTTGTAAGCTTTTGCAACATAACAATGCTTAATAGAGATGACATACTATCTCTCACTAGAATTTCTCTCTCTATCTTGAATGATCTTGGTTTAACAATTGGTATCAGAGCAGGATTCGAGATTTAGAGGAGTTTTTCAGTGATCAATCACGAAGATTTTGGTGAATTCCACAAGAAAATTTGATTGATTCTCTGGATTTATCAAGAAAATCTCATTTTCTTGAAATTTGATCAAATTTTCTGATTTTTGATCGAATTGTTCTGCAAATTGGTTCTTTGTATTCGGATTATTGTTTAGAGCATCTTTAATTCAAGGATCGAGATCTAATTCGAAGAATTTCAAGATCAATTTGGCGATTTTCTGAGTTTTTGTTCGGTTCGTGAAATTCTCTGCTCATTCGATTCAGATCCGATTTCAGAGGTTTTCAGAGGTTGTTTGTTGAAGATAAAGTGCTAGATTCTTGATTTCGAGCACCACTGTATCTTTCAGAATCAGTAATTTTGATTTTCAGAGGTTTTTAGACGATTTTTTGAATATCTCGCAAGATCCAAACTTTTCGCAACATTCATCAAACTTTTCGTAAGATTCATCGATCTGAGTATTGTTCTTCGTACAAGTCTTCTTCTCGCAGAGCTTTTCGCATCACAAAGACCCGAGTTTTACAGCTTTTCGCAAGCCTCAGACCCAAATTTTCAGCTTTTCGCAACCCACTGACCCGCATTCTGAAACTTTTCGCAAGCTTCTCTTGCGAAAAGTGTTCTGTCAGATTTCTTTCATTGTCCAAGGCTACTTTTTGCAACCGTTGCTTGCGAGTTTCTCCACTTTGCGCAACTGTTGCTTGCGAGTTTCTCTACTTTTCGCAACCTTAGCTTGCGAGTTTCTTACTTTTCGCTTCTCACAGTTCCGAGTTTCTGACTTGGTTACTTTCTGACGTTTTTTAGTACTGACTTTCTATTGACCATGGCTAATCAAGAGGGTTTTTACAAGAACGATATAATGATGTCGTTGGGTTCGAATATTTGTCCTCCGGTCCTTATAAATGAAAATGAGTTCTCGCAATGGCAAGATCGTTTCATCAATTTTGTGGAATCACAAAATAATGGTGCAAACCTTATGCGATCATTGATGGAAGGTCCGTTTGTCAAACCGTATGTAAATGTTCCGGCTACCGCAACTACTCCGGCCTCAAGATCTCTTAAGAAACCCGAAGATTATACATCGAAAGAAAACTTGCGATGCCAAGGAGATTGGGAAGCCAAGTCTTTTCTCATTCAAGCTCTTCCAAACCACATATATAACAGAATTGATTGTTATAAAAATAATATAACAATGATGTGGTCTCAACTTGAGAAAATCATGTTAGGTTCCGCAGTTGCAACTCAACTTCGACAAACACGATTTATGAACAATTTTGAAGGGTTCAAGGCCAAGGAGAACGAGTCGTTAAAGAGTGTTTTTGATCGTTTTTGGGGGGTGATAAATGATCTTTATAAGATAAAAGTCACCAAGACGGAATTGGAAGCTAACTTGATGTTTCTAAATGCTTTACAACCAGAGTGGAACAAATCTTGCCACCGTCTTAGAAACGATGTGAGGATATCTTCTATGCAAATTCAAGAATTGTATGAAATTCTCACGACGGATGAGGAATTGGTTAAAGCAAAGAAGGAGAAGTTAGACAAGAAGAGTAAAGGGAAAGCCGTTGACCCGATAGCATTACTAGCTAGTCAACTCGCCGAGAAGACTCTTTTGGAGAATGCTTTTGATGGTAATGTGGAAGATGATGGGGAGGAGCTCTAAAAAGCAATGATACTTCTAACGCAACATTTTCAGAAAAGGTACCAGAATCGTTCGGGAAGTAATAATAATTTGCAGTTTACTTCGGGATCGAGGAAAGTTAATCAATAAAGTGGAAGCTATGTCCCAAAGGTCGATACTACCAAAGTGTTTGAAAACAAGAAGGAAGACGAAAAGAAGGTTGTTACATGCTTCAAATGTGGAAAAACGGGGCATATGGCAAGAGAATGTAGGACAAAGGTGGTGCGTGATACTTCCTATTATAAGAAGAAGTTGGAACTAGCGGAAAAGAAGGAGAATGACACTATTCTACTCGTGGAAGAGGAGTATTTCTTGGATTATTCTGATGATGAGTCTCAAAATGAAGAGAGTGCCATGAATTGCTTTATAGGAGATGATGCGAGTGATGATGAAAAGGATGACGATGAAAGCACAACCGATGAATCTGAGGTACTTTCCAAATTCGATTATGATTTTTTATTATCTCAGATGAACAATGTCGTAAATGCTATTCGCACGCTTCGATCAAAACGTCTATCTGAAAAAGAAATTAATAATGATCAATCAAAATTAATCAAAATTCTTAAAATAAATATTCAAGATGAAAAGATGATTTTGATTGATACAAAAGAGAAAATGCAAAAGAGAATAGAAGAATTAGAAGAAATAAATAATTCTTGCATTGAATCTTTGAAGATAATGACCGAAGAGAAAGATAATTTTTCCGACAAAATTACAGAACTAGAAGAAAAATTATACGTAAGAGGTCAATCGGAACAAACAGTGTATTTAAACAAACCAAGGAGTTATAAGTCAATAAAAGAAAAATGGGGACTTGGTTATGAAAACCCACATTTTTTAGATGATGCAAAAACAAAAGTTCCTACTTTATATGAATTTGACTTTCTACATCTTGGTAGATACGCTCCCCAATTCAAGATTAATTGGACAAACGAAGATGAAGTTTCAAAATTAGAAGAAGAGAAAAGAAAACTTACTTGTAAATTGCAACTTCCATTTGTTTATACTCGTGAAAATGCGAAGTACATCTCTAAGTCTAAAAATTCTAACAAAGATTCTCTATCAAACGACTACTTTGATATATATGCTAATAATACTAATAAGGAGAATAAATCGGAAGTATTGTATGATACTAAAAGAAATATTCCTCCTTTAGTATTAGAAGCTAAGATCATTAGTCTTGAAAATAAAATCGTTGATATTGAATCTAAGTTAGAAATTTTAGAAGATCAAAACATCTTATCTGAGCTAGAAAGTGACATATTTTCTACCTGTATGAATTCTAGCCTCAAAGAAGATGTAAAAGTCAAACAAGTTTATGTTGAAAAAGATAAAAGAAATGTACAAGCAGATTCAAAAGATGATAAAATGGATGTTGATCAAAAACAAAAAATTTCTTCTTCTAACATTGAAACTGATTCTAAGTCTTATAAATCTGAAAAGGAAAAAGAAAATAACTCCGAGGAAAAGGAAAAAGAAACTGTTTCAAAGATTGATTTTTTAAATAAAATTCTTTCTTCTGAATCTGTTATTAAATCAGAGAAAATAGATGATTCTTTTACAATAAATACAAATTTTTACAAAACCAAACGTCGTAAAAGAAGATGGTCAAAGAAAAGGTCAAAGATTCAATCTCCTAATTCTGAAAATGTTTCTGATTCTTCTCATTCTACTTTTTCAGATAGGTCTCTGAAAAAGCGGCGAAAGCAAATCTGGATTGTGAAAAGTACACCTCCAGAATATTCAACTTCTGATGCGAGTGACATAGACGTTGATGTTTGTAATAAGAATTCATTTGCTTGTAATAATAAGAATTGTAATAATTCTTTGCGTTATTCAATAAAGCAAATGATTCAAATTTCAAATGATGGTTTGTGTTACTCATCAAGTTGTCATTCTGGTGGTAATTTTCATTCTTACGACATGGATTTCACTAATGAATTATTTTATAATTCCCATGCATATTATAATAATAAAGACGTTAAAAAGAAAAGGATTAACAAGAAAGGACCCAAACCTTTATGGGTACCTAAATTTGTTTGATGTGCTTATGTGCATCCAAGTCGTTTGTGGTATCTTGATTCGGGATGCACCAAACATATGACTCGCAATAAGTCTTTATTATCTAACTTTAAGGAAACAGTATGTGGACGTGTCAAGTTTGGAAATAGCGAAACTTTATCTATTCTAGGTTATGGAGATGTAGTTCAAGGAAAGGTAACTGTTGGTTCCCAGATACACTTACTCAAGATTAACAATCTATTAGTAGAGTTTAGAGTTTGATGCGGAAGCGTATTAAACTAACAGATATGTTTGATAGATATTAGTACGCACATATATAAAGAAAACAGTAAAGAATGAAAAGGATTTCTTGAACAGTTACTGTTATTCAATATATGATAACAACACGAAGAACAGATTAAGAACTTGGTGTGTGTGAGAATATAACACTCAGATATTTGACAATAAAGTTTGAGAGTATTAGTGATTCCTTGTGTATTCGTCCGTTAGGAAGATCTCAACATGAGACTTCCTTTTATACTACTCTTAGAAGACTATGAAGTAGGTCACTGTTCCTTTTACGGCATGAATAGTAAACTGGATGGTGTGAACAGTGGACTGGATGGTGTGAGCAGTTGTTTGAGCCATGCGCATTTAATGGAGTAGATGTACTTTTGGTAAATGCATTAAATGGCGCAGACGTCTATTTTGTACCTTGCCCTATTGAGTCCACTCAGAGCTTGACACGTGTTTTGATAGTACTTTTCCATGCAAGTTGATGAACGTATCCAGTAATATCTTCCAAGTCTTTATTGAGGACCACAGAGGCTCTGTAATGAATTACAGAGGTTCTGCGGTCTGGTCCTCTGTGGAGCAGTCTTCGCCGGATTCAGAGTCTTTGGTCTTCTTTGTGCGTATGACAGAGCTTCTGTAGGAAGCCTCTGCTGCTTCTGTAGCTTCTTGACCTTGATTTCTCGGTAATGTTGGCAGAGCCTCTCTAAGAGGCTTTTCTTCACTTAGCCTATTTTTCACTACTTCTAAATGCTTCTATGATTAGGAAGATTGAAGCTAACAATCTCCCCCTAAGTAGTGAAAAATAAAAAATTTGAACTTGAGTTAAGTTTGGCTAAGCTAGATAAGACAGAGGTTAAACAATACCTCGAAATTTCTTTCATTTAGAAATATGCCAGAGGCATTTTACATTTGAGTATAATGAAAGATAAACTTTAACTTTGTTTGCAGAGATTGGAGGTCTGAGAATCAGATTTTGGCATCTTTGAAATCGTTGTAGCTTCTGTTGTCTCTGCCGACTTTTCTGATCTCTTTGTAGAATCTGATGCAGAGTTCTCTTAGGCGGATTGTTGAGTCTATTTCTCTGATGAAAGTATCTGCATCATCTCTATCCATTTTCTCTGTACCTCTGTATTTTTCAAGGCTTACTCTGAATTTGCTCAGAGTACTGGTTGCGTACTTCTGACAATCCATGAGTACAAAAAGTTTAACCTGGTGTTGTGGGTTTTGAAATACTAACCCAAATCTTGGTTCTCTGATGATTGAGTTGGGCACAGCGTCTGGTGGGCAGCGATCTTCTGGTGGTCGTAGATCTAGATGTTTGAGACCAAGATCCTTTCCCAGCTGAAAATCTATCATGCTGTATAGCAGAAGCTTTTCCCTCATCGCTTTTCTCAACACTTGATAGGCTCTGGTATTAGGCTCTGTGTTGTAGTTGTCTTTTGTCCATTGTAGAAGGTCAGGTAGATCGTAAGGATTGATGTTTCTTAAGTCAGCATCAGCGAAGGTAGATTCTGAATTGTTCTCTCTTCTGACTTTGTAGAGATTGTACCTGACCCTTGGATAGGTTCTTGTGAAGGAGAATTTGCAGAAGATTACCTTTTTGATTTTGTGAATTGAGAAAACATCTGCTTTGGCTCTTGGCTTTGTTCTTGTGAAGATGTTTTCAAATTCTTCTCTGATCCTTGGATCTGTCACATGATCTACTGGATGATTTGTCTGATAGGATTGTTTGTAGAGGTATTTGTATACCACTTCTTCCATCTCTTCATGTGTTGGACCAGGTCGTGGAATTTGTCTTCTGAGACTCTCCATCTGTTGAACAACTTCTGCAGCTCTACCAGTTAGAGGAATTTCTGACAGAGGCTTCAATCCATGTGCCCAGTCAACTTCTTCGGGTTTTGGGGTTTGAAAGGCGTCAAACGCACTCTTCATTAGTTTTTCTGTTGGCTTTGGCAATGTTTTCTTTTTCTTTGGCTCTTCTGTCAGTATCCCTTTGCCCTTATCTTTTGCTTTTGTTGTGGCAGAACCTGTTGCTTCTGTGGGTTTTGAGGTTGGTACTTCTGTTGGTTTGATGGTGGTTGCCTCTGTGGATTTTGACGATTGTGATTTAGAGGACTTTTGTGGCGATGGTTCTGTTGGCTTGACTTGCTCTGTAACCTCTGTTGGAGGTTGTTTGATGACTTCTTCTGCGAGCTCAGTTTATATTGATGAAATGTTGACATTGAATCTTCTTGCCATTCTGAAAGCTAAAGTGAACCTTTGCCTTTCTTCTTCTCTCTTCACCATACGATCACTGATTGTTGTGTGCATCCTTTTCAGAATGTCAGAAGCAGAGGTCGTTGCTCTTTTTGTTTTGGTGACAATCGACTTTCTTCTGGGTATGGTTTGGGGTGTTTCCACAGAGGTGGGTGTTTTCTCTGTGGTTTGTTCATCTGTTTCTTCCAAAATGATTACCTCAGGGGCGGTTGTTGCCTCTGTAGCTTGCTGTTCTGCTTCTGGAGTTTTGGTTTCGTCAGATGATTCCACAGAGATGGGTGTTGTCTCTGTGGTCTTTTGGGTTTGTTGTTGTCGGTTCTGTTCTGGAGGTGCTTGACTCAGAGGTTCTGCGGCTATTGGTGGACCTGTAAGTCCTCTGCTTGCAGCTTTCTCTGTAGTTTTCTCCCCCTCAGGATGATCTGATGGACCAGGATGGTCATCATCATCAGAGTCATCCTGACCCTTGTCTGATGTACCCTCTGCTCTGCAGGAAGCATCGGGTTTCTTTGGCATTGTGGCTCCAGCAGCGATCAGTTTCGCGCAGACATCATCACAGAGGCCAAGAAGAGTTGCTAGCTCTGCCTCTGTTTTGAATCTCATCCTTCCTACACTTTCTCTGAAATCTTTGACGAAGTTAGCATTTGCAGCGGTGAAGGAAAGGATGACTTCTGTCACTTGATTAATCACGTTCTGCCCAAGCTCTGTCAGCTGTGCTCTTGTCATGTAGTCTTTGGGTTGCATCAGCATTGTGTTTCGCATGGCTTCTTCTTGAACTTTTTGTAGGGCCTTCTGTAGATCTGCAGGAGTGATGCCCGTTGACACTGAAGTCTGTTTGTTCAATTGATCAAGGAACTTGTTGATGGAGTTCTCAATCGAAGAAGGAGTAGTTGTTGCGGCAGAAGTGGTGGATGCGGTTGCAGCAGACTTCATCTGTGAGATGGCAGTTTTCACCTCTGTGGACAGGTTGTCCATTTTGGTGTTCAGGTTTAGCAGTGCCAGTGATGTTGTCTCTGCAAAAGATTTGAAAGAGCTTTGCAACTCTTTCAAGGTTTGGTTCACAGAGGTCTCAAGGGTTTGGAACTCATCCCTTGTAACTTGTGTTCCGGTGGTAACCTCTGGAGGAACACATTCGTCTCCAGAGTGAATCCCTGTTCCTGGGATACCTTCTTTCATTCCTGTTTGTATGTTGAGAATGGAAGGATTTCCTTCTGATCCTTGAGAAGAAACATGAGTTTCAATCCCTACAGAAGTTCTGAGAAGAACATTGTCCAAATCCACTCCAGAGGTGGGTATTGGAATATCCTTCTGTTGACTAGGAGACTTGTCTAGAGTCTCTTTGTCTTTGTGCTCTCTACTTCTCTCTGAAAGAAGTGTGGGTCTTAATAAGTGCGTGACAGAGGAAACAAATTCCTCTGTTGGACGTTCTTCTGTGATCTGGGGCAATTGATCACGAACTATAGGTGAGTCTCTTTGAGGAGACTCCCTAGGAGTGGATTCCCCAGTTTCTGTGGGCACAGAGGTTGAAAGAGCAACCTCTGGCTGGATGGGTTGGGTTAGGTTCGAGCTGTGCTGCTCTTTTTCAATGACACCTTCTGCAGCTAGACCTGCGGTGTCAGAAATGTGGGTTGCACTGGGAGTTGGTTTTGGTTGTGTGCCTCTATTTATCCAGGCATCTTTTCTTGCTTCTTCCCTAAGTTCTGTGGAAGTTCCTTGCTCTGGTCGTAATTGGTCATACACTTGATGAGATCCAAATAATCTCATGACATGAGGATGATAAAGACCCTTACGTATCCAGACAGCTTCTTCTTCATCTGAATCTGTCTCTAAGATCTCTATTTCTGTCTCCGTTGTTGCTAATCCCTCTTTTTGTACAACTTCGGCCCCTTTTTCTCTCTCTTCTTCCATCATGTTCTCCGAAGCCTCTGTAATTTCAACTCTGTTCCATTCAGCTTCAGTTTGTTCTATTTCTTTTGAAGCTGGGTTTGGACTTCTTCTGTGGACATCCAATCCTTGAATGAAAGGGTTTTGTAAAATAACAGGGGTTTCGGCTGGTTGATTTCTGGGTGTTGTGTCATCTTCTTGCAGATGTGTGTCAATGCCAGAAATGAAGAAATCTTCTTTTGGAGAGTGGTGGTCGAGAGGTTGTGCCGTCCACCCTGCTGTATTTAGGGTGTTGGCAATTTCAGGGTTATGTAAGAAGTCGTTCAGGTCTCCTTGGTGAGCAAATCTATCTGGAGATTGATAGGGTGATTGATACCTTTCTGTAGCCATTTCTTCTTCTCCAATTTCTTCTTCATCAGTTTCCTCTTCTGCAATGGTTACCAACTTTGCAAGTGATTTACCATGCCTCTTTTTGGTTTTCCTCCTCTTAGGATTTGGTGCCCCTTTTGCTGTTGATCTTGATCTTTTCTTTTTCATTTTTGGAGAGGGAGGAGCAGAGGAGCCAATTTCTGTGGCATGAGGAGATGAGGGTTGATCTTCTACAGAGCTTGTTGAGGTGCCTTCTGCAGTTTTCCTCTTCTTAGCTTTTGGAGTAGATGCAGAGGTTCTTGATGAAGACTTCTTTCCCATTAGTTCTGCACGTTTGGCTATAAAGCTGAGTTGAATAGCCATGTGCTTTGCTAACTTCTGATCTTTTTCTTTTTGATTGGAAAGAGGTTTTGCTGTCATTGTTCCTAGGGGGACACCTAAACGCGGGGGTGTCATAGGACTCGGTTTAGGAGTTCTATGATCGCGTATATACTCTTTCTTAAGGGATTTATTCGATGCGTATTGCAGAAGCTTCTTTGACAGAGGTCTGCAGTGTGAGTAGCCATCATCATGATCAGTGGGGGTATTCTTGTTCATCGGGAACTGTTTGGGAGTTGGCCCTTCCATTGGCCAATTTTGGATTAGCAGCAGAGGTTCGAACAGTACTCCTAATATTCTTTGGAATTGCAGAGGTGGTAGAAAGTTGGGATCGTTCTCTTTGACCCTTTTCGAGTTGTTCTTTCTGTCGATGGTGTTTATGATCTCTTGCATCATTATGGTCGCATAATCTAGTGGAAGATCATAGTAAACCCCATACATGATGCTCAAGATTTGATGTGAGCTCTGGTCAATACTGCCTATCTTTCCTGTCAAGCATCTGTTAAGAATCGAGAACAAAGTGTTCCACAGAGGTGGTAATCGGCCTCTGCGGAAGTCATTTCTCTTCCGTAGTTGGGTGTTGTACCCAAGCATTTCCACGAATCAACAGAGCTCTTCGTTTGTTGGTTGCTCTGCATAACTCTTCAATCCCAGAAGACCCCTTGTTGGTAGGTTGAATTCAAGTGAGAACATTGTTCTGTTGAACTTGATTTCAAGATGCTCAGATTTATCAGGTCTTGAAATGTACCCTTTGATAAGAGAATCGTCTTTATCAAATCGGCAGCTTTGCCAAAATTGGTTCAAATAACGGACTGGAATTTTGTTCGGGGTTCTTGAGAGTAGAGGGAAGAGGACATGATTCTCCATGATGTTCAGAAGTATGGCATGAGCTTCGCCGAAAGTAGTGGGTGAAGGGACCAAATAGCAGAGGTAAAATGGTCTAAATCAATGTCAAAGTAAGTATAACACTTATGTTATGCTTCTGCCGAGCGGCGACCAAGCTTCTGCCGCACGCGACCAAGCTTCTGCCGCACGCGACCAAGCTTCTGCCGCACGCGACCAAGCTTCTGCCGCACGCGACCAAGCTTCTGCCGCACGAGACCAGCTTCTGCAGAGCCGCGACCAAACTTCTGCAGAACCTTTGTCAAACGTTTGTCAAGCAACGATCACTTTTGTCGACCACTCAGACCAATTTCTGGCGACAACTCGTACTTTGGCTCGAATTTTTGGCGACCACCTTCTGTGGTACTGTTCACTACAGAACTTCTGTGAAACCCAGCAGAGCTTCTGTGGACCGAACTTCTGCAACCGAGCCTAAGAGCCCAAAGCGCAACGTTTTAGTATTCTTGCTGTCAGCTTTGCGCACCTGTCGTATTTTTAACATAACTTTTTCATCGAAGCTCCAAATTTGATGAATCCAGATGCGTTGGATTCCTAAGACATAGATGAACACTTTTCGTGTTTTGATCTTGGTCTGAATCGGTGTTATTCTTGGTCAGAATCTCTGTTAAAGACAGTATACTTCTGCTGGACAGAAAGTTGAGTTTGACAAATCATCATCAGAGCTCTATCGGCAGTACGAGCAACTTCTGCCGACCAACTTCTGCCGACTAACTTCTGTGGAACTGTTCACCACAGAACCTCTGTGAAATCCGACAGAACCTCTGTGGATTGAACCTCTACGACTCAACCTAAGAGCCCGATTTGTGTTTGTTTGACAGATTTGCGCTGCTTCAGAAAAATGCGCATAACGTTTGACTCGGTGCTCCAAATTACTCGATTCCAGCGGCATTGGAAAGATAATTCACAGACGCACGACTTTGATGTTTTGAGTTTTCTCAAATTATGTGAGCTGATATGCCGAAATCTGCTTCAAAGTCTGCTGTAAAGTGCTGGACCGAAAGCATTGCAATTAATTCATGCTCTTTCCGCTTTCAAGAGCGGTGTTCTCTCAAACGGTTCTTCATGGTGTCAAGCTACATTTGTCACATTTTAAATGTCACTCCATCCTCTGTTATTCACGTTTAAAGCTCGGTGGATGAGCCTACATTTGAGGGGGAGCACATGATGCTTTGAAGACTTGAAGAACGGAACATCAAAGGTTCTAAAGAAAGCAAGGGGGAGACTATAAGATGATGCTTTCTTTATAAAACATTAGGGGGAGATTGTTAGCTTTAATTAGCTCCTAATTAAATGAATGTTTTATAAAGATATTTTGATGTTTTAGATATTTACTTATAGATATTTACTTAGATATTTTATATAGATATTGTCTAGATATTAGATATCTTAAATATCTAATGTGTAAATGGCCCTATATAAGAGGTGTCCATTGTCTTATTTCAAGTGAGAAATTTTGGAGAGCACACAAAAACACACATAGACTAGATGAGAGTCGGTTTTACATGTTAAGTGTGGTGTTCTTCATGTTTTCTCCTCTCCATATTTAATCGTCAATGAATATGAGATAAGTTTCTTTATAATTGTTCTTCATGCATATCTTATCTCTATATTTAAATATGGATTCTATATTTCTTCTATTGTTGCTCATAAACGGGACCAACAGGTAGCATGCTAGATTGCCTGTTGTTGACACTATGCTGTATGTTGACTGCTTGCTAGTAGGAATCAATGCTAGTTATAGCAGGTTGTTAAGTGAAGGCCCTATAGGTTGTATGCAGTAAGAATCATATAGCCTTAGAATATTTGATTTAGTTCTATTGCGCAGCTCTTGTTTGAGTCCAACCGTTCTAGGATAGAATCTTGTATTCGAATGTCTATTTGATTCACGCTGCATGCGACCGGGTATTCGCGAGGCAACTCGTTATGGCTAACAGGGATTCCGTTGTAGCAAAGGTAGTGGGATGAGATGAAATTCCTAGTGAGCTGGGAATAGCGTTTACATATGAGTACGTATGCAAAAATTGCTTTCTAGAACATAGGAGTATGTATGCTAGATTGCTTGGTGCTTAATACACTGTATTGTATGGTTGTTACTTGCTATTAGGAACTTATGCTAACTTTGATAGGTTGTTAAGCGGATGCACTATAGGTTGTATGCGATAGGAACCGAATAGCCTTAGAATGTTGGATTTAGTTCTATTGCGCAGCTCTTGTTTGAGTCCAACCGTTGTAGGATAGAATCTTATATTCGAATGTCTATCTGGTTTCCACTGTATACGACTGTGCGTGCACGAGGCGACTCGTCAGGGTTAGTGGGGGTTCCGCCCTAGCAAGGGTAGTGGGGTATCATGATTATTCCTAGTGTAACATCCTGAAAATTCCATTGTATAAAAATAACTTGGTATTATTTATTTAAAGTTTATGAAGAAAGTTAACTAGAAGGGTTAAATTGTTATTTTTGGAAGTTGAGGTATTAATTGGGAAAATGAGTTAATGACTCATCTAATTGGTGTTGAGGTGTCAAATTATGAGGATAAAAGTATTGTAAAATACTGATTGTTGTTGTTGGAGAGTTTCACAAAGAAAAAAAAAGAAGAACAGAGAGATCGAGAGAAAAAGAGAAAGGACGAAGGAAGGAAAAGAAAAAAAAGAAATCAGTGGTGAAATTAGAGGTAAGAACTTGTTTTCTTAACTGATTGTGGTTAGGATGTATAGTTTTTAAAAGTCTGTTTATTTCCAGATTGTTGATAAGCTGCCATTAAGCTGTTCGTTAAGCTCTTACGTGAATCAGTGTATAAATCGACTTTTGAGGTGAGTTTAATTGATTCTTGCTTAAAACTTAACATGTAAACAATTGTGTATGTGTTTATTGAGCTTAAATATCATTTTATATGCTTAATGCTTAATCTGGTAAGAAACAGCTTAATCAGAGGTAGATGATGATGAGCAGTGAACGAATCTCGCAGCCTTGGCTTGCGAGAATCAGATAAAATTCGCAACCATAGCCTGCGAATTTCTGAAACTCGCAACCATAACCTGCGAACTTCTGAAATTCGCAGCTTTGGCTTGCGAATTTCATGAAACCCGCAATCAGTAGTTGCGAACTTTGATGCTTTTTGAAATAAAAATGCATGATGATTTTATGTGATGTTTTCATGTTATTATTTATATGCTCTTGACATGATTTAATGATGAAGAATATGCATGAGATATTATCATATAAAGAGTTTATATCAGTTATTAAATATAGAGATTTATCTGATATTATTGGCACTATGGATGTAATAGAAAGAGTAATGATACATATTTATTGTGTTGCGATGGCTAGAATTTACATTTGGTCTAGTGGGCAACTTAGTACAGTTTAATGGGAACCGAATACTAGCTAAGACCTATAATGTAGTTCTAGTGGTGGAGTGAATTCTGAATCATCTGTGAGGGTTCCCGGTTGTTGTGATCATCGATGAATAAAATCCCATTGGGAACCAGTGATTCAGGATGGTGAGGTATTGAAATGTGTGTAATTCGCATTTCAGGCGATAGGAAGTGTGAGAGAATTACATTAAGGTGTAATTCGCATTTCCGGTGTTTATTAAATAATGAAGTGTGAGAAAATTACATCGAGTTGTAATTTGCATTTCAGGCGATAGGAAGTGTGAGAGAATTACATTAAGGTGTAATTCGCATTTCCGGTGTTTATTAAATAATGAAGTGTGAGAAAATTACATCGAGTTGTAATTTGCATTTCATCGGTTGTTGAGTTTAATTTCTTATAAATCTGGTGGGATTATAAGTAGTTGATGTTGTTATTCTATTTAATGACTAGGTGAAATAGTCATAGTGGTTGGAATTTGATTTGGTAAGATGAAAGATGCAGGTTTGAGACACCTGATGTTTTAATTGTTGAGTTTTAAATTTGAATTGATTAACCTCACTAGGCGAAAGCCTAATGTTTTAAGTTGAATTGTCTTACCAGGTTCAGGTTCGGGAAAGAAGTTTGGGGAGTGAATTTCATATCAAACTTTGAGGTGTTGAAGGATCCAGCAATTCTTTTGGTGATTTTGGGACGGAGCTTAGATAATCTAGTTAATCTATTTATGTTGTAAGAATAGATTAATAAGATTATTTAGGACAAGTTTAAATGTTGTGTATAAAATAATGCTGTAGATCCTCGTTGTTATAAAAGTTTGGTATCTTTAATGATCATAGGATTTATTTTGGGGTTTAAATTTACCCTGTTTTTAGGGTGTTTCAGTATGGTATCAGAGCTTTAGTTTAAGCGAACTAGGTATGAATTTGAGATACCTAGACTTAAGCTGAGAAGAGTTAAGTTATGATCCGTGAGTTTTGGGTAGAAGTACTAAGAATGGGTAGTCTTAGAGTCGACAGAAATACGCAAAGTTAGTACTGTAACAATGGTAATGAGAATTCTCATGTATGATATGTTCGCAATTTCAATTAGCTACTGTTATTATGAATATATTATTGCACAAGCATACTTGTTTCTAATTGTTACAGTGACTGATTAGCGGTAAAGTACGTATTGTATGTTTAGTTGTATAAACCATTAACTGATGAGTATTCTTTTATGCTCCATCAGAACGATGGTGAATACACCCCCGAGGTCTCCAAATTCTTCGATGAATAGGAATTGGTTAGACGATACTGAATAGGATTGGGCGGAGTTCCTGATACACCAACAGATTTTCTTTCCTTGGGAGGAATGCGAAGTCGAGTACATCCAGGAGGTACTAGTAATGTTGATCAAACGTCGTCAGATTTAGGTATGGAGGGGCGAATAATGGATAATGTGACTCGGCTGATGAATGCTTCAATGGAGAGGCAAGCAGAGATGATGAATACTGTAATGGGGAGATAGGCAGAGATGTTTACGAAATTGATTAATGATCGAAATGTGGAGCCAAGGAGAACAGTGACCGATACTAATGTGATAAATCCGACTGTAAATCCAGGAGTGGAGACAGTTAGAAGGGTTGACAGAAACTGTTCTTACAAGACGTTCCTAAGCTGTAAACCGCCAGAATTCAAGGGAGATGATAATCCAGTGGTTTGTATGAACTGGATAAGAGAAATCGAACAGGCTTTTCGTGCCTGCGAATGTACAGATGAGAGATCTAAGGTGAGATTTGGGTCGCAAATGTTACGTGGAAAAGCGTTGCAGTGGTGGAATGTGTTGTCATCAACTGTGACGGAAGCAGCTTTGAATTCTGTAACTTGGAGTCAGTTTAAAGCAAAGATTTTAGAAGAATATTGTAACGAGCATGAGATGGACCGAATCGAAGAAGAGTTTCGGAATATTAAGAAGGGTAATATGTCGGTGAGAAAATATACCGAGGTCTTTATGGAGAAGCTAAATCTTGTGGGGCACGTGGCTTCAACAGAGAAAGAAAAGATTAAGTATTACTTGAAAGGTCTACCAGCAGATATGATGACAAGAGTTCGTAGTTCAAAATCTGCTACCTTGAGGGAGACGATTGAAGAAGCAAAGGTGATAGAGGAAATGTATGTAAAAGATAAGGAGGAGAAAGCGCAGGTTGGAGAAAAGAGAAAATGGGAGGGTCGTTCAGAACCTCCTCATAAATTAAGATTATTCGGAAAGAACATTCGCAATGATTCTCGTAGAGAACCGAGTTGGTGTGCAAAGTGCAGAAGTAAACATTTTGGCCAATGTCGTGTGGTCGGAAATCAATGCTTCAAGTGTGGGAAGATGGGACATATGGCGTCAAATTGTACAGTGCCTGGGTCGGTTTGTTTTGAATGTCAGCAACCGGGACATTTTCGAAAAGATTGTCCGAAGTTGAAAAGAGGAGGAGACCAGGGAAGAAAGCTGGATATTCCCAAACCAACCGGTCGTGCATTCCAAATGACTGCTGATGAAGCGAAGGGGTCAAAGGACGTGGTCTCGGGTATATTTCTTATAAACTCTATTCCTGCACGTGTGTTGTTTGATAGTGGCGCAAATTTCTCTTTTGTATCCAAGATGTTTCAACATAAACTAGCTATGCCTGTTACTACTCTAGGAGATGCTTTAGTAGTCGAAATAGCTAATGGAGTTCAGACTTTGGTTAAGGAGAGCCTGGCCGATTGTAAGATTATGATAGAGGGAACAAAATTTCCGATTAACTTGTTGTTAATGGAAATTGGGAGTTTTGATATTGTGGTAGGAATGGACTGGTTGAGCAACAACCAGGCAGAAATTATGTGCGCAAAGAAGCTGATTCGAATTCCAATGGGCGAGAAAGATAGTGTATTCGTGTTCGGAGAAAAACAGGAGGGAGAAATTCCGTTGATTTCAGTGATGATGGCACGGAAATGTTTATCGAAAGGGTGTTGGTCTTATCTAGCCTATGTTATTGATACAAAGTTAGAAAAGAAAAATATTCAAGATATCAACGTGGTGCGTGAGTTTCCGGATGTGTTCCCGGATGACCTTTCAGGTTTACCAGTTGAAAGACAGGTGGAGTTTCGTATAGATATTATTCCTGGATCGGCACCGATTGCACGAGCACCTTATCGTTTAGCACCCGCTGAGATGAAAGAGATGATGACTCAGCTTCAGGAGTTATTGGATAAGGGTTTCGTGAGACCAAGTTCTTCACCTTGGGGAGCTCCAGTTTTATTTGTTAAGAAGAAAGATGGTACCATGAGAATGTGTATTGATTACCGAGAGTTGAATAAGGTAACTATTAAGAACAAGTATCCGCTTCCGAGGAATGATGATCTATTCGATCAACTCCAAGGTGCGGGATGCTTTTCAAAGATAGGCTTAAGATCTGGATACCATCAAGTGCGAGTAAGAGACGAAGACGTTTCAAAAACAGCGTTTAGAACAAGGTATGGGCATTATGAGTTCCTTGTGATGCCATTTGGGTTGACAAATGCTCCTGCAGTATTTATGGATTTGATGAACAGAGTGTGTCGACCATTTTTAGATAAGTTTGTCATTGTGTTTATTGATGACATACTTATTTATTCAAAGACTGAGGAAGATCACGAGCAACATCTTCGTGAAGTCTTAGAAGTTTTAAGAAGAGAGAAGTTATACGCCAAGTTTTCAAAGTGTGAATTTTGGTTGAAGGAAGTGCAGTTTCTAGGTCATATAATTACTTCTGAAGGAGTTAAAGTAGATCCTTCAAAGATTGAAGCGATGACGAATTGGGAGACACCTAGAAGTGCATCTGAGATAAGAAGCTTTCTGGGATTAGCAGGTTATTATAGAAGATTCATAAAAGATTTTTCTAAGATTGCATCTGCTTTGACGTTGTTAACCAGAAAGAATGAGAAGTTTGTTTGGACGGAGAAACAGGAAACAACTTTCAGAACTTTACGTCAAAAACTGTGTGAAGCACCTGTACTTGCCTTGCCAGAAGGGACAGAAGATTTTGTCGTGTATAGTGATGCTTCAAAGATGGGTTTAGGATGTGTGCTAATGCAAAGGGGCAAAGTGATTGCCTATGCCTCAAGACAGCTTAAAGAGCATGAAAAGAATTATCCTACCCATGATTTAGAGTTAGCAGCAGTGGTGTTCGCTTTGAAGTTGTGGCGACACTATTTGTATGGAACGAAGTGTACTCTTTATACTGATCACAAGAGTTTGCAACATGTTTTTGATCAGAAGGAGTTAAACATTAGGCAGCGAAGATGGTTAGAACTGCTTAAGGATTATGATTGTGAATTGCATTACCATCCTGGTAAAGCAAATGTCGTGGCTGATGCCTTAAGTAGAAAAGAGTATGGTGGGTGTTTGAAATCGGTAAACGCTAGAATTGATGTAACGTCAATTTTGATGGAAAAGATCAAAGAAGCACAAGTGGTTGCCTTGCGAGAGGAAAATCTGAAAGAGGAAGTAATGGGTAAGCAACATCTTCAGTTGACCGAAGATGGTCGTGGGATTAAATTATTTCAAGGAAGAGTTTGGGTGCCTAAAATGGGAGGAAATCGAGAGTTGATTCTCGAAGACGCTCATAGATCTAAGTATTCCATTCACCCTGGGAGTACGAAGATGTATCGAGATTTGAAATTGCATTATTGGTGGCCAGCGATGAAGGTAGATGTGGCTCGAAAGGTAGAAATGTGTACAACATGTTCGTTAGTGAAAGCCGAACATCAGAAACCTTACGGAAGTTTCCAATCCTTAGAAATTCCGGAGTGGAAGTGGGAAAAGATTACCATGGACTTTGTGACGAAGTTACCAAAGACGCAAAAAGGTAACGACACAATATGGGTAATCGTGGATAGATTAACTAAGAGTGCTCATTTTCTAGCAATGAAAGAGGCATCACCAATTGAGAAATTGGCAAAGTTGTATATTGGTGAAGTGGTATCAAGGCATGGTATACCGGTGTCAATAGTGTCAGATCGTGATAGTCGGTTTACCTCGAGATTTTGGCGATCACTACAAGAAGAATTGGGTACTAAAGTTAATTTGAGTACTGCTTTTCATCCACAGACCGATGGACAGAGTGAGCGAACCATTCAAACTTTGGAAGATATGCTCAGGTGTTTTGTTTTGGATTTTGGTGGTAACTGGGATACGCATCTACCGTTAGTAGAATTTGCGTATAACAATAGTTATCATTCGAGCATCGGGAGAGCACCCTTCGAAGCGTTGTATGGTCGTAAGTGTAGAACTCCGGTGTGTTGGTTAGAAGCCGGGGAGAAACAGTTTGCTGGTCCAGAGTTAGTACAGCAAACAGCGGATAAAGTAAAAGAGATTCGACAACATATGAAAGCATCCCAAGATAGACAGAAAAGTTATGCTGACCCGATGCGGAGACCAAAGGAATTTCAAGTTGGGGAGCGTGTGATGCTCAAGGTATCCCCATGGAAAGGTGTGAAAAGGTTTGGAAAACGTGGGAAGTTGAGTCCTCGTTTTCTAGGACCTTTCACCATTGTTGAGAGAATTGGGTTACAAGCTTACAAGTTAGATCTTCCACCCGAGTTGGAAGGAGTTCATAATACTTTTCAGGTATGTTATCTTCGGAAGTGTTTGGCCGAAGAGGAAGATGTGATTCCACTCACAGATGTGAGAATAGATGAAAAGAGTCGTTGTGTAGAGGAACCAGAGGCGATTTTAGAAAGATCGGTTAGAAAACTACGTAGTGGTAAAGAGGTAGCTATGTTGAAAGTACAGTGGAAACACCATAGAGGTACTAATGTAACTTTAGAGTCAGAGGAGAGTATGAGGAATAGGTATCCTCATTTGTTTACCTAGTTTTGATTTCGGGGACGAAATCATTTTCAAGTTGGGGAGTATTGTAACATCCTGAAAATTCCATTGTATAAAAATAACTTGGTATTATTTATTTAAAGTTTATGAAGAAAGTTAACTAGAAGGGTTAAATTGTTATTTTTGGAAGTTGAGGTATTAATTGGGAAAATGAGTTAATGACTCATCTAATTGGTGTTGAGGTGTCAAATTATGAGGATAAAAGTATTGTAAAATACTGATTGTTGTTGTTGGAGTGTTTCACAAAGAAAAAAAAGAAGAACAGAGAGATCGAGAGAAAAAGAGAAAGGACGAAGGAAGGAAAAGAAAAAAAGAAATCAGTGGTGAAATTAGAGGTAAGAACTTGTTTTCTTAACTGATTGTGGTTAGGATGTATAGTTTTTAAAAGTCTGTTTATTTCCAGATTGTTGATAAGCTGCCATTAAGCTGTTCGTTAAGCTCTTACGTGAATCAGTGTATAAATCGACTTTTGAGGTGAGTTTAATTGATTCTTGCTTAAAACTTAACATGTAAACAATTGTGTATGTGTTTATTGAGCTTAAATATCATTTTATATGCTTAATGCTTAATCTGGTAAGAAACAGCTTAATCAGAGGTAGATGATGATGAGCAGTGAACGAATCTCGCAGCCTTGGCTTGCGAGAATTAGATAAAATTCGCAACCAGAGCCTGCGAATTTCTGAAACTCGCAACCATAGCCTGCGAATTTCTGAAACTCGCAACCATAACCTGCGAACTTCTGAAATTCGCAGCTTTGGCTTGCGAATTTCATGAAACCCGCAATCAGTAGTTGCGAACTTTGATGCTTTTTGAAATAAAAATGCATGATGATTTTATGTGATGTTTTCATGTTATTATTTATATGCTCTTGACATGATTTAATGATGAAGAATATGCATGAGATATTATCATATAAAGAGTTTATATCATTTATTAAATATAGAGATTTATCTGATATTATTGGCACTATGGATGTAATAGAAAGAGTAATGATACATATTTATTGTGTTGCGATGGCTAGAATTTACATTTGGTCTAGTGGGCAACTTAGTACAGTTTAATGGGAACCGCATACTAGCTGGGACCTATAATGTAGTTCTAGTGGTGGAGTGAATTCTGAATCATCTGTGAGGGTTCCCGGTTGTTGTGATCATCGATGAATAAAATCCCATTGGGAACCAGTGATTCAGGATGGTGAGGTATTGAAATGTGAGAGAATTACATAGAGGTGTAATTCGCATTTCAGGCGATAGGAAGTGTGAGAGAATTACATTAAGGTGTAATTCGCATTTCCGGTGTTTATTAAATAATGAAGTGTGAGAAAATTACATCGAGTTGTAATTTGCATTTCAGGCGATAGGAAGTGTGAGAGAATTACATTAAGGTGTAATTCGCATTTCCGGTGTTTATTAAATAATGAAGTGTGAGAAAATTACATCGAGTTGTAATTTGCATTTCATGGGTTGTTGAGTTTAATTTCTTATAAATCTGGTGGGATTATAAGTAGTTGATGTTGTTATTCTATTTAATGACTAGGTGAAATAGTCATAGTGGTTGGAATTTGATTTGGTAAGATGAAAGATACAGGTTTGAGACACCTGATGTTTTAATTGTTGAGTTTTAAATTTGAATTGATTAACCTCACTAGGCGAAAGCCTAATGTTTTAAGTTGAATTGTCTTACCAGGTTCAGGTTCGGGAAAGAAGTTTGGGGAGTGAATTTCATATCAAACTTTGAGGTGTTGAAGGATCCAGCAATTCTTTTGGAGATTTTGGGACGAAGCTTAGATAATCTAGTTAATCTATTTATGTTGTAAGAATAGATTAATAAGATTATTTAGGACAAGTTTAAATGTTGTGTATAAAATAATGCTGTAGATCCTTGTTGTTATAAAAGTTTGGTATCTTTAATGATCATAGCATTTATTTTGGGGTTTAAATTTACCCTGTTTTTAGGGTGTTTCACCTAGGGAGCTAGGAAGAGTGTGTACATATGCCGGTGCGGGCATATGTGTGTAGTTATCGGCGAGAAACTACTTGGACCCATCGGATGGAACTCGGAACGAGTGATGATAGGTGTGGAAGGTAGTAGTAGAGCTCCTACTATCGGAAACACAGGATCAATGCTCGAGTCGGAGAAAGTCACGAGGAATCCAAGGAGTTGAGCATGAGCGTTGTTAGTGCGAGTTATTATGTGCTAATAACCCGTTGTAATATCTACCCTGAATAGCTATCACAAGGAGGAACGACTATGGTAAACCTACTAGTACAGGTGGGTACTTGTTTTGCTTGAGGTGATGATCGTTGGGGTAGTGACGAAGGTTATAAATTAGTAGTCGTTGGAATAAAAGGACGATTCTAGTATTAATCACTTGGAGTGAAGATGAGGATGATGTTTGTGTCGGGCCAAGATGGATGATTGTGCTAGAATCATAGGCTTAGAGAGCCGACTTTGATTTGAGGAAAAATCGTAGGGATTATTTGACGTAATTTCCCAACTTGCCTAAGAGGTTTAAATGTCCGGATGACGTTAGTGGATCGGAGAGATTTGGAGGAGTAGGAGTCGAGGCGTAGAATGCTGACTGAGTCATGCACAAAGTTTGATTTTGAAATAGATTGCATTAACAAATTCTTGTGTTTCAAATCATTTGTTGGATGGTGTTTTGGAATTTTGGGAAATGTTCAGCACACACACAAGATTTTGAAATATGGTTTTGAAAGTGTATGAAATCGTTTTATCACGGGAGTGCAAACCTTGTTAGAATTTGTCTCATTTCGTTATTTTTCCATCGGTTCTTCCGGGTAAGATGATATCCGTGTTTTGTGGTGTTTAAAATGTCGGGCAAGTGGCTACGGCTTGTGACTTTAACATTGGAACTCCTCCACATATGTTAGAGTTGAGGCAGAAAGTTACATTCCACGATGTCTGTATAAAGCTTTTCGAATGATTTCGTTAAAATAAGTTTTGTTTTACGGCGTGTTGAGTCGTGTGAGTTTAATTTCACGAGGTGCATATCTTATTTGTTTATGTGACCATTTGGGGAAATCTTGGAAATCAATTTAAAGAACCCCACCTTTTGAGATTTTATGAGGTTTTAGTCGATATTTTCAAATGATGGAAACGGATTGGTTTTTATCCTTAAGTTTGAAACTTACACGAGACAGTTGTGTTTTAACAAAAGTATATTTGTAAACCGTTTCATCGTTTTGTATGACTAGCCGACGCGCGTAAGATTTGTGGGTGAACCCTGTGCCACGACATTTTATGTTGAAAAAAGAGAAATTTTGGGGTCAAATGTCGTGGTGCTGATTTTGAAATTATGTGTACACTTTTGTCGCACCCGGTGTAAGGTCGAGCGGTTACTTTAAATACATGTCATGAGTCAATTCATACTAGAACCGTGACGGTTCATTTTCAAAGAAATTATTTATTTCGCTTTACGTTTTGTGAGTAAACTAAGATGCAATGAAATGATTTTCAACATGATTTTCATATGTGGGACGAGCGTGTCCATTTTTGCGTAACTACTGACCTGGTAATAGTAGTTTTATTGCTTACGGTCTTTTTGAAATGAAAAAAAGTCTTGACGTTGAAAACATTTTTGTAAATGATTTTTGTAAACCATTTGGGAAATGCGCTTTTAAGGGTTATGTGTCATTTTGAGAATTTTAAGGGTGTGAGTCCTTTTTTGGAAAACTCTTTTGTTTAACCCGTGTTGAATTTGGGACTAATGTTGATTTTAGAGTATTGCTTGCTTAGACTTTATTTAAACGCGTTTTTGACCGACTTATGGGTCTAGCAAGCGTGGAGCATTTTGCTCGGTTTTGACTTGGAGTTAGTCATGGGCTAATTGCCCGGTTTTAATTACTCGAGGTGGAGTCTTGTTGATGAATTGTTTTGTCGCACCGTTTGGCATTCATTGCACGTCGAGTATTTACACGTTTGGGTGAGTGAGACAATCCGGGATAGGCACTTGTGGGTAGGCTGTTTTGCTTTGGATCCTTAGGCACGTTAGTCAGTCGCTGGTAGTGGTCGGTTGGGTATCTCGGGGTGAGGCCCCGGTGTTCAGGTGTTATAGCCTAGGCTTTCTAGTAGGTGCTAGGGGGATATAGTTGTGGGCACTTACCTGAGAGGTAATTCCGATGTGAGGGGCCCTGAGGCGTTACCTGAGAGGTAGGCGTCAGGGTGTATCCTCGGTTCAGATAAATTAGCTTTGTAGAGCGAGTGTGGGGGTTACGTCGACGGTGGGAGGTTGGGTATTCCACGCGTGTTGGTAATGTAGGTCGGGTAGTATCGGTTAAGGGAATGACCTACGTGTGTGTTAGTTGACTTGATTGTGGGGGATATCTATTTGTGTTAGTGTCTAGGATAATACCACGCTTATGTGATTTATTGTAATCGGTTGGACAGATGTTCGGCGGGTGGCCGATGTTTGTTATTGTAATCGGTTGGACCGATGTTCGGCGGGTGGCCGATGTTTGTTATTGTAATCGGTTGGACCGATGTTCGGCGGGTGGCCGATGTTTGTTATTGTAATTGGTTGGACCGATGTTCGGCGGGTGGCCGATGTTTGTTATTGTAATCGGTTGGACCGATGTTCGGCGGGTGGCCGATGTTTGTTATTGTAATCGGTTGGACCGATGTTCGGCGGGTGGCCGATGTTTGTTATTGTAATCGGTTGGACCGATGTTCGGCAGGGGGTCAATGTTTTGTTAATATAATTTATTGAAAATCTTTGGAGTCTATTAGAATTCGTGGAAGTTAATCGACAGTTAAGGGTAGGAATGATCGTAGTCGAATATCCTGTAGGGTATACTGTGAGCAGCTTTAGAATTGTTAAAGCTTGAAAGTGGATTGAGTTTGGGATATCATCAAATGCGAGAGAATTATTAAGAGCTGTTTGCGGACGTAGACTTCGGGGACGAAGTCTAATCCAAGTGGGGGAGAGTTGTAAAGCCCGTATCCCGGTATGTAATTTATTAGTCTTAATTATTTTCTTTTAAGTTCGAGTATTGTGGTTTCCGTAAGCGGGGTTAGTCGAGTTGGGTCAAATCGTTAAGTATCGGAATTTTTGGTTAGGAGTGAGAGGCTTGCAAGTTGAAGGGCCATTTGTGACAAAGGCCAAAAACCCATATTGGGTTTCGGCCCATGCAGTCTATTGTAGAAATCCATTTTTTTTGTTGAATGTGGTGGTTGCCGTGAGAGGGAATCAAAGAAAAGCAAGCAACCCTACAGCACCACCTTTGTTCCTTGTCCTTGTCTTGCGTCGGCCGGAAACCACCCCCCCTTCCCTTCTCGTTTTCTTCCCTCGTAAGCCACACACCAACCCTAACATCCTTCTTCTTCTTGCCTTGTTCGCTGCTGGTTTTGGCCGGATAAAGAGAAAGATCAGCGCGAGAGAGCGAGGTAGAAAGAGAGAGAGAGAGAGCAGCGCGAGAGAGAGTGGTAGAGATCGTCGGAGCTGCTGCCATTCGCCGCTGTTGTCGCCGGAAACCACCGCCGCCACTTATGTTCGTCGGAGATTTCGAGAGAGAGAGGAGCAGGTGCGGGTGCGTGGTATTGTAGCGAGGTAAATCGTTTTCCTTCGTCTCGTTTCCTTTTCTTTTCGTTTTTTTTCTTCCGGCAAAACAACCACCGCGACATCGCCGCCGCCGGCGACCACCGCTGCCGGAGGTGGCAGTGGGTGGTGCTGGTATCTGTCCAATTAGTGGAACCTTAATCCTAATCGAGAAATCTAAACCGATCGCGTAACTCGACTCGTTAAACCTCAAACCGTTTTTATAATCGTCATTTTTTTTGTGGAATAATCGTTTCGGCCACTGTTTTGCGTCGGCCATAACTTTTCCGTCGTAACTCCGATTGGGCCGAAACGGGTGCCCACGGTTCAAGCTCGGGGTCGGGCACGTTTTCCGTGTTTTAGCAGAAAACTGATTCGGCCTCTAGCTAGATGAAAAAGTGGTCGTAAGTTCAGTGATTCGTCATTTCATGTGAAAAATTCTGGAATCTGCCATTGCCTTGTGAAAGCCATAACCTTTTGCTCGTAACTGGAAAGCTGCTGATTTTCGCTGATTTTATACTGAAAGGTGCTGATTTTCGCTGTTCGGGGAACTGTTTTTGTAAAATCCATAATAAATGGTAGAAAAATCGTTAGGAGGCGTATAATATGTCCTTGGAACCCTAACTCATAGTACTTTCTGACCATGTAATAATATTGAGGATTTACTGGGTTTAAGGAGGTCGAAACAGGTCCCGAACAGACCTGTTTGGCGAGACCGGGAAGTAGTTTTAGTGACGGTTTAAGCGGGTGTCGTGTCGTAGGGTCCGGGTCTCGTATTGATACGTTTTAACGTGCGTTTAGGTGCTGGGAAGTGACCGTAATTGGGAAGCTTGAATTTGTACTGTTGAGCTAGGCGCGCATTCGAGGTGAGTTCTCTCACTATAACTAATGTCGGTTATTTTTACATTACGTTGTGTATGTATGTGGTAGTTCTATTTGCTTTTGATGCGGGGTTAAATTGTGGGGTGTCTAGTCGGACCTTTATTGTTGTGACTACGCGGGTGGCGTAGGAGTTCGGCGGGGCCGAGGGTCACATACGCGGGTGGCGTAGTAATTCGGTGGGACCGAAGGTTGTATACGCGGATGGCGTATGAACCCGGGGGTGCCGGGTTGTGTTTGCACGATTGTCGTGTGGTCGGTGGGACCGACGTATGCCTATTAGGTGGGGTGGTGTGAGTATGCACGTCTATGATTTGTTCGTAGACTTGTATGCTGTTTATGTGTAATTATCTGTTTATGGTGGTGTGGAAATAACTGTGTTACTTATGGTGTTGAATTCACTAAGCTTCGTGCTTACCCTTTCCCAATAAACTGTGGTTTCAGGTACGGGCGGCTCCAAGGCGTGACGAGTACACACTGGCGCGCGAGGAGAGCTGGTTGCTTTATGGTTTTTAATAATTAAACGTTTATTCCGCTGGTTATTATTATGAAGATATTAATTATGAGTTTGCAAACGAAACGTTGCGATCATTTAATGAGTTGTTATAAATGAAATGTTTATTTAAAAATTTAAATTTGCTTGTAATTTTTGGGACGTTACATACACCTCAACAATTCTCAGAACAAAGGGACAGTTCAGAATTACAAGCTATTATTGATGAAAATGATACAAACAACAATTTTTCAGAGATTGATGTGCTTCCTAGTTCAAATAACTGGACAAAAGACCATCCTATTCATCAAGAGATAGGAGATCCATCAGTGGGAGTGCAGACTAGATCAGCAACAACAAATGAAGCAATGTTTGCAGGATTCCTTAGTGTAATTGAGTCTAAGAAAGCCAATGAATCCCTAGAGGATCCAGACTGGATTTTAGCAATGCAAGATGAATTGCTACAGTTTAAAAGAAACAAAGTTTGGAGACTCATTCCAAAGCCTGAAGGAAAATCTATTATTGGAACATGTTAGCTCCAATATTCTGAAAAATTAGAAGTATTGAAAAATGGCTAAGTATAGAAGAACTTCCACAGAAGCTCTGCTGAGTGCAACAGAAGCTCTGCCGGGCATCTCAGAAGAATCAAAGGAAGGTTGATCAAGAGTAATCAAAGACCGAAGAAACTACAGAAGGACGCTTTCAGAAGACCAAGACCGCAGAACCTCTGTTACCAATAACAGAGCCTCTGCGGACAACAGCAAAAGACAAGGAACCCAATGAAGACTACTCACAAAGGACCAAAGAAGGATCTACAGAAGAATGCTCACCAAGGAACCAACCACAGAACTTCTGTCACCTTTGACAGAGCCTCTGCGGTTCGGATTGAAGACTTGGAAGATATTTATAATATCTTGCCATTGTTGAAGAAATATCTTGCTTCTGTTCCTGACCTGTTCATCAACTTGCATGGTAGCTTGCCCCTGTCCAACTTCAACACGTGTCAAACTCTGAGTGGACTCAATAGGGCTTAGTACAACATAGACGTCTGCGCCATTAAATGAAATACAATTCGTTCAACTGTTCATGCCATCCGTTCAACTGTTCATACCATCCGATCAACAAAAGCTTATACTTTATGGTCCCATTGTAGTAGTATAAAAGGAAGACTCGTGTTGAGTTCTTCCTAATCGAAATACACAACTGTTTTTACTAAAGCACACAAGAACACATAGCTTATGCACATCGAGAGTCATATCTACTTAAAGCTTTGCATACTCAAATATTCTTTAATCTATTCTTGCCTTATATATAAAACAATAGTAATCTTCAAGATATCATCTTTATACTGTTTCTTTATATTGTGTGTTCTAAATCTATCAAACATATCTGTTAGTTCTTCAAATACGCTTCCTCATCAAACATAAACTCGAACTAATAGATCTGATAATCTTGTATAAGCAAAACGGGAACCAACAATTGGTATCAGGGCTGAGCTTGTTTTTTTTTAATATCAAGTGATCCTCGTTTTTACAAGATTTGTGATAGAAATTGTCTGTTTTTAACCTGTTCTTCATTCCTTCAATCAGATTCTGTTTTACTGCCATTTTCGATCTATTCGATCTGGTAACATCATAGAAACTGTTTCTTTCGTTAAAAACTTAATTTAAAATGTCTAGAATGAAATTTTGTGGTGATGCTGATTCAATTTTTTATTCAAAACTCAGCACAAATTTTCGCAAAATAATTCCTTCTCTTGAAAAAGAACTAGATGAAAAGAACAAAAGCATTTTTATTATCTCTGATAAAATTGCTAAACTTGAAGAATCTGTTAAAATCTTAAACTGTGAAAATCTTGAACTAAAAAGGAACTTATCTATGTCAGATGAAGAAAAGAAAAGACTTGAACTAAAATGTTTAAATTTCTTTAAACTAATTTCCAATTTTGAAAAGATTGTGGCAAATGAAAGAGGAAATTATGAAGAGAAGAAAACTGTTCTTGAAACAAAGTATATGGAGCTTACATGTAAAATCTCAGAATTGCAGAATATCCTTGAAAAAGAAAGAAAAGAATCTGATTCTGAAAGAAAAGAATCTGAACAGTTAAAGGTTCAAAGATTTCAAGATTTAAGTCAAAAAGATGACTTTGAAAAAGAGAGAAGGATTTTTAAAACAGAAATATCCAAACTAAAAAAAAGACTCTCTAATTTAACAACTGAAATCATGTTGGAGAAAAGATGCAAATCTAATCTCCAAAAGATGCTTGAGGAAAATTTAAGGAAAAAGAATATTTTTGCTAAACGGATCAAGAAATTTAATTTTAAAGGATCTTTTAAGCCAAATATGTTTTCAAAACATCAGACCTCAACATCGAAATTTTTGCATGATCATAGGTTGGACAAATTAGTTAATCAAACTTGTAAAAAGGTGAAAAAGGTTTGGATAATGAAAGGCTCTATACCTGTTCAAAATGCTCAAAAAGACAAAAACTCTTTCATTTCTGGTATGTATGACAAATGCATAAAGGCGTTTCATACAATAGGACCCATACGAATATGGGTACCCAAAACCTCTGTAAGTATAACATAGATACTGTATACTTTGTAAATATTTTTTATTATTTTTGTATGTAAATTCTTAAATCTTCAATAGTTCTTAAGATCACAGAACTTCTGTAAGGTCTGCTCAGAACCTCTGACGACCTCTACAGAACCTCTGATGATCTTGACCTATGTTCTGTGCACAACTTATCTTATTCTGAACCAAGCATAGGTCAAGGGGGAGCAGAAGAAGACACTTGATCTACAGAGGTTGTTAGATCAGGGGGAGCGAAAAAGGAGACCTTACAGAATCTACAGAGATTCATAAGTCAAGGGGGAGCTAAGAATACGACAGAAGAGATCACATTCGCCGATAAAAAAAATAAGTTGGTATCTCGCACTCACACAATGCTACAGAAGTCATAATCCGTAGAGTTCTTTCAACCAAAGAACCTCTGTAGATCACTCAAATCATTCAAATGACTTCTACTGCACAAAATCTTTGAGATTTACAATTTTCTAGGACACCAACTTTCAAATAGGTCCTAAATACATTGTTAAAACTTATCAAAAACTTGGATGATTAAAAATGTTTATAAATTTTTAGTTATTAGAAATTTCCTGTCACAGAGCCTCTGCTGGCTCTGGCAGAGGTCCAAAAACCTCTGTAGGATAATTTCTCTCTACTAAAGATTTATTGATCCTCTCCGTGTTTTTCAAACGATTTTTCATCAAAGATACAATATACAGAGATAAAAGTTTTCCAAAATCACAGAGCTTCTGTACCCACAGAGACTCTGTAAAGATTTCCACTTGGGAATTTCTGTATCTGTAACGGTAACTTTTTTGTGGTGAAAATTTAAACCCACACGCTTTTCATTTAATGTGGCCGCCCACGACGTCTCATCGTCACTAACACTGATGACGTGTCGAGTTTTCATTGACGTACATATCACGTCGTCCTGGAAACTTGCATCACGCCGTATGAACTCGAGTGCGGACCTCAAATTTTATTAACTTTCTCACATTTTCACCGTTCCGAATTCTATCCGTTACCACAGTATAAAACCTAAGTTAAAAATCACTTTCAAAACTTTACTATTCTCTCATCTTCTCCGGCGAACTTGCTTATTTCTTTCTGAAAACCTAGAACTTTCAAACCTACAAATGGCTTCCAGTTCCAAAGCTACTCACGTTTCACCAACAAACTCTCCGCCACTCTCTCCAGTACATTCTGAGCACTCCCACAACTCACATACCGCCGCTGATGCCAACAGACATGACTCCGGCGACGAGGCATCCTTTGTACCCACTACCCACCTGCAACAATTTTTCTCAAATGACCATTTCTAGCAAACCCTTCCCATTAAATCAAACAATAGTTATCTTGTTCCTTCTCCTACGACATTTGGCAAAGAACATGCCATCCTGCTAAACATCCTAGAGAACCACTTTCTTTACCCTCTTCTGAGCAAAACCGTTGAACAAATACCTGTACGTTACCTACATCAGTTTTGGCAATCTTGCCGTTATGACGCTGACACCGATTTGATCAGAGGCTACATTTCTAAACCTGACCAAAGTAAGAGCCTTGAACTGATGTTCAACCACACCATGTTCTCATTAGAATTTGGCCTTCCAACAAGAGGACTCATGGGAATCAAAAAGTATGCCCCCAACCAACAAATGAAGAACTTGTTGACTTTCTGCACATGATAGGGTACAACCAACAGTTGAAAAAAAGGAACGATTTCCGCAGAGCAAGACTACCCCATCTATGGAATACCATATTCTCCATCCTAAAGCGTTGCCTCACGGGCAAAATTGGGAGCATCGATCAAAGCTCACTTCAAATTCTCTCAATCATGTATGGTGTGTACTATGATCTACCCCTAGATTATGCCACCATAATGATGGAAGAGATCATCAACACCATCGATCGTAAAATCGCCTCCCAGAAAGCCAAAATGTCTGATCACAACTGGTTGCCCCCTCTGCAGTTCCAGCGAATCCTCAGTGTACTTTTCGAACCCCTACTCCTTATCCAAAAATGGCCAATGGACGGTCCCAAACCTAAGCAATTTCCTATGTCCAAGAACACCCCTACAGAACATGAGAACGGCTACCCGCACAGCAGGCCACTATCAAAGGTAATGTTAGGTTATGCTAGTGATGAAGAACTAGTTAGTAAGTACACACGCGTTTACTGAACTCCTGAACCCAGTTCTGTAACACCCCCGCGTATAGGAATGCCCATAGGAGTTAGTGTAATAGAGAGACTTACAGAGGAAGAATGGAAGATAAAGTTGGCTAAACACAAGGCCAACCAGAAGAACTTCAGAAATATAAGGAAAGACCTCTATCCTTCAAAAAGGAAGTCTTCTGAGGGATCTAAAAAGAAGAAGAAGAAAAAGGGAAAGAAATCCAAGACCCCTATAGAGGAACCACTTGTCTCTGCTTCTGCTATCCAACAACCCCCTGCAGAACCATCTTCTCCACCCTCTGCACACCCCTATGCCCCTCCCTCTTCCAAAAGAAAAAGAAAGTCAAAATCTACAGAGGAGGGGGCACCAAAACCGAAGAAAAGGAAATCAAAGAAGAAGAAAATCTTCTCCTCTGCAATCAATTACAGAGGGAATAAAAAAGGATCAAGTTCCACCTCCGCAAACCCCAATCTTCACAGAGGTTCTTGATTCACTTCTGCCAAGACAAGAGACTGCAGAAGAAGAGGTCCAAATAGGTAAATTTACAGAAAATAGGTTAGAGGATAAGGTAGAAACGTCTGGAGGAAAAGAAAATGAAAAAGAAAAAGATGCCGAAGTTGCAGAAGGCACACATCCCTCACCCCCTCCCAGTGCAACCCACATATCTAACTTCGCAGGTCTAGCTGCAGAAGGAGTTATTGAAAAAGAGTCGCACAACTCGATCCCTACCCAAACCAAACAGCCAGAAGTCACTCTTTCGACTTCTGCGCCCACAGAAACAGGGGAATCCATTCCTAGGGAGTCTCCTCGAATAGACTCACCTATAGTTCGTGATCCATCGCCCCAGATCACACTAGAAAACACTACAGAGGATATTGTTTCCTCTGCCACACATAATATAAGGCCAAAACTTCTTTCAGATAGAAGTAGAGAGCACCAAGACGAAGAGACTCTAGACAAGTCTCCAAGTCAACAGAAGAATATTCCGATACCCACCTCTGGAGTGGATTTGGACACTGTTCTTCACAAAACTTCTATTGAGACTGAAACTCATGTTTCTTCTCAAAGGTCAGATGGAAATCCTTCCACCCCCAACGTACAAACAAGGGTGAAAGAAGGTGTCCCAGGAACAGGGACTCACTCTGGAGAAGGGGTTGTTCCTTCAGAGGTTACACAAGAGGAACATGTTACGAAGGATGAGTTCAAAGTCTTTGTAACCTCTATAACTCAAACATTGAATAAGTTGCAAAGCTCATTCACGACGTTTACAGATTCGACTTCAGCCGCGCTTACATGATTAAATTCCAAAGTGGATACCTTATCCACAAGGGTCAAAACAGCCCTTGTAGAAATGAAGTCAACTACGGAAACTTCTGCTGCTGCTGCCATCGCCTCTGCCACCAACATTGCCAAAACAACCGCTGCAGAGTTCGAGAAAAGTGCGACCAAAGCCTTCAAGACTTCGATCGCAATCTACCTTGAAACAATGAAGAAACATGCAGCAGGGCAAGCAGCTCAAGAAACCTGCAGAACAGAAGTTGCTGCTAAAAGAAGGCAGGATGATCTCGATGATGGAGCATCTGGTCATCCTGAGGGGGAGAGAACAAAGGAAACAACAGAGGCTGCTGCTGCAAAAACTACAGAGAAAACTGCAGAACCTTCTACGACAGAAACCCGGAAGGGAACACAACTGAGGCAAAACACCTCTATCTCAGCAGAGGAAGCACCAACCACAAAACCTAAGGTAATCACTCTTGCATCCTCTTCCTCAGAACAAACTCCACCCTCACCCAAAGAATCAACACCAACCTCACAACCAATCCCGCGTAAAACTAGAGTCAAATCCATAGCTCGAAAACCCTAAAGACCAAAACGCACTGCAGAGTTCATTCTTCGCAGAATGGAATTTGTATCTTCTTTTCAATCAGCAAAGCGTTTTGACATCCGACCTCCAAGACCCAAAAACTCTTCACCAACAGAGTCCTCACAACGCGAAGTATCAAAACCTTCAGAGGCAACAACCAAAATATCAGAGCATCCAACCCCAAAACCCACAGAACCTCCAATTGTCAAATCTACAAAGGTTCCACCCACACAAATCCAAAACCCAACCTCTGAAACCTCAAAACGAAAAGATAAAGGCAAGGGAATAATGACAGAAGAAGAGCCAAAGAAGAAGATGCCAGTTGCTACAGAGAAGTTGATGAAAGGTGCCTTTAATGCCTTCGTCACTCCTAAACCCGAAGAGGAAGACTGGGCATTCAACTTGAATCCTCTGTCAGAAAACCCAACCCTGGATCCCACAGCTAAGGTAACAGAAGGTAAAGTAGCAGACATCACTCGACAAATGGATGAGCTAAGGAGACCAATTCCAAGAACTACTCCAACCATTGAACAAATGAAAGAGCAAGTTTACAGTTATCTCTACAGACAACACTTCCATAGCGATCTGCCAGCTCATGTCCGAGATCAGAAGCTCAGAAAGGAATTTGATGCCATCTTCACCTCTACAAAGTCAAAACCGGTCAACCAAGTTTACTCCATTCACAAAATAAAGAAGGTAATCTATTGTAAATACTCTAAAATGAGAACTTATCCTCATACGATGTATACAATCTGGAAAGTCAAAAGGTCTGACAGATCAGAGAATCAATTCTCTGATGCTGATATCTGAAACCTCAATCTTTATGACTTACCTGACCTTCTGCAATGGACGAAAGACAACTTCAATGACGACTGCCACCAAAGGTCTTATCGAGTTCTCAGAAAGGCGATGCGTGAAAAGCTCCTAATCTACCGCATGCTCGACTTTCAACTAGCCATCGATCTAGGCATGACTACTCTAATTATCAGACCACCAGAGGATTTCTGCCCACCCAATCCCATACCCAATTCTATCATCAAAACTCCAAGGTACGGGTTAGTATTCAAGAATCCTGCTGATCAACTTAAAATGTTTGTGACAATGGACTGTCAGAAGTACACAACCCATACTCTGAACATGTTCAGAAAAATACTAGAGGAAAACAAAGCAACAGAGCTTATGGACGAAGAATCTGCTCTGATGATGATCAAAGAGATTGATGCTACACTAGGCTTAAGAAATCTCTGCCTCAAATTATGTGAAGAACTCAAGGAAGTAGGAAAAGACAACAGAAAGTTCGACGACTTCCCAAATGCAAAAATTTGAGTCTCTTCAAAGAACCTCTGTCAACGTTTATTTCTGTTCATTTAATGTACTCAAATGTAAATGCCTCAGGCATAAATTCCAAATGAAAGAAATAATCTTCTGAGGTATTGTTTAACCTCTTTTTATTACTTAAGATAAAATGCATAAATTCAACCTTTTATTTTTCAATACTTAGGGGGAGATTGTTAGCTCCAATATTCTGAAAAATTAGAAGTATTGAAAAATGGCTAAGTACAGAAGAACTTCCACAGAAGCTCTGCTGAGTGCAGCAGAAGCCCTGTCGGGCATCTCAGAAGAATCAAAGGAAGTTTGATCAAGAGTAATCAAAGACCGAATAAACTACAGAAGGACGCTTTCAGAAGACCAAGACCGCAGAACCTCTGTTACCAATAACAGAGCCTCTGCGGACAACAGCAAAAGACAAGGAACCCAGTGAAGACTACTCACAAAGGACCAAAGAAGGATCTATAGAAGAATGCTCACCAAGGAACCAACCATAGAACCTCTGTCACCCTTGACAGAGCCTCTGCGGTTCAGACTGAAGACTTGGAAGATATTTATAATATCTTGCCACTGTTGAAGAAATATCTTGCTATTGTTCCTGACCTGTTCATCAACTTGCATGGTAGCTTGCCCTGTCCAACTTCAACACGTGTCAAACTCTGAGTGGACTCAATAGGGCTTAGTACAACATAGACGTCTGCGCCATTAAATGAAATACAATTCGTTCAACTGTTCATGCCATCCGTTCAACTGTTCATACCATCCGATCAACAAAAGCTTATACTTTATGGTCCCCTTGTAGTAGTATAAAAGGAAGACTCGTGTTGAGTTCTTCCTAATCGAAATACACAACTGTTTTTACTAAAGCACACAAGAACACATAGCTTATGCACATCGAGAGTCATATCTACTTAAAGCTTTGCATACTCAAATATTCTTTAATTTATTCTTGCCTTATATATAAAACAATAGTAATCTTCAAGATATCATCTTTATACTGTTTCTTTATATTGTGTGTTCTAAATCTATCAAACATATCTGTTAGTTCTTCAAATACGCTTCCTCATCAAACATAAACTCGAACTAATAGATCTGATAATCTTGTAAAAGCAAAACGGGAACCAACAGAACAAAATGGGTATTCAGAAACAAGAAAGATGAGTCAGGTGTTGTAGTAAAAAACAAGGCTAGATTGGTTGCAAAGGGATATTCTCAACAAGAAGGAATAGATTACGATGAGACATTTGCACCTGTGGCAAGAATAGAAGCAATCAGAATATTTTTGGCCTATGCTGCACATAAGAATTTCAATGTATACCAAATGGATGTCAAATCAGCTTTTCTGAATGGTATACTAAACGAAGAGGTTTATGTCTATCAACCAGAAAGCTTTTTTGATCCTGAGTTTCCAGATCATGTTTATGTTTTAGATAAAGCATTGTATGGTCTGAAACAAGCACCAAGAGCCTGGTATGACACTCGAACTCAACATTTATTAAAATCTGGCTTCAAGAAAGGTAAAATTGACACTACTTTATTCTTAAAGAAACAAGGTGATGATTTGATCTTAATACAGATATATGTAGATGATATCATATTTGGTTCTACAAGTGCAGATCTTTGTAATGATATCTCTGAAGTCATGAAATAAGAATTTGAAATGAGCATGATGGGAGAATTGAACTTTTTCCTTGGTCTTCAAGTAAAACAATTACCAAATGGAATTTTCATAAATCAAGGAAAATATATTAAAGATATTTTGAAAAATTTTAAAATGTCTGATTGTGCTGCTATGAGAACACCAATGGCAACAAATATCAAGTTATATGCTGATCTCTCTAGAGTTTCAGTAAATAACAAGCTTTATAGAGGCAGGATTGGATCTTTGCTTTATCTGACTCCAAGTAGGCTAGATATCATATTTGCTACATGTTTCTGTGCTAGATTTCAATCTAATCCAAAAGAATCCCATTTGCTTGCTGTTAAAAGGATCTTAAGATATCTTAAAGGTTCATCTGATTTGGGCCTTTGGTATCCAAAAGAAACTGACTTTAAACTGACTGCTTTTACTGATGCTGATCATGCAGGAAGTAGATTGGACAGGAAAAGTACTTCTGGTGCTTGTCACTTTCTGGGAGATAAGATAGTGAGTTGGGCTTCAAAGAAGAAAAACTGTGTGTCCACATCCACTGCTGAAGCAGAGTATGTAGCTGCTGCTGCTTGTTGTTCTCAAACTTTGTGGATGAGAACACAACTCATGGACTATGGATATCAACTCAACAAAATTCCCATGTATTGTGATTCAGAAAGTGCCATTGCGATTACTCAGAATCCTGTTCAGCACTCAAAAACCAAGCATATTGATGTAAGGTATCATTTTATTAAGGACTATGTGGAAAAGGGAACAATAGAAATGCACTTTGTGCATACAAAGTATCAATTGGCTGACTTGTTCACAAAGCCTGTTGATCACAAAAGGTTTACTTTTCTCATATGTAAAATAGGTATGCTTAATCTGACTAATTGAACATATTTGTTATTTTCCAGAAATGAAAATTTTTCTAAGTAAGATTTTCTGAGTAATGTTCTTAGAACTCTGACTCTCTTAATCAGAATTCTGACTCTTGAGTTCAGAACTTCTGAGTCTTGAGTTCAGATCTTCTCAGTCAATACTTCAGAAATCTGACTTCAAATATTTTACTTCTGAATTGGTTAATCAGAACTTCTGACTACCATTCAGAAATCATTTTTGAGAATTACAAGTATTTCAATTTTGTTGATTATATGCGTTTTCTAATATTTTTTTCATACCTTTATGTGTAATATGTGTTTCAGTATATTCTAAAGTCAAGGGGGAGCGTTGAAATCTTTTAGATATCATTATGAGGTGCTTATGAGGTTTGTATATTCTTCCTCTTATCAAATAATTCTAAGGGGAACAAGCTTTAAATGATAAAAAAATCAATTGCTCAAACTATCTCTGATTTCTTAAAAAGTTTTTCAAGATCAGATGTTAGATTTTAAATGTTTTTCCAGAAATTTCAAATCATCAAAAGAGGAACAGAATTTTTGATGATAAAAATAATTTTCCATCTGTTCAAACTACTTCTGGATGATTAAATGTTTTATATTTATCAGAAGTTGATTTTAATTGTATTTTTGGTTCTAAGGGAATTTCTTCTGAACTATGTACTCAGAACTTTTGAGTATGCATTCTCAGAACTCTGAGCGTGTTATTCAGAACTTTTAACGTGTGTATCAAATAACACGTGTCACCTTCGAATTCAATTGATGTTGCCACGTTTCATTTAAATATCTTTTGTGGTACTTCACAGTGTTCGAATCCGTTATAACTCTGACAAAAAGCAACTTTTCACCGTTTGAAACCTTTCAGCTTCGCAAATTTTAAATAGACCTTAAAATCCCTCTTTCAAGTTTATTTGAATTCCTAGAGTGAAAAGTGAGAAACGCATAATTCCAGAGTTCTTCGATTCTGTTTTCTTTCAAAATTCCACATTACAATTATGTCTGGTTCGAGAAGAAGTAAACCAATATCATTACACTCTTCAAAAACATTGATGGAATCGGATTCATATGATGATGAAGTCCGTATGCCAGGAAATAGAGCTATAGAAGAAGGGGCTTTAGGTGAAAATATTGTTTTAGGAGGAAATGATGGGGGAAATGCAGGGGATGAGGAAATGGCAGAATCTGAAGGAAACGCAGATGAGGGAAATGAGAATATTCAACACGAACAGAGTGCGGTTAGGTCAGTAATGTCTTCTAGACAAACTTCTGGCGAGAGGATTGTTCCTGAGAGTGAGTATTTAGATTTACTTGAAAACAACTGCGTGTTGATAATTGATGAGACTAGGTTTAAGGAAGAACATAGAATAATCATGGAATTGCTGAAGTACCATCCTTTTAAGAAATGGTTCACAATGAAGAAGAGTGTACCAATACAGTACATTCAACAGTGGTGGAAACATTTAGAGTTACAAGGTAATAATTTCGTATCAGAAATAGGGGGAGTTACTGTAACTTTGAATATACAATTCATGAGAACAATGCTGAGGTTACCTGAGAAAGATGATTTAGAGGGAAGAGTTGATTTTGAAGATTCTCCATTGACAGAGGAATTAATAGCTGAATTCAGGAGATTGGGTTATAATGATGAATTGAAGACTCTAAGCTCATCCAGAAGAAACAAATTACCACCAATCTGGGCATGTTTCTTCAATGTAATCAACAAATGTCTTTCTGGGAAAAACAGTTCTCTAGATCAAGGTTCAAAACAAATTTTGTAGATATTTCATGGGTTAGTAAAGAATAGGCACTATGATTATGCTTTTATTTTGTGGGAAGACATGAGGAATACTTTTGAGAGGAATTAGAAGGTAATAGAAGGGAAAACAAGGGATAAGAAACTTACATATATACCTTATCAGAGGTATTGGCAGTTGGTAATATGCCATGCAATGGATCAAGACAGAAATATTCCAAGAAGAACAAATGAGGAGCATGGGCCGATCTTCTACACGGGTAAAATGATTTCTACTCTTAAACTTGAAAATTTCCCAAATCATAGACCTCTTCCAGGGTCTCTTAGGCAATATATTCCAAGGGAGAGTGAGATATTAATAGCATATTGCACCTCTATGGGATTTGAAGAACCTCAGATCCATACCCAGGAGGAAAACCCTGAGATGAAAGGTTAGGGATCCAATCAAAATAAAGAGGGGGAGAATGTTCAAGAGGGAGAACATTCTGAGAGAATTGAGAGGACAACTTCAGAGAGCTTAGTTAGAATGGAAAGTGAAAAACAGAAACAGAGAGGTGAGGATGAGAGGATGTTAACAGAATTAGAAACAGAAAGAGATAATTCTGATCCAGCCAAATTAAACCGGGCAACCACATCTACTGTTGGTTCACAAATCTTGGTGACTAACATTGAAGAAAACACCATGGCGCCCGTGGTGGAACTTGAACAACACATCCCTAGCCACTCAGAAGCATTTCAACATGCTACTGTTTGAATTCAAACAGGGGAACCATCCTAAACTCATTTGGAGGGAAGTGATAAATCCCAAGATTTTATTCAACACTTTGAGTCTGGATTACACAGCGAGATCCAATTTGGGCCTGAAATTCCTTTTCACACTAGCACATCACAGGAATTTCGTATTTCTGTATCAACATCCATAGACATTCCTATTATTGGCTGTCAAGGATTGGATGGAAGTCCTGGAGAAGGGAACATATTAAAAGCCTCTTTACATAGTGCATATGTTGTACATGGTGTCTCTGTGGCACCTACAGGCCAAGAGTTCTCTGAACACTTGATAACTGGGTCATTTGTTGATCCAGGATTAACGTTAGAACTTTCTGAATTTGAAAAGATTCAGAAACAAAACAAGGTGTTGGGAGAAAAGGTGGAGAAATTGGAGAAAACAGTTGATCTCATGAAAGATGAAATCAAAGATCTCAAAACATTATTGGAAGGGAAAGCCAAATCTGTTGAGTTAAAGGTGGATGGAGTGAAAGAATCCTTGGAATCTCATAAAAAGGAGATCAAAGATGATTTATCTGAATTTCAAAAGAAACTTCTACAAAGTATGAAGGATATGAAATCTTCTCTGTTAAGTGCATTCAGCTCAAATCTTGCAAGTGTTTCAAAGCCTTTAGCCATCATGCCTTTGTCTGTTGCAGAACCTGAATAAGAGTCCACTCAGTCTTTGAAGAGGAATTTTGATGATAATGATCCTCATGATCATCAAAAGGGGGAGAAAAGGCATAAGCAAAGTACTGAGGTTGATAAACAAAGCACTAATGAATTAGAACGTATTGAAAAATCAGCAAATTTTGAGTTAGCAGATTTTGAATTAGCAGATATGGAATTAGCAGATGCAGAGGTTCAGAATCAGAGAAAGTTCAGAATCAGAATTCACAAGATATTGAAAAGATGGTTGATGAATCAGCAGATGGTGAAAAATCAGTGGAGGTTCATGAAATAAGTTCAGACACTGAAGAAGCTATGGAAACTGAGAATGTGAGAAATGAAAACTCTTCTGATAATGTTACTGACAAGACAGAGGAATTAGAGGTAAATACAGAAGTTGAAGTGAACTCAAATGAAACTGAAGTACTTGTGGCTGATGAGGAGGCTAAAGCAGATGAAAATATTGAGAAAGTTGACATGGTGATAGCAGATCAAAGTATTAGTGCAGATGTAACAAGTATTTTTGGGTCAGATGAAGCAATAATAACATATCAGAATGTGATGACAGAAGAAGTATTGACAGATTCTTCTGAAGAAGGTTGTGAGATCAGTATGGCAGATATTTATGAGGAAAGTTTGATTAAAAGTTCTGAAGTGAACATAAATGAGTTGGTGAAAGCTCTTAATGTTCAGAAAGTTCAAAGAGTTATCAGAACAGTGAGGCCAATAGATTTGTTGGGAGAAGAAGATCATTCTGTTGATTATTCAAAGAAGTTTCAAATTGATTTTCAAAAGCATTTTAGTGAGGAATTGGGAGGAAATGATGCAGAGTATGACAGAATTAAAGATTTCTTCATGCCTTTGGGTTATGTGTTCAGAAAACCCAATGTGATTCCTAGAATTGAGCTACCAGTTCTAAAAGAACCCTCGTGTGACTTCATTCTTGATATGAGTGACACTCCACTTGTCAAGCATTTTTTCAAAGATGTATTTCCTGAAGAAACATATAAGTATCTTTACTGCACAAGAGATGATTATGTGATTATTGAGAACTTTATTGATGGGTTCATGGATGAAAGAATTCAGATGGTTTATGTGGAAGCTTCTAACAGACTCAGAAAACCTGATGAAAGACTACATGTTCAGAAAGCAATTGTGAAAGTACTGGAGTTTCAGACTGATGAATTTGATGGGCTGAAATATGTGAGTTTGATAGTTCAGAAGGAAGGAAATCTGAAGGTTAGCATGACCAGTTTTGACTTTCATAGATTGTTCTTGGATGATCAAATTTTCTTGGTAAAGTTCTTTGCTAGTACTGATGAAACCTGGGTAGAACTTGAATGCAGAAGGATTTTGGGAATATATGTGAGAAATATGTACTTCTATGATTTTCAGTTGGCAATTGAAGAAGGGAAAGAAAAGTGTAACTTGAGCTGTCCAATCAAAAAGCCTTCTCATGAAATTGGAGTTCGTGGATTTATTGCTGAAGGAGTTGAAAATGAAGGTTTTGTATATATAGTTTGTGGAGTAAGAAAGTTTTTCAGATTAAATGATTTGGTGAAATACAGTGATGCTACTTTACAATACTTGTTGCAAGATATGGCAAACATGCTGAGGGTGAGAAAGCAGTTCTGAAAGAAAGATGTAAAAGGCATATCAAAGAGAGATTGGATCTCAGAATAAGAGTCAAAGATTGTAGTGAATGGATGCTCTCAGAAGAAAACCCATAGAAGTTGCTACACAAAGACTTTGTATTTCCTGCTGATTATGAAGTAAATGGAGTTTATTCAGATGAAGTTGAAGACGATATTCCAAATGTGTCTTCACAAGAGGTTCAAATGAAAGATGCAGATCAACCAGAAAAGTCTGAGGCTAATGAAGAAGAAATACCTATTGATATCAATGGTTATTTTCTGGAGTATGATCTTCCTAACTTCTTTCAACCAATAGAAGTTAACTTTCTGAGTGTATATCATGACAGGACAGAGTTACATTAATGTCTTCGTGGAGAAATGTCAAGATGCTTAGGAAAACCAAAAGAAGCAGTATAATCAGATTTCTTAATCACAGGAATAAGAGAATTGTGTGTTAAGAAGTTCAGAAAACATGAGTATTATGCATTTGAAGTTTTAAGAGAAGATGGAAAAGTCTACTACTTCACTGAGCCAGATTTTGACAAGATCTCAGTAACAGATTTCTACAGGTTGTATAGTCTTTTTTTCAAACAAAGACTGTAGTAAACTTAAAAAGGAGAGAGGAGCATTGGCTGTAGTGACAGATGCTATGTTTTACATTGTGAGATGGTATGCATATACAGATTTTCAAATTGCTTTGTATATACAAAGACCATGTGTATATCTCTCCAAGACAAACAATGATCATGAACAATTGAATATTCTAAAAAGTAGGAATGTTGTAAGATATCCAGAGTTGGGAGTTTTCTTAAGGAACAACAGAAAAGAGAAGATTTTCTTCAGACCAGATGAAGTGGCTAAATATTGTTCTGGAACTTTAAGGTTTATCAAACACAGACTGGAGAAAAGGTAGACAAGAGGAAAACAAGTTGAAGAGATACAAGAGATCGTAGAAAAGATTGAAAGAAGGCTTAATCTGAGAAATGTAATTCTTTTGAAGATTGTACCTGCTTTAAAAGAGTTCAATGTTGATATGTACCTGACTGTTTGACAAAAAAGGGGAGATTGTTAGATCTGAAGTTTTGTCAAAAGCTACAAGTGTTGAATCTGGATAGAAGACTCAGAGTTCTGAGTAAGAAGACTCAGAAGTTCTGACTGAAGAAACTCGAAAAGATTACAAGTATGAAAGACTGAACTGAAGAGTCAGAGTTCTGAGTAGGAGACTCAGAACCTCTGAATATAAAAGTGTTGGTGGTTGAAGAATGTTCTGAAGGGCTTTATTAGAAGTATGTTCAGAAGTTCTGAACTACATGTTCAGAACTTATGAAATGATATTTTCCTATATATTATGTTAGTTAAATAAGACACGTGTAATAGTTCTATTAGTCTTTCATGTATATCTACTGTAGCTTTCGCATTTCCTTGCAGTATATATAGAAGTTAGCACTGTTTAGCTAACCAACTTTCCCGCATAACTTTGTATTCACTTTTGTAATCTTTAAGAGACTCTCTCTCTAGATCTGTAATCTGTTCTTGATTGAATACAAGTTTGTTTGACCCAAATCTCCATCATTTACTGTTTGATTGTTCATAATTGATTGTAAGATTGAATCCTGGTTTCTACAATTGTTAGATCTGAAGTTTTGTCAAAAGTTACAAGTGTTGGATCTGGATAGAAGACTCAGAGTTCTGAGTAAGAAGACTCAGAAGTTCTGACTGAAGAAACTCGAAAAGATTATAAGTATGAAAGACTGAACTGAAGAGTCAGAGTTTTGAGTAAGAGACTCAGAACCTCTGAAGATAAAAGTGTTGGTGGTTGAAGAATGTTCTGAAGGGCTTTATCAGAAGTATGTTCAGATGTTCTGAACTACATGTTCAGAACTTATGACAGGATATTTTCCTATATTATTTGTTAGTTAAATAGGACACGTGTAATAGTTGTATTAGTCTTTCATGTATATGTACGGTAGCTTTAGCATTTCCTTGCAGTATATATAGAAGTTAGCACTGTTTAGCTAACCAACTTTCCCGCATAACTTTGTATTCACTTTTGTAATCTTTGAGAGATTCTCTCTCTAGATCTGTAATATGTTCTTGATTGAATACAAGTTTGTTTGATCCAAATCTCCATCATTTACTGTTTGATTGTTCATAATTGATTGTAAGATTGAATCCTGGTTTCTACACATAGTGGTCGGATCTGGGGGTACCGGAAATGAAAACCCTACCGATGGTTTGGGGACGACAGAAACTGGGCAAGCGGGGAAAGTTTGCTCATTCAAGACCTTTCTGAGTTGCAGACAGCCTAAATTCAAGGGTACCGATGATTCGGTGATCTGTATGAACTGGATCCGAGAGATGGAGCAAGTGTTTGGGTAAAAAATCACACCTCGCGACCGATGCTAGAAAACCAGATGACATTTCCACATGACCACTCCTGTATTAAGATAAGGTCTTACAAGACGTTTACAGACGTATGCTCGGTCGTACATTTTTATGTTGGTCGTACGTTCCGTACGACCGACGTATGGGACTTAAGACGGTCGTATGATTACACTAACCGTTAACAGTCAACACCGTTTCTTTTGTTCATTAATGCAGGTTTACGAGCATTCATGATGCAAACGGCCAGTAACGATCAAGTCATCAATGGCATTTAAAGCCCGACAGCGGTTACAGAGTGCACCATAAAGACACCTTTAATGACCAGCGGAAGCTATTTAAAGGCCTGTGCTGTAACCGAAAAGGGGACCCTACTCCAATCTGAGTTCATCTGTTTTGAAGTTATTCCAATTTGCTCCATCTACTTTCTAAGCAATGCTACACCAGAAACACAGTGATTTTACAAGGCATTCGAACGAATATCGCTGAAGCATCTCCGCACGACAGCAGTTGGAACCGCACGACAAGCATCATTTTTCGCATGATTTACGCACGACACACGTCATTTGCACACGACTACTTACATTCGTTTGTAATATGTTGTACACAAAACACCTGTTACAAAAGGACTTTCGCTCCTGTTTGGCGATTATAGTGCACCGTCGACTCTCACAAGTCGACCGCGGTTTTTTCCCTCGTTTTGGGGTTTTCCGCATCACCAAATCTCTGGTCTTATTTACTTTTTCCTCGCGATTGTGTTGGTTGGTCCCGAGATACGTTTCTTTAGTTGTTAAAAGTCCACATCAACCTTAAGTTGTGCTTTCGTGCGATTTTTGGCATTAACAGTTTGGCGCCATCCGTGGGACCCCATCTAGAAAAAATCTCAGACCATCACATATATCGCTCTAAGAATCTTGTGAAGTTTTTGTTGATTCCAAGATAATGGCAACCCAACCAGATCCTGCAACACAGCAATCACAGATCCAGGACACCCCTGAATCTGAGGATATCTATAGTCTGGAAGAAGTCATCTTGGATCAGAACAAGCCTGATCAGATCGCCTTCATGGGGGCATCATTAGATCCTGCCATAAAAAAGTCAACTAATCTCCTTTTTGCAGGAATATGCTGACTATTTCGCTTGGACGCACGAGGACATGGTGGGTATAGACCCCAATGTCATCTCTCACAAGATGAACGTCGACCCATCTTTTAAACCAGTAAAGCAAAAGCGTAGAAAGTTCGCTCCTGAACGGAACAAGGTGATCAACGACGAAGTCGACAACTTGCTAAAGACCGGGAAGATCAGAGAGGTAAAATACCCCGACTGGTTATCCAATGTTGTGGTCGTGCAAAAGAAAAATGGGAAATGGCGAGTCTGCATCGACTTCACGGACCTTAATAAGGCCTGTCCTAAAGACCCGTTCCCATTACCTCACATCGACGCTATGGTCGACACGACCGTGGGACATGAACTCTTGACGTTCATGGACGCCTATTCTGGGTATAATCAAATCTTGATGCACAACGAAGACCAAGAGAAGACTGCTTTCATGACAGACAAAGGCATTTATTTCTACAAAGTCATGCCTTTTGGTCTAAAGAATGCGGGGTCGACCTACCAACGATTGGTCAACAAGATGTTCAAAGAACATCTTGGCGACACCATGGAGGTCTACATTGACGACATGCTTGTCAAATCCAAGCAGGCGACCGATCATATCACCCATCTGAAGAAATCCTTCGACATCCTGTGAAAATGCCAAATGAAATTGAATCCTGTGAAATGCTCCTTCGAGGTAAGCGCAGGGAAATTCGTGGGCTATATGGTCACGCGGTGAGGCATAGAGGCTAACCCAGATCAAATCAAAGCCTTGATGAACATCAAGTCGCCCAGTAACTTTAAGGAAATCCAACGATTTATGGGTCGTGTGGCCGCCCTGAATCTCTTTATCTCACGATCGTCGAATAAATGGCGTCTGTTCTATAACTTCTTAAGAAAAAACAAGGGCTTCAACTGGACGGACGATCACAAGCAAGCCTTACACCGATTGAAAGAATATATGGCCATCTCGCCATTACTTTCAAAACCAGAAGAGCACGAGGTCTTACAACTGTACCTCGCCGTAAGTCCTCACTCTGTAAGTGTCGTCTTAACTAGAGAGGTCGACAGGCAGCAAATGCCAATTTACTACATCAGTAAATCTTTATTGGACGCAGAAACCCGATATACGTCCATGGAGAAATTACTTTTTTCACTAGTGACAGCGGCAAAGAAGTTACGACACTACTTTGAATCCCATCCAAATACCGTCATGACAAGCTTTCCTCTTAAATCGATCATGAGAAAACCAGAGCTATCAGGACGACTAGCGAAATGGAGTATATATCTCAGTAGCTACGACATCGACTTTAAGCCTCATACAACAATAAAATCGCAGGTCTTGGCTGACTTCGTCGCTGACTTCAGTCCTGAACTGGAAAAAGATACACAAACCGAAATTTGTACTGTGGCGACTATAAGCGACACGACCTGGATATTCCATGTAGACGGTTCTTCAAACTCTAGAGGAGCAGGCCTTGGTGTCGTCTTAAAATCCCCACAAGGGGGCAAGATGGTGTACTCCATATGATGCAGTTTCAAAGCTACTAACAACGAGGCGGAGTACGAAGCCCTGATCGTGGGCATGGATATGGCTCGTGACTTGGGGGCAGTCGCGCTCCACGTCAGAAGCGATTCCCTACTGGTCGTAAACCAAATGAGCGGGGAATTTTCAGCCAAAGATAAATCGAAGATGTTTGATCCATTCTCAATCGAACAAATTCCTAGAGATCAAAACACTCAGGAGGACGCACTAGCTAACCTTGGATCAACGCTAAATAAGCCGTCATTTGACGCTATTCCCATGATCCATCTAGCGACCTCGTCTATTGAAGACTCTAAAGAAATCGGCGCTCTTAGCACGTAAGACAGTTGGCCGACTGACATAAAAAATTATCTTATGCACGACCAACTACCTGATGATCGAATGGAAGCTCGCAAGATTCGATTCAAAGCATCGAAATATATAATCCTTAGTGATAGACTCTATCGACGCTCGTCGATGGGTCTAAACCTAAGATGCATCGATAATCCCGAACAGGTGCAAAGTATCTTAAAGGAGATGCACGATGGCGAATGTGGCAACCACTCGGGTGGTCGCAGTCTTGCAAATCGTATCTCACGACAAGGCTATTATTGGCCGACATTAAGGCAAGATGCCACCAGGTATGTCCAAGGCTGTGACGCATGTCAACGACATTCAGGTATGACTCACCAACCCTCCGAACCTTTACATACGTCCTTAATTCCATGGCCTTTCATGAGATGGGGAATAAACATCGTTGGCAAATTATCTCATGCCCCAAGGAAGAAAGTCTTCATGTTAGTCCTTACAGATTATTTTTCTAAATGGATAGAAGCAGCCGCTTACTCCCAGATTCACTTTTGTAATCTTTGAGAGATTCTCTCTCTAGATCTGTAATATGTTCTTGATTGAATACAAGTTTGTTTGATACAAATCTCCATCATTTACTGTTTGATTGTTCATAATTGATTGTAAGATTGAATCCTGGTTTCTACACATAGCGGTCGGATCTAGGGGTACCGGAAATGAAAACCCTACCGATGGTTTGGGGACGACAAAAACTAGGTAAGCGGGGAAAGTTTGCTCATTCAAGACCTTTCTGACTTGCAGACAGCCTAAATTCAAGGGTACTGATGATTCGGTGATCTGTATGAACTGGATCCGAGAGATGGAGCAAGTGTTTGGGTAAAAAATCACACCTCGCGACCGACGCTAGAAAACCAGATGACATTTCCACATGACCACTCCTGTATTAAGATAAGGTCTTACAAGACGTTTACAGACGTATGCTCGGTCGTACATTTTTATGTTGGTCGTACGTTCCGTACGACCGATGTATGGGACTTAAGACGGTCGTATGATTACACTAACCGTTAACAGTCAACACCGTTTCTTTTGTTCATTAATGCAGGTTTACGAGCATTCATGGTGCAAACGGTCAGTAACGATCAAGTCATCAATGGCATTTAAAGCCCGACAGCGGTTACAGAGTGCACCATAAAGTCACCTTTAATGACCAGCGGAAGCTATTTAAAGGCATGTGCTGTAACCGAAAAGGGGACCCTACTCCAATCTGAGTTCATCCGTTTTGAAGTTATTCCAATTTGCTCCATCTACTTTCTAAGCAATTCTACACCAGAAACACAGTGATTTTACAAGGCATTCGAACGAATATCGCTGAAGCATCTCCGCACGACAGCAGTTGGAACCGCACGACAAGCATACTTTTTCGCATGATTTACGCACGGCACACGTCATTTTCACACGACTACTTACATTCGTTTGTAATCTGTTGTACACAAAACACCTGTTACAAAAGGACTTTCGCCCCTGTTTGGCGATTATAGTGCACCGTCGACTCTCACAAGTCGACCGTGGTTTTTTCCCTCGTTTGGGGGTTTTCCGCATCACCAAATCTCTGGTCTTATTTACTTTTTCCTCGCGATTGTTTTGGTTGGTCCCGAGATACGTTTCTTTAGTTGTTAAAAGTCCACATCAACCTTAAGTTGTGCTTTCGTCCGATTTTTGGCATTAACAGTTTGGCGCCATCCGTGGGAACCCATCTAGAAAAAATCTCAGACCATCACATATATCGCTCTAACAATCTTGTGAAGTTTTTGTTGATTCCAGGATAATGGCAACCCAACCAGATACTGCAACACGGCAATCACAGATCCAGGAGACCCCTGAATCTGAGGATATCTATAGTCTGGAAGAAGTCATCTTGGATCAGAACAAGCCTGATCAGATCGCCTTCATGGGGGCATCATTAGATCCTGCCATAAAAAGTCAACTAATCTCCTTTTTGCAGGAATATGCTGACTATTTCGCTTGGACGCACTGTTAAATCCCAAATCTAGCACAAAGTAATGAACAAGTGTAGAGAGAATCTAGAGTGCAATCTTGTCATCCATATATTGATTTCAAAATGTAAAATGACAAATGCTTCAAGTTGTTATACAAAATAACAAAGGAACTCCTTTATATAGTAGGACATGACAAGCCCATGCCTCTACTAAGGAGAAACAGTACAAGATATTAATACTGTCTTGATAGCTACAAAAATTCCCTAACAATCTCCCCCTTAGCTATCAAGGCAGAAAGGGTCTTCTTCTACTTCGAAACCCAAGATGCGTTTCAATCCTTCGCATAGCCATTCTGAAGCTCAATTTTTCATCTATCTCTTCAATGGATCTTGACAAAACTCTTCTAGGTCTTGAAGACATCCAATTAACTTTTCGTTCAGCATCATGTCTTTTGAGCTTTTCGACTAACTGAAGTCTTACAATTTTAAGCGTACCATCAGAATATTTTTCCAACTCATTAAACCGAATGAATATCTTGTTTGCACCATTACTGAACACAACACCAAACTCTGGTTCTCCAATCACACAATATAAAGGCATCCTCATCAATCCAGTCAATTCTTGATTTGGTCTTAACAGATTTATTCTTGGTTGATAGCTTTCCACACCCATCTGCAAATCATGACACTGTGTGAATAAAACGTGTCTTCTCAGAAATCTCTTAATGGCATTCAAAGCAAGAGTTACGTTTTCCCTTCTGATCTGAAGATCTCTGAAATGATGATACAAGAACTCAAAATCTTCCATGGTTAAATGACAGAAATCAGCTTCAGTAAATCTATAATCTCTGCAATCTTGCCTTTGAACAAGAAACTTTGGATACCACAACTTGTAATACAGTCTAGCTGTTACCTCCTTTATAGACACAATCAACTTCTTGCTCCTCACCTCTCTTTTCTTTTGACACTTGTCCCTTAGAAAGTACATATATTTGAACTTGTATTCGGCTGTTTGATCTGTAATACCCAACACAGCGTAGGGATTCAAAGTTCTGATTCTGTGCACAAACAGTCTTCTTTCTTCTTCTTCTAGGAAAGGTGTTCTCAAATACAAAGTTCTTTGTCGTTGTTCAAGTTCAGTCAATTTTCTGCTCCGTGAGGATGAAGGACCAGGTTGATCAGCAGGATTAGAAGGACCAGCTTCATCATGACTAGGAATGATAGGAGGTATTGAAGATGTAGTGGATTGAGGATCAGTCTCTTCGGATTTTGGCTCTTTAGATAATGGATCATGAGAATGATGTGGTTCAGATACAGGTATAGTGGTTTGAGTTGAAGTAGATTGGTTAAGGTTGATGGTTATAGGTGTAACAGAAGGTTGTTCTGACATCAAAGTGGTTGAGATATGTTCGGGTGAGTGTACAGGGCTAAAGATTATTTCTTCAGGAGTTTGTGGCCCATATATCTCTGACAAAATATCAACCTCTTCTTCATTAAATCCAACACCTTGATCTTCTGGTTCATAAGTAAATACCAAAAGTGGTTCTTCTTCCTCCTTAACTTTCCAATACCGATCATAAGCTCTTGCACTTTCATCAGTTTCTTCATCATCAGAACTAATTTCAATCAACTCCACAGATTGCACGAATCGATCAACCACTTCTCTTATCTCCTTCTCATTTACCTCAGGCTTTTCAACCGTTGGTTCTATATTCGGATCAACATATAATACGATCTGTTTTCCGCTTTGATCACCCATAGCACCTGATTCAAACATCTTAGATATTTCAGCAACAGTCGGATTCTTTTTCTGACCTTGAGAGCTTTCTGACTCAGCTCTTCTCTTCTTACTCATCTCCCCCTCATGATCATGATCATCGGGATCCTGATCATGTCTTCTTTTAGTACTCTGAGCTTGAGTCTTACACGACTGTTCCATTAATGCTTTCAACTCAACAATTGACTACTTCATATCACTTAAAGATTTCACAACTTCAGACTTGAAAGTAGATAACTCTTTGGATAATGCTTGAAACTGTGTGGGTGTAACTGAAGGTGTAGGTGGAAGTGGATTTGGAGTAGATTGGAAATTCTGAAGTAGAGATAACAAGGTTTTACTTTGCTGATCTTCAGGACTCATAGACATCAGTTTGGCATAGAATAAATCCCTTAATTCATCAACACTTTGATCCACTGGTGGTTGTTGCATAGGAGAAGACTGAGGTACTCGAGGCGGAGCCAGATAGATTTCTGGACGAGGACGTACAGCTGGCTCATAAGTCATCGGTTCTTTTCCCTTCAACTGATTCTTCACACCTTGTAACTCCCGGATGAACATAGTTTCAATGTCCTTTAGGGGGCCATCGAAGTTTTCCCTTGTCACAAAGACGGGTAAAGTAACACCGGCACCACTTAGGTTTGCCGTTGACACAACAGTTGTTGCAACTGTGTGACCTACACTCAGTGTTGGCATAGTTTTAGCACTGGTAGGATTTCCACTCTGTCCTTGTAGTCCTGTAAAAGAATCTACTCTGAGTGTTCCGGATGAGTCACGAAGGCGCGCATCAGATGTTCCTGAAAGTGTCCTATTCAAAGAATCAAATATATTAGGAACAGGCACTAGACTCGAACTTTGTGCAGGAAAGAAGGTCGAGGACTGGGGAGGAAGTCGCTCTGTTTCAATATCCGGAATCTCCGAACGAGATCCAGATAGTGTTTGTGCTAAAACCCCATGAGAAAATGAGACAGTTTCTTGTGAAGAAGAAGCTGAATAGCTGGCAGAGGTGTGCAATTGCGTTACTGGGCGAGTAACGACTTGTTCAACACCTGATCCCAACAAATGAGATCTGGTGGTGGATGTGGCTGCCCTTCTGGAATAGACAGTTTGGATATCTTTCACACTCTCCATATTCTTTTCTTCAGTTTCTCTCACAGTCTCACATATATTTTCAACTGATACTCCCTCGGGTCTCCTTATGCCTTCTGTTCCTTCACTAACTTGAGTCGACATTAAAGGCATGTCATCAAAGTTTAAGCTTTCCACATTAATATTATCTGACATATTCAATTGTGGAAATTCAAAGATATCAGAAACGTTACCAAACCAGTTTTCTTCAGTAGTAGCATCAGCACCAATATTTCCAGCATTCCCTTGATCATCATCATTATCATCGTTGTCGTCTTCATCACCATCACGATGTTCCTCCGCTGAATCAGACGCATTATCAGACTCTGTACTATCACTAGAGTACTCAACTAAAGGAGGATCCCCAATGTGTTTAGGAATTTCTCCCTCAGAATCGTGTTGTACAAGATCATCTGTATGTGTGTCCTCGGACGATGACCCTGTATCTTCAAATACAGATGTATGATCCCCACCAGTTCCCCTCTCGGTGTTTTCCCTCGACTCTCCCCGTTCAGTAGCCCGTGCATCCTGAACACTCACCGACTCCTCTCGCCTAGGGGTTGAGTCTGGGGTAGGTCCCTCCGGTTCTGGCTGGACCATAGACTCTCTATACTCGATAATGCACTCAACGTCCTGATCCGCGTATCGAAGAAATCCTTCAGGTAATGGCATCTCATAATCAAATTCAGTTTTACGAAACTGAAGATACTGCATAGCTTTCTCGGGCACAGAAGGATGATTTGCTCGTCTTGGAATTTCTCTGTTAGAACGAAGCATGCTATGAATGATAATCTGAAGAAACCTCATATATGGAACATAAGGCTTTCCCTTGTTTTGTCGGCGATGATCTATCTTCTCATTCAGTTCATGCCAGAAAATAGCTGCATAATCTACATGAAGATCATACACTACTGCATGAAATAGCTTCAGAAATCCGACGCTGGCACTGTCTGTTCCGGCATGTTTAGCAGATAAGCATCTATTAATAATGGAGAAGATTGTATAGTATAACGGTGGTAGGTTCGCCTTATGGAATTCCTTCACCCGAGTTAAGTTTCCAGTGTATCCCATAGCACGTATTCCTTCAAACGTTTCTTCTTCAGATGGAAAAGGATCAAACTCAGTCTTTCCTTCTCGTGAATCAGGTTCAGGTAGCCTCAGAATCATTCTTAGTCTTTGGAAATCAAGCTTTGTGATGAAGTTGTCTATTTGGAATACAAAAATTGGTCTTCCATCTTCCATAGTTGTTGTTATTGTCTTCCATGCTTGCTGTAAATATAGCATAGGCACAACGACAGTATTCGTTAATGCGTATGCTAACGGATGATTCCTGAGCACTTCCTTTATCACTGGATGAATGTTGATGTGATCAAAATCAATGTGATGATTGTTGGGAATGATCGCAATATAGTTGATCGGATGAATGATAGCATTATCTGGATGAATTCCGGCTTGGGATTGATGTACTGATCGTGTTGACGGTAAAGGTACATCGTGTGTCGGTTCGGGAAGACTTGGAATATGATCATCAAAGCCTTGAATGTGACTTTGTTCTTCTTGATTAACCATTTTACCTGTTGATAATAGTTCTTACAGAATTAGTCTTTGAAAAAAAATTTGAAAGAAAAATATTTTCTAAGTATAGAATTCGAATCATAGTGCATTCGAATTCATGATTTGTCTTTGAATATCAATTCGAATCCACAAGGGTTCGAATTCATCCAATTCGAATCCACAAGGGTTCGAATTCATCCAATTCGAATCCACAAGGGTTCGAATTCATCCAATTCGAATCCACAAGGGTTCGAATTCATCCAATTCGAATCCATAAGGGTTCGAATTCATCCAATTCGAATCCATAAGGGTTCGAATTCATTCAATTCGAATCCACAAGGGTTCGAATTCATCCAATTCGAATCCACAAGGGTTCGAATTCATCCAATTCGAATCCATAAGGGTTCGAATTCATCCAATTCGAATCCAAAGGCATTCGAATTCAACAGTTGAGCCCTAATTCAGATTATAACATGTGAATTCGAATCTAAAGGAATTCGAATCTAAAGGCATTCGAATTCAACACTTGAGCCCTAATTCAGATTATAACATGTGAATGCGAATCTAAAGGAATTCGAATCTAAAGGCATTCGAATTCAACACTTGAGCCCTAATTCAAATTATGACATATGAATTCGAATCTAAAGGCATTCTTTCTTAACATGTTTCATGAATTCGAAACAAGAACGATTCGAAATCATGTTCGAATTCAACAATGTTCATGAATTCGAATCAGGTATGGTTCGAATTCATGTTCATATGAGCACGATGATGAACAGTAAACTTTTTGATTTTACAGATTAGCATAGTAAATGTTTACAATCAAACAAACCATTCGTATAGAATGATTCGTATTACATTTTCGAATCTGATAAGAGTAATTTCGATAGAAATGTTTACCTGATGAGGATGAATCAAGCAGATGAAGGATCGATAAAGTGGAAGATGAACAGTGTTCTCTTGAGAGTGTTTGAAACAATACCAAATAGTGAAAAGTGGGAAATAAGGTTTTGAACCCTATTTATACTCAAAAAAAATTTGTACACTTGGCACACATTAGAGTACCCCACTTGGCAATCAGTTAAAAATGCATGTTTCAAAACCTTAGATATGGCACTGTTCATCTGAACAATTTACATAAACAAATATGTAAAAAATTCAAAAAGAGTTCGAATCAGATAAAGTTGTACAACAATTGATATTGATCTCATTGAATTCGAATCCTTAAGGGTCCGAATTCATTGAATTCGAATCCTTAAGGGTCCGAATTCATTGAATTCGAATCCTTAAGGGTCCGAATTCATTGAATTCGAATCCTTAAGTGTTTGAATTCTTTGAATTCGAATCCTTAAAGGTCCGAATTCATTGAATTCGAATCCTTAAGAGTCCGAATTCATTGAATTCGAATCCTTAAGTGTTCGAACTCTTTGAATTCGAATCCTTAAAGGTCCGAATTCATTGAATTCGAATCCTTAAGAGTCCGAATTCATTGAATTCGAATCCTTAAGAGTCCGAATTCATTGAATTCGAATCCTTAAGTGTTCGAATTCTTTGAATTCGAATCCTTAAAGGTTCCGAATTCATTGAATTCGAATCCTTAAGAGTCCGAATTCATTGAATTCGAATCCTTAAGAGTCCGAATTCATTGAATTCGAATCCTTAAGTGTTCGAATTCTTTGAATTCGAATCCTTAAAGGTCCGAATTCATTGAATTCGTATCCTTAAGTGTTCGAATTCTTTGAATTCGAATCCTTCAGAGATCGAATTCTTCAAATATTTGCATGAAAATTTACAACTTTTTCTGAAAAGTCCAACAACTGTTCTAAAATTCTCACATCAGATAAAACTTTGTAAGCTCTCAGATACAGATAACACTTTTACAGATTTATGCCGAATTGCTCCCCCTTAACAATTGCATAAACTGTTATCTTTTCTTCAGAGAAATCTGCACAAACAGAGAAAGATTTGGTACTCATAGAACATGAGTCCAAACTGTTAAAATTACCACTTTGTGTAAAAATCTAACTCCCCCTTAAAATATGAATTCTTGAGCAACTTGCTTTCTTCCTCTGAAAATATGCATAAAACTCAGTATTTGATATTGGATCAAAAATACATTTCACAAGGAAAGTCAAATTCATTGAATTTTGTTTTATGACTACTAACATTTGATCATTTGAAAGCTTTACAAAAGAAATTCAACTTAATAAAATTTAACATATATTCCAATCAGATGAAATCAAATGCATGTGTTTGGATTCAAGGACAAGACATCATTGCTTATCAAGTTATAATTGTTCAGTGTCCACCCCTTTATCAAATCTATTTGGTGTGCTAGCATGCGAAATATGATTGGCATAAAGCTTATGTATTTCTACAATATATAAGAATACTTTGCTCTACTCACACTATTTGTCCAAAATCAGAATTTTCACAAATTTACGGGTTTATCGCGACTTTGTATTTTCCCAAGTTTCAAGAGATATGTGCTCTTTGGCATCTTTTAATATTGTGCACATTTGAATCTTTTGATTTTGTGCTCATTGGCATCTTTTGATTTTGTGCTCATTGGCATCTTTTGATCAAAAAGTTTAGTAAGAATAAGATACACCGTTAAACATGACTTTCTATCTGGTTCTATAGCAGGATTTGGGTTAGCAGATCCCAGACCAGTTGGCCTTAGGTGCTAGGTGACGAGCACCCCTTAGAACTTAATTTCCCAAACCAGAAAGGCCACATCGATATATCTTAAACCCATTTGTACCAGTAGAACATGGCTTTCTATCTGGTTCTATTGCAGGATTTGGGTCAGCCGATCCCAGACCAGTTGATCTTAGGGACTAGGTGTCGAGCACCCCTTAGGACTTACTCTCCCAAACCAGAAAGGCCACAGGCACAAACTTTCAAACTAAATGATAGTGCAACTATTTTATCTCAATCACTTGGTTCTAAAACATAGTGCTTTGCCCATATTTTCATTTCCATCCATCATTCTGACATATAGGCTTTTTGAGCATTATATTCTATATATATCCAGATTCACATAACTTTGAGCATTCAGCATAATTTCATTCATGTTTTGCTGACCTTTCGATTTATTTTAGAGGTGAAAATTGAAGCAAATCTAACTCAGATAGTACAAAGTTTCTTGTAAAATCATCTTTTAGCACACATTTAATTCATTGAATAAAAATTGAAAATTTCATCTTATTGAATTAAATTTGTAAAGTTTCAAGTTTTCAAATCAGTAGAAACAAATATAATCCAATGTTACCTTTTGCCACTTGTTCCTTGAAACAAAAATATATAGCAGTTAAGGATATTACCTGAGAAGTGTGAGTTCTAAACTGATTTGTTTAGAAGTCTTAGTCTTTAAAGTACGGGTCCTGAACTGAGTTGTTCAGAAGTCATAGTCTTTGAAGAACGGGTTTTGAACTGATTTGTCCAAAAGCCATTAATATTTGTCTCCCCCTTAATGGTACAAATATTTTTCAAAAAATACGCCGCTTCTCTTCTGTTTTCAGTCATGTGTGTGGTATGTATCTACAATTCAGTACAACACATGAAGAACCTGCAAAACAGATTACGCAGATTTTGGTACCCAATGGCATTTGGGTCCTAGTGGGTTAGGATATGATCATAGATTTAAGGATTCAACATTCCTAGTTTGCTGATTAAAAAATTTAACCTCTTTTCATCTAAAGGTTTTGTGAAAAGATCAGCAAGTTCTAGTTCTGTTGGTACAAAGTGCATTTCTATAGTTCCCTTCTCAACATGGTCTTTGATAAAATGGTACCTGACATCTATGTGTTTCGTTTTGGAATGCTGAACAGGATTTTCAGTTATTGCAATTGCGCTTTTGGAATCACAATAAATGGGGATCTTGTTGAAGATATATCCATAATCCTTTAGCTGAGTTTTCATCCAAATTACTTGCGAACAGCAACTAGCGGCGGCCACATACTCTGCTTCAGCCGTAGATGTTGATACACAAGTTTGATTCTTTGATGACCAGCTTACTAGTTTATCTCCCAAGAATTGACAAGCACCAGATGTGCTTTTCCTGTCCATCATATTTCCCGCATGATCTGCATCTGTGTAAGCAGTTAGTTCAAACCCAGAATCCTTAGGATACCAAAGACCCAAATTTTTTGTGCCTTTGAGATATCTAAGGATTCGCTTTACAGCCACAATATGAGATTCCTTCGGGTTTGCTTGGAAACGTGCACAAAAAGATGTTGCAAACAAAATATCCGGTCTACTTGCCGTTAGATACAGTAAAGATCCAATCATGCCTCGGTATAACTTTTGATCGACTGATATACCAGATGAATCAGCGTTCAAAAGCTTACCGGTAGCCATGGGAGTTTTCATGGTGGAAGATGAATTTAATTCAAATTTCTTAAGCATATCATTTATATATTTTGATTGATTAATGAAAATGCCTTCATTTGATTGTGTCACTTGGAGACCAAGAAAATTTTTTAACTCTCCCATCATACTCATTTGAAAACGGCTTTTCATCACCTTTTCAAAATCTTTACACACATCTGGATTTGTAGATCCAAATATAATGTCGTCAACATATATTTGTACTAACATTAAATCTTTACCTTCTCTTTTGAGAAAAAGAGTTGTATCTATTGTACCTTTGGTGTATCCATTTTTAAGCAGGTGAATAGTCAGAGTCTCATACCATGCCCTCGGTGCTTGCTTTAAGCCGTAGAGTGCTTTGTCTAGAATGTAGACATGGTTGGGATATTTGGGATCAACAAAGCCTTCAGGTTGACTTACATACACTTCCTCATGTAGTATTCCATTCAGAAACGCAGATTTGACGTCCATTTGGAATACCTTCATGTTCTTATGTGCTGCGTATGCAAGAAAGATCCTTATTGCTTCAATCCTTGCTACTGGTGCATAGGTTTCATCATAATCTATTCCTTCTTGTTGATTGTAACCTTTAGCAACCAGTCTTGCTTTATTTCTGACTATAATCCCCGCTTCGTCCTTTTTGTTTCTAAAGACCCATTTGGTTCCAACTATGGTTTTGTCTTTTGGACGTTTCACCAAGTGCCACACTTCGTTGCGTTTGAACTCATTTAATTCCTCTTGCATGGTGTTGATCCAATCTGGATCTTGTAAAGCTTCAGATGCTTTCTTGGGTTCTAACGTGCTAAGAAAATTTACGTACAAACATTCGTTTGTAGTCGCAGATCGGGTTTTCACTCCATCATTCAGATCACCAATTATATCAGCCGGAGGATGTGCTCTTGTCCATTTATGACTACTTGGAAGAGTTGGTATATCCATACGTGTGTTTGATGGATTATTTTCATCCAATACTGCAAAAATCTCCTCTGTCGATTCAGCTGAAGATACATTTGTCGTTTCCGGTATGTTGACTTCTGTTTCTAATCCTTCAGATGTGGAAGTCTCCGATAAATGATTTTCTGAAACCTGAACAACTGGTTGAATTTCAGGTTCAGAGACAGGAACGTGTTCACTTGGAATCTCATTAGTTTCTACAGAAGTACTAGTATCAACATCTTCAGTTGGACCGGAGATATTTGCACTCGTCTGATTCTGAGATGCATTCACAGATGTGATTGGTGGTTCCATATCTGCACAGTAATCCATAAATGCATCATGAAATAGTAAATCTAAATCAGTAGTATTATTATAATTCAAAGCTGAATTAGAAAACTGTTTCGTCACAGGTTCTACTCCATTTTTAGTAGAAGCTTCAGATTTCTGTACGAGTTCTGAACTAAATTGTCCAGAAGTCAATGTCACAGTCTCGTCGAACGTAACGTTGATACTCTCGATTACTGATTTTGTTCGATTATTATAAATCCTGTATGCTTTCGAGTTCAAGGAATAGCCTATAAAGATGCCCTCATCAGCTTTAACTTGAAGCTTTGTAAGATATTCACGATCTTTCATCACAAAACACCTGCATCCAAATACACGCAGAAATTTGATGTTAGGTTTGCGATTGTTGATTAATTCATATGCAGTTTTGTTAAAGCGTTTATTTATAATAGTTCTGTTTTGAGTAAAACACGCTGTGGATACTGCTTCAGCCCATAGACTTGGTGGAAGACCCGAGTAAGCAAGCATCGTCCTAGCAGCTTCTACAAGAGTTCGATTTTTCCTTTCAACTACTCCATTTTGTTGTGGAGTAATTGGGGCAGAAAAATTATGAGTTATTCCAACGGATTCAAGAAAATATTGAAGAGTTGCATTCTTGAATTCAGTTCCGTTGTCACTTCGGATTTTTCGAACAGGGCGTTGTAGAAGAGTTTGAATCTTCTTGATGAATTTAATGATCTGCTCGGGTGCTTCAGACTTGAGTCGTAAGAAATCCAACCAAGTATATCGCGAAAACTCATCAACCATAACCAAGATATATTTCTTTCCTCCCATTGACTGAGTTCGCATTGGGCCACAGAGATCCATATGAATTAATTCCAAGGCATTGTTACAATTAGACAAAGTCTTGGTCTTGTGAGAAACATGTTTCATCTTTCCCATTTCACAAGCTGGACACACAGAAACTTTGTCAATTTTCATTTCAGGAAGACGGAAACTAATCCATCAATTCGAAGCTTGTTGATGCTGCGAAAATTTTGATGCGAGAGCCTTCGATGCCATAACCAACACTCTTCTTGTGAAGCTTTTGATACAAGACAGACTTGATTAGAAGCAACAAGAGTTGTAAAATCAGTCATGTATAAGTCTCCGCATCTTTTTGCTCTGAAGATTTCTGACCAATTTGCATCCAAGATGTAGCAAAAATCTTTATCAAATAACACCTTACAGTTCTTGTCGCAGAACTGACTTATACTGAAAAGGTTATGCCCTAAACCTTCAACATACAAAATCTTTTCAATTTGCATTGAGTCATTTTTCAACGTTCCGTAGCCTCGAACATGACCTTTTGAGTCATTTCCAAATCCCACTGATCCTCCAGGATGTACAATAAAATCTTGCAAGAAGTGCTTGTACCCCGTCATGTGTCTAGATGCTCCCGAATCAATGACCCACACATGACGGTCCTGTTAAGAAACAATTATCTTATTTTAGGTACCCATATCTGCATGGGTCCTTTCTTGTTAGTATGGATCAGTTTATTAATGACATTTGATGCCCCCTGAATTTTGCCTTTAAAAGTTAAACGATTGAGTAAATTTGGTTTGTTAACTTCATTTTTTGGAATCCATTTCCAATCCATATTTACTTCAACTGTTTTCTTTTCTTTCATCTTTTTATTCTGTTTGTTTGATCTGAAACCAAACATTTTGGCAAATTTGTTTGCTGAGGATTTTAAAGAGAAGGAAGAAGTTTTAGACTTCTTATTCGTTGGAGCATTTCTGTTTAGCTTGAAATAGTTATCCCAACAGTGAGCACAATGAATTCTTCTTTTAGCTTGTGACAATAATTTGAAATCTGAAATTGCGGAATTATTATTGCCACAAACATTGCAAACATTACAAGAATGTATACAATTTTTATTCAAAGAACTACATTTCTCAGAGTCGGTGCTTCTATTCTTGCTATTCAGAACTTGTTCCTTCAAATCCACATACTTTTCTTCATCCATTTCTGAGAAAGAAGAAGAAACATTGTCAGAACCTTTAGAGGTAGAAGGATCACTTGAAAACAAATTAGATTTATTTTCGGATGATTTTTCTTTCTCTTTTCCTTTTGAAACTGGATCACTTGAAAACAAATTAGATTTATTTTCAGATGATTTTTGTTTCTCTTTTCCTTTTGAAGCTGGTTCTGTTTTTAAATCAGATACCTTTGATGAAAACTTTTTATGGTAGACTTCACAAAACTTTAATTCTATTTCAAATTCAGTTCTTTCTTTCTTCTGCTTTTCTTTTTCTAGAAATTGAACTTTTTCAAAATCTGAAATTTGTTTCGAAAGTTCTACACATCTTAATTCAAGAATTTTCTTTTCTTTAAAAAATTTGAGCTTTTCAAAAGGATCAAACATACTTGAAGATTTATTTTGATCTTTGGATTCAGCTTGTTTTGAACATTTTTCACAACTTTTTGAGGCCTTAGAGTTTGATATTTCATATAATTTGGATTCTAGTCTTTGAATCTCACTCTTAAGATCAAGATTGATCCTTTTTGTATGATCAAATTCTAGTCCAATATTATCACGATCATCCTCTAATTTTTTAAAATCTAATTGCCATTTGGAAATTTGATTTTCTAAATCAACAATTTTAAGTAAAGCTGAGTCCAAATTAGGAAATTCAGAAGAAGTTTCTGGAACAAACTCCCTTTTGTCAGAATCTGATGTATTATTTGACTCCATTTCAACGTTAGATTTAGTTTTAACAGATATAGGTTCATTGATTTTGTCAACAATTGTTTTAGCCATAGATTCATCGGAAAACAACGAACTAAATCCAGTTGGTTCAAACATTTTGGTTTTGTAACTGGAGTTTAATTCATCATATTTAAAATTTGTTATATTGTATCTAGGCTTTTCTTTTGAACCTTTGTCTGTTTTAGCTTCATCTTTCTTTGAAATTGGAGTTGAAGAATTTGAAGCATTATCTTTGATAGGAGTTTCTGATTTAGGAGATGTTTCTGATACAATAACTTGTTGCAAAATTCCATTACTTGCCTTTGCTTTTTCTTGTGTCTTTGGAGGTGTTTTTGTTATTATGACTTGTTGCAACACTTCATTATTTGATTTAACAGATACAGGTGAATTAACAGGTGTTTCTGTTATAATGACTTGTTGCAACTTTACATTTGCTGGTTTAACAAAAACTTTTGCAATTGGAGGAATCTCCTTTATCAGAGTTTGCTTCAAAACTTCCTTTTTCTCATGAGGTTTTATTGTTTTGAAACTCTTGTCATCAGATAATCCTAGACCCATTTTTGGATTATAAAATCGTTTATCTTTTGGGTTGCTAGTCAACAAATTCAGCGTTTGCTCAGATTGGCCTCTTTTGTAATTTAAATCTTCAAGCTGCTTAATCTTTTCAATTGCTTCTTTTCTTTCATCAGAAAGAACCTTGATTTTGAACTGAAAATCTATGTTTTCATCATTTAAATCAGTTATTTTCTTTTTTAACTCAGAAATTTCAGATTCAAGTATTTTAACATTTGATCTAATAATTTCTTTCTCCTTTTCTCTATCTTCAGCTAAACACTTATAAAGAAGTGCTTCATCATGATATTTCAGCTTTGAGCTTTTCTCATCTTCATATTGCTTTTGCACTTTTTCAATTTTCTTTTGTGCCTTTTTAAATTTCTCGTTAAGCTCAAATATCACAACTTGCATTTCTTCATATTTGTCATTTTCAGTTTCAGATTCATTTTCAGAATTATCAGAATAAAGAGAAGTGTTATCATAAAGAGAAGGATATAGAGATTGTACCTCAGATTCCAGATCTTCCTCATCAAGTTTAGCCATTAAACTGTGCTTCACTTGAGTGAAGTGAGCTTCTTCATCATCTGAAGAATCCATCAGCCATATTTCTTCTTCAGCATTTACTGGCTTTCCGGTTTCTTTGGCTTTTGCGAGATGTGCTTTACGCTGATAGTATTCAGAATCCTTAACTTTCTTCAACTGACAATCTCTGGCAAAATGACCCGGCTTACCGCAGTTGTAGCAGTTTCGGTCATCCATATCCTTCTTTTCTTCCCTCTCCTTTTTCTCAACTTTCTCCTCTTTTTCTTCTTCCTTTTGATCCTTGTTCTCATACCTTTTCTCAAACCTTTTGTATCTGTTCACTTTGTTGTAATCAGGTTTGCTTTTTGAATGAAACTTCTTCTTTCCATATCTGTTTTGAAATCTTGTAGTTAACAAGGCTAATTTTTCAGCTATCTCACTCATTTCATCTCCAGAACTGCTGCTTTCATCATCATCATCAGAACTTATCTTCTTTTTGCTTAACCCAGAGATCAAAGCCTTTGTTTTCATCGCTCCACTTTTCTTGTGTTCACTTAGAAGGGCTAAAGATTCTTCAACCGTTTTCTCCTTTTCTTTGACCATTTTTACTTTTTCTTCATGTTGACCCAGAATGCTGAAAATATCGGTCAACTTTTCATCATCCATATCCCTTGACATTTGAAGCTGAATAGAGTATGAATCCCATTCCGGCAGTAAATTCTTGACAAACTTGTAATTAATCTCTGATTCAGACTTGTCAACTCCATTCCTTCTTAAATCATTCAGAATGATGTTGTAACGATCATAGGTATCTTTCAACGATTCTCCATCTCTAGCTTTAAACCCTTCATACGCATTGATGCTCTGATTCTTTTTGGTCTTCATTGATTTTGATGAACCTTCAAACTGCCTTTCTAGCTCATCCCAAATATCCTTTGCTGAATTTCGGCTGTCTACGCGATTATAGATATTGTTTGGAATGGCCATAGTCAAGTATGTCAATGCTTGCTCATCAATTTCAACTCTAGCTTTATCAGCATCACTGTAATATTTGTATTCCTTTTCTATTCTTCTTGGAAGAATCTCTTGACTTGTTTCTGTTGCAGCAATGCCACCAACCTCTATGTAGGCTTTGTAAGGACCGTTCTGAATGGACAGCATAAGATCTCTGTTCTGATGATTCAAAAATTGAATCATTCTCCTTTTCCATTGAGAATATTCTTCAGCTATCAATACCGGAGGCTTATTCTTAGAACCCATGCTCAGCATATCTCTCGACATCTTCTGATAATTGGCTAGATAAACGATCGTTCAGAAGATAAAGCAGTTAGTGTAAGAAAAATTACACTTATGAGAATTTAATCAACATTCCTAAGAATTCGGATGCTCAATTCGGATGCTCAATTCGGATGATCAATTCGGATGATCAATTCGAATGCTCAATTCGGATGCTCAATTCGGATAATCAATTCGGACTTGATAGATTTCGAAATCCTCCAATTCGAACTTAACAGCGTTCGAATTCACTCAATTCGGATTATGTTGAGTGCGAATTCACTCAATTCGAATGTAACTGGATTCGAATTCACTCAATTCGAATTTACTTAGGTTCGAATTCACTCAATTCGAATGTAATAAGGTTCGAATTCACTCAATTCGAATGTAATAGGGTTCGAATTCTCTATGAATGTTCCGAATTCTCTTTGAATGATCTGAATTCACCAAGAATGATCCGAATTCTGTACTTCGAACTTCAAAATCACTTAATCTGCCATAACTTCTTCAATTCTTGATCAATTGTGATGAATCTTATATCAAATTGTTCGTAATTGAAATCTGCACACTTTTCCTGTTGATCACAATTCACAATTCGATCAATTTAATCGAATTAAGATCCAAACAGTGATCTTGAAGTTTTTTGAAAAAATATTCAAGAATCGATCAGATCTGTCAATTCTGTGCAGATTTTGATGTTTATGCAAGAATTAAATGTGTTCAGAATCCAAATCCGAGTTGAACGATGCAAAGAAATGATTCAAAAACTCAAAATCTAGAAAATCTTCATGTCTGAATGTTAAGACTTCAGATGAACAGTAAACTTCTCTTGGTCCGAATTCTTGATGAACAGTGTAAATATTCTTCAATTTGCTCTTTAATCTGCTTGATTCTTCTGTTTAGCTCTGATACCAATTGTTAAATCCCAAATCTAGCACAAAGTAATGAACAAGTGTAGAGAGAATCTAGAGTGCAATCTTGTCATCCATATATTGATTTCAAAATGTAAAATGACAAATGCTTCAAGTTGTTATACAAAATAACAAAGGAACTCCTTTATATAGTAGGACATGACAAGCCCATGCCTCTACTAAGGAGAAACAGTACAAGATATTAATACTGTCTTGATAGCTACAAAAATGCCCTAACACGCACGAGGACATGGTGGGTATAGACCCCAATGTCATCTCTCACAAGCTGAACGGCGACCCATCTTTTAAACCAGTAAAGCAAAATCGTAGAAAGTTCGCTCCTGAACGGAACAAGGTGATCAACGAAGAAGTCGACAACTTGCTAAAGACCGGGAAGATCAGAGAGGTAAAATACCCCGACTGGTTAGCCAATGTTGTGGTCGTACAAAAGAAAAATGGGAAATGGCGAGTCTGCATCGACTTCACGGACCTTAATAAGGCCTGTCCTAAAGACCCGTTCCCGTTACCTCACATCGACGCTATGGTCGACACGACCGTGGGACATGAACTCTTGACGTTCATGGACGCCTATTCTGGGTATAATCAAATCTTGATGCACAACGAAGACCAAGAGAAGACTGCTTTCATGACAGACAAAGGCATTTATTTCTACAAAGTCATGCCTTTTGGTCTAAAGAATGCGGGGTCGACCTACCAACGATTGGTCAACAAGATGTTCAAAGAACATCTTGGCGACACCATGGAGGTCTACATTGACGACATGCTTGTCAAATCCAAGCAGGCGACCGATCATATCACCCATCTGAAGAAATCCTTCGACATCCTGTGAAAATGCCAGATGAAATTGAATCCTGCGAAATGCTCCTTCGGGGTAAGCGCAGGGAAATTCGTGGGCTATATGGTCACGCGGTGAGGCATAGAGGCTAACCCAGATCAAATCAAAGCCTTGATGAACATCAAGTCGCCCAGAAAGTTTAAGGAAGTCCAACGATTTACGGGTCGTGTGGCCGCCCTGAATCTCTTTATCTCACGATCGTCGAATAAATGGCGTATGTTCTATAACTTCTTAAGAAAAAACAAGGGCTTCGACTGGACGGACGATCACAAGCAAGCGTTACACCGATTGAAAGAATATATGGCCATCTCGCAATTACTTTCAAAACCAGAAGAGCACGAGGTCTTACAACTGTACCTCGCCGTAAGTCCTCACTCTGTAAGTGTCGTCTTAACTAGAGAGGTCGACAGGCAGCAAATGCCGATTTAGTACGTCAGTAAATCTTTATTGGACGCAGAAACCCGATATACGTCCATGGAGAAATTACTTTTTTCACTAGTGACAGCGGCAAAGAAGTTACGACACTACATTGAATCCCATCCCAATACCGTCGTGACAAGCTTTCCTCTTAAATCGATCCTGAGAAAACCAGAGCTATCAGGACGACTAGCGAAATGGAGTATATATCTCAGTAGCTACGACATCGTTTTTAAGCCTCGTACAACAATAAAATCGCAGGTCTTGGCTGACTTCGTCGCTGACTTCAGTCCTGAACTGGAAAAAGATACGCAAACCGAAATTTGTACTATGGCAACTATAAGAGACACGACCTGGATATTCTATGTCGACGGTTCATCAAACTCTAGAGGAGCGGGCCTTGGTGTCATCTTAAAATCCCCACAAGGGGGCAAGATGGTGTACTCCATACGATGCAGTTTCAAAGCTACTAACAACGAGGCAGAGTACGAAGCCCTGATCGTGGGCATGAATATGGCTCGTGACTTGGGGGCAGTCGCGCTCCACGTCAGAAGCGATTCCCTACTGGTCGTAAACCAAATGAGCGAGGAATTTTCAGCCAAAGATAAATCGAAGATGTTTGATCCATTCTCAATCGAACAAATTCCTAGAGATCAAAACACTCAGGCGGACGCACTAGCTAACCTTGGATCAACGCTAAATAAGCCGTCATTTGACGCAATTCCCATGATCAATCGAGCGACCTCGTCTATTGAAGACTCTAAAGAAATCTGCGCTCTTAGCACGTAAGACAGTTGGTCGACTGACATAAAAAATTATCTTATGCACGACCAACTACCTGAAGATCGAATGGAAGCTGGCAAGATTCGATTCAAAGCATCGAAATATATAATCATTGGCGATAGACACTATCGACGCTCGTCGACGGGTCTAAACCTAAGATGCATCGATAATCCCGAACAGGTGCAAAGTATCTTAAAGGAGATGCACGATGACGAATGTGGCAACCACTCGGGTGGTCGCAGTCTTGCAAATCGTATCTCACGACAAGGCTATTATTGGCCGACATTAAGGCAAGATGCCACCAGGTACGTCCAAGGCTGTGACGCATGTCAACGACATTCAGGTATGACTCACCAACCCTTTACATACGTCCTTAATTCCATGGCCTTTCATGAGATGGGGAATAAACATCGTTGGCAAATTACCTCATGCCCCAAGGCAGAAAGTCTTCATGTTAGTCCTTACAGATTATTTTTCTAAATGGATAGAAGCAGCCGCTTACTCCCAGATTCGGGACAAAAAAGTTATTTCTTTTATCCAGACTAACATCCTAAGCAGGTTCGAAATCCCTTCCGAAATCGTGTGCGACAATGGGTCGCAATTCATAAGCGATCGTACACTACGATTTTGTGAGGATCGTAATATCAAATTCACGACCTCAACCCCACGTTATCCCCAATCTAACGGTCTTGCAGAATCAACCAATAAAGTCATCATCAATTCAATCAAGAAAAGACTTAAGGCCGCAAAAGGGAAGTAGGTCGAAGAACTCCCATCGGTTCTATGGGCCAATTGTACGACGCCCAGAACATCGACAGGAAAAACACCGTTCTCATTGGTCTACGGTTGTGAAGCCATCCTACCCATTGAAATTCAGCTCCCGACATCGAGACATACGTCTGTCAATGATAACTTGGTAGACCTAAGCTACGACCTCGATGCTCTTGAAGGGTTAAGAGAGTCTGCTTTGGTCAGGATAGCATCTCAACGACAAGTCGTCGAGCGATATTTCAATAAAAATGTTAAGGCCAAATAAATTCAGGTAGGTGACTACGTCTTACGACGAGTGTTCCAGAACACTAAGGAACCCAATGCACGTAAGTTGTCCACTAAGTGGGAAGGACCTTATCGAATATCTGAGGTCGTCGGAAAGGGTGCTTACAGGCTACAAACCCTCGACGACCAAGACATCCCACGAAGCTGGAATGCAGTACATATAAGTAAGTACTTCTTCTGAATTGTTTTGATTTATTTCGACAAACGGTTATTGACTTAAGCATCGAAGGGTCGTTGGTCAAACCAACGACCACCCCTGAATCTTATATGGCAGGTTCGTAGGGTCGCATGAACTTCAGTGTCACAATCTATATCGTGAGAAGACAAAGTCATGACTTATAATTCATGACTCATACGACGAGAACTGAATCTTACAATTCAGTACATGTTAATGCCAAAAATCGCACCAAAGGGACAACTTAAGGTCGATATGGACTTAATCAACTAAAGAAAGGATCTTTCGACGAGACGTGCGACGAGGAATAAAATAAAGAAACAGGGGATTTGATGACGCAGGAAAAACCTCAAACGAGGGAAAAAACCTGCGGACGACAGTGGGTGTCATCGCTATACTATGGTCACCAATCAGGGGCGATGTCTTTGGATACTGGTGTCGATCGTACAGTGATTACAACACAAATGAAGGAAATGCTTCAAAATGTAAAGTACAAGTGTTTGAATGTAAAAATAGGTGTTTGTCGTGTGTGAAAACAATATGTAGACTGCTGATCGAGAGCGGATATTGTGCATCGAGAGCGATCACTTGAGAGAAAGTTCTTCACTTCGGGTGTTCTTGAGTTCTCCGTATGATTTCTGAGTTCAGTGATACTTTGGTGTGTGTCTTGTGATTATTTGGTGTTCGGTTGTTAATCGCCGGATATTCGATGTGTTGAAATGTTGATTGAGCTTGATATTTAGAGTCTTCGCATCCTTAATTAGCTCCATGAATGCTCCTTTAATGGCCTTAACGGTTGGAAACGGTCGCCGGAGTAATGATCTTAATCCGTTACGGTCGCCGGCTGTTTAATGATTGCGTCGATTATAGTCGTTGCTCCGTAATGACTTTTACTCCTGCATTAAACACTTAACAAACGGTCATGGTTAACGTTAGCTTTGGTCGAGGTCGCGCGTCTTTATATAATAGTCGTGCGGATCGGGCGACGCTATGGTCGAGCGTCGTGTGGAACTCTCGACTTACCTTTTATGAGGGATGACGTTGGTGTTCTGGGTCTTTGTCGAGACCTTATCTTAATACAAGATATAGTCCTTAATCATACATTTTACCTGTTCTGGTCGCGGTCGAGCGACGTGATTTTTTGCCCAAACAGTTTGCCCCCAAAACAAGTCGAACGCTTAGACTTGGGACCTGGGTTGAGGGACTTACCTGGTTGTCGTGGAACTAGACCAGTTCGCCTTTATCTGAACGAGAAGTTGAAAAGTTGTGATGTCATACTGACGCGCGATGATGCTTACCAGCTGTCGAAGATCCGGGCGGATATACGAAAGGACATAGACGCGTATCGATCATCAAAGGAGGTGACGCAAGTTGTGCCTGCCCTTCGAGGCTGGGAAAGGATAAAGAATGCCCCGACAGCTGGGTCGGGAATCTTTGAAGAAGACAAAGTTCTGAAGGAACAGTCTTCGAGGGCTGACATTTCGTCGAGAATTGTCACGCCTAAAGAGGCGAAGGCGTCGTCCAGCCGTCCAGGCGCGATGGATGCGACACCAGCAAGTTCGGCGCTTCCGGCGACAGTGACGAAGCTAGTGTCCAAGGTGTTGTCCCCAGCGTCTGCCGACAAGGGGGACGGGTCATCTGCCGATGGTGTCCTAGACGGGACAACGTTGTTTCCTCATCTGGAAAAATATTTGCTCCCGTCTTTCAGGGAACATTTTCCTATCGAGGAGACAGGGACCCATGTCGCCGGGTTGATGTTCTCGGTCGACGTTGTCCTGTGATCGGTCGACGGGTTGATTTGTCTTTCTTAGCATCTTATAGGTCGGACTTCTTCGACCATCGAATGGTCGCTTGTGCGGACTTAAGAGCTTCGACTAAGAGGATATCCTGGGATATTGAGGAAACTTAGTTGCGGTCTTGTCGATAAACGGCGACGCCTGAAAGCCAGCTCGAGGCTCAACGTCGATTAGCATGGCTGCCCCAGACAATTTGGTGAGCAAGGACATGACTCGCTCGTTCTGATCTTCTAGCATCTTCAAACGCTAAGCGACGGAGTCATTATGATCGACGGTTGCCCCTGCTTGAGAGTTAACTCCTGAACCGATGCCATTGTCATGTGACGAACCATTGGTGTCCCCAGTGAACGGGACAGAATATAGCTGCGACCCATGATGAAATTACTGTGATCCTTGCTGGAAAGGCTGTGATCCATTGTGGAATGGCTGAGGTCCATTTTGAAACGATTGAGGTCCATTCTGAAATGGCTACTGAAATAGCTGCGACCCTTGCTGGAAAAGCTGCGACCCATGCAACGCCTGCGACCCATTATTCATGGGTGGCGGCCTAAGATGTTGAGGGGGAATTGGTACGAACTAGGGATTTGGGTTGAACGGCCCGGGTTGCTGATTCTGCATAAACGGACCTGGATGCTGATTCTGCGCGGATGGACCCGGTCCTGCACCTGGATTCTGGACAAATGGTCTGGGACCATTCTGATTGAATGATCCTGGAACTGGGTTATGCACGAACGGTCTAGGACCATTTTTGAGGTCCAAAAGGATTTCTTAACCGCACAATGTCCTCAGCTGCCCTACGATTCTGCTATGCCATTGCATTGAGTTGATTCCTGGCGACTTTGAGCTCCTGATATATCTGAGCGACGGCTTGCTGTGGATTTCCAGGGGCTGCCATTTTCCTGCAACAGAAAATAGAAGAAACTCCAAGAAACTATTAGTAGAATGCACGTTCGTCGAGGATTTTCTCTAGATGTAGTCCCACGGATGGCACCAAACTGTTAATGCCAAAAATCGCACCAAAGGGACAACTTAAGGTCGATGTGGACTTAAACAACTAAAGAAAGAATCTTTCGACGAGACGTGCGACGATAAATAAAATAAAGAAACAAGGGATTTGATGACGCAGGAAAAACCTCAAACAATAGAAAAAAACCTACGGACGACAGTGGGTGTCGTAGCTATACTATGGCCGCCAATCAGGGGCGATGTCATTGGATACTGTTAATGCCAAAAATCGCACCAAAGGGACAACTTAAGGTCGATGTGGACTTAAACAACTAAAGAAAGAATCTTTCGACGAGACGTGCGACGAGGAATAAATAAAGAAACAAGGGATTTGATGACGCAGGAAAAACATCAATCGAGGAAAAAAAACCTGCGGACGATAGGGGGTGTCGTCGCTGCACTATGGTCGCCAATCAGGGGCGATGTCCTTGGATACTGGTGGCGATCGTACAGCGATTACAATACAAATGAAGAAAGTACTCGAAATGTAAAGTACAAGTGTTTGGAATGTAAAAACAAGTGTTTGTCTTGTACGAAACAATGTGTGAACTGCTGGTCGAGGGCTGTTGTTGTGCGTCGAGAGCGATGACTTGAGCTTTTCTTCGAGTGTTCTTGAGTATTGCTTCGGTTGTTAATCGCCGGATATTCGATGTGTATCGGATATTAACAGATGATCCTTGATGTGAAGACTTAGCTTGGTATTTATAGTCTTCGCGTCATTGATTAGCTCCATTAATGCTTTGATCAACGGCTGGAAACGGTTGCCGGAGTGATTATCCATGATGATCTTCGTCCGTTACGGCTATCGATCGTTGATGGTTGCGTCGGTTATATCCGTTGCTCTTTAATGACTTTGACTCCTGCATTAAACACTTAACAAACGTAACAGTCATGGTTAACGTTAGTTTGGTCGAGGTCGCATGGTTCTATGCGACGGTCGTGCGGGACGGGCGATGCTATGGTCGAGTGTCGCGAGGAACTCTCGACTTACCTTTTATTAGGGACGACGATGGTGTTCTAGGTCTTTGTCGAGACCTTATCTTAATACAAGATATAGTTTTTAATCATACGTCTTACGTGCTCTGGTCGCGGTCGAGCGACGTGATTTTTTGCCCAAACAGTTTGCCCCCAAAATTTGAAAATTGAATGTCAACTTTAAGTTATAAATTGTGCTTGTCGAACGCTTAGACTTGTGACCTGGGTTGAGGGACTTACCTGGTTGTCGTGGAACTAGACTGGTTCGCCTTTAACTGAACGAGACGTTGAAAAGTTGTGACGTCATACTGATGCGCGATGATGCTTACCAGCTGTCTAGGATAGGTGTCGAAGATCTGTAAGGGAATGCGAAAAGATCGGGGACTCGCGGAAATCTTCCAAGGATTCGATCCAACCCTGTTTTTCGGTCTAAATAGGGATTTTGATGGATCATTTCCTAATTTTTCCCTTGAAGAGTTTTGTGCTGTGATTTCCTTGCCATTCTTTGCCTGATATCTTCCGAACTTGTGAAAATCTTTGACCTGGTTAGGTTTCTTCGAGGATTAACGCGCCTATAAGTAAGGTACGATTTCTCTGACTTCTGCAAATTTTGTTTAGAAATGGTGAGGGATCCTGAGAGTGTTATTCAAGAGTCATCGGACCTCCAGGACTTTAGAAAGTTAGCGAAAATTCCTGCGTGGGTCGAATTGATCCGTCCAGGCCAGATCCGATCATACGAGTGTCCCGAGGGGTACATCATAATTTATGAATACCCTTTTAAGATAGGTTTCGAATGGCCTTTTTCTCCTCTGGCCAAGGCATTTATGTTAGAGTTTGACTTGGCACCGAGTCAGTTGATGCCCCAGTTCTGGCGAGTCGTACGAGTGATCGAGCGTGCTACTAAGAAATGGGATTTTCCCATGAATGTACATGACCTCCTCTCGGCTTATCAAACCAAGATGGACGGATGTCATCCTGTCGTCAGTGTGCTTGCGACGAAAGGCGGCATCGTCCTCGACCCTCATATATGGTAAGGTTCGAGCTCGGACGTCTTCGAAAGTCTCTGGGGGATACTTGGTCAGATCGATATATAGACCTGAACTATCGTCCAGACCACGCTTATAGGCTTCGATCGCAGCTTGGATGTCACAATTGCGGATACTGATCATTTCGGCATTGAATCTATTGAAAAAACTTCGAATAGACTCATTGGTCTTCTGCACGACATAGTACAGATCACTAGTCTGCTTTTCCATCTTACGACTGCTGGCGAATTTCCGGGAGAATTGGTTGACTAATTCGGCGAACGACCCGATAGATTTGGGTTTGAGATTGATCAACCACTGGAGAGCTGGACCAATGAGAGTCGCCCCAAAACTTTTGCACATGCATACTTCCTGGTACATGTGTGTAATCGAGATTGTCCACATGAGCTGCTTATACTGCGCGACATGCTCGGTTGGGTCGGTCACACCCGAATACTTGGGAGTGAAGGCAGGAATGTTATACTTCTTTGGGACCTCGACGGTGGCGATCTCGTCGATGAAGGGTGACACCTGATACCCCGAGCGAGGCTCGACGTCAACAGGGACGGCTGCCCCAGTCAACTTGGAGAGCAAGGACAGGACGCGCTCATTTTGGTCTTCTAACATCTTCAAACGCTGGGCGACGGGATCGTTAAGATCAGGATTTGCCCCTGTCGAGGGATTGGTCCCTGGACTAGTGCCATTACCATGCGACGAACCATTGGTGTCCCCGTTGAACGGGACAAAATATGGCTGCGACCCATAGTGGAATTGCTACGGTCCATTTTGAAACGATTGTGGTCCCTGCTGAAATGGCTGCGATCTCTGCTGGAAAGATTGCGATCCTTGCTGGAAAGGTTTCGAACCACTTTGGAACGGCTGAGAAAATGGCTGGGATCCATTCTGAAATGGCTGGGCACCACCTTGCAATGGTTGGGATCCATTGTTCAGGGGTGGTGGTCGGATGTGCTGAGGGGGAATCTGCCCATACTGGGGATTCGGAATGAACGGACCCGGCCGCTGATTCTGCATGAATGGACCTGGATGCTGATTCTACGCGGACGGGCCTGGTCCCGGACCTGGATTCTGGATGAATGGTCTAGGACCATCCTGGGGTCCAAAAGGATTCCTTAGTCGCGCGATCTCTTCAGCTGCTCTGCGATTCTGCTCTGCCATTGCATTGAGTTGATTCTTGGCAACCTCGAGCTCCTGATACATCTGAGCGACGGCTTGTTACGGATTTCCAGGGGCTGCCATTTTCCTACAACAGAAAATAGAAGAAACTCCAAGAAACTATTAGTAGAATGCACGTTCGTCGAGGATTTTCTCTAGATGTAGTCCCATGGATGGCGTCAAACTGTTAATGCCAAAAATCACACCAAAGGGACAACTTAAGGTCGATGTGGACTGAAACAACTAAAGAAAGAATCTTTCGACGAGACGTGCGACGAGGAATAAAATAAAGAAACAAGGGATTTGATGACGCAGGAAAAACCTCAATCGAGGGAAAAAAACCAGCGGACGACAAGGGGTGTCGTCGCTGCACTATGGTCGCCAATCAGGGGCGATGTCCTTGGATACTGGTGGCGATCGTACAGCGATAACAATACAAATGAAGAAAATGCTTCGAAATGTAAAGTACAAGTGTTTGGAATGTAAAAACAAGTGTTTGTCATACGTACAGTGTTTGAATGTAAAAATAGGTGTTTGTCGTGTGTGAAAACAATATGTAGACTGCTGATCAAGAGCGGATGTCGTGCGTCGAGAGCGATCACTTGAGAGAAAGTTCTTCACTTCGGGTGTTCTTGAGTTCGCCGTATGATTTCTGAGTTTCGTGATACTTTGGTGTGTGTCTTGTGATTATTTGGTGTTCGGTTGTTAATCGCCGGATATTCGATGTGTTGAAATGTTGATTGAGCTTGATATTTATAGTCTTCGCATCCTTAATTAGCTCCATGAATGCTCCTTTAATGGCCTTAACGGTTGGAAACGGTCGCCGAAGTAATGATCTTAGTCCGTTACGGTCGTCGGCTATTTAATGATTGCGTCGGTTATAGTCGTTGCTCCTTAATGACTTTTACACCTGCATTAAACACTTAGCAAACGGTCATGGTTAAACGTTAGCTTTGGTCGAGGTCGCGCGTCTTTATATAATAGTCGTGTGGATCGGGCGACGCTATGGTCGAGCGTCGTGAGGAACTCTCGACTTACCTTTTATGAGGGATGACGATGGTGTTCTGGGACTTTGTCGAGACCTTATCTTAATACAAGATATAGTCCTTAATCATACGTCTTACCTGTTCTGATCGCGGTCGAGCGACGTAATTTTTTGCCCAAACAGTACAAAGATCTTATGATCACAACATGTTTTACAGAAGGAAGCCAGTCTCTAAGACTTGCATGTCACAAAAAGGAATCTTATGATTCATCACACAGGTCTTGCGATCGTCACAAGTGTTCTTTAAGGTAAGTGTCGGAACCAAGGTCTTATGACTTGAGTTTCAGACGGCCCTGTCGCCCGACTACTTCCAAAGTTATATGTACCCGTATCGTACGATTCTACGTTCGCTTTACTGCTTTCTATACTAGTTTATTTTGTTTATTTACGACAAAGTAAAACACACGGTATAGTGAAAAACATGCTTGTATTAAGTCCAAAAGTAATACAGGACAAGGCACGACCACCAACGGTCGCCCTAAAATACAAAGTTACAAAATCTACCGAGGGCCCTAGTCGACTCCACCCTCATCTTCCGCACCACCCGTCCTGGTCTCTGCGGAGTCAGTATCATCGATCCTATCTTCTTGGTCGAGATACTCATCGGTCCCGACGTGCTCCAGATAGGACGCGACCTCGGCCTCAGCGCCAGCTAAGGGATTTTCCCCTGCAGATGACGGTGCATAATCGCCAACCTGACCTTCAGACGGGTCAGCGCCTCAAACGAGAGGAACTTCTCCTCCAAGGTCCCCGTCTTGGCCTCAGTGGCCTTAACCGACGACCTAAGCTCCCTCACTTGTTTTTCGCGCACGGCGAGGGATGCCTTAGTCATCGTCACCTCTGCTTCATAAGCAGAGGCCCTTTCCAACGTCTCCTTGAGACAATTTTTGAGCTCCTCCTTCTCCAACGACGACGTCTCCAGGAGACTCTTAAGATCGTCCACTTGAACGGAGAGAGCCTTCGCCTTGGCCTTAGTCGCCCGCTCATCCTCACGAGCTTTACGCTCTTCCTCTTGCGCTTGCTGATGTTTCTCATCGATACAAGGTTCGACCTTCTAGAGCACCTCCAGTTGGCCGAAAAGGCACAGCGATGCCTGAAACGCCTGCAGTCGCACGAAAATACATAAGGTAAGTCTAACTTACTAAAGAGAGGAAGAGACATATGACGAAAATAAAACGCTTACTGGGAACGCCATGCCTGCGACGTGAGACCCTGTCTCATCCACGGTAGCGCTACGGTAGCGATCCTTGAACGATGGTAGGAGAAATTTTCCCAAGTTAGGGAAAATCTTCGCCCTATCCAGGACGCCGTCCAGCAGGAAGTCCGACGGTAACGGAAAGTTCACCATCGTGACTTTAGGGGATCCCTCAGTATGACGACCTTTCCCCTTCTCCTCCGCAGTGGACGACCTAAGCGGTGTCGCCCTTGGTACGTCCGCAGACGTCTTCGCCTTCTCGGGAGTGGAGACCTTTAAAGGCTCTTCACCCGTCGACGACGGTTCCTTCATTGGAACCGACCTTGTCTTCTTCACAACCCCCGACCCCGAAGTCGGAGGATCCTTCCTCTTCAGCTCCTAGGCCTTCTTAGCCAAGGCCAGCTAGGCATCTCTCTTCGCCTTGCCCGAAGCCGACCGAATGTCAGAACCACTTGTAAAAGAAAAAGAGAATGTCAAAAATTGTCGTACGACCCGGAAGACAGAAAACACACGACCGATGGATACTTACTCAACGAAGTCTCTCACTGACTTCTCTCTTCAGCCTTTGAAGCGCTGACGGTCGTACGACTGGGAGATTTGAATAACTCCCCGACCCAACAAGAAAAAGGTCTCCCAACTTTTTCTTGAGAATCGATTGCGGGACCGAACCTCGCAAAATCGATATCTGTAAACAAAGTAACAAACAATTAGCAAAAGACAAAGCCAAGTACTAAAAAATGTACGACAAGATAGAATTTATACCGCTGGTGTTCCACCCAGATGTGACCCAGGAAGTGTCCTCGTCTATACGACCAAGCGTCCGTACACGACCAAGAACATATTTGGCCTTCCACCCACGATCGCGAACCAGGGTATCAGGAACCAACGTATGTCCTTCTCTTAGCCTAGAGGATAGGCTGTAATGGCGATAGTCGTCCTACGTCATATCAAACGCCGTTAGCAGATCACGCACCGTGAAAGGGACATCCCAATCACTGGTGATCCGAATGATCTCCTAAAAGATTTGCCAAAACTCAGGAAAGATCTGACCAGGAGATAAGTCAAAGATACCTAAAAACTCCCTAACTAAAGGAGTAAATGGCCACCTAAATCCTATTCTAAAAGGATACTCGTACATGACGAAAAATCCTTCTAAACACTCTGCCGGTCTAAGTTGGTCAGGAGTATATAAGCGGATTTCGACGGGAATACCCGTCGATAACCTAAAAGCTTCCACCTCCTCCTTTTTTTTGAAAAAAGCTCGCCGACTCGGAGGAGACAGAAAAGTCAGGCACAGAAATATGTGCTACGTATAATTCCATGAGGTCCTTAGACGCAGGAGCCTTTTTGGCCATCGACTTGAGTCGCATGATGAAAAGAGGAATAAAATATCGTACCTTATGTGTCTAGAAAACCTCGAACGATCGAACAAGCATTGGAAATCCTCTATCTCTTTCTCTAAAAAAACTCTCTCGAAAATGTGTTGAAAGCGTAAAGAGGAAATGGTTCCAGAAACACGCTATTTATGGCAAAAATCATGTCAGGTCGACCCGCTAGATGGTCGACACCTGTCCAACGACTTTTCACATGCATCATGTCGATGGACGACACCTGTCCTCTAAACGTCCCTTCACCTCTGACACGTCGTCGTGACGTCACCACCTTGTCACTCCCTCCAATCCGAATCGAACCAAGACAGTTGGAATTCTACTAGACCCTCTCCCCATGCGACATGTGGCAAACCATAACGTCAGATTTAAAATTCGAACTTCACGCCTGAAATTCAAATTTTGGGGGCAAACTGTTTGGGTAAAAAATCACACCTCGCGACCGACGCTAGAAAACTCATATGACATATCCACAAGACCACTCTTGTATTAAGATAAGGTCTTACAAGACGTTTACAGACGTATGCTTGGTCGTACGTTTTTATGCTGGTCGTACGTTCCGTACGACCGACGTATGGGACTTAAGACGGTCGTATGATTACACTAACCGTTAACAGTCAACACCGTTTCTTTTGTTAATTAATGCAGGTTTACGAGCATTCATGGTGCAAACGACCAGAAACGATCTAGTCATCAATGGCATTTAAAGCCCGACAGCGGTTACAGAGTGCGCCATAAAGACACCTTTAATGACCAGCAGAAGCTATTTAAAGGCATGTGCTGCAACCGAAAAGGGGACCCTACTCCAATCTGAGTTCATCTGTTTTGAACTTATTCCAATTTGCTCCATCTAATTTCTAAGAAATTATACACCAGAAACACCGTGATTTTACAAGGCATTTGAACGAATATCGCCGAAGCATCTCCGTGCAACAACAGTTCGAACTGCACGACAAGCAAACTTTTTCGCACGATTTATGCACGACACACGTCATTTGCACACGACTAAGTTTATATTTACATTCGTTTGTAATCTGTTGTACACAAAACAGCTGTTACAAAAGGACTTTCGCCCCTGTTTGGCGATTATAGTGCACCGTCGACTCTCACAAGTCGACCGTGGTTTTTTCCCTTGTTTTGGGGTTTTCCGCGTCACCAAATCTCTGGTCTTATTTACTTTTTCCTCATGTTTGTGTTGCTTGGCCTCAAGTTACGTTTATTTAGTTGTTAAAAGTCTACATCAACCTTAAGTTGTGCTTTTGTGCGATTTTTGGCATTAACAGCAAGCATTTCGAACCAGGGAATGTGGGGAGAGCCAGAAGGCGAAGTTCGGTTCTCAAATGTTACGAGGGGCCAGCCTCACGTGGTGGAGTGTTTACTCCACATCTCTAGAGGCCGCAATGTTGGCCAAACTGAGCTGGGCAACCTTCAAGAAAAAGGTGTTGGAAGAATGTTGGGTCATCAAAGATTTGAAGATGACATCATGATCTCCTTACATACATTGAAAAACATTTTATACTTAGAGAAATTTTAGATGGTTCTTTGTAATGGCTTAGTCATACTGTCAAAGTTCGGTGAAGTCGAAGATCAGCCGAAATCAAGAAGAAGTAAATCTACCATTGCGGATTGAAGATGGACTTCTCAACCCAAACTAAGTTGTCTCACCGATTGTCACCATGAAAATCGGTGAGATCATCAAACACGAGAATCCTCCTTTGTCTCCTTACCAAGAAGATCTTCATCATAAGAGGTATGTTTGGCCATCCCACCAACTGTCCTCATGAAAATCGGTGGGATCCTCAAAATTGGAGGATCCCCTCATAACATCCCTCCTAAGAAGATTTCCACCTACCTTGTTCATGACAAGTCGGTGGGATCCTCAAATTGAAGGATCCTCCCTTGTGTCCATGCTAAAAGGTTTTATCCTCAAAGAAGGAATGTATGGGTATGAAAGAAAAAGGTGCATTTGTCCTTTTTCCTATTCTTAGATATTGTCTCCACCAAACCTTTCCAGTATTATAGGAAAAGACACATCAACTTTTGAGAGTCAAACCCGACCTTCAAATGACAAAGTGACAAGTGTCCCATGCATCACATACTCATGGCACTATATAAAGATGAAGACTTCTCCATGCAGAACAACACTTACAACTCTTGAAGATTACTGTTAGATTAAATTAGGTCCTAATTTAATAATATGTTTTATAAAGAAAAAGTGTATGGGCTTTTTTAGTTAGCTTTTTAGTTAACTTTATGGGCTTGAGCCTTTATATTGTAAATGGACCCTTTAAAAAGAAGTTTAGGGTTTCATTTATCATTTGAGAGAGGGTTTTAGAAGATACACACAAAAACACACACTAACTTATTCTCATGAGAGTCATCTAATTGTAAAGTGTGGTGTTCTTCATATTTTCTCCTCCATATAATTCATCAATGAATATGAGATGAGTTTATTTATGATTGTTCTTAATGTTCATCTTACATTTAAATTTATATGGAGTTTTATTTTATCTATTGTTTGCTTTAAACTGGGATCAACAATTAGTATCAAAGACGGATTGAAGAAACTCTTCTTCAATCGGTCATCTATGGGAACAATAGAAGATTAGATGATTTATATGTTGTTTTGGTGCTTAGATTGATTCAATCACATGAGCCTAAACACAAATATCATTCTAATGGTTTATTTTCTGTTTTGTGCTTATTGGCAATCCAATCTTTGATTTCAATAATATTTGGATAAGTTTTGACAGAAAATTAGTGTTTCTCTTCATAAAATCTGATTCTGCACACCACATGTTTGATGAAATGCTTAAGTGAAGATTTGGTTCTGTTTGGATCAAATCTGATAAGATTTAATACACGTGTGTGTTTTGATTCTTTCTGATTCATTGGTCTGATTTGATAAGCACAAAGTAGATGGTTGATCTATGATCCCATCCTTGTGTGTGCTTAAGTCCATAGCATTTTTTTTGGCATCTTGGTAGTAAGGTTGTTGATCCTTGATTTGACCTTTATTTAAATCCAAGATTGGACTCTCTTTGACCCGGATTTTGTTTATATTCCGCTACTCATAATCATTTAAATGAAAAACAAATTCATTTGGGTCTTGAAAAAGTTGTCGGAGAAAGATTTGGTGCTGTGTTACATGATCAAAGTCTGATCCAAAAACTTTTAATGACTTTGAGTGCTTCTAATCAGTTTTCTGACCTGATCAATTAGAGATCCGAGTATTTGCACTCGTCGTTCTAAAAGTGTTATGGAGATCTTTTTATTTTCTACCCCAAATCAGTTTTTATGAGCATTTGATTTGATTGGGAGTTTTCACAGAGAAGATGATCAAGTTGTGTTTTAAGATGAAAGATTCCAGAATATTGATTGTGATCATCATCTGTTCAATCTATTTTGAATTTACAAAGATTCTCAATAGTGAACAGAGGTTGTGCGTGATGATTATTTGTCCTTAAATGATAACATGGTTATTCCAATGGGCCACGTTCTACTAAAACAAATGTAAAGGACGCATTTCATTTTTACATAGCAATGAAAGCAATTTGAAGGCTAGTGGAGAAAGCAACTATGCACGTGACTCACGGGATCTAAATGTTTTTAATGGTTCCTCAATTATTAATTGAATTGCCAACCTACTTTCTACGTGGATAATTGGTAGCTTAGCATCTGTGTATTTTGCATCACCAGGAGTTAACCCAAAATAATCAACAGAATGATTAATGATGCTGATGTCTCCGAAAAGTGCAAATTATGGGGCTGCACTATGCTACTGTGTTTAAATTTAAAACAGAAAGTCGATGCTGTTGTTTGTTGTTCGATGTGCAACAGTTTGTACTTCAGAGAAGCACAGAAGAACCGTAGATGGTCATGGAATTCCTCAACCTGTGAAGAGCTTAATCACAGCTGAAAGTCGCTGTCCAGAATTCTGAAGAGTGCAGAAATCTGCTAGGTGTAGAGTTGTTAAGCAATCCAGACACAGATTGCAGACCAAGCCAACATCAAGTTCATCTGCAGAACCATCTTTTAAAGAGTTGTTGCATCAGAAGTTAACAATTGACAGACCTCTACATCAAGTTCATCTGTTGCAGTTTGAAAGGATCGATCAGTAATTGATGCTGCATCAAAAGTTAAGAAAGCTTATTGGAAAGAATCTTTCAGATTTCATCCATATTTCCATTTAGATAGAGGTGTTTCAGAGATCATTTGTGTACAAAACTCATGTGGATTAATGCAGCGCAGAATGTGGCATCAGTTCTCAATTTGGTACAGAGAGTAAAAACTTCAAAAGGTGTAGATCACAGAGGTTTAGAAGTTGTGCATAATCAGTTGCAGCAGTTTGCCAGTCCAGAGGGAGTTCAGCTGATTTACACGTGCAGAGCTTATACAAACCAACAAAAGTTTGATGCAAAGGTGTTGATCAAAGCTTTCAAGGAAGGTGCTATTGTGCACAGAAGCTGTGATGTTCAATTTGTTCAGAGTCTGATAAACGATCAAAGGGTTCAGAGGATCATCAACAGAGCTTATCAGAGCCTCTGTGGAAAATTTCCAGAGCTCTGATGTCTGTGATATTGATAGAGCTCTGCTCATTGACAGAGGATGGTTCAAAGTTTTCCAGAAGCAGAGATGCTCTTACATTGATCAGGCTGTGCAGCAAGGTTCAAGATCTGGTAATTATTTGAAGAAACTGCAGTCCAAAAGTTGTACACAGAAGTTGATTGAGTTTATCAGAGCTCTGATCTTTTGACAGAGCTTACCTACATCTGAGATCTTGCATATGTTGTCCAGAGCTTAATTACAGATCCATTCGAAAAGTGCAGCATGCTCGAAGGACTATGTTGATCGTTTAAAGATTTCTGGTGTTTGACTTATTGATCAGAGATTTGCCCAGAAGTTGATGACCAGAGGCGAATTTGAGCAGCTCATGTATTGACAGCAGATTATAAACATTGTTCGCTTATAATTCTGTCAGATTGAAGTGTCAACAGTAAGCATTTCAAGAGCTCTGGTCGAGGTTAACCACAGAGCTTATGAACACAGAGGGCTATGCTAATTTACATGCAATTCCAGACCTCTATACAGACCTGCAGGCTGCTGTGCTCATCGTTTAGCAGTAGAAGCATGTTTTGGAGAAATTATTTAAGCTACAGGTTCTGTAATTATTCTGAAGTTGTGCAGAGTGAACATAAGTTGTTGTGCAATGTCAATACCCAGAGGATAGGCGAAGAAGCAGTCCAGATTGCAGATTCAAACAGCATATCTGTGTTAATTTGGAGATCGATCAAAGATATCCTTATCGCATTCAGATGTTGATCTTGTTCAATCAAAGTTCATCAGAGCTCTAATCATAACCAGAGCTTATCAGAGCCTCTGTGGAAAATTTCCAGAGCTCTGATCATTGACAGAAGGATCTGTGACAGAGGCAGTCCATGGCTAATTCACCTTGAGTTTCATAACTGCTGTTCCGAAGTGTATTATGATATATAGGGCAGATTATGCAGAGCCATGTGATCAGAGGCCGTCAAGAAGACTCTGTGTTTATCGAAAGATTGCTCTAAGAGTTTACCGGAGCTTATCAGAGGTCTGATCATCAACAGAGCTTCCAGAGCTCTGACCATTGACAGGATGGTTTAATTTTTTTTAAGACATCAGAGCTTACCAGAGCTCTGTTGATTTTCTCAAAGGTTGTCAAGAATACCAGAGCTCTGCTGATTTCTCAGAGGCTGTCCAGAAGTATTAAGCCATCCAAACAACCATTAAGCCATTGAATAAGCTGCTTCTGTTAAGACCATCCAGAGACTTAAAGATCAAAGTTTATTTGTGCAGAGTTTTGAATGAGAAAATGATTTTGAGTAGCATCTGCAGTAAAGAAAGATGTGACTGTCCAGATTAAGCCGTTGCTGTAAAGAGCTTAATTGTGCTTAATTCATACAGAGCTGGTTCACATAATCTCTATGCATGCTCAGAAGTTCAGATATTGTTCAGAGGACATGGAAGGCCTCTGAAAGTCAGTTCAGAGATGCTCATATGCACATCCCGAGGAGTAGGTTCAGAGCTTAATCAAGAGGCTCTCTGGATCAATTTTTTTTGGAAATAAGAGCAGTGAACAAAGAGGACCAGAAACAGACCCAAGCATGTTTATCAGAGGTCGTTGGTCCAGAAATCAAAACAAGCCAAAAGCCCGGATCCCAAAAATTTTCAGTTTGTTTGACAGCTTTGCGCTGCTTCAGAAACATGCGCACAACGTTTCACTCGGTGTTCCAATTGACACGAATTCAGTTGCATTGGAAATACAATTCACAGACGCACGACTTTGATGTTCTGAGTTTTCTCAAATTATGTGAGCTGATATGCCAAAATCAGCCTCAAAGTCTGCTGTAAGGTGTTGGACCGAAAGCATTGCATTTAATTCATGCTCTTTCCGCTTTCAAGAACGGTGTTCTCTCGACGGTTCTTCACGGTTTCATGCTGCTATTGTGACATATTGATTGTCACTCACTCCTCTATTGTTCATGTTTAAAGCTCGGGGCTGAATGCTTACTCAACGCGATCTTAAGCGTCAAATTTTCTGTTTTGACGACCGTTCTGCGCTGCTGAGGAAAAACTTGCACAACTCACTCGTTTTTCATCCAAAATAGATGAATAAAAGCTCGTTGGAAAGCTAAGAGGCTGGAGTTAAATGTGCATGTTTCATGTTTTCTCTTAAGAAGGCTCCTCGATGGTTCAAAACAGCGGTGAAGTTGAGACATGAAAGCCGGACAAAATGGGGTTATTTGTCTCGGTCTTTCAAGAATATGAGCCTACATTTGAGGGGAGCTCGTGATACTTTGAAGACTTGAAGTACAGAAAGCCAAAGTTTCTAAAGAAAGCAAGTGGGGGACTATAAGATGATGCTTTCTTTATAAAACATTAGGGGGAGGTTGTTAGATTAAATTAGCTCCTAATTTAATTAAATGTTTTATAAAGAAAAAGTGTATGGGCTTTTTAGTTAGCTTTATGGGCTTGAGCCTATATATTGTAAATGGACCCTTTAAAAAGAAGTTTAGGGTTTCATTTGTCATTTGAGAGAGGGTTTTAGAAGATACACAAAAAAACACACACTGACTTATTCTCACGAGAGTCATCTAATTGTAAAGTGTGGTGTTCTTCATATTTTCTCCTCCATATAATTCATCAATGAATATGAGATGAATTTCTTCATTATTGTTCTTAATGTTCATCTTATCTCTACATTTATATGGAGTTTTATTCCTTCTATTGTTTGCTTTAAACTAGGATCAACAATTACTCTGTGCTCAAGACACTCTGCTCCTTTCTCTCCTTGAACTTTATAACATTCCATCTTTGTGTGTTATAACCAGATCCATGCAACAAATAAGAAATCAAATAGATGAATCAATAAGAACAATGATTTCCAATGATCATCCCTTTCATTAATCTTTCAGAGAGAATTTAGCAATACAATGTTGAAAGTAAAAGAGATGATTAGTTTGTTTTCCAAGCTAATCTTACATTAAATACTATGGGCACGTGGTTAACAAGCCCACGGCCCGTTCACTAATAAGGCTCAGAATAAACTATTACAATTAAACCCTTGAACTTTAAATCAACTATAAAACCTGCCCTAACAATCTCCCCCTTTGATTTGAAGTTCGAGTTGGCGCTCTAGATCTCTCCAGTTGAAGACATATCTTTTGCGAAGCGCGAAGTGTACCTCGAACCATTTGATTGCACGGCGGTAGTCGATGCGTTCTTCAACTATTTCCAAGGCATTCCGAGCAGTTACTTCATTCGGATTCGGAACATATGAGAACCTTGGATTTTCAGACTCGTGCTGAATAATCTTTCGAAGAGCATCTTGAACTTTGAGGAGTGTGCCGTCACATAATCTTTCCACCTGACTGAAGCGCACGAACTTCTTCTCTTTTTGCTCGTTGAGGTAAAAATCCCGAATTCTGGTTCTAGAAGCATAGGGTTCTCGGCACACATGTTTAACTCAGGCGCTTTCAGATTCGGCTAGATCAGATTTACCTTCTTTGCCCTGTTCTCGACAGCCATTTCAAAATACGTTAGATATGACATCATAATGGTACGGACCAGGTATCGACGAACAACTTCGAGCGCCTTTGTAACTTCAAGCGGTCGGATGGTTCTTTTACGAAGGTCTTTCAGAATAATCAGGAAGTCGAACGGTCGGAGGTTCTAGAAGTCGGCTTCAGAGAATTTCCATTCGTTCCCATCTTCACGTCGGACAATAAACACTGGGTAGACGATCCTCATAATGCGTCTTGAATAGATACTGATTACCTCTGTGATCCGAAGTTTGGTTCTGACTTGGCTGACTGGTAGACACCGCTGCATTGCGCTGATATATCGCCGTTGGTATTCGGGGCTAAAGTTGTAAATACCAAGGCAAAAGGTCGGCTCGATCGAGCGAAGCTTGTGGACGAACAACTTTTTCAAAGATTCCTCCAAATGAGGGATGAGTACCATGATCTTCTCCCAACAAATTTGTTGTTGTGGAGAGGGAGAAAGATCAGAAGCTGTCATTTGTCGGGAGTTGTCGGAATATTGGCAGTTGAGGTCTCGGGTCTTGTTGACGTTCCGGTGGGTTGAGCGTAGTGAACGGGTGACGAACCATAAAGGCTTTGGAGCAAGAACTGATCATAATCGATGTTGTCGTCTTCATCAGTTGGGAAGACCAAATTTACCTGGAGATTTACAGCACTGGTAGCTTTTTCGTACCATGCATCTTCTGTCTCCGGGTTGGCTTCACAGTCTGGATCGATCATATTCAGTAGAGGTCTTGCTGATGAATCAAGGTCGATCAGTTCCTGTGTTGAACCCTCGGGATTTTAAACCATCGGGGCTTCATCATCTGATATATCCATATCAATCACCATTTCTGCTAAAGGTAACTCAGCTTCAGGATTTGTTCCGGTTGTAGTAGCCGTAGTTGAAGGTCCCGGTTGAACCACAGTTGTAGTTTCAGCAGTGAGGATCTGGGCGGTCTCGGTTTGGCGTTGTTGTTTCTCCCCCTCACGGTGATCAGGATCATCCTGGTCATCGTGCTTACGTTTCAGACCGCCTGCTTGACTCTTACATGTTTCTTCGAGCGTGCGGACCCTCTCAGACAGCATGGTGAGCGCTTTGTTGTAGTCCTTGAGGGTGGAGTCAATGGCGTCCAAACGGGTGATGATAGATGATGAAAGAGCAGTGACCTGGGATTTCAGAACGGAGATCAGGTCTGCTTCGGTAGAGGCGGTTGTGCCGGATTCCTGGAGCAGTTGGGCCAATAGCATCGTCTTCAGGGTGTCCACCGAATAGATAGGTTGCGGTTGAATCGGTGGAGGTACATGGGTGGTTTGAAGTTCGACGAGGTGGCCTTTACCTTTGATAGCGCGCATCGCTTTAGCAAGTTCAACGGCTACATGTTGCTGCATCTGTTGCTCCATATCTTGGCGGACAGCCTTAAGGGTGCTGTCCAGGGACCCTGGTGACACGAAGTCAGGTAAAGTAACACCGGGATCACTTAGATTGCCCGTTGAGGCGTCTACCACAGGGGTAGAGCCACCTACGTTCACAATTGGCGTGATAATAGCTGTGGTAGGATTTCCGTTCGATCCTCGTGTTCCGACAGATACAACAGACGTTCCGGTCGGGTCACTAAGAGCCGCGACTTGTCGTTGTTCCGCATTAAGTGTCCTAGTCAAGGAATCTTCAATAACAAGTGGATCTAGACTCGATGGTGCACTGAAAGAAGTCGAGACCGGGGGTTGCTGGTCTCTTGTTTCAACACCAGTACTCTCCGAGTGAGAGACCGGTGGAAGTTGTGCTATATCCCCGCGTGAGCCTGAAACATCCGTCTTTTGAGAGACGGATGAGTGGATGAGGGGGTCGTGCAATTGCTCCGCTGGGTCCACGGAGTCTTCTTCAATACCCCGTCCCAACAATTGAGACGTGATAGCAGATGTGGCTACCCGGATGTCACTCATTTGGGGTCGCTCATGAGCCTCTTTTTCTTTACAGCTCGATCTTTCCTGGTTCAACTTTGAACGCAGTTCTCTCTACCTCGCTTGATCTAACTCCTCTACTTGTACTCCCTCAGATGTCCTAATTATAGGTCCGGCTCCGGTATGAGGTGGTGAGTCAAGAGGGATTCCGACAGTGAAATCTGGGTTGGGTCCGATACTGTGAGGTATGCGTTTCAGGCGTATGGTACGGTCGGTATCGGAGTCCGTGGGATCAGATTCCACGTCTTCAACATGGTGAGGTGGTGAAGGGGGTTCAGTAACATATGGTTCGGTCGAGTGTGGGCTAGATGAAGGACCGGTTTGGGTGTTGCTGGTCCCGGGTCACGATCCCGCTGCACCGCCTACACTCGCTCCCCTTCCTCTCACAGCTAACACACCCCGCCCGGCAGCACCTGCTTGCCGGGCCCTCCCACCTCTCATTCTTGGACCCTCACGTCTCTCGGGTCTAAGTCACTGGGCAGGTCCCTCCGGTTCTGGTTGGACCATGGGATTCCCTATCTCTCCCCTATAAGCAACTACCCCTGGTGCATTGGGATCGGCGATGGCTAATAGGGCTTCAGGGATGGGCATAGCTACCGCATTGGATGGGATGCAGATAACCATGTACTGGAGGTGGCGAATAGTTCATACCAGATGTGCAGCACGTCGAGGTATCGCTGGATTAGCGTCCATGTGTTGACGCACTGCTAGCGATTGGAAATGCGGGTATGGAAGGAATTTCTTCTGTTTCGTTCCTCTGATGTGTCGAATGGCTGTAACAAGTTCATGACAGATGATCATGGCGAAGTCGACATGGCGGTTGTAGCAGATGGCGTGAACTAGGCGTAGAAAGTCACCAGTGCACTGATCTATACCTTCCCATCTAGATGATAGACACATGGTCAGTATCGTAAACATGGTGTACCAGATGGGGGCTAGGTGTTTCCGGTTGAACGCTGAAGGTCTGGGAAGATCATGGTTGTAGCCGAGCGCGCGGATTTGTGCGCATAGCGTGTCATCATTTACGGTAGGATCGTACCGTTCATGACCTGCGGCGTCGGCAACCGGAAGAGAAAGGAGGCGGCGAAAGGAATCAGGCATCAGGGTGAACGGCTGGTTATCTATCATTGCCATTATAGTCTGTGAAGTGCCGGTCGTGCGAACCTGTGCCATGAACCAAACTTGTAGAACATATAGCAAGGGGACGTCGGTAGTGCGAGTGAGTGCCTCACGGATAGGATGGTGCATGAGAATGTCCAGAATAACCTGGTGTTGAGGGTTAGGTCTGAATAATGCCGGGTCGAGATAGTGATTGTTCGCCTCCATCTCAGTGCCATGGTCAGGGTCAACCAAGGCAGCATCTGCTTCGTCGTCAATAATGTCCTCCTCTTGAGCGATTTGCACTTGAGGAGGTTGTTGTTGTTCTCCTTGTTGTTCTGGGGGGTGTTGTTGTTGATCCGCCATAGATAATCTGTAAAAGAAGTACACAGTTAGAAACCGAGACGGATGAACGAGTGTCGTCGCATACCTTTGCTTTGAATGGCTCAATCTGAAACTGATTAAGGACTGGCAGTGACAAAACAGGTACGGAAATGACCATCAACAGGGGTGTCCGGATAAAGGGAGTGAAGTAACCAAAACAATCCGGATAACATAAACTCTCCGGATAACAAAGGTGTCCGAATGGGATGGACTTCTCGGATAAAATGAACAACCCGGACAAGGGTCCCTTTGAGGCGAGATATCCGGATAACAAGTGAGTCCAAACACTAAACATACCGGTAGCTGAACTTACCAGAAACCCTTAGGTTTCCGGACAACTAGGTTTCCGGGTGTTTGTTGAATCCGGACAAAGTAGCATCGATCAAGGAGGTTTCTGGATAAATATTCATAAGAATGAATGTTCCCGGATACGACGAATATATCCGGTCGACTTTCGAAATCATTCTACGAACGAACTTGATTCCCAATCAGGTGTAAAAGAGATACCTAGGGTCTGTGTGAGTATCTAAGCATTGTAGGTAATCTAAACCTCCGATTGTATGGACTATTAAGCACGGAGCCGAAGTACCACAAAGGGGTTTCGCGTTTACTGTTGAATCAAACCAAAGAGTGGTCGAGTTGTGAGTGGATGTGTGTGAAAATCGAAGAGACTTAATAGTATTGATTGACGAGGCTCATATCTGAGTTTGGGAGTGATAGCAAGAGCGAATCGATCAAAATCCGAGTGTCCAAGCGAGAGAGAGAGAGAGAGAGAGAGAGTTCGAAGGGTTTTAGGGTTTAGCAAAGAATTCCAGGTAAGTGAGTTATGAAACAACCCGGATGGTTATATACCTGGATGTTTTCTGGGTGCTCACCCGACCCGGATACTTACCCAGTCCGGAAACTGTCCGGAAACCAGGGGTTTCCGGATACTGTCCGGATACCGACAAAAGGTCCAGTTCCTTGGAATTTCGCAGTGTGCGGAACTGGAAGAGGACATTCTCTCGCTCCCCCTCAAACTGAGCATTGGGATTCCCTGCTCCCCCTCGGATAGTGCAGTAGAGGGGCCGGTACACATAAAAACTTTTAGAATTTTAAAGGAAAAATCGTGCCGCTCCCCCTCAGATGATGACCATGAGATAGAATGTATACAGGAGTGACCACACACAAAAAAAACTTTTTAGCATTTAAAGAAAAAATGTGTGTGACTCTCCCCCTCAAAGGATGAGTAAACTTACCTGATACTTCTTTGTGCTACCCCTAAACACATGAACACACTTTGAAAGCACAGAGATAGATAGATAAACAGATATAGACGACAGTATGAAATAAAAGAAACACACGAAGAAAGAAAGGACAACAAACGGAATCTATGAAATAAATACAGAGACTAAATCTAACGGTGTAACTGGAACAAGTAGACTACACGTGCGAGGAAGTGTGTGCTCATTCATCAGGAGGGTAAACACCGGATGATGAGTAGACAGTTACTCGTATATGTATGGAACTTGTAACGGGCACACAATCGGATTAAGTCGTCAGTTTTAGCATACCTAACTTTTGCACAAGAGTGTTAAAACGTTTTTCGTCCAGTGCTTTGGTAAATAGGTCTGCTAGCTGATGTACAGTATTTACGAAGTAGAGTTCGATGGTACCTCTTTCGACGTGATCCTTAATGAAGTGATACCGAACGTCGATGTGCTTCGTCTTGGTGTGTTGAACCGGGTTACTTGATATAGAGATGACGCTCTTTGAGTCACAGTAAATCGGGACCTTGACGTACGTGAAACCATAGCCTTTGAGTTGCGTCCTCATCCAGATGACTTGGGAACAGCAGCTCGCGGCAGCCACATACTCTGCCTCGGCAGTTGATGTTGAAACGCATTGCTGCTACTTTGATGGCCAACTTACCAGGCTATCTCCCAAGAATTGAATGTGACCCGGCATACTCTTCCGGTCCAGCATGCAGCCCGCGTGAGCCACGTCGGAAGAGGCGGATAGTGTAAAACCTATCTCTCTCGGGTACCACAGACCAAGATCAGCAGTACCACGTAAATAACGAAAGATTCGTTTGACAGCAGTCATATGGGACTCTTTAGGTTTTGATTGATATCGGGCACACAAGAAAGTTGAGAACATAATATCCGGCCTACTTGCAGTTAAGTACATTAGAAAACCTATCATCCCGCGATACAGCTTAGGATTCACATCCGTTCCATGAGGATCGACATGAATCTTTGTATTGGGCGCCATGGGAGTTTTCATTGGCGAGTACTGGTCCAGCTGGAATTTCCGAAGAATATCCTGGATGTACTTAGCCTGGTTTATGAATATCCCGGTCGACAGTTGTTTAACTTGAAGACCAAGGAAGAAATTCATCTCGCAAAGCATACTCATTTTGAAAAAAAATTCCCATAAGGTTGGCAATGTTCTTAGCATATAGGGGACTGGTAGAGCCGAATATTATATCATCTACATACACTTGAACGAGGAGTAAGTGACCATTTTCATTTTTGATGAATAAAGTCGAATCGATTTTACCTCGTGTGAATTTGGACTTTATCAAAAACTCCGACTGAGTTTTGTACCATGCTCGCGGAGCTTGCTTCAAACGTGGTCAGGCTTCGAGTCGTCTACGAATCCGTCTGGTTGCGACACATAAACTTCTTCCCCGATATTACCGAAGAGAAACGCGGTCTTCACATCCATTTGGAAGACTATGAAGTTCACATGGGCGGCATAAGCAAGGAACATTCGGATGGCCGCGATTCTTGCTACCGGAGCATAGGTTTCATCATAGTCGATCCCTTCTTGTTGACGGTACCCCTTGGCCACGAGACGCGCCTTGTTGCGTACGACGATTCCGTCTTCATCCTTCTTATTCTTTAAGATCCATTTGGTGCCTATCACCGTCTTGTTCTTTGGATGTGGAACCAGTCGCCATACTTTCAGAGCCTCGAATTGGTTCAGCTCTTCTTGCATAGCAATGATCCAGTGCGGATCTTCAAGCGCTTCGCGTATGTTCGTCGGCTCGATGTTGCTTAAGAAGCCGGAAAACAGACAGAAGTTGGCGGATGCACCTCGTGTTCGAACAGGTGTGGAGGGATCACCGATGATTTGGTGTATAGGATGAGCTCGCGTCCATTTGTTGGTATGCGGAAGCGGTTGTTGAGTAGAGTGAGACGCGTCTGTATCCACATAACCACCAGAAGGTACGTCCTGTACCGCCTCGAGTGTTGCAGGTTGATTTCTCGGAGGAGGTGGGGAAGGATTCGTCGATGGTTGGTCAACTCCCGGTTCCGAGGAGTTCAGAAGTTGATCGTCGGTTGTAGCAGAAGATGAATCATCAGGAGTGATCTCCGAATTTGTAACAGGTTCCTCCGGGGGGATAACAGTATCAGTAGATGTTGATGACGACGGTTGTGCTGTCTCCACAGTAATGGATGGCGTGCTGGTAGAAGGCGGCGGACCGGATAGGTGCGACGAGTCCTCAATACGAGCAGCTTCAAGACGAGGTTGTGCTGAGACAGTAGGGGAAGCATTAAAGATGTCATCATAAAAGTACTTAAACAATAAATTTAAATCAGAAGAGTTAGCATTCGATGAAGATGCATGATTCGGATTTACTGTCGCTTGTGTAGATCTCGAACTTGGAGGTCCGGAAGCTAACACGCCAGTTAAACTGGGTTCTGAACTGAGTTGTTCAGAAGCCAAGTCTGCGGATTCGTCGAATGTCACGTTTATGCTTTCAACAACGGATTTGGTCCGTTTGTTGTAAATGCGATACGCCTTAGCCTGCATGTAGTATCCGATGAAGACTCCTTTGTCCGCCTTGGGGCTGAATTTGCCAAGATCATCTTTGTCATTCATAACGTAGCACGTGCATCCGAACGCATGAAAGTACTTGATGTTCGGAACGTGGTTGTTCATGATCTCGTACGGCGTCTTGTTGAACCGCTTGTTGAGGATGGAGCGGTTTTGAGTGTAACAAGCCGTAGACACCGCTTTGGCCCACAGAAATAGCGGTAGGTTGGCTTGGGAAAGCATAGTGCGAGCAGCCTCAACAAGAGTGCAGTTGCGTCGTTCCACCACTCCGTTTTGCTGAGGAGTGCGTGCAGCTGAGAAGGTGTGAGCAATGCCGACTGAAGACAGATAATTATCAACTGTCTGATTCTTGAATTTAGTCCCATTGTCGGTTCTAATAGATTGAACTTGCTGCATTTTGTTCAGTTGGACGGTCTTCAGGTGGTCGATGATTAGCTCCGCAGTTTCGTCTTTCGAACGTAGAAACAGCACCCAGGTGTAGCGCGAGAAGTCATCCACCATCACGAGAACATACTTGCGCTTGTTAATGCTTGGGACACGCATCGGCCCACACAAATCCATATGAATAAGTTCCAGGGTCCGGATCGTGCTCGGAGTTACCTTCGGCGGGTGCGGCACTCGCTTCATCTTTCCCATCTCACATGCCCCGCAGAGACGATCCTTCACGAACTGAAGGTCGGGCATGCCTTTTACGTGTCCGCCCATAACCAACTTATTGATACTCTTGAAATTTAGGTGCGATAGTCTCCGATGCCAAATCCAAGCTTGTTGGGAATTGGCCTTTGACATGAGGCAGACCGGGTTATCGGGTTTCAGGGTTGCGTGGTCGATTGTGTAGAGATTGGTCTCGCGTTTTCCAACCAATAGCTCCTCTCCGTCATCGTTGAGGATTCTACATCGTGTCTTTTTGAAGATGACCTCGAGATCTTTGTCACAGAATTGCCCGATGCTGAACAGATTGTGTCCCAATCCCGCGACGTGTGATGCCTTCTTGATTGTGAGCTTATCTTGAACAATGTCGCCATAGCCCACGATCGGCGCCTTGTGGTCGTTTCCAAATCTCACGTGTCCACCGTATTCTTCCTTGTAGTTCGTGAGAAGCTCCTTCCTTCCGGTCATGTGCTTGGAGCATCCAGAGTCTAAGTACCACACATGACCATGCTGCAAAAACAGATTAGCGGAGTTTAGGTACCCAAATTTGTTTGGGTCCTGTAGGGTTAGATTTGGCACCTCGTGGAGGAACTTGCTTTGACACAGATTTCACCTTGGGTGTAGGTTGTACACCTTTAGTGGGAACTGGTTTTGGCACAGTTTTCCTTCTTGGTGTAGAATTTACACCGTTTGGAGGAAACTTATTTTTAGCAGGTTGCCTCTTGGGTGCCGGTTTAACCTCAGTAGGAGTAGCCCGCTTTGCATTGGGTTTGGTCTCCCGCTGTGGTTTAACCTCTGATTGGTACCCTCGTTGAGTATGATGTTTCTTGTTGGTTTTACGAGGGTTTCGTGTGGGTGTATGATGAAACATATTATGTGACCCATACCAATCATTTAAGTTAATTTGATTAAAAATCATTCCAACCACATCTAGAACAAACTAAACAATCACACGATAATTGAATCAATTGATGAACTGAATTAAGTTTGATCGGGAAAGAAACTTCAAAACGATTCCAATTATTCCAAACACAATTGTCTTTGTTAATTCTAGAATTGAAAGCAGTAGGGAACGAATTTGACGCTGCATCCTTGACAGATTCCTTGTTTAGCCACTTTGGTTATTCTGGTTTTGCTCGACCATTATTATCTGAAACAGCAGGGACAGAATGGTCAGTGACTTTAGAAGGAACAGTATTTTTGGTAGGCAATGGTCCGGTCTCCTGCCTCGGCTGTGATTGCTTTTTAGAAACAGGTTTGGAAGTCGGTTTTGATTGCAAAATCTTGATCACAGCTGGGGCCTTTGTTTGAGAACTGCTACCCTTTAGAAAATTGACCGGATGATTGACTACTGGAGACAAAAAATCAGTGTGACACGGGAGAGGTTTGTCGAAAGGGAATGACTCAAACTCTCCATCAGAATTGCCTTCAGAGTTCATGAATGCTGAAAAATCGACATCCGGAATTACTGGGCTTGGACCGGTCGAGGAAGGCGAGGAACACTTTGTGTTTGTGTGCTTTGGGGAACTTGGTGCGGAAGCGTTTGAAAAATCAGAATTTAAATTCCTTTTAACACACTCATCTTGAGAAACTTTATTTTCTTGCGAAGAGATATTTCCGATGAAGGCTTTACACGAGGATGTGTCAGATGAGTTAGAGGAAAGATCAGGTGAAATCTGTTTTTCAGATTTGAGTTGGTCAATTTGCTCTTGGAGCTGACCATTTATTGCATACTCCTCCATCTTTTCTGTTGCCAAAGCAGCCAGTTTCGATGTGAGCATATTAATTCACCTCGAAGGATTTCCTGTCCTTCATTTGACATACCTTCGGTTATTTCAGATTTGAGTTTCTCAAGTTCCTGAATTAGCGCTTTCTTCTCGTTTTGAAAAACAGACCTTTCTTTCTCAAAAGACTCCTCCAACTCGACAATCTTTGCTTTCAAGATGAGAGGGGGGACATAGAGTTTAAACTCGTCCGTCTCAGTCTTGGTTGCTGGTGCATAGTCCTCATCCTTTTTGGAGGAATCCTTGGGCTTAGCAACCTTGTAAGGGTCGAAGTAGTAATTTGAGAGATACTTTTTGTTCTTTTTATATGAATTATTCAAAGGTTCATAACAAAACGGAAGCTGAATTCCTCGTTTGTGTGTGCGCTTATATTCCTCGGTGTCCTCTTCCTTTTCAGGTTCAAGAGGACCAGTCTATTGAATGGCATATTCTGGATACTTTTTATCTAAACCAAAACAAGCAAAATCATACAGAGTGGGTACATGCCATCTTACTTCTTTCAAATAGTGTGGGTTATCATATCCGATTCCCCACTCTTTGTTAAAGTATGTGAACTCTTTAGGTTTATTCAGAAAGATGGTTTGATCAGTTTGACCCCTTTTGTGGAGTTTGGTTTCAAGATCAAGAATTTTAGTAACAAACTCCTTGTGCTGAATTTGAAGAGAGGAACATTGATAAACAAGTTCTTCTTTCTCATTCATGCACTGATCAAACTGTGACTGAAGATCAGATAATTTGGCCCTTAAGTCTTTGGGTGCTAGTGAAAGGATTTTGCATTTTTCCTTTAACATAGCATTTTCAGACTTATGTTTATCAGTTAATCGCGTTTGAACTTCTAACTTTTCGGTTAGTGAACTAATCTCAAGCTTTTGTTCTTTAGTGATGGCCTTAAAAGAATTCGCCTGGTCATTAAAGGATTGCATCTTATTCATTAACTCTTGGTGAGAGAGTTTACATACCTGACTTGTCTTCTCTTCATCAGCTGGAGAGTGATAGCCCATGAAAGCATTTGCACAGTCTGAATCGCTTTCATCATCAGAACGACCCAACCAGTAGTCGTTTTCCACAAACATAGCTTCTCCAGCTTCCTTCTGCTCAGCCAGTGCCAGTTTGGCCTTGTAGTAGTGAGAATTCTTTACTACAGCCTTTTTGCAGTCTTTAGCAAAATGACCAAGCTTTCCACAGTTGTAGCAGGTCACTGGTTCGTCTCTCTTCTTTATATCATCTTTCTCCTTCTTCTCCTTATTCTCTGACGTGTCATGCTCGTCAATTTTCTTCTTTCCCTCGTGCTTGTCTTGATAATCACGGCGCTTGTTAGACGCGGTGGAGTAGCGCTGATTATTAGATGTTGGCTTCTTATAAAATTGCTGCTGTTGAAGAGATTTAGTGAGTAGAGCAACAACTTTCTTGAATTCAGCTACCTCATCATTCGAGTCACTGTCTTCCTTTTCCGATTCGGAAGAGCTTTGCCTTTGAACGCGTTTAGAATGATGGCCCGAAGATTTCCCTTTCTTTGAGGATATGAGTTCTATAGGATCAGCAGCTGGCTTTGCTTCAGTCTTCTTCTCTCCCAGAAGTTCATTTACTTCATCTTCGTCTTGAAGAAGCGTCTCATACAGTTCGTTGATGCTAAGGTTCTCTATCAAGGTGTTGTGCTTAACATGAGAAGCAAACACCTTCCATTCGGGTAGCAAATTGTTGAGGAACTTGAGCGCGTTCTCCTTGTTGGAACGAACAATATTGTTCTTGTTCAGTTCATTGAGAAGTGAGCAGAAGCGTTCATATGCTTGAGTGAGAGTCTCGCCATTGCGTTGCTTGAAACCATCGAACTTGGTTATTGCGCTGTTGATCTTTAGTTGATTACCAGCAACACTCCCACGCATCATTCTAGCCACTTGATCCCATATGCCTTTTGCCGTACCTTTGTAGCTGTCGATGGCTTGGTAGATTGAGTTGGGAAGTGCATGGATAATATATCTCTTGGCATGCATTTCGCCTTCTAATCTGCCACTTTCCTCTGCGGTCAGTTCGACTTCAGTCTTGTCCTCAGAACTAATCGCAGGATTTGCTGCAGTTTGTGCAATGGTCTTCTTTGGCCATTGAATCGGACCCTCTTCAATAGCTTTCTTGATGTACACATAGTTGTCCTTAGATTCAATGAAGATCATGAATCTATCTCGCCATTGGCTATACTCACCTTGATAGAGACAAGGTGGTTTGGAGTCGGTTCTAATAGCAAGTGCGTCACGTGAAGTTATCGTAGGTTGCAACGGAGTGATCGTCAGACGTGTAGATTGATTCAAAGAGTAAACGTAACGCAAGGCACTAAGAGTGAAATCCTAACGCAAGTTCTACGAGTGGTATGAACTAAGAGTGATCTTACTGGATAGGGATCCAAGTAAGGGTCTGATCAGGAAGTGTCCGAATCAGATCAATTAAAAAAAACAGTTCTGCAAATCAAAAAGTGTCCGGGTAAAGCAAAGAGTCCGGATGGCACAGTTTCCGGATAACACAGGGGTTACCGGAAGAAACTGGTTACCGGATAGTGAAATTAAGCAATAAAGTTACCGGGTAAGGAGATGTCCGGATAAGTTGCTTACCGGATACAGAGGTGTCCGGATAAGGTACTTACCGGATACAGAGATGTCCGGATAAATTGGTATTCGAAAACTTTGGGTTTCCGGAAACTATTTTACCCGGATTGTTTGAACTTACCCGGAAAGAGGAGCGAGCCCGGATGGAGATTACACAAATATCCGGACACTTGGAGGCTGTCCGGAAAGATCGGCTGAGTTGTCCGGGAAGTTCGGCTGTTTTCTTAGATCAATCGAATTTTCGATTAGGGTTGCCCAAAATCAATCTTGGAAGATTAGTAACAATGCCAAACACAAAATAACACTAACTGTTGATCCCATTTTTGAGCAACAATAGAAGAAATATAAAGTCCATAATTAAATATAGAGATAAGATATACATGAAGAACAATCATAAAGAAACTTATCTCATATTCATTGATGATTAAATATGGAGAGGAGAAATGTTGAAGAACACCACACTAAACATGAAACGACTCTCATAAGAAACAGTCTATGTGTGTTTTTGTGTGCTTTCCATATTTCTCACTACTTAAAATAAGACTATGGACACCTCTTATATAGGGCCATTTACACATTAGATATTTAAGATATCTAAAATCTAGACAATATCTAAAATATCTATATAAAATATCTAAGTAAATATCTATAAGAAAATATCTAAAATATCTAAAATATCTTTATAAAACATTCATTTAATTAGGAGCTAATTAAAGCTAACAATCTCCCCCTAATGTTTTATAAAGAAAGCATCATCTTATAGTCTCCCCTTTGCTTTCTTTAGAACCTTTGATGTTCCGTTCTCCAAGTCTTCAAAGCATCATGTGCTCCCCCTCAAATGTAGGCTCATCCACCGAGCTTTAAACGTGAATAACAGATGATGGAGTGACATTTAAAATGTGACAAATGTAGCTTGACACCATGAAGAACCGTTGAGAGAACACCATTCTTGAAAGCGGAAAGAGCATGAGTGAAATGTGATGCTTTCGGTACAGCAAGAGTCCATTGACTTTGACACAGATTCTGACCATTAAGCACACTGATTCAGACCAAAATCAAAACAAAAAAAGTTTCACCTGTGTCTTAGGAATTCAACGCAACTGGATTCATGCAAATCGGAGCACCGAGTAGGAAGTTATGCGCGTGTTTCTGAAACAGTGCAAAGCTGACAGCACTTTCCTGCGACAGCTGATAGCTTTCAACGGCTGACCTTCAGCGATGGCTGACCTCAGCGATGGCTTACTTCAGCGATGGCCTTCAGCGACAGCTCAGCGATGGTTCAGCGATGTTTCAGCGATGGCTCAGCGATGTTTCAGCGATGGCTCGGCGATGGCTCTTTTCAGCGATGGTTTTCAGCTCTCAGCTCCAGCTTTCAGCGACAGCACTTAGGTTTCAGCCTTCAGCTTTCAGCGACAGCTTTCTTCAGCTTTCAGCGATGGCTTTCTTCAGCTTTCAGCGACAGCCATCAGCTCTCAGCTTTCCATCAGCACACTGTTGTCTACTTCAACGATGCATATGACCCTTGTAAATTTCGAATCTCTGAATTCTCAAAACACGAAAATTGTTCATCTGTGTCTTAGGAATCCAGGGCCTTTTGAATCGCATCAATCGGTGTTTTTATAAGTTAGATATGATCAGTTTAATACAGCAGCGCAAATCTGTCATTAAATCTGATTTGATGTAAAAGATAAGACGATCTTCATATAATTTTTAAAACCGTGAGTGCAAATAATTCGATCTCTAATTGATCAAGTCAGAAAACTAATTAGAAGAACTCAAAGTTTTAAAAAAACGTTTCAGATCAGACTTTGAACATGTAACAAAACATCAAATCTTTCTCAAACAACTTTCTCAAGACCCAAATGATTTTGTTATTCATATATAAATGTTTATGAGCAGCGGAAGACAAACAAACTCTGGATCAAAGATAGTCTAATCTTGAAAATAAAGCTCAGATCAAACAAAGATAAACAACCTTACTACCAAGATGCAAAAAGAATTGCTATGGACTTAAGCACACACAAGGATGAGATCATAGATCAACCATCTACTTAGTGCTTATCAAATAAAACCAATGAATGAGAAAGAATCAAAACACACACATGAAGTATATCATAAACTAAACTATCTAAAACTTCCATTGTTGCATAGATGATCGATTTTGAAGAAAAGTTTCTTCAATCGGCTCTGATACCAATTATTGATCCCATTTTTGAGCAACGATAGAAGAAATATAAAGTCCATATTTAAATATAGAGATAAGATATACATGAAGAACAATCATAAAGAAACTTATCTCATATTCATTGATGATTAAATATGGAGAGGAGAAATGTTGAAGAACACCACACTAAACATAAAAACGACTCTCATAAGAAACTAGTCTATGTGTGTTTTTGTGTGCTTTTCATATTTCTCACTACTTGAAATAAGACTATGGACACCTCTAAAATCTAGACAATATCTAAAATATCTATATAAAATATCTAAGTAAATATCTATAAGAAAATATATAAAACATTAAAATATCTTTATAAAACATTAATTTAATTAGGAGCTAATTAAAGCTAACACTAACCCAATCGATTTCAATGCAAAAACAACACCTTTGGATGATAAAAATTCGTTTTTTGACGAAGAACACAACCAAATACTTTGAACACAATTTGCAGAATTAACCACTCAAACAATCGAATTTCAGTGTGAAAATTTGCAGAAAGACTATTAAGTATAATGCTAATACAACTCAATAAACAGATTTGAACAATTTTCTCAGAATCTAAGATTTGAAAATTCAAGAATGAGGAAGACGAGAAAAAGTCAAACTAACCAGAAATCAATGAGATAACCTTTAAATCGAATCCGTCCGTCTGCTCTGATACCAATTGTTATAACCAGATCCATGCAACAAATAAGAAATCAAATAGATGAATCAATAAGAACAATGATTTCCAATGGTCATCCCTATATTAATCTTTCAGAGAGAATTTAGCAATACAATGTTGAAAGTAAAAGAGATGATTAGCTTGTTTTTCCATGCTAATCTTACATTAAATACTATGGGCCCGTGGTTAACAAGCCCACGGCCCGTTCACTAATAAGGCTCAAAATAAACTATTACAATCCAACCCTTGAGCTTTAAATCAACTATAAAACATGCCCTAACATTGTGTTTTAGAAGTTGTTTAGTTTTCAGTATTACTTTGTGAAGATTGTTAGAATATATTTTATCTGTTCTTTCCGCAACAATCTAATTGTTCTATGTGTTCTATGTGTAATTCTTTATTTGAATATTTTCAATAAAAGAATTAATTAAAGTGAAAAAATTGTGTATTGTATTCAACCCCCCCCCCCCTTCTACAATACCTGTTCTTGTTCTTATTAGTCATCTGGGACTAACAAATAGTATTGTAATGAGAGAGCGATGGACCGGATTGTAGAGGATTTGTGGAACCTGAAAAAGGGAAGTTTTCCGGTGAAGGAGTACGACCGGCAGTTCATGGATAAGTTGGGATTGGTGGGTACCTGGTCCGAGTATCCAAGGGCTCCACCCTTCGTGAGGCGGTAGAGGAAACTCAACTTGTGGAAGATTCCTATAGTCGATGCAAGGAAGAGATTGCTAGAGTACCGGAGAAGAGGAGATGGGAGGGGAGTTTCGTACCCTCCAAGAAACCGAGACCGTTCAACAATAATTATCAGGGAGTCGATCCCAAATGAGAGGATAAGTGGTGTTCTAATTGCCGAAGGAAACACTTTGGCCCGTGCAACTTTGTTGCCAAAAATTGCTACAAGTGCGACAAGACCCGACATTCTTTCTAGGATTGTCCGATCAAAGGACAAATGTGTTACGAGTGCAAGGAGTCGGGCCACATTAGAAGGGACTGCCCGAAGTTGAAAGTGGGAGGAAGTAGAGGACAGAAAGTGGATCCTCCGAGAGCAACTGGGAGAGCTTTTCAGATGTCAACCGAGGAGACAAAGGCTTCGACGGACGTGGTGTCGGGTATGCTTCTTATAAACTCCGTACCTACGCGTGTGTTGTTTGAATCAGGTGGAAGTTTTTTGTTTGTGTCGATTTTCTTTTGCCAAAGGTTGTCTATGCCACTGGTAGCCTAGAGGAAGCTACAGTGGGAGAAATAGCTGACGGTGGCCAAGTAGTGGTTCGTGATGTATTGCAGGGTTGTCTGTTGGAAATCGAAGGAAAGAAGCTCTCGATAGACTTGATGCCAATGGTAATTGAGGGATTTGATGTGGTAGTTGGAATGGATTGGCTACCCGCAAATCAAGCTGAAATCTTATGCGTGAAGAAATTGATCCGCATTCCTTTTCCGGACGGAAGTTTTCTGGTCATCTATGGTAAGCGAAGGAAGGGAGACGTGGCAATCATCCCCACGTTGAAGACGTGCAATTGTTTGGTCAAGGGGTGTGCGTCCTTCTTGGCGTATGTAATCGATGCTAAGTTGAAAAAGAAGAAGCTCGAAGACGTGAAGGTGGTACGCGAGTTTCCCGACGTATTTCTGGAAGACTTGTCGGGTTTGCCACTGGGTCGTCAAGTAGTGTTCAGAATCGATTTGGTACCAGGAGCGACTCCGATAGCTAGAGCTCCCTACCGTTTGGCTCCGTCGGAAATGCAGGAAATCATGGTGTAACTTCAAGAGATTTTAGAGAAGGGATTTGTGAGGTCGAGCTCATCTCTTTGGGGAGCACCAGTCTTATTCGTGAAGAAGAATGAAGGCACGATGAGTGTTGATCCAAACCCTCAGTGATTTGATAATGACTCTGAGAAACACTTACTGAAAATTGTAAGTAAACAATATGTATTAATGTTTTTCCATCAAAGAAAATATACTAAGTCTGTTTAGTATCGTTGATGGAAAACAAGCTTTAAATTATACTTCAGTGAACACTATACATCAGTGAGCCCTGAGCCTGTTCAAGTCTCACTTATGATCGTTGAATGTTCATTATGTAGTTGTTTACTTATGATCCCTGAAGACAAGATTCACGTCAACCAAGTTCGAAGTTGAAATCGAAGACCAAGCTGAAGAACAAGTGACTAAGTCTACTAGTGACCTGATGCGGATATCAGCGAAGACAAGACTGTCTATTCCACGCGAAATTTCAAGTAGAAGACTTCAGCGAACGCTGAACTTTATCATTCGCTGATAAAGATTCATTCAACGAGCGCTGATCATGAAACATGTTCTACAAGCAACTTATATCTTATCTCCTTGCATGCCTCCGTACGATTTTGTCAGAACGGACATCCCTTTTGTCTAGAATCGTACAACCAACTCTGCCAGCTACACTGTTCATCATGCGACCACTAGGTTGTCTACTGAAGTCAAATCATGCAACCAACCAGAGGTTGCCACGTGTAAAAGTCTACTGTTTTGCATTAAATTCATGCAGTATATAAAGGAAACCCTACTTAATTCTTGAAGTACTCGGCCATCTCCTTATCGCTGAACTGCTGTGTGTTAGAAAACTATCCTTCGTTTTCTTATTCTCTCTAATTTCTAGTGTAAGAACTCTGTATGTTCTCATAGTTTGTTTAGATTAGGTTTTTAACTTGATCTTATTCTACAACAAACTGTAAATTGTTTGATTATATCAATAAACAATTTAGAAAGATAAAAATATGTGTTTGTATTCAACCCCCCCTTCTACAAACTCGTATAACCCTTCGGGACCAACAAGTGGTATCAGAGCAGATTGTTTAATCTTATAAACAAGATATTGCTTATACACTATCTTTCTCTCTTCCTCTCTATTCTTCATTATGGCAAACACCACAAACACAAACTACATAGATAATGGCTCTCTTGCCAAACCACCTCGATTTAGCAAAGACAACTTCAATCTTTGGAAAAATCGAATGATACTCTTCTTGGAAGATGTAGATCCTACTATAACTTGTTACATAGAAAATGGACCCTATGTTCCACGTATGATCTAGGCTTCTGTTCCAGCCACAACAAATACTCCTGCCATTCCTGAAAGACTAATCCCTAGAGAAGTCTCTCAGTGGACTGATGAGGACAAGAAGAAGGTGGCCATCGACACTAAAGCCAGGTCTATCGTCTCTATGGCTCTTCCTGATGAAGTCTACCACTCCATCTTGAACCTGAAGAGTTCAAAAGCCATGTGGGATGATATATGTTCAATATGAAGGTACTACTGAAGTCCAAGATTCAAGAAAGATCAACCTGGTAAGACAGTACGAAAGTTTCATTTGTGGTAAGAATGAAACCCTCTCTGAAATACATCAACATCTTAACTGTTTAATCATTGACTTAAAAACTGTTGGTAAGGAATATTCTAACTTTGAGATCCTGACAAAGTTTCTGGAAAGTCTTCCTGAAAGTTGGGACAATTATACCTTGTGTCTTAAGTTATCTAAGGATCTTAAATTCACGACCCTCTCTACCTTATTTGGCACTATGCTCAATCATGAGCAGTCGTGACAACTTAAGAAGAATCTTGTTAAAGATTCCAAAAGCACACCTGTTTCTTTACTCTCCTAAGAGTTGACGCCCACTTAGAGATCTACTATCACAATCACTGAGTGGGAATCCAACTCTGATGAATCATCAGAAGCTGGTCCTTCAGAGCATGATGAGTCACTGGCACTCCTGACAAATTCTTTCAGGAGGTTTGCTAGAAAGAGTATGTTGGTCCCGAAAGGGTTATACAAGTTTGTATAAGGGGGGGGGGGGTTGAATACAAACACACGAATTTTACTTTTCTAAATTGTTTATTGATATGTATCAAACAATTTACAACTTGTTGCGGAACAAGATTAAGGAATAAACCTAATCTAAACAAGTTATGGGAATCACTAAGTTTTCTTGCACTAGAAATAAGATAGAGAGAAAATAAGAATATTAAAGAGAAATATTCTAACACACAGAATCAGCAAAGAGAAGGAAATGGCCGAAGGTGTTCATAAGATGAACTAGGGTTTCCTTTATATACTACATGCATTCAATGCACAACAATACAACTTTACACGTGGCAGCCTCTGGTTGGTTGCATGGTTTGACTTCACTAGACAAAACAGTGGCCGCATGATGAACAATGTAGAATCAGAGTTGGTTGTACGATTCTGGACAAAAGGGATGTCCGTTCTAACAGATCGTACGGAGACGTGCAAGGGGATAAGACAACAGTAACTTGTAGAGGAGGCTTCATGATCAGCGTTCGCTGAATAGTTCTATATCAGTGAATAATAAAGTTCAGCGTTCGTTGAAGTCTTCTACTTGAAACTTCACGTTGAGTGGACAGGTCTTGGCTTCGCTGATATCCGCATCAGTTCATTAGTAGACTTGTCGTTGGTTCTTCGGCTTCAACGTAGAACATTATTGACGTGAAACTTGTCTTCAGGGATCATAAGTAAACAACATATTTTATCAGCGATCATCAGTGAGGCTGAACAGGCTCAGGGCTCACTGATGAAAATTATCGCTGAATGTATAAATCAAAGAGTGAGAGTTCCTATCAGCGGTACTGAAATAGTCTTAGTACTTATCAGCGATAGTGAGACTCTAATACATAGTCTACTTACAATTTTCACTAAGTGTTTCTCATAGAGTCATTATCAAATAACTGAGGGTTTGGATCAACATAGTAACTTCAGAAGAAATAAACCTCTTTCCCTCACTGACAAGCCCAAATCTTCAACTCCTATAGATAAGGCCACTGCTACCTGCTTTAACTGTGAAAAGTAGGACAATTTGCTAGTGAATGGAGGTCTAAGAAAACCTTCAAACCTTCATCTTCTTCCTACAAGAAATCCTCTAACCCCAGGGCTAGAGATGACAAATATCAGAAGCTGAAAGAAAAGTATGAAAAACTGAAAGGCTTCAAAAAGAAAGGAAAAGGCATGATCGCTGAAGATCATGACGGGGCTAACACTGATGAAGAATCATCCGACTCTGATGATGATGAGGCCAATCTCTGCCTCATGGCCCAAATAGAAGAAGATGAAGAAAAAGCTGAAATTCCCTCTACTTCTACTTCTACCTCTCAGGTATCAATCTCTTCTACTTCTACTTCAGCTATCACTGAAGCTGATAGACATCGAGCTATCGATATACTGAATGTTGATTTATACGATGCCATGAATGGCAAGACCAAAGCTGAACAATTGAATTTAGATTTAACTGGACAGCTTAAAAATTGTCACCTGAATATTCAAGTGCTTTCAAATGTAGAAAATAATTTGAAAGATCAGGTCTACGTAAATCAAGTCATCAGTATCGAGCGAGAAAAAGCTATCGCTGAACTGAAAGCTGAAAAGGCTACTGTTAAAGGATGGTATAAATCCTCAACAAAGATCACTGAAATAATCGGTGCTCAGATCCTTGCTAAAGACAGAAGTAGTCTTGGTTACAAAGCTTACGCTGAGGAACCAACCACTGATCGTTCCACGCTTAAGTTTGGAATGTTCATGTCTTCTGTCCCTGACACCTCATTACCTCAGTGCTCTTCTTCTAAAATTCCCATCCCTGAGGACAAACCTACCTTGATTTCTAAAGGTAAGGAAAAAGTAGTTCAAAAACCTCAGAAGGGTACCAATGTACCTAAGCTGAAAGTTTCAAAACCTTCAGTGAGCCATCCATCAACTTCTAGGACCAAGATCCTTGAATTCATTCAGTGATCTACTCCTAAAATAAGAGTGGATGTCACTGGTAAGAAATCCGAAGAACTGATAGTTCCTCCAATTTCCAATGCCAAAGGTATTCTTGGTGTTGGCCCTGTCCATTTAAAAATTATGCTAAGCATGAAAATGGTCCGAAAGCTACTTTTAGCTATAGGAAATGTTATCACTGTAGACTTACCGATCATATTGCTAGTAAGTGCCCCACAGCTACCAAGACTGAGAAATTTGCCAAGGTAAAGAAGACTGCCCCCAAGGCAAATAAGATCATCCCTGATAAAAATCAGGCCAAGGTGAAAAACACCACTGAGGTTAAGAAAATAACCAAAGCGAAGAATTCCACTGAAGCTGAATCTTTAAATGCTGTGAAGATTGCTGAACCTTCCACTTCCTCTACCACCACTGACAAATGTGGACCCATAATAAAATGGGTGCCAAATCAAACTAATCTTCCTTTGTTTGCAGGTCTCGAAGGGTATCTGGTATCTCGATAGTGGATGCTCTCGACATATGACTGGAAAGAAGAACCTGCTCACTGAATACAAGGAAGAGAAAGGTGCCTCTATGACCTTTGGTGGAAATGGAAAAGGCTATACCCGAGGGTTTGGTATACTCTCTAATGATACAACAACCTTCAGAAGAGTCGCATATGTTGAAGGACTGAAGCACAATCTTCTTAGCATCAGTCAACTATGTGACAAGGACTTCAAAGTTTGCTTCACTAAGGAAGCATGTTTCGTCACTGACAAAAAGGAGAAAGTCGCCCTCAGTGGATATCGTTTGGAAAATGTTTATGTCATAAACATGGACTCAGCAACCACTGAGAACTCCTGCTTTTTCTCCAAAGCCTCATCTGATGTCAACTGGCTATGGCATAAGAGGCTCTCTTACCTCAACTTCAAGACACTAAATACTCTTTCTTCAAAAGAGTTAGTCACTGGTCTTCCTCAACACTCATACGCTAAGGAATCTTTACATTCAGCATGTGAGAAAGGTAAACAAACCAAAGCAAGCTTCAAGTCAAAGCAAGTTTCCTCGGTGTCATCTCCTCTACAACTTCTTCACATGGATTTGTTTGGTCATGTTAACAAACAATCCATCACTGGAAAGAAATATACACTGGTCGTTGTTGATGAATTCTCTCGCTATACCTGGGTAATGTTTCTCCGTTCTAAGAGTGACACCCCTGAAGAACTCATCTCCTTTGTCAGGAAAATGGAAGTTCTGAATAATATGACCGTTCGCTCAATAAGGAGTGATCACGGGACGGAGTTCAAAAACAGTTCCCTTGATAACTTCTTCGAAAGCAAGGGTATTTCTCACAACTTTTCCTCAGTGAGAACACCACAACAAAATGGAGTCGCTGAAAGAAGAAATCGAACGATCATCGAAGTTGCTCGTTCAATGCTCAATGATTCTCAACTACCTACTCAGTTCTGGGCAGAAGCTGTAAATACTACCTGTTTTACTCAAAACAGGTTGTTGATCGTCAAAAGATTCAAGAAAACTGCCTACGAGCTTTTCCATGTGAGAAAGCCATCTATCAGCTTTCTTCACATCTTTGGTTGTCAATGTTTTATTCTAAACAACAGGGATTCCCTTGGAAAATTCGATCCCAAGGCTGACGACAAAATATTTCTTGGATATTCTTCTATATCCAAAGCCTTCAAAGTCTTCAATCGCCGAAGACAAACTGTAGAAGAAACTATCCACGTCACCTTTGACGAGTCTCGTTCAGCGAACTCAAGGCCTTCTGCTGATACTGAAGAACTGAATCAATGGATGTTTTCCCATCTTTAAGATTCAGAAACTGCTCCTATCCCTCAAACCAATACTCCTACCACTGATGATGATCCTACCATCATCTCAAGCATGCAGACAAGTGAAGCTGGATCATCATGGGTTTCAGCTGTTCCTCTTAACACTATGCTTGCTTCTGAACCATCAACCTCAGATATCCCATCTACTTCTCAGCACTCAGTGAATGAAATGTCATCTGAACCTCTTCCTCTCTTGCCTGAAATACCTGATGTTGCTGAAATTCAAACGGAGTCAGTGAATCATGCTCTGGCTCAGCGATGGATTATTAATCACACCATTGATCAGATTCTTGGTGATCCAAACGTTGGTGTTCAGACTCGACGAAGTTCAGGTAATATTTGTTTATTTGTTGACTTCATCTCTCTAATTGAACCGATGAAAACAGATGATGCCCTCAGAGATCTGAACTGGGTCAGCGCTTATGCAAGAAGAGCTAACATAATTTGAAAGAAACAAAGTTTGGAATCTCGTTCTAAGACCATCTAAGAAGTCAGTGATAGGCACTAAGTGAGTCTATCGAAACAAGTTGGATGAACATGAAACTGTAACCTGCAACAAGGCTCGTCTTGTTTCTCAAGGTTACAGACAAGAGGAACGCATAGATTACGACGAAACCTTTGCCCCAAAGTGTAACACCTCGAATTTTTCGTTATATTATATTTTAATATGAATGGGACAATTTGTAATTTAAGTTAAGATTTGGGTCACTTTGCAAGTTTATAACTCATAAGGGGTTGAAAACATAAAAGACCAAAGTTGGAGCTAATCTTGAAAATATGGAACTAAGAAGGTGTGAATTGTCATTAATTGAAAGTAGATATGGATAAGTACGTTGGAATTGAGAATTATCTCAATTTTGGTCTGAGGTCGGTTAAGAGATACAGAGAGAAAGAATAGAGAGAAAGAAGAGAAGGAGGAATCAAGCTTTTTGTCTTCAATATTTGGTAAGAAATTCACTATGGATTCAGACAAAACTTGTTATAATTGTATGGTTGTGAACAAATTTCTTTGTTGAATAGGTTTTCAGTATCATTGACAGCAGTTTAGGATTGAATTGTGCAGAAAGAAGTGGGTTTATCTTCTTCCAGGTTAGTTCATTCTTTTCCTTTTAAGCTTTACAGTTGAAATTAGATCGGATTGTATACATAAACTATATGAACGATTTGGTATATTTGTATGGAATTGAAGTCGAGTAATGATCTGAACGTTGATAAGTTTTTGGGATTTATTTGACAAGAATCGAACACCCAGTTTATATACCGGAAGTGAAGATCCGAAATTGGGCTTTTAAATCCGGAAGTGGGCTTGGTTCCGGAAATGGGTATTGGTTCCGGAAATAGGAAATTCCGAAAAATAGATTTGGGTTCTGGAACTGGGCTAAAGCCCGGAATTGGTTTTAATACCGGAATTGTTTTTACAGTAATTGGTTTTAATACCGGAATTGGTTTTAATACCGGAATTGTTTTTACCGGAACTGGGCCAAAAAGCCCGGAGTTGTTTTGATTATTTTCGGAAGCATGGTCTTAAGTTGGGTGATCCGGATTTATACTTTTTCCGGAAATGGGTTTCACATGGTTGGACCCGGAATTAGTAAGGCTTCCGGTATTGGGCCTTGTCCATTTTAGAACCGGAATTTAGGAATTCCGGAAGTGGGCCTGTTATGGTATCCGGTATCAAACTCCGGAGTGGGCCTTGTGTTTGGATCTGATAATATATTAATTTTCCGAAAGTTGGGCTTGGCCCGGTAGAAATTAATTATGGAAATTAGTTTAGGGTCCAAGATGAATTTATTTTAGGATATGAGTGTGATGGAAATTTATTATCTCATTTTGGATTGTGGTTTCGGAATGATATTCCAAATATAGTTTCATGACGGAAAATGTTTAAGGATTTAATAGGTTGACCGGTGTTCTTAGAACTGAAAGTGTTATGGGATGTAATGCGATATGTTTGTTACATATACAGTAATAAAGTAATTTGTAATTCCCGTTTGTTGGGGGGAAATCTAGATTTAGCGTAAATCTAGCAAGGTGAGTTAAAGTTGAATTGTGAAAACGTTGTACATGCCAAAAATGCTCCTTTCCATGTATGTGTGTATTTTACATAAAATTATCGTTGTTGAGCTATTTGGTGGGTTTTGACTACATGAAGTGTTTAACTTTATAAACCTTGTAAAACACCCATATTTTGGATTTTTGGATATCTTGATAAGTAAATATCATAAATATGTTATTTAAATGATTTATTGTTCAAATGGAGTCAATTCAAGGGTTTGTGCATTTTTGGTGTAATTGATTCCATAAACTATTTGGAAAATGCACAAAAATACCAAAACCCTAATTTCTTAGATGGATTAAAGAGAAAAGCTTACCCCAACCACCACAAAATACTCTTGGATCTTCCAATAAACTGCAATACTCTTTCTAGATCATTGAAGAGCTCTCAAAAACGAAACCATAGCAACTTGAATCACTAAAATCAGAGTTGGGATGCAAAAGTTATGAATGAATGAAGAATGAGGGTTGAAAATCGCGACTTAATACTCCAGACCCATTCCCGCGGCCTTCCTCGTGACTTCAAGTCACGTGGGAAGTCGCGCGCTTCCTCTACAATGGACTCCAGAGACTTTCGTGGCTTGGGCCGCGGCCCAAAGTCGCGCACCGGCCCGCTTGGCCCTTTTTTGGTCGGATACTGTTTTTGCCATAACTTCTTGGTTTTCGCTCCGGAAAGAACCGTTGGACTCGTATTCAAATTCACCATCCAACAAGACTATAATTCTAGGATTTAAACCAAAATCCTATTTTTTCATATTTATCTCAAAAGATCGATTTCTACACTGACTCGAAATTGTAACTATCCAAAAATTACGGGTGTTACATAGTACTAGGGGGTTTGTCTACTTGTGCCAGGGATATCATTAACACTTGGTATCCAATTTCCTTGTTTTATTTCTGGTTTTATATTTATAAAATAATCGTTAATTTTCATATCTCCTTATTGTAATACCCGAAACCTTTTTGTAGCAAAACTGGAAATTTAATGGATTTTCGTTGGAAGTTTGAAGTGCAAGGGTTAGTTTATAAATAGAGGAATTAGAGGTTAAAACCCTACTCTCCTAATCATTTAGCATTTGAGGAGGCTAAGAGGAAAACACTGTGAAGTGTGTATGATAAGGTGAAGGTGCATTTGAGAAGAAATCAAGGAGGTTGCTGATTGGGGATAGCTAGTTCATCAAGTTATTCAAGGTAAACTACCAATCTTACTCCTTCTCAGTACCTTATGGAAGTATTTTAATGATTTAAAATGGTTTGAAACTTTTGGAGTTAATTAGTGGGTTTTTGTTGAAAAGAAGGTTTATGGATGCTTAATCTTGGTTAGAGATGTTTCTTGTGTTCATCTATAGTCTTCGATGACCTAAAACCAATTGGGGAGTAATTTTAAGTGGATCGTTTTGGGTGTAAATATTCGACAAAAAGGAAAAAACCCCGAATGCCCGAAAATCGCCAGGTCTGGACAATGTTCCGGACAGGCTAAGTCCGGGTACGACATTCCCTGGAAGGAATCCGGATGGCGCGTTCTCCAGATGAAGTCCGAATGTCGTGTTTTCTGGAAGGGAGTCAGGATGTCGTGTTTTTCGGGTGGGATCCGGATAATTGGTATCCGAAAAGTGGGCGATTCGTGAGAATCCGGATAAGAGAGAGATTTCCGAATATGCGACTTATTGTGTTGTCTCAATAATTTGGAAGGGTTTAGTCGAGTGACTTATCACTCTTGCATTTTCCTTATCGTAGGGGTTCGATTTAAGGATCTGAAGCAGAGTAAGGAGAATTAAGCAGGGATTTCAGGTGAGTCCTTCTAACTGAAAATGTATTGATTTGTATGCTATTCTAAAATGCATGAGATGTAAATAACTGCATGTTTTATCTACTGTATGAAACTTCTCGTTGACTATGTTTTATAAGGTTGAGTTAGTATGTATGCGTACATTTAAACTGTAGACATGATACGGCCAAGTCAGGGGTGTGTTCTGCCAGTGCTCATACCGGGGGGTGTGTCCCATTTATGCCATGGAGGGTATGTTCCAGTTAAGGCAGTATGAGACTGACAGATTGTCGCCGGTGCACGGGACTTCAGTGTGCCCTTTCATGTGTAGTTGCTCGTCGTTGAAAGCTTATTGTTTTAAAGTAGCATATTGTTTTCAAATGTTTATATCTGTTTTAAATGTTGTCTTTACGCGAATGTTGTTCCAGAGGGAACTCACTAGACCATATGGTCTAACGCTCGCTTTTCAAAACTAAACCCATTTTCAGGAAGGCTTTTAGTGGGAGGCTCAGGCAAGGGTAAGGAGAAGGCGTAAGCTTGTAGCGAAGAATAGAAGATAGTTTTAAATTCGTGTTTTAACTTGAGACTTTGTTTAGTAGATTTCTCAGATGTGTATAGGTTGTTTCCGTAAACCCTGTTATGTATTCCTATGTATTGATAGTATAATGTAGTTGTTTTGGCGCGTTGTTTAATTCTTGTTGTTCAAGCTTTATTTTTTAGCTGGGTAGTTACACTTATTCAAGCTTTATTTTTTAGTTGGGTCGCTGAACGGGATTCGTCAAACGTGACGTGAATTGTTTCTTCAACAGTTTGTCTTCTTCGATTGAAGACTCTGAAGGCTTTGGAGACTAAGGAGTATCCAAGAAAGATTCCATCATCAGCCTTAGGATCAAACTTTCCAAGGGCATCTCTATTGTTCAGTATGAAACACTGACATCCAAAGATGTGAAGAAATCTAATTGAAGGCATTCTCCCATGAAAGAGTTCATAGGCTGTTTTATTGAATCTTTTGACTATCAGCGACCTGTTTTGCGTAAAACAAGCGGTATTGATAGCTTCTGCCCAAAACTGAGTAGGCAGTTGAGAATCGCTGAGCATTGAACGTGCAGCTTCAATAATTGTTCTATTTCTTCTTTCAGCGACTCCATTTTGTTGCGGTGTTCTCACTGAAGAAAAATTGTGAGAAATACCCTTACTCTCAAAGAAGGAATCAAGAGAACTGCTTTTGAATTCAGTTCCATGATCACTCCTTATTGAGCGAACGGTCAAATTGTTCAGGGTTTCCATCTTCCGAACAAAGGTGATGAGTTCTTCAGGGGTGTCACTCTTGGAACGGAGAAACATAACCCATGTATAACGAGAGAATTCATCAACTATGACCAGTGTATATTTCTTTCCAGCGATGGATTGTTTGTTAACAGGGCCAAACAAATCCATATGGAGTAGTTGTAGAGGAGATGACACTGAGGAAACTTGCTTTGACTTAAAGCTTGCTTTGGTTTGCTTCCCTTTCTCACACGCTGAACATAAAGACTCTTTGGCGTATGAGTGTTGAGGTAGACCAGTGACTAACTCTTTTGAAGAAAGAGTGTTCAGTGTCTTGAAATTCAGATGAGAGAGCCTCTTATGCCATAGTCAGTTGACATCAGATGAGGCTTTTGAGAAGAAACAGGAGTTCTCAGTGGTTGTTGAGTCCATGTTTATTACATAAACATTTTCCAAACGATAACCGATGAGAGCTATCTTCTCCTTTTTGTCAGTGACAAAGCAGGATTCCTTAGTAAAGATTACTTTGTTATCCTTGTCGCAAAGCTGACTGATGCTTAAAAGATTATGCTTCAGCCCTTCAACATATGCGACTCTTCTGAAGGTGGTTGTACCATTAGATAGTACACCAAACCCTCGGGTATGTCCTTTTACATTTCCACCGAAAGTCACAGAGGGACCCTTCTCTTCCTTGTATTCAGCGAGCAGGCTTTTCTTTCCAGTCATGTGTCTAGAGCATCCGCTATCGAGATACCAGATACCCTTCTTAACCTGCATCACAAAGGAAGATCAGTTTTTCTTGGGAACCCACTTAACCATGTGTACACGTTTGTCAGTGGAAGTAGTTGGAATGGAAGGTTCATCAATCTTCGCAGCATTTGAAGATTCAGCTTTGTCAGTCTTCACTTTGGATAATTTCTTAACCTCAGTGATCTTCTTTGCCTTGGGGGCAATCTTCACCTTAGCTATCTTTTCAGCTTTGGTGGCTGATGGACACTTACTAGCAATATGATCAGTAAGTCCACAGTGATAACATTTCCAAGAACTAAAAGTAGTTCTAGGACTATTTGAATGCTGAGCTTTTGATTTAGAATTAGAAGGACCAGCACCAAATAAGCTGTTGGCTTTCGAAATGGAAGGAACATTAAGTTCTTCAGTTTTCTTACCAAGGACATCCACTCTGAGTCTGGGAGTAGATCGCTGAATAGACCCACGCTGAGTAGATCCAGAGATCTGATTCCTTGATCCAGAGGAATAAATTACTAAAGCTTTAGAAGCATTCAGCTTTGGTACTAAAGTACCCTTCTGAGGATTTTGGTTAAATGCAATTCCTTTACCTTTATCTTTAAAGACAGAGGTAGGTTTTGGATAAACCATTTTCTCCTTACCTTTTGAAGAGGCAGAGATTTCCTCAGGGATAGGCGGTCTAGAGGACGAACACGGAGAAGATGAAGTGTCAGCGACTGAGGATACGAAAGTTCCAAATAAGAGCATGGAACGATCAGTGGTTGGTTCTTGAGTTTCATATTTGTAACCAAGACCACGTTTATCACTCAGGGGTATCTGAGACTTAATTATCTCAGTGATCTTTGTTGAAGAGTTACACCATCCTTCAACAGTAGCTTTTTCATCTTTCAAAGCAGCGATAGCTTCTGCTCGTTCGATTTTGACTAGCTGATTTAAATGTACTTGATCTTTAAAATCTTCTTCAATTTTAGAAAGCTTTTCTATTTGAAGGTGACAGTTTTTAAGCTGTTCAGCGAGATCAAGGTTTTGGTTTTCAACTATTGTTTTGCCATTCATGGCTTCATATAAACTTCTAGTCAAGAGATCGATTTTGCGGAGACTATCGGCTTCATCAATATTTGCAATATTTGTAAACAAGGAAGGTGATACCTGAATAGCAGAGGTTGAAGTAGAGGGAATGTCTGAACTATCTTCCTCATCTTCAATCTTTGCCATAAGACAGAGATTGGCTTCATCATCCTCAGAGTCAGATGATGATTCTTCTTCTTCAGAGGCAGCCCAATCGTAAACCATCAGGCCTTTACCTTTCTTCTTGAAGCTTTTCAGCTTTGCGTATTTTTCTTTCAGCTTAGAATATTTGTCATCTTTATTCCTGGGAATAAAGGACTTCTTGGGAAACGCTGAGTTTCTCGATACTTTCTTAGACCTGCACTCGTTAGCGAAATGTCCAATCTTTTCGCAGTTAAAACAAGTAGCAGTAGCCTTATCAACAGTAGCTGATGATCTTGGCTTATCAGTTATAGAAAGAGGTTTGTTCTTTCTGAACATTTTCTTTTTGGCGAATCTCCTGAACTTTTTAGTTAGGAGAGCCAAAGATTCATCATCATCTGAAGAATCAGAATTTGATGACCTTTCAGAGTTACTCTCTAACTCAGTGATAGTGACCGAGGGTCGCTGAGTAGAAGGTTCCTCTGAGATTAAAGCAACAGGGGTGCTTTTGGAATCTTTTACAAGATTCGTCTTAAGATGGCTTGATTGCTCATGATTCAGCATCGTGCCATATAAGGTAGCAAGGGTCATTGATCTTAGATCTTTTGACAGCTTGAGACACATAGAATAACTGTCCCAGCTTTCAGGTAAACATTCTAGAAACTTTGTCAGCACTTCAAAGTTAGAATATTCCTTACCAACAGTTTTCAGATCTACTATTAAGCAATTAAAACGTTGGTGAACTTCAGAGAGAGTTTCATTCTTACCACAAATGAAACTTTCATACTGTCTTACCAGGTTGATCTTTCGAGAGTCCTGGACTTCAGCAGTACCTTCATACTGAACACATATTGTGTCCCACATGGCTTTTGAGGATTTCAGGTTCATGACGGAATGGTAGACTTCGTCAGGAAGAGCCATGGATAGTATGGATCTGGCTTTTGTGTCGATAGCCACTTTCTTCTTATCTTCGTCAGTCCACGTATGAACTTCTTTGGGTACCAGCCTTTCTGGAATAGCAGGTCTATTCTCAGTGGCGGGTACTGCGACATCAATTCTAACAGGAATAAATGGGCCGTTTTCAAGATAATAAGGCATAGTAGGGTCTACACCTTCTAGGAAGAGAGTCATCCTATTTTTCCATAGATTAAAATTATCTCTAGAAAATCTAGGGGGTTTTGCAAGAGAACCATTGATATAATTTGTTATTGTGTTGGTAGCCATTTTCAGAAATAACAAGGAAGAGAAATCTTAGTATAGATTAGATCTTGTTTATGATATTAAACAAATCCGCTCTGATACCACTTGTTGGTCCCGAAGGGCTATACAAGTTTGTAGAAGGGGGGGTTGAATACAAACACACTGATTTTACTTTTCTAAATTGTTTATTGATAAATCATTAACAATTTACAGCTTGTTGCGGAAACAAGATTAAGGGTAAACCTAAATCTAAACAAGTTGGAACACTAAGTTTCTTGCACTATGAAAGAGAAGGAAATTACTAATAATAACCTATCTCAAGATAAGAAGGATGAACTTGTCCAGAGTTAGCAAGTTGCTTCAAAATGAAGTGAGTTCATCTTCTTATATACTGCATGCATTTAATGCATGGCAGTATACACTTTACACGTGGCAGCAGCTGATTGGTTGCATGTCATTGACCTTTGTTGACAACCTAAGTAGCCGCATGTTTGAACAGTGTAGTATCAGGGTGGTTGTACGAATTCAGACAATAAGGAGGTTCTTTTCTGACATATCGTACGGAGTCGTGCAAGGGTGGTTAAGACAAAAATACTTTGTACGGAGGGCTTCATGATCAGGTTTTCGTTGATTCAGCGATCTATCATTCTTTATCAGTGAATAATAGAATTCAGCGATAGCCAAAGTCCTGTACTTGATACTTCACGTTGAGTGGACAAATCTGAGTCTTCGCTGATCCGCATCAGTTCATTAGGAGACTTGTCGCTAGTTCTTGAGCTTGATCTTCGACTTCAGCGTAGAACCTATGTTAACATGAAACTTGTCTTTAGGGATCATAAGTAAACAACTAACTTATCAGTGATCACCATAAGTACTGAACAGACTCAGAGTATTATGGTGAACAGTTTCGCTGAATGTTTAATCTAAAGAGCGAGAGTTCCTATCAGCGGTACTGGAAGATCTTAGTACTTATCAGCGATAGTGAAACTCTGATACATATTGTTTACTTACAATTTTCACTAAGTATATTAGAGAGGGACATTATCAAATCACTGAGGGTTTGGATCAACACCGTTGACCTGAAATGTGAAATAGGCATAAAGTAATTTGTAATTCCCATTTCGTAAAGGTGTTATGAAACGAGGAATAGGCATACAGTAATTTGTAATTCTCGTTCAAATAGAAATGGAGAATAGGCATAAAGTAAATTTTAATTCTCATTTCATAGTATAGAATTCGAGGAATAGGCATAAAGTAAATTGTAGTTCCTGATTTCTATGGGAAGGTCAGGGATAGGAATAAAGTAAATTGTAATCTCTACTTCCAGTCCAAGAAATAGGCATAAAGTAACTTGTAATTTCTTGGATAAGAGCAATGATCTAGAATTTGTAATGATTCGTAGTAGGCTCTTGATTGTGATGATATGACTTACTGAATGTTAGTCATATTCATGGGATCGGGTATGTTCTCGTCATTGAGATGAGCAAGTGTACGGTAAGAATGGTGATGAACCATGTTTGTTTATATGCTTTGGAAATCAGAGTTTTTAAAGCTTTAATGTTTTAATTTGAATTTGGATGTTCTCACTAGGCATAAGCCTAATCGTTCAAATTAAATTTTCTTACCAGGTACCAGCTCAAGAAAGTAATGGGATGTGGGACGAGAACTTTTGAAGTATTCAATTTTTGAGTTAAGCGGAGAATTTAGCTAACGTGATGAGGCTTTTTGATGGATTGCTTAGATAACCCAGTTAATATGATTATAGTTGACATGATTAGATTAATAGGTTATTTGGAAGAATTCTATATTCGTAAATATGAACCCTCATAGTTAAATCAATTCTTATTTATATAAAAGTTTGGACGTCATTTTGTCATACCTTATTAAAAATTTGAGGTTCAAATTGGCCCTGATTTTAGGGTGTTACAATATGGTATCAGAGCTGAAGTTTAAGCGAACTAGGTATGATAATGGGATACCTAGACTTAAGATGAGATGAATTAAGTTATGATTTGTGAGATATGGGTAGAAGTACTAAGACGGGATAGTCTTAGAGTCGACGGAAATACGTGAAATTAGTACTGTGACGATGGTAACGAGGATTCTCATGTATAGTATGTTCACAATTTCAGTTAGCTAATGTTATTATGAATATATTGTTACACAAGCATACTTGTTTCTAAATTGTTACAGTGACTAATGAACGATAAAGTACGTTTCGTGTGTTTGGATATGTGTAACCATTTCTTATGGTTATTTCTTTGTGCTATATCAGAACGATGGTGAATACACCAGCGAGATCCCCTAATTCTTCGGAAGATAGGGCAGCAAATGATTGGTCGGTGGAGAAGCAACCAGATATGGGTGGAACTCATGAAAGTCCACCGAGGCCGCCTCTAATTGGAGGAATTGATAGTCAGGCACAAAGAACGAGTACCGGTACCTCTAATCCGGTAACGACCACGTCTATAATGGAATCTTGCATGATGGAGAACATGATGCGAATGATGAATATGGCGCTAACACAACAATCTGAAATATTCATGAAAGCATTAAATGATCGAAGTTCGGAGTTACGGCGAACGGAGAACGATACTGGTGTAATAAATCCAATTCGTAATCATGTGATGAATGTAAACAGGAGGGTGGAAAGAGTCTGCTCATATAAAATGTTTCTAACCTGTAAACCGCCAGAGTTTACCGGAGCAGACAATCCAGTAGCATGTATGAGTTGGCTCAGAGAAATGGAACAAGCTTTCCGAGCTTGTGAATGTGATGAAGAATCGAAAGTCAGGTTCGGTTCTCAAATGTTGCGAGGTAACGCCTTAACATGGTGGAATATCGTAACATCTACTGTGACGGCTCCAGTCTTAGCTGCCATGACATGGGAGTCGTTCAAGAAAAATATTTTGGAGGAATATTGTAATGAACACGAAATGGATAGGATTGAAGAAGAGTTTTGGACTCTTAAGAAGGGTACTTCGACTGTTCGGAAGTACACTGAATCCTTTATGGAAAAGTTGAATCTAGTGGGGCATGTGGCTTCTACTGAGAAGGAGAAGATCAAAGCCTATCTGAAGGGCTTACCGGCTGACATGTTGTCAAGGGTACGAAATTCCAAAGCTTCAATGTTGAGAGAGGCGATTGAAGAAGCTAAAGTTATAGAAGAAGTATATGCTAAAGATAAAGAAGAAAAGATGCAAGGGGGAGAGAAATGAAAGTGGGAAGGCCGGTCGGAGTCTTCTCCGAAATCAAAATCGTTTGGCAAAAAGGTTCATTACGAGTCCCGTCGGGAACCCAATGGGTGCCAGAAATGCTGAAGTAAGCATTTTGGCCTGTGTCGGATAGTCGGGAATGAATGTTTCAAATGTGGGAAGACTGGGCATGTAGCGGCAAGTTGTCCTATTCAAGGGCCGATTTGTTTCCAGTGTAAACAACCCGGACACTTCCAAAGAGATTGTCCGAAGTTATAGAAGGGTGGAGATCAAGGAAAGAAACCAAACACTCCAAAACCAACGGGCCGGGCATTTCATATGACGGCGGAATAGGCGAAAGAGTCCAAAGATGTCGTTTCTGGTACATTTCCTGTTAATTCCATTCCCGCGTGCATTTTATTTGACTGTGGTGCCAATCTGTCGTTTGTATCGAAATCGTTCTATCGCAAATTACTATGCCTGTCACTACCTTGGATGATGCCTTAGTAGTCGAGATAGCTAACGGAGGTCAAGTCTTAGTTCGTGAAAGACTTGAGGGTTGTTTAATTTCGATAGGAGAAACGAAATTTCCGATTGACTTGTTGTTGATGGAAATTGGAGGGTTTGATATGATCGTAGGTATGGATTGGTTGACAGTCAACCAGGCAGAAATTCTTTGTGCAAAGAAATTAATTCGGATTCCAATGGCCAATATTGATGATGTATTCATGTATGGAGAAAAGAGAAAAGGGGAAGTTCCGTTAATTTCTGATGTAAAAGCGCGTAAGTGTTTGGTAAAAAGATGTTCATCCTATCTAGCGTATGTTCTGGATGTAGGGGCAAAAAAGAAACAAGTGGAAGATATTAAGGTAGTACGTGAATTCCCGAACGTATTTCCCGATGATCTTCCAGGTCTACCGTCTGAACGACAAGTAGAGTTTCGTATTGATCTTGTCCCTGTATCGGCACCAATAGCACGTGCACCGTATCGCTTAGCGCCAACCGAAATGAAAGAGATGATTTCACACACCGCTAACGCGGAAGTACGGGATGTCACAGTTCAAGGTTTCATTTCGTAAGGTAGAAGACAACACACCATCTTCATATCAAAAAAAGTTTACAAAAGTACATCTTGTACCGGAATAAAACTTTTCCAAAAGCATAAATTGACATGATAAAGAAAATGTTGGATGTCACTACTTGTGGTGCCTTCTAAAGTTCAACCTTACTTGGTATTTCCTGAAAAGCATGTAAAGGAGAGGGTCAACTATTGAATAGTTGGTGAGTTCACAGGTTTTCGGTATGCATAACAGTTTTAATGCAAGTTTGTAAATCCGCACAGTGGATTGAGTATTCGGTTGTAGTCATAAAGCATCTTTGCAAATCCGTACCGTGGATAAAGAATTCGTTTGTCAACATGCGCAAGGTATAATATCGTATGCAAATATGTTAAAGTAATGAGCCCACTACCCAAACCTAATTACGGAATGCCCCAAACAGCATGTTCCATCGCCAACATGCTTACGGAATTACGGAATTACGGAAGATAGTAATTATGCACTCGCGAGGTGAATGGGTTGTCAACCAAATAACGTTATCCATAATACTAACAGCTCAAAACGTGAGTTAATGGGTAATGTAGAGTAAACGGGGACTTAATAGCAAAACTCAGAATCAACTAACATAAGCATACATACCATAGCGCATAAAAGTTCATAGTAATGTAAATCATTTGAGTAAATAGTACAACCGATGCGTAATAAGATCGTAACATGCTTTTCACCCCAAAATGTACAAAATAGTAAAAAGGGGCTGTGAAAACTCACTTGATGCGCGGTGAAATTCCGAGAATCTCTTACAAATACTTCGGTGTGATCCTACTTCGATCCTACGAACGTAAGGTCACTAGTGAGTTTTAGTCTTAAGAGTTCGGTAAGCTAATTATCCAAATCGTCATAAAATGCCCTTTTTATAAAATTTATTTAGTGTTTGAATTTTTGTTACCTTTCAAAATACCATATGGATGTCATCAAATAACTAAGATTTTATCATAAAAGTGGAAGATTTACAACATAAAATAATTATATAGAAGTAAAGTTGATTTTAAGCCACTTTTGAGATTATTCTTTTACTGTCCAGATTTAGGTGCCACTTTCTGTCCACTTTTGGATATCTTCCAGGGGTATTTAGGTTAAGATATTTAATGTCCAGATAATTTAATGTGTTAGGAAACTTTTCACATAAGATTCATAATTTTTTGAGGTGATTAAGTACATGAAATAATTCTTGACGTAAAATGACTACAGAAAGCTTTGCTGTTTGCGCACTGTTTTTGTGAAAAATGTTTGAAGTTCGAAATCTTTGATTTTTTGAGTGAAACCACTTGGGTTTGAAACCTAACTCATAAAAATAAATTCCAGAAAAATAATTACCTAATTTGGAGTATTATTGAGTGAGATGTGACTTTTTGAAGAGAGAGGTACAATCTGGCAGCAAGCTGTCAAAACTAGTCTTTATGCATGTGCATCCCTTTTGTCTTTTTATCAAAATTCTTATTCTTCTAAACCATATTTTTAAGTAATTTAAACCACATACAATGCTATCTATCAACTCAACTTTTGTAGAACTTTGAAAATGGGTCTTTTTGAAGATTTTGGGGTGTTTATGCCAAGAACTTCTACATGCAACTTAAAATTGTATATTTTTGGTTCATGTATGTTGATTTAAACATGTTTTTAGTTGATTCAAAGGGATACTCATGAAATCTTTGGACCAAAAAGTATGGATCTTTAAGAAAAACTACATGCATGCAAGTTAAGAGCTCATCTCTGATCTTAACATAGGTTTGATCATGGATTCTCCACCTTTTTAATAACATGCAAGTGTTATGGTGGTAAATCTACAAACATTAAGATGTATGTAGATGGTTCTTAACGAAAGTTTAAAGAAAATGTAGGAGAAGAAGAACATTACTTAAGAAAATGCAACATAAAAATTTATGACAAAAAGGGGTGTGTGGATTTCATCCAACACACATGTATTTACCTTGAACACTTGAATCAATCGAAGGAGAAGTGTTTTAGGGGCTGAAGAGTGGTGGTTTTTTTGATGGTGTTTTCTTGAGAGAAAGTAGAGAGAGAGAAAAAGAGAGAGTGACTTCTAGAGAGAAGTTAGAGAGAGAGATGGAGTGAAGAGTGAACTTGGAATGCATAAAAATGAAAATGAGAGGGGTTAAGGGGGTGGGGATGGCCGGCCATAGGTGGGGGGGGGGGGGTGGTGATGTGTTGTGCAAAAATTGTCAAGTCTTGTCTTTTTGATTTAAATTTCATGCATGCAACAATTTTTTTTCCAAATTAAAATTTTTAAACTTTAATGATAGAAGTCTTAACATCATTTTTGGTTGAATTACTTTTAGTTGTAAGATATAATTATAGTTGTGGTATATTTGTTGTTTAAGTTGGCATTTTATGAGATTTATGGATAATTCCCTAAATCGAGGGGTTCTTTGGCAAAAATTCTTAAATTTTTCCTACTGTACCGAGTTTACTGCTAAAATTGGATTGCGTGACTTATGACTTAAATGACTGAGATGTTCAATGCAGTTCTAACCTGGAGTGTAAATTTGACGGTTGTCACAGTCTCCCCCGGTTAAAAGAATTTCGTCCCGAAATTCAAGAACTTTCAGCGTTAACCGGTTTCTTAGCAAAGAGGTGAGGATACTTATGTTTCACGTAATCCTCTCGTTCCCATGTATACTCAGGCCCACGCCTTGTGTTCCAATGAACTATTACAATCGAAATATTACTTCGCTTAAGACGATTAACTTCTCTATTGAGGATTTCAATTGGTTCTTCTATGATATGCAACTTATCATTGATTTGGACTTCTTCCAAAAGGCACGGTTATCGCTTCGTCGGCTAGACATTTCTTCAAGTTTGACACATGAAACGTGTCATGGATAGCACTTAGCTCCTTTGGCAAATCCAGCTTGTATGCCACTGGTCCAATTCTTTCCGGTATCTTAAATGGTCCTACATATCGAGGGCTCAACTTTCCTCTTTTTCCCAAACCGAACTGTTCCCTTCCAAGGGGATACTTTTAGAAAAACTCTATCTCCAATATGAAATTCTAAAGGCTTCCTACGAGTGTCCGCATAGCTCTTCTGACGATCTTGAGCTGCTTTAAGCTTAACTCTGATGATTGCAATCTTGTCGGTGGTTTCTTGTACAATATCCGGACTAGATAGCTGTCTATCTCCAATCTCCAACCAACAAAGAGGTGATCGACACTTGCGTCCATATAGGGCTTCATATGGCGCACACTTAATACTTGTGTGATAGCTATTGATATAAGAAAACTCACCAAAGGCAAGTGGTTATCCTAACTTCCTCTGAAGTCTAACACGCATGCCCGAAGCATGTCTTCTAACCTTTGAATAGTTCGTTCACTTTGCCCATCCGTTTGAGGATGATAGGCAGTGCTCAAATTCAATTGCGTATCCAACGCTTACTGAAGCGACTGCCAAAACCGTGACGTGAAACGGCTATCTCTATATGAAATGATGGAAACTGGAACTCCATGACGCGTAACAATTTCATTGATGTAGATCTAAGCAAGCTTTTCCATCTTGTAATCCTCCCGAATCGGTAAGAAATGTGCAGATTTGTGAATCGATATACTATAACCCAAATCGAGTCGTGCCCTTTGGCAGTTCATGGAAGTTTGGTTATAAAATCCATGGTTATTTGTTCCCATTTCCACTGGGGAATCTCTGGTTGTTGTAACAGACCCGATGGCTTTTGATATACATCTTTGACCTTTGAGCAAGTCAAGCATTTCCCTACATACAAGGCGATATCTTTCTTCGTTCCTGGCCACCAATAATATTCCCTTAAGTCCTTATACATCTTATCCTCCCCTGGATGAATTGAATATCTAGACTTATGGGCTTCATCCAGAACCGTTCTCGTACGTTGTTGGCTTACGGAATCCAAACTTTGTTCTTGAAATAACGTACTCCGTCAACCTTAGTTTCAAATCTACTTTCTATACTGTGAAGGGTTTGGTCCTTCAAGTTTTCCGTTTTCATTGCTTCGGTCTGAGCTTCAAGAATTCGAGTCTTTAAACTCGTTTGTACAAGAGCTCCCATTGCTCGTACATGTGAAGGTTTTACCCTTTCCTTCCTATTCAGGGCATCGGCTACTACATTGGCCTTACCTGGATGATAACGTATTTCACAATCGTAGTCGCTGAGTAGTTCTACCCGTCTCCTTGGTCTCATGTTGAGCATTTTCTGGTCTAAGATATGCTGAAGACTCTTATGATCGGTGAAGATAGTGCATTTAGTGCCGTACAAATAATGTCTCCAAATCTTTTAAGCGAACACAGCTTCGAGCTCCAAGTGTGTGGTATAGTTCTTCTCATGAACCTTTAGTTGTCTCGAGGCGTATGCTATAACCTTGTCCTTTTGCATCAATACGCAACCCAAACCTTCATGTGATGCGTCACAATACACCACAAAGTTATCGGTTCCTTCCGGTAAAGCTAGAATTGGTGCATTGCACATCTTTTTCTTCAGCAGTTGGAACGCCTCCTCTTGCGGTTCTTCCTAAATGAATTTCCTATCCTTTTGGGTAAGTGTTGTGAGTGGTTCAGCAATTCTTTAGAAGTTCTCGACGAATCGCCAATAATAACCCGCCACACCCAGAAATTGATGAATTTCTGTTGGGGTCTTAGGGGCTTCCCACTTCTTAACGGCTTCCACTTTAGCCGGGTCCACGTGAATTCCTTTCTCTCCAATCACGTGACCAAGAAAGTGTACTTCTCGAATCCAAAATTCGCAATTTGATAATTTGGCGTACAGTTTCTGATCCTTAAGTGTCTCTAAAACTATCCTTAGATGCTGCTCGTGATCCTTCCTACTCCGTGAGTAGATTAAAATGTCATCGATAAACACCATCACAAACTTGTCAAGGTATGGCCTGCATACCATGTTCATTAAATCCATGAACACAGCTGGTGCATTCGTTAATCCGAAGGGCATACCTAAGAACTCGTAGTGTCCATATCGAGTCCTAAAAGCTGTCTTAGGAATGTCCTCCTCACGGACTCTTAACTGGTGATAACCTGATAGAAGACCAATCTTTGAGAAATAGGTTGCACCCTGTAATTGGTCGAATAAATCATCTATTCGAGGAAGAGGATATCGATTCTTGATCGTCAACTTGTTCAGCTCCCTATAATCGATGCACATTCTAAACGATCCATCCTTCTTTTTAACGAATAAGACTGGGGCTCCCCAAGGTGAGGAACTTGGCCTAATAAATTCCTTGTCTAGAAGTTCTTGGAGATGACTTGACAACTCTTGCATTTCAACAGGTGCTAAACGGTATGGTGCCTTAGCTACAGGTGTTGCTCCAGGTATGAGGTCAATTTGAAATTCAACTTGTCTAAACGGGGGAAGTCCGGGCAAATCATCTGGGAACACCTCCGGGTGATCCTTCACCACAGGAATATCTTGGATTCGCCTTTTCTCGGACTTTTTCTCAACTACGTGTGCCAAAAATGCAACGCACTTCTTCCTCAACTACTTATGCACCTTCACACTTGATACTATCTCTAGGCTCCTTCAAATTTTGTTTCCATGTATGACTAGGGTTTCTCCGTCCTGCAAAGGTATCCTAACCGTCTTATTAGAACAACAAATCTCCGCTCGATTCTTAGATAACCAGTCCATGCCTATTACTACATCAAAATTCCCCAATTCAATAGGAATAAGATCAACGTTATACAATTTATCGGCTAGATTCAAGGTACAAATTTAAAATTACATCCTTAGCCTCAAATTTATGACCATTAGCAACCTCAATAATATAAGCGTCCGACTTTCTCCTAGATTCCAAGTCAATTTGTGGCCTAAATGCCAATGAAACAAAACTTCTATCCTCTCCAGTGTCAAATAATACTGATGCATAGTGGTTTTTTAGGAGAAACGTACCTGTCACCACATTAGGGTCGCGACATGCTTCGTCAGCTCCAATGACAAATGCCCGTCCTCGAGCTTGGCCTCCTTGATTTCCTTGATTGGCTTGCCTTGCCTGGTTCCCATTATTGTTATTGTTTGGCCTCCTACCAAATCTCGGGCACATATTCCGGAAGTGATCCGGACTTTCGCACTCGAAACATGCCCTTCTCCCATCATTGAAACCCTTTTCCATCCTACAAAACTTGGTGAGATGACCTGGCTGCTTACAATTGTCACCAACGGGGCAGGCTCCCTCATGATGAAGGTTGCATTTGTTGCATTTTGGGAGTGGACCGTTGTATTGCTTTGGATCCTGAGTCTTTACTCTAAAGTTTCTCACCACCTTTCTATCCCTTCTTGCACTACCAAATACTTTCTTTCCTGAATGATACTCTGGCTTCCCCTTATTACTGGCACTTCCCGATGTCAGAGTTCCTGCTCTAACCGCATCATTCGTTAAGCTAGTTGCCAATGCCACTGCTGATTGGATTGTGGTCTGTTGGTCCCGAAGGCCTATACAAGTTTGTAGAAGGGGGGGGGGGGGGGGGGTTGAATACAAACACACAGATTTTACTTTTCTAAATTGTTTATTGATAAATCATTAACAATTTACATCTTGTTGCGGAGACAAGATTAAGGATAAACCTAAATCTAAACAAGTTGGAACACTAGGGTTTCTTGCACTAAGAAAGATAAGGAAATTACTAATAATAACCTATCTTGAGATAAGAGATATGAACTTGTCCAGAGTTAGCAAGTTACTTCAAATGAAGTGAGTTCATCTCTTTATATACTGCATGCATTTAATGCAAGTTAGTATATACTTTACACGTGTCATCAGCTGGTTGGTTGCATGTCATTGACCTTGGTTAACAACCTTAGTAGCCGTAAGGATGAACAGTGTAGTATCAGAGTGGTTGTACGATTTCAGATATTCGGAGGTTCTTTTCTGACATTTCGTACGGAGGCGTGCAAGGGTGGTTAAGACAAAAGTACTTTGTACGGAGGACTTCATGATCAGCTTTCGTTGATTCAGCGATTATCATTTACTATTCAGCAGATGATAAAGTTCAGCGATAGCTGAAGTCTTGTACTTGATACTTCACGTTGAGTGGACAAATCTGAGTCTTCGCTGATCCGCATCAGTTCATTAGGAGACTTGTCGCTGGTTCTTGAGCTTGATCTTCGACTTCAGCGTAGAACCTTTGTTGACGTGAAACTTGTCTTCAAGGATCATAAGTAAATAACTAACTTATCAGCGATCATCATAATGACTGAACAGACTCAGAGCATTTATGGTGAACAGTTTCGCTGAATGTTTAACTTAAAGAGCGAGAGTTCCTATCAGCGGTACTGGAAGATCTTAGTACTTTTCAGCGATAGTGAAACTCTGATACATATTGTTTACTTACAATTTTCACTAAGTATATAAGAGAGGGTCATTATCAAATCACTGAGGGTTTGGATCAAAAATCTCCCCCTATTTGATTATGACATAGCAACAAAGAAAATTGCTATTTAATGAAAACATAAGGATAAAAAGAACTCTTAAAATATTTGTCCCTTTTACTGTTTTCTGGGATCTTTTCAGTACTGATGGAGTAAAGTACGTTCGCTGAAATCTTTCTTTAAAATATTGAATAAGGTTACAATGAAGAACAGAAAGATTATAAGTACAAGCGAAATAATTTACAAGTACAGAAGGATAACTGATACAATAGAGAAAAAGGAGATTATATCAGTTTTCAAAAGGTTCTTCCTTAATGAGAAGTTCATCAAGGGTCGTCTTTTCAGTGGGGATCATCCAGTCAGGAACCGTTACGCCTTGTTTTCTTTTGTTCAGCGCTTCTTTAAAGATCAAGGGTTTTAGGTGTCGTGCCTGAATGTCTTTTCTGAAGTCACACCAGTAGATGAGATCTCTGAGCTGTTCGATTGGAGTGATTGGAAGCTCAGCGATCCGTTGAAAACATTTACGTCCGTCGTAGTCGAGAAAGAATATTCCATAAGGATTGCTGATGACTTTACCAGGGACGAAAAGTTCACATGGTGGCAAAGAAATGTCAAGGGCAGATAGATCAGGATCAGGACCAAGCACTTCAGCGTGAGAGAAACCAATTCCAGTTCACATTTCGTTTCTTCTTTGGAGAGCCCCTTTTTCTTTTCAGCTTTAGATCAGGAAGAGGAGGAATGTCCACACAAGAAGATATCAAGTCGATCTGTCTGTTTATCAGCTTTTCGAAATGATCCTTGTACTTAGATTGTGACGATTGGATAGCTAACCTCATCTCCAACCATTCAGAGAGACCATACATTTTTACAGTGTCAGCGCGAAAGGCTTCGGATTGGCCATCTTCTCTGAAAAGTTTGATGTCAACAATAGGTACTCCGATAGATGTTCTTCCAGAGATGAATACCTTGTTGATCTTCGCTAGACGATATCTGAAGTGGATTTTCTCTTTACACCAGATCAGGGTGGTCTGAGAAACTTCAGTTTTCTTTTACACGATCTTCTGGGCTTCTTCCCAAAGCTTTCGTTGGACTTGAATGGGAAGAAGTTTCATCTTGGGGTCTTTGACAGATTCTTGAGGAAGCTTGATGGCGTATTCTCTGTCTTTTTCTTCAGCTTCCTTTCTTTCAGCAATGAGGCGTTCAGCTCTGAGGTGTTCCTTGTATTCAGCTTTTGAAATTTTGAACTTAGGAGGAACTGAAGGCAGTTGATCACGCCTTAGAATGATTCGCTGATCCTCGAATCGCTTTATCATTTCTTCTCTTCTCTTTTGATCCTCTTCACTCAGCTTTTGAGGAGCTGAGGAAGGTCTGTTTCTGTGCGAGAGAGGTTGTTCTTCTGGTTCATCAGTCTCAGAGATCAAATCCAAGACTGGGATTATTTCTTCAGCGGCAGCTGGAATTATTGGTGAAGTCGCAGTTGTGGAGCCTTCAGCGATATCCTCAAACAGGGGAGAGGACTAGCTGAAACGCAACGATCTTACAAATAAGAACTGGGTAGAAGAACTTGGGTAGAAAAGATAGAAAAAGAATGTGGATGTGTAGAGAGGGTGTAGAGTAGAGAACTGATTGTGTATAGAGATGTTCAGGGAAGGAATATAAGTAAAGTTTAGTGTACCTGATAAATCCCAAATCTAGCACAAAGTAATGAACAAGTGTAGAGAGAATCTAGAGAGCAATCTTGTCATCCATATATTGATTTCAAAGTGTAAAATGACAAATTCTTCAAGTTGTTATACAAAATAACAAAGGAACTCCTTTATATAGTAGGGCATGACAAGCCCATGCCTCTACAAAAGAGAAACAGTACAAGATATTAATACTGTCTTGATAGCTACAAAAATGCCCTAACAATCTCCCCCTTAGCTATCAAGGCAGAAAGGGTCTTCTTCTACTTCGAAACCCAAGATGCGTTTCAATCCTTCGCATAGCCATTCTGAAGCTCAATTTTTCATCTATCTCTTCAATGGCTCTTGACAAAACTCTTCTAGGTCTTGAAGACATCCAATTAACTTTTCGTTCAGCATCATGTCTTTTGAGCTTTTCGACTAACTGAAGTCTTACAATTTTAAGCGTACCATCAGAATATTTTTCCAACTCATTAAACCGAATGAATATCTTGTTTGCACCATTACTGAACACAACACCAAACTCTGGTTCTCCAATCACACAATATAAAGGCATCCTCATCAATCCAGTCAATTCTTGATTTGGTCTTAACATATTTATTCTTGGTTGATAGCTTTCCACACTCATCTGCAAATCATGACACTGTGTGAATAAAACGTGTCTTCTCAGAAATCTCTTAATGGCATTCAAAGAAAGAGTTACGTTTTCCCTTCTGATCTGAAGATCTTTGAAATGATGATACAAGAACTCAAAATCTTCCATGGTTAAATGACAGAAATCAGCTTCAGTAAATCTATAATCTCTGCAATCTTGCCTTTGAACAAGAAACTCTGGATACCACAACTTGTAATACAGTCTAGCTGTTACCTCCTTTATAGACACAATCAACTTCTTGCTCCTCACCTCTCTTTTCTTTTGACACTTGTCCCTTAGAAAGTACATATATTCGAACTTGTATTCGGCTGTTTGATCTGTAATACCCAACACAGCGTAGGGATTCAAAGTTCTGATTCTGTGCACAAACAGTCTTCTTTCTTCTTCTTCTAGGAAAGGTGTTCTCAAATACAAAGTTCTTTGTCGTTGTTCAAGTTCAGTCAATTTTCTGCTCCGTGAGGATGAAGGACCAGGTTGATCAGCAGGATTAGAAGGACCAACTTCATCATGACTAGGAATGATAGGAGGTATTGAAGATGTAGTGGATTGAGGATCAGTCTCTTCGGATTTTGGCTCTTTAGATAATGGATCATGAGAATGATGTGGTTCAGATACAGGTATAGTGTTTTGAGTTGAAGTAGATTGGTTAAGGTTGATGGTTATAGGTGTAACAGAAGGTTGTTCTGACATCAAAGTGGTTGAGATATGTTCGGGTGAGTGTACAGGGCTAAAGATTATTTCTTCAGGAGTTTGTGGCCCATATATCTCTGACAAAATATCAACCTCTTCTTCATTAAATCCAACACCTTGATCTTCTGGTTCATAAGTAAATACCAAAAGTGGTTCTTCTTCCTCCTTAACTTTCCAATACCGATCATAAGCTCTTGCACTTTCATCAGTTTCTTCATCATCAGAACTAATTTCAATCAACTCCACAGATTGCACGAATTGATCAACCACTTCTCTTATCTCCTTCTCATTTACCTCAGGCTTTTCAACCGTTGGTTCTATATTCGGATCAACATATAATACGATCTGTTTTCCGCTTTGATCACCCATAGCACCTGATTCAAACATCTTAGATATTTCAGCAACAGTCGGATTCTTTTTCTGACCTTGAGAGCTTTCTGACTCAGCTCTTCTCTTCTTACTCATCTCCCCCTCATGATCATGATCATCGGGATCCTGATCATGTCTTCTTTTAGTACTCTGAGCTTGAGTCTTACACGACTGTTCCATTAATGCTTTCAACTCAACAATTGACTGCTTCATATCACTTAAAGATTTCACAACTTCAGACTTGAAAGTAGATAACTCTTTGGATAATGCTTGAAACTGTGTGGGTGTAACTGAAGGTGTAGGTGGAAGTGGATTTGGAGTAGATTGGAAATTCTGAAGTAGAGATAACAAGGTTTTACTTTGCTGATCTTCAGGACTCATAGACATCAGTTTGGCATAGAATAAATCCCTTAATTCATCAACACTTTGATCCACTGGTGGTTGTTGCATAGGAGAAGACTGAGGTACTCGAGGCGGAGCCAGATAGATTTCTGGACGAGGACGTACAGCTGGCTCATAAGTCATCGGTTCTTTTCCCTTCAACTGATTCTTCACACCTTGTAACTCCCGGATGAACATAGTTTCAATGTCCTTTAGGGCGCCATCAAAGTTTTCCCTTGTCACAAAGACGGGTAAAGTAACACCGGCACCACTTAGGTTTGCCGTTGACACAACAGTTGTTGCAACTGTGTGACCTACATTCAGTGTTGGCATAGTGTTAGCACTGGTAGGATTTCCACTCTGTCCTTGTAGTCCTGTAAAAGAATCTACTCTGAGTGTTCCAGATGAGTCACGAAGACGCGCATCAGATGTTCCTGAAAGTGTCCTATTCAAAGAATCAAATATGTTAGGAACAGGCACTAGACTCGAACTTTGTGCAGGAAAGAAGGTCGAGGACTGGGGAGGAAGTCGCTCTGTTTCAATATCCGGAATCTCCGAACGAGATCCAGATAGTGTTTGTGCTAAAACCCCGTGAGAAAATGAGACAGTTTCTTGTGAAGAAGAAGCTGAATAGCTGGCAGAGGTGTGCAATTGCGTTACTGGGCGAGTAACGACTTGTTCAACACCTGATCCCAACAAATGAGATCTGGTGGTGGATGTGGCTGCCCTTCTGGAATAGACAGTTTGGATATCTTTCACACTCTCCATATTCTTTTCTTCAGTTTCTCTCACAGACTCACATATATTTTCAACTGATACTCCCTCGGGTCTCCTTATGCCTTCCGTTCCTTCACTAACTTGAGTCGACATTAAAGGCATGTCATCAAAGTTTAAGCTTTCCACATTAATATTATCTGACATATTCAATTGTGGAAATTCAAAGATATCAGAAACGTTACCAAACCAGTTTTCTTCAGTAGTAGCATCAGCACCAATATTTCCAGCATTACCTTGATCATCATCATTATCATCGTTGTCATCTTCATCATCATCACGATGTTCCTCCGCTGAATCAGACGCATTATCAGACTCTGTACTATCACTAGAGTACTCAACTAAAGGAGGATCCCCAATGTGTTTAGGAATTTCTCCCTCAGAATCGTGTTGTACAAGATCATCTGTATGTGTGTCCTCGGACGATGACCCTGTATCTTCAAATACAGATGTATGATCCCCACCAGTTCCCCTCTCGGTGTTTTCCCTCGACTCTCCCCGTTCAGTAGCCCGTGCATCCTGAACACTCACCGACTCCTCTCGCCTAGGGGTTGAGTCTGGGGTAGGTCCCTCCGGTTCTGGCTGGACCATAGACTCTCTATACTCGATAATGCACTCAACGTCCTGATCCGCGTATCGAAGAAATCCTTCAGGTAACGGCATCTCATAATCAAATTCAGTTTTACGAAACTGAAGATACTGCATAGCTTTCTCGGGCACAGAAGGATGATTTGCTCGTCTTGGAATTTCTCTGTTAGAACGAAGCATGCTATGAATGATAATCTGAAGAAACCTCATATATGGAACATAAGGCTTTCCCTTATTTTGTCGGCGAAGATCTATCTTCTCATTCAGTTCATGCCAGAAAATAGCTGCATAATCTACATGAAGATCATACACTACTGCATGAAATAGCTTCAGAAATCCGACGCTGGCACTGTCTGTTCCGGCATGTTTAGCAGATAAGCATCTATTAATAATGGAGAAGATTGTATAGTATAACGGTGGTAGGTTCGCCTTATGGAATTCCTTCACCCGAGTTAAGTTTCCAGTGTATCCCATAGCACGTATTCCTTCAAACGTTTCTTCTTCAGATGGAAAAGGATCAAACTCAGTCTTTCCTTCTCGTGAATCAGGTTCAGGTAGCCTCAGAATCATTCTTAGTCTTTGGAAATCAAGCTTTGTGATGAAGTTGTCTATTTGGAATACAAAAATTGGTCTTCCATCTTCCATAGTTGTTGTTATTGTCTTCCATGCTTGCTGTAAATATAGCATAGGCACAACGACAGTATTCGTTAATGCGTATGCTAACGGATGATTCCTGAGCACTTCCTTTATCACTGGATGAATGTTGATGTGATCAAAATCAATGTGATGATTGTTGGGAATGATCGCAATATAGTTGATCGGATGAATGATAGCATTATCTGGATGAATTCCGGTTGGGATTGATGTACTGATCTTGTTGACGGTAAAGGTACATCGTGTGTCGGTTCGGGAAGACTCGGAATATGATCATCAAAGCCTTGAATGTGACTTTGTTCTTCTTGATTAACCATTTTACCTGTTGATAATAGTTCTTACAGAATTAGTCTTTGAAAAAAAATTTGAAAGAAAAAAAAATTCTAAGTATAGAATTCGAATCATAGTGCATTCGAATTCATGATTTGTCTTTGAATATCAATTCGAATCCACAAGGGTTCGAATTCATCCAATTCGAATCCACAAGGGTTCGAATTCATCCAATTCGAATCCATAAGGGTTCGAATTCATCCAATTCGAATCCACAAGGGTTCGAATTCATCCAATTCGAATCCATAAGGGTTCGAATTCATCCAATTCGAATCCATAAGGGTTCGAATTCATCCAATTCGAATCTATTAGGGTTCGAATTCATCCAATTCGAATCTATAAGGGTTCGAATTCATCCAATTCGAATCTATAAGAGTTCGAATTCATCCAATTCGAATCCAAAGGCATTCGAATTCAACAGTTGAGCCCTAATTCAGATTATGACATATGAATTCGAATCTAAAGGAATTCGAATCTAAAGGCATTCGAATTCAACACTTGAGCCCTAATTCAAATTATGACATATGAATTCGAATCTAAAGGAATTCGAATCTAAAGGCATTCGAATTCAACACTTGAGCCCTAATTCAAATTATGACATATGAATTCGAATCTAAAGGCATTCTTTCTTAACATGTTTCATGAATTCGAAACAAGAACGATTCGAAATCATGTTCGAATTCAACAATGTTCATGAATTCGAATCAGGTATGATTCGAATTCATGTTCATATGAACACGATGATGAACAGTAAACTTTTTGATTTTACAGATTAGCATAGTAAATGTTTACAATCAAACAAACCATTCGTATAGAATGATTCGTATTACATTTTCGAATCTGATAAGAGTAATTTCGATAGAAATGTTTACCTGATGAGGATGAATCAAGCAGATGAAGGATCGATAAAGTGGAAGATGAACAGTGTTCTCTTGAGAGTGTTTGAAACAATACCAAATAGTGAAAAGTGGGAAATAAGGTTTCGAACCCTATTTATACTCAAAAAAATTTGTACACTTGGCACACATTAGAGTACCCCACTTGGCAATCAGATAAAAATGCATGTTTCAAAACATTAGATATGGCACTGTTCATCTGAACAATTTACATAAACAAATATGTAAAAAATTCCAAAAGAGTTCGAATCAGATAAAGTTGTACAACAATTGATATTGATCTCATTGAATTCGAATCCTTAAGAGTCCGAATTCATTGAATTCGAATCCTTAAGAGTCCGAATTCATTGAATTCGAATCCTTAAGTGTTCGAATTCTTTGAATTCGAATCCTTAAAGGTCCGAATTCATTGAATTCGAATCCTTAAGAGTCCGAATTCATTGAATTCGAATCCTTAAGTGTTCGAATTCTTTGAATTCGAATCCTTAAAGGTCCGAATTCATTGAATTCGAATCCTTAAGAGTCCGAATTCATTGAATTCGAATCCTTAAGAAACAATTATCTTATTTTAGGTACCCATATCTGCATGGGTCCTTTCTTGTTAGTATGGATCAGTTTATTAATGACATTTGATGCCCCCTGAATTTTGCCTTTAAAAGTTAAACGATTGAGTAAATTTGGTTTGTTAACTTCATTTTTTGGAATCCATTTCCAATCCATATTTACTTCAACTGTTTTCTTTTCTTTCATCTTTTTATTCTGTTTGTTTGATCTGAAACCAAACATTTTGGCAAATTTGTTTGCTGAGGATTTTAAAGAGAAGGAAGAAGTTTTAGACTTCTTATTCGTTGGAGCATTTCTGTTTAGCTTGAAATAGTTGTCCCAACAGTGAGCACAATGAATTCTTCTTTTAGCTTGTGACAATAATTTGAAATCTGAAATTGCGGAATTATTATTGCCACAAACATTGCAAACATTACAAGAATGTATACAATTTTTATTCAAAGAACTACATTTCTCAGAGTCGGTGCTTCTATTCTTGCTATTCAGAACTTGTTCCTTCAAATCCACATACTTTTCTTCATCCATTTCTGAGAAAGAAGAAGAAACATTGTCAGAACCTTTAGAGGTAGAAGGATCACTTGAAAACAAATTAGATTTATTTTCGGATGATTTTTCTTTCTCTTTTCCTTTTGAAACTGGATCACTTGAAAACAAATTAGATTTATTTTCAGATGATTTTTGTTTCTCTTTTCCTTTTGAAGCTGGTTCTGTTTTTAAATCAGATACCTTTGATGAAAACTTTTTATGGTAGACTTCACAAAACTTTAATTCTATTTCAAATTCAGTTCTTTCTTTCTTCTGTTTTTCTTTTTCTAGAAATAGAACTTTTTCAAAATCTGAAATTTGTTTCGAAAGTTCTACACATCTTAATTCAAGATTTTTCTTTTCTTTAAAAAATTTGAGCTTTTCAAAAGGATCAAACATACTTGAAGATTTATTTTGATCTTTGGATTCAGCTTGTTTTGAACATTTTTCACAACTTTTTGAGGCCTTAGAGTTTGATATTTCATATAATTTGGATTCTAGTCTTTGAATCTCATTCTTAAGATCAAGATTGATCCTTTTTGTATGATCAAATTCTAGTCCAATATTATCATGATCATCCTCTAATTTTTCAAAATCTAATTGCCATTTGGAAATTTGATTTTCTAAATCAACAATTTTAAGTAAAGCTGAGTCCAAATCAGGAAATTCAGAAGAGGTTTCTGGAACAAACTCCTTTTTGTCAGAATCTGATGTATTATTTGACTCCATTTCAACGTTAGATTTAGTTTTAACAGATATAGGTTCATTGATTTTGTCAACAATTGTTTTAGCCATAGATTCATCGGAAAACAACGAACTAAATCCAGTTGGTTCAAACATTTTGGTTTTGTAACTGGAGTTTAATTCATCATATTTAAAATTTGTTATATTGTATCTAGGCTTTTCTTTTGAACCTTTGTCTGTTTTAGCTTCATCTTTCTTTGAAATTGGAGTTGAAGAATTTGAAGCATTATCTTTGATAGGAGTTTCTGATTTAGGAGATGTTTCTGATACAATAACTTGTTGCAAAATTCCATTACTTGCCTTTGCTTTTTCTTGTGTCTTTAGAGGTGTTTTTGTTATTATGACTTGTTGCAACACTTCATTATTTGATTTAACAGATACAGGTGAATTAACAGGTGTTTCTGTTATAATGACTTGTTGCAACTTTACATTTGCTGGTTTAACAAAAACTTTTGCAATTGGAGGAATCTCCTTTATCAGAGTTTGCTTCAAAACTTCCTTTTTCTCAATAGGTTTTATTGTTTTGAAACTCTTGTCATCAGATAATCCTAGACCCATTTTTGGATTATAAAATCGTTTATCTTTTGGGTTGCTAGTCAACAAATTCAGCGTTTGCTCAGATTGGCCTCTTTTGTAATTTAAATCTTCAAGCTGCTTAATCTTTTCAATTGCTTCTTTTCTTTCATCAGAAAGAACCTTGATTTTGAACTGAAAATCTATGTTTTCATCATTTAAATCAGTTATTTTCTTTTTTAACTCAGAAATTTCAGATTCAAGTATTTTAACATTTGATCTAATAATTTCTTTCTCCTTTTCTCTATCTTCAGCTAAACACTTATAAAGAAGTGCTTCATCATGATATTTCAGCTTTGAGCTTTTCTCATCTTCATATTGCTTTTGCACTTTTTCAATTTTCTTTTGTGCCTTTTTAAATTTCTCGTTAAGCTCAAATATCACAACTTGCATTTCTTCATATTTATCATTTTCAGTTTCAGATTCATTTTCAGAATTATCAGAATAAAGAGAAGTGTTATCATAAAGAGAAGGATATAGAGATTGTACCTCAGATTCCAGATCTTCCTCATCAAGTTTAGCCATTAAACTGTGCTTCACTTGAGTGAAGTGAGCTTCTTCATCATCTGAAGAATCCATCAGCCATATTTCTTCTTCAGCATTTACTGGCTTTCCGGTTTCTTTGGCTTTTGCGAGATGTGCTTTACGCTGATAGTATTCAGAATCCTTAACTTTCTTCAACTGACAATCTCTGGCAAAATGACCCGGCTTACCGCAGTTATAGCAGTTTCGGTCATCCATATCCTTCTTTTCTTCCCTCTCCTTTTTCTCAACTTTCTCCTCTTTTTCTTCTTCCTATTGATCCTTGTTCTCATACCTTTTCTCAAACCTTTTGTATCTGTTCACTTTGTTGTAATCAGGTTTGCTTTTTGAATGAAACTTCTTCTTTCCATATCTGTTTTGAAATCTTGTAGTTAACAAGGCTAATTTTTCAGCTATCTCACTCATTTCATCTCCAGAACTGCTGCTTTCATCATCATCATCAGAACTTATCTTCTTTTTGCTTAACCCAGAGATCAAAGCCTTTGTTTTCATCGCTCCACTTTTCTTGTGTTCACTTAGAAGGGCTAAAGATTCTTCGACCTTTTTCTCCTTTTCTTTGACCATTTTTACTTTTTCTTCATGTTGACCCAGAATGCTGAAAATATCGGTCAACTTTTCATCATCCATATCCCTTGACATTTGAAGCTGAATAGAGTATGAATCCCATTCCGGCAGTAAATTCTTGACAAACTTGTAATTAATTTCTGATTCAGACTTGTCAACTCCATTCCTTCTTAAATCATTCAGAATGATGTTGTAACGATCATAGGTATCTTTCAACGATTCTCCATCTCTAGCTTTAAACCCTTCATACGCATTGATGCTCTGATTCTTTTTGGTCTTCATTGATTTTGATGAACCTTCAAACTGCCTTTCTAGCTCATCCCAAATATCCTTTGCTGAATTTCGGCTGTCTACGCGATTATAGATATTGTTTGGAATGGCCATAGTCAAGTATGTCAATGCTTGCTCATCAATTTCAACTCTAGCTTTATCAGCATCACTATAATATTTGTATTCCTTTTCTATTCTTCTTGGAAGAATCTCTTGACTTGTTTCTGTTGCAGCAATGCCACCAACCTCTATGTAGGCTTTGTAAGGACCGTTCTGAATGGACAGCATAAGATCTCTGTTCTGATGATTCAGAAATTGAATCATTCTCCTTTTCCATTGAGAATATTCTTCAACTATCAATACCGGAGGCTTATTCTTAGAACCCATGCTCATCATATCTCTCGACATCTTCTGATAATTGGCTAGATAAACGATCGTTCAGAAGATAAAGCAGTTAGTGTAAGAAAAATTACACTTATGAGAATTTAATCAACATTCCTAAGAATTCGGATGCTCAATTCGGATGCTCAATTCGGATGATCAATTCGGATGCTCAATTCGGATGATCAATTCGGATGATCAATTCGGATGCTCAATTCGGATGATCAATTCGGATGCTCAATTCGGATAATCAATTCGGACTTGATAGATTTCGAAATCCTCCAATTCGAACTTAACAGCGTTCGAATTCACTCAATTCGGATGTACTAAGGTTTGAATTCACTCAATTCGGATTATGTTGAGTGCGAATTCACTCAATTCGAATGTAACTGGATTCGAATTCACTCAATTCGAATGTACTTAGGTTCGAATTCACTCAATTCGAATGTAATAAGGTTCGAATTCACTCAATTCGAATGTAATAGGGTTCGAATTCTATGAATTCGAATTCTTCTTGAGTTGAATTCTATACTTGTGATGCCAAGAACAATCCGAATTCTCTATGAATGTTCCGAATTCTCTTTGAATGATCCGAATTCACCAAGAATGATCCGAATTCTGCACTTCGAACTTCAAAATCACTTAATCTGCCATAACTTCTTCAATTCTTGATCAATTGTGATGAATCTTATATCAAATTGTTCGTAATTGAAATCTGCACACTTTTCCTGTTGATCACAATTCACAATTCGATCAATTTAATCGAATTAAGATCCAAACAGTGAACTTGAAGTTTTTGAAAAAATATTCAAGAATCGATCAGATCTGTCAATTCTGTGCAGATTTTGATGTTTATGCAAGAATTAAATGTGTTTAGAATCCAAATCCGAGTTGAACGATGTAAAGAAATGATTCAAAAACTCAAAATCTAGAAAAACTCCATGTCTGAATGATAAGACTTCAGATGAACAGTGTTTTCTTCTTGGTCCGAATTCTTCAAGAACAGTGTAAAAAATCTTCAATTTGGTCTTCGATCTGCTTGTATCTTCTGTTTAGCTCTGATACCAATTGTTAAATCCAAATCTCTAGCAATAAGATATGAAAGTAGCGAGAGAGAATCTAGAGAGCAAACTTGTCATCCATATATTGATTTCAAAGTGTAAAATGACAAATGCTTCAACTTGTTATACAAAATAACAAAGGGAGTCCTTTATATAGTAGGACATGACAAGCCCATGCCTCTACAAAAGAGAAACAGTACAAGATATTAATACTGTCTTGATAGCTACAAAAATGCCCTAACAGTACCTAACAAACCGGCTTTTCAAGCAAGATCGCCAGATTTTCATCTTCAGCGAGGCCTTTGCCTTTGCCTTTCTCAGCGCCAGAGGCTGAGGGCTTTGTCTTTGTCTTCTCCCCTGAAGGTTCTTTTATTGATATACCTTTAAGAGCTTTGGTTCGAGGAGCAGGTTTGACAACAAAGAAATCATCGTCATCATCATCATCATCATCATCATCCTTCCTTGGAGAGGAGGATGGTTCATCTTCAGGGATGTCGATGTCTTCATCTTCTTCTGCTTCGGATTCCTCAGCATCTTCTTCGAGTTGCTCCCCCTCAGATACAGAGGCGAGCTTCTCGGTTCCCTCAGGGTTTTCATCTCCTTGAGGTTTTTCAGCGATCAGATCTTCATTCCTCTCTCCCCTGATAGATTCATCATGGGAAAGGTCTTCAGCGCTCTTGTTCAGATCTTCAGCGCTTTTGTTTAGATCTTCAGCGCTCTTCTCACTGGAATGTTCAGCGCTCATCTCCCCCTCTTTCTCATGATTGGGGGAGGAATGAGTAGACTCAGCATTGGTGTTATCTCTATCTTCTGGGCCAGAGATTTTCACACAACCTTCAAGCTTTGCTATTCTGTCTTCTAGGCCAGAAATAGCAGGCGTGATTTTCTTCAGCTCTGTGCGATCCGCTGCTGTGAAAGATTCCAAAATAGGGGCAGGGGCAGGAGCAGGAGCTGGATTATTTGCCTTGTTGACCAGCGTCTCGATCATCGTCTTCATAGAACCAACGTCGGTCTTTACAGAGCCTAAGTCGGTCTTGACCGCTGACATATCACCCTCGAGTTTTCCAACCGATGTCTTCAGCGTTGTTACTTCGCTGGACACGGTCGAAACTGAGTTTTTGAGGCTGGTGTAGTCAGTGTATATGTCAGAGAGCACCTTGGAAAAATCGCTGAGCGTCTTATCAAGGCCCTTAATGTCATCTGTGGAAGTCTTCTTCTCCACCACCGTAGTCAGCTTCGTCAGATTCTCTCCAGCGTTTGTTACAGCTGTAGAGTTGTTGGAGAGTGTGGTGGTGAGATCAGTCAGCTTAGTTTCCACGGACTTCAGAGACTCGTTGATGTCTCCCAAATTAGGACCTGTAACACATAAGTACTTGTGAACAAAGGAAAGCTCAGAAGTTTCAGGTTTAGTTACAGTGTATATGGGTTTATTTGTACCTGCAGGAGGATTGATGAAATCGTCAAAGTTGCGGACTCCTGAATAATGTTCCATATCCTCTTCGAAAGTACGGTGAGGTATGGTGATCTCTGCAGGTCCTGTCTTCATCATTTGTTGAGAAGCGTCAGCGTTGGCTTCTGGAATGATGGCATCTACAGTGTTAGCTGGAGGAGTGTCCAAAGAAGTGGAGGGAGCAGCGAAGGATACGAATGGGGTTCGGGTTGCGAGTTCAGCGTTGGATTCGCTGAGAACTACTTCATCAGTCTTTTGAGAGACTGAAGAAGGTTGGGTAGTTTCCAAGTTTCTAACCTCAGCATTTGGAGACGCTGAAGTCGGGGTTGAAGGGATGGCTTGAATGGGTGTGGCAGAGCGTACCACGGAACTTTCCTTCAGCTCTTTAGAAGGAGCTGAGGAGTCTTCAGCATGGAATTGTTGGGGTTGCTCCTTGGTTTTCTTGATCCTTTTGGAATCAAGTTGGGTGTGAGAGGGTTTCCTTTTCTTAGAAGGAGAGGATTGTGTGGCCGGGGTATCAGCGATGGGTATTGTCGCTGAAGGAGCCACAGAAAGCGGAGAATTTAGAAGAGTGAGAAGAGTAGAGAGACGTACCTCGTTGGCGACAGGTTTGAAATCGAGCACCTTAGGGCCAACCTGAGAAAGTTTCAGGTCACCCTCTTCATGATAGCTGTCCTTCAGGCCATATTGGAAGATGGCGCTGATGAATCTTGGGTAAGGAACCCATGCTGGTCGGTCAGCGGCAGAATCCACGCGTTGTACTAGGTCATCATATATAATAGAGGCCCAGTCAATGTTTAGACCTTTCAGCAGTGCGTATCCCATAGCTTGCGTAGGTTGTGCGGCTTGATCAGAAGAGACGAACTTCGCTGTCATGCAGCTGATCAGGTGAGCGAAGATGAAATTCATCTCGCTGGGCATTTTGGACTTCTTTATCAGCGTCAGCTTCTTCTCGGGCTTCTTGTCCCTTCCAATGTCCCAGATGTAACCCATTGTGTCGAGAAAAGCAATGATGGCATCTTTGTCAGCTTGCTTCTTATGGTCAGGGAATGGAACGAAGGGTTTTTCTTTGGTGGCATTGGGAAAGTTCAGGGCTTTTCGAATGATTGCGGGGGTTATCTTAATTGTGCCATACTCAGATGGTTTTGGAGGGGTCTTTGGCGGAGGGTAGCTGAGAGTGTCTGGCAGAGTACCAGAACTGGGATAGTAGTAGCTGACTTGCAGGAGGTGTGATGGTCAGGGCTGTGGAAATGCAGCAGTTTTTCAGGAAATTCACAGCATCATCCAGATGTGTGACTTGCTTTCGAGGAGGAAACTCGAGAAGCGCAGAGAGGTTGTTCACCTTAGTCCAATCTAGTTGATCCAGCTTGAACTTTACCTGAGGGGCTTTGATGATGTCCACTTCCTCAGAGTCGGCGGAGATGGACTCAGCGGTGACATTGATCTTTGAGGATGCCATTTCACTGTATTATCAGTTTAACCAAAGATGTTAACAAATAAGAATTATCTTAATGTGGAAAGAAATTTCCATTAAGATGTTTCGAATTTTGTCCATTTCATTCAGACATAAATGTCTTAATGAAGATTAGGGTTTTTCATGATTTTTGAAATGAAATGTAAAACCCATAAAGTCTTGTATTCCAGTTTCTAAAAGAAAACTAGATACGAATGAAGAACAAGTTTAAGATTTAGATTTAAAACTTGAAGAACAACCATGAAATGGTTGTGTTCATAAAACCATGAAAGAAATGATTTTATTTTACAAAGTTCTTTTGTTTGATCTTGTTAAAACAATGAGAAGATCGAAAACAAGTTATACGCATTTGATAATAGATAAGAACATATTAACCTTGATGTTTTGATGAAGAAGATGATGAACAGTTCTTGAGGTTTTTGAGAGCACAAATGAAACAGAGGATTCTTTCTTGCGGAGGAAGATTGTTCGCGTAAAAGACAAATATAAACCAAGAGTTGTTTATATAGGGAGTTTTAGAGAGAGAAAACCTTGAGCGGGAAAAGGTATTCATCATGACACGGACACGTGTTTGCATTTGATTGGAAGTTTGAACGAAACGTGCAAACGTGTGTCAGAAAGAAATCGTGCCTGGTGTTATCCGTTGCAATGACGTCACAACTGTCCTTTCACATTTTTTAGGATGTCTCTGAGGTTTTGAAAAACTCAGGGACTCTTTTGAAAAACATGAAGCACTGAATAGAAGATATCAGTGAAGGTTTTAAGAATTTTCAAAATATCGCTGTTAAGGAAGAGATATTCAGCGATGCATTTGTTTTTTAAATCTTGCATTTTCATGCGTTTGTCAGAGAGAGAAAACATACCTGGATATCAGTTTTACCAAGTTTATTCAGAGAGAAGATGATGAAATGGATTATATAAGTTGATTTTATCCCGAAGACTATACAAGTTTGTATAAACGTATCGCTGATCAAATGTGAACCGCTGAAGATTTTACCCTTCAAAGTTCAGCATTCCAAGCTCGCTGATGAGAAAGTTGAATCTTGTCTCATCAAGAGGTTTGGTAAACAAATCAGCTAACTGATAATCAGTTGGGATAAAATGAAGTTCTATATCACCATTCATCACATGATCTCTGATTTCTATGTGTTTTGTCTTTGAGTGTAGCACTGGATTGTTTGCTATAGCGATAGCACTAGTGCTGTCGCAATAGATTGGAATTTTGGAGAGCTGGAGATCATAGTCTAGTAGATGATTTCTCATCCACAAGACTTGAGAACAACAGCTTCCAGCGGCTACATATTCAGCTTCAGCTGTGGAAGTGGACACTGAGTTTTGCTTCTTACTTGTCCAACTTACCAGCTTTCCACCCAGGAGCTGACATCCTCCTGTGGTGCTTTTCATATCCATTTTGCAACCTGCAAAATCACTGTCTGAATAGGCGGTTAGATCGAATCCTGAGTCTTTGGGATACCAAAGACCTAGATTCGCTGTACCCTTAAGATATCGAAAGATTCGCTTTACAGCTTTCATATGGGATATCTTAGGTTCAGCTTGATATCGTGCACACAAGCATGTTGCAAACATAATATCGGGTCGGCTAGCTGTAAGATACAATAGTGAGCCGATCATCCCACGGTACAGCGTGACATTGACAGGAACACCCTTTGTGTCCTTATCAAGTGTCAGCGGTGGTGCCTTAGGGGTTTTCATAGCTGAACTTTCAGTTAAGTCGAATTTCTTCAGCATATCTTTAACATATTTTCCCTGATTAATGAAAGTTCCTTTTTCAGTTTGCTTAATCTGAAGACCAAGGAAATATGTTAGTTCACCCATCATGCTCATTTTATACTCATCTTTCATTCTATCAGCGAAACGAGTACAAAGCTCAGGGTTAGTAGAACCAAATATAATTTCATCAACATATATTTGAACTAAAATGATATGACCTTTCACTTTTCTAAAAAATAGAGTTTTGTCAATCTTACCTCTCTCAAATTTTTCAATATGGAGATAAGTAGAGAGAGTATCATACCATGCACGAGGAGCTTGCTTTAAGCCATAAAGTGCCTTGTCCAGTTTATAAACATAACCTGGACGCTTAGGATCTGAGAATCCTGTAGGTTGTTCCACATACACTTCTTCATTCAGCTTTCCATTCAGAAACGCTGACTTAACATCCATCTGATATACAGTGAAGTTTTTGTGTACAGCATATGCTAAGAAAAGACGAATAGATTCGAGTCTTGCTACTGGAGCAAAAGTTTCGTCATAATCTATGCCTTCCTCTTGTCTGTATCCCTGAGCAACAAGACGAGCTTTGTTGCGAGTTACAGTACCATGTTCGTCCAACTTGTTTCGATAGACCCATTTAGTGTCTATCACCGTTTTGTCAGTTGGTCTACGAACGAGTTTCCAAACTTTGTTTCTTTCGAATTCAGTCAGCTCTTCTTGCATAGCGCTGACCCAGTTTGGATCTCTGAGGGCATCATCTATTTTCTTTGGTTCAGTTAGAGAAATAAAGTTAACAAATAAACAAATATTACCTGCACTTCTACGAGTCTGAATACCAGCGTTGGGATCACCAAGAATTTGATCGATTGGGTGATTTACGGTCCATCGCTGAGCCGGAGCATACGTCGCTGACTCAGTCTGAACTGGAGAAACTGAAGATGAGGCTTCAGCTACTTCTAGATTATCAGCTAAGAGAGGAATGTTTGCATTTGTCACTTCATTCACTGATTGCTGAGAATGAGACGGAATTTCTGAGACATTTGGATCAACTGCATGTATAGTGTTTATAGGCACAGCTGAGACCCAAGATGTTTCAGCTTCACTATTCAGCATATCTGGAATGATAGTGGGACCATCATTTTCTACGGGATGAGCATGAGGAGTGGGAACTTCTTCTGAATCACCAAGATGAGAAAACATCCATTGATTCAGTTCTTCAGTATCAGCGGACGGTTTAGAGTTCGCTGAACGGGATTCGTCAAACGTGACGTGAATAGTTTCTTCTACAGTTTGTCTTCTACGGTTGAAGACTCTGAAGGCTTTGGAGACTGAGGAGTATCCAAGAAAGATTCCATCATCAGCCTTAGGATCAAACTTTCCAAGGGCATTTCTGTTGTTCAATATGAAACACTGACATCCAAAGATGTGAAGAAAGCTGATTGAAGGCTTTCTCCCATGAAATAGTTCATAGGCTGTCTTTTTGAATCTTTTAACTATCAGCGACCTGTTTTGCGTAAAACAAGCAGTGTTGACAGCTTCTACCCAAAACTGAGTAGGCAGGTGAGAATTGTTGAGCATTGAACGTGCAGCTTTAATAATTGTTCTATTTTTTCTTTCAGCGACTCCATTTTGTTGCGGTGTTCTCACTGACGAAAAGTTGTGAGAAATACCCTTACTCTCAAAGAAGGAATCAAGAGAACTGTTTTTGAATTCAGTTCCATGATCACTCCTTATTGAGCGAACAATCATATTGTTCAGAGTTTCCATCTTCCGAACAAAGGTGATGAGTTCTTCAGGGGTGTCACTCTTAGAACGGAGAAACATTACCCATGTGTAATGAGAGAATTCATCAACTATGACCAGCGTATATTTCTTTCCAGCGATGGATTGTTTGTTAACAGGTCCAAACAAATCCATATGGAGTAGTTGTAGAGGAGAAGACACTGAGGAGACTTGCTTTGACTTGAAGCTTGCCTTGGTCTGCTTCCCTTTTTCACACGCTGTACATAAAGACTCTTTGGCGTATGAATGCTGAGGTAGACCAGTGACTAACTCTTTGGAGGAAAGAGTATTCAGTGTCTTGAAATTTAGATGTGAGAGCCTCTTGTGCCATAGCCAGTTGACATCAGAAGATGCCTTTGAGAAGAAACAGGAGTTCTCAGTGGTTGTTGAGTACATGTTTATTACATAAACATTTTCCAAACGATAACCGCTGAGAGCTATCTTCTCCTTTTTGTCAGAGACAAAGCAGGATTCCTTAGTAAAAGTTACTTTGTTATCCATGTCGCAAAGCTGACTGATGCTCGGAAGATTATGTTTCAGCCCTTCAACATATGCGACTCTTCTGAAGGAGGTTGTACCATTTGAAAGTACACCATACCCTCGGGTATGTCCTTTTCCATTTCCACCGAAAGTCACAGAGGGACCTTTCTCTTCCTTGTATTCAGCGAGCAGGCTTTTCTTACCAGTCATGTGTCTAGAGCATCCGCTATCGAGATACCAGATACCCTTCTTAACCTGCAATACAAAGGAAGATTAGTTTTTCTTAGGTACCCACTTAACCATGTATACACGTTTGTCAGTGGAAGTAGTTGGAATGGAAGGTTCAGCGGTCTTCGCAGCATTTGAAGATTCAGCTTTGTCTTTCTTCACTTTGGTTAATTTCTTAACCTCAGTGGTAGGAGTCACCTTGACCTGATTTGCACCAGGGTTGGTCTTCTTTGCCTTGGGGGCAATCTTCACCTTAGCTATCTTTTCAGCTTTGGTGGTTGTGGGGCACTTTCTAGCAATATGATCGGTAAGTCCACAGTGATAACATTTCCTATAACTAAAAGTAGTTCTAGGACCACTTGTATGCTGAGCTTCTAATTTTGAATTAGAAGTGCCAGCACCAAGTAAACTATTTTCTTTAGAAATGGGACGAACATTCAGTTCTTCAGATTTCTTACCAAGGACATCCACTCTGAGTCTAGGAGTAGATCGCTGAATAGATCCAGAGATCATCTTTCTAGATCCAGAGGGGTAGGTCACTGAGGCTTTAGAAGCATTCAGCTTTGGTACTAAGGTACCCTTCTGAGGATTTTGATAAATAACAATTCCTTTACCTTTGTCTTAGAGACAGAGGTAGGTTTTGAATAAACCATTTTCTCCTTACCTTTTGAGGAGGTAGGAGTTTCCTCAGGGATTGGTGTAATGGACGAGGAGCATTGAGATGATGAAGTGTCAGCGACTGAGGATACGGACGTTCCAAATTTAAGCATTGAACGTTCAGTGGTTGGTTTTGGAGTATCATATTTATAACCCAGACCACGTTTATCACACAGAGGAATCTGAGCCTTAATTATCTCAGTGATCTTTGTTGAAGAATTACACCATCCTTCAACAGTAGCTTGTTCAGCTTTTAATGCAGCGATAGCTTCTGCTCGTTCGATTTTGACTAGCTGATTTAAAAAGACTTGATCTTTAAAATCATCTTCAATTTTAGAAAGCTTTTCTATTTGAAGGTGGCAGTTTTTATGCTTTTCAGCGAGATCAAGATTTTGGTTTTCAACCACAGTTTTGCGGTTCATGGCTTCGTATAAACTTCTAGTCAAGAGATCGATCTTACGGAGACTATCAGCTTCATCAATATTTGCAATATTGGTAAAGAAAGAAGGTGATACCTGAATGATAGATGTTGAAGTGGAGGGAATGTCTGAACTTTCTTCCTCTTCTTCAATCTTGGCCATGAGACATTGATTTACTTCATCATCTTCAGAGTCAGATGATGATGCTTCTTCATCAGAAGTAGCCCAATCATAGTCAGCCATCAGGCCTTTTCCTTTCTTCTTAAAACTTTTCAGCTTTGCATACTTCTCCTTCAGCTTTGAGTATTTGTAATCTTTATTCCTTGGAACAAAATTTTTCTTTGAGAAAGCTGAAGGTCTCATGACTTTCATTGACCTGCACTCATTAGCGAAATGACCTGTCTTTTCGCAGTTGAAACAAGTAGCAGTAGCCTTATCAACAAAAGCTGATGATTTAGGCTTGTCAGTTATGGAAAGAGGTTTGTTGTTTCTAAACATTTTCTTCTTGGCGAATCTCCTGAACTTTTTAGTTAGGAGAGCCAAGGATTCATCATCATCTGAAGAATCAGAGTCTGATGACCTTTCAGAGTTACTTTCTAACTCAGTGATAGTGACCGAGGGTCGCTGAGTAGAAGGTTCTTCTGAGATTAAAGCAACAAGAGTGCTTTTGGAATCTTTTACAAGATTCTTCTTAAGATGGCTAGATTGCTCATGATTCAGCAATGTACCATATAAGGTTGAAAGGGTCATTGATTTAAGATCCTTTGACAGCTTGAGACACATGGAATAATTGTCCCAGCTTTCAGGTAAACATTCTAGAAACTTTGTCAGCACTTCAAAGTTAGAATATTCCTTACCAACAGTTTTTAGATCTATAATTAAACAATTAAAACGTTGGTGAACTTCAGAGAGAGTTTCATTTTTACCAGAAATGAAGCTTTCGTATTGTCTTACCAGGTTGATCTTTCTTGAGTCCTGGACTTCAGACGTTCCTTCATACTGAACACATATTGTGTCCCACATGGCTTTTGATGACTTCAGGTTCATGACGGAACGGTAGACTTCGTCAGGTAGGGCCATGGATAGTATGGATCTGGCTTTTGTATCTATAGCCACTTTCTTCTTATCTTCATCGGTCCACATGTGTATTTCCTTTGGAATCAGCCTTTCTGGAATAGCAGCTCTAGTTGCAGTGGCTGGAACTAAAGGATCAATTGTTACAGGGATGTGTGGGCCGTTTTCAAGGTAGTAAGTCATAGTAGGGTCTACACCTTCTAAGAAGAGTGTCATCCTATTTTTCCACAAGTTGAAGTTGTCTCTGGAAAATCTAGGGGGTTTTGCAAGAGAACCATTGTCTATATAATGTGTGTTTGTGTTGGCCATTTTCAGATAATAGCAAGGAAGAGAAATATCTTAGATTAGATCTTGTTTATGAGATTAAACAAATCCGCTCTGATACCACTTGTTGGTCCCGAAGGCCTATACAAGTTTGTAGAAGGGGGGGTTGAATACAAACACACAGATTTTACTTTTCTAAATTGTTTATTGATAAATCATTAACAATTTACAGCTTGTTGCGGAGACAAGATTAAGGATAAACCTAAATATAAACTAGTTGGAACACTAAGGTTTCTTGCACTAAGAAAGATAAGGAAATTACTAATAATAACCTATCTTGAGATAAGAGATATGAACTTGTCCAGAGTTAGCAAGTTACTTCAAATGAAGTGAGTTCATCTCTTTATATACTGCATGCATTTAATGCAAGTCAGTATATACTTTACACGTGTCATCAGCTGGTTGGTTGCATGTCATTGACCTTGGTTGACAACCTTAGTAGCCGTAAGGATGAACAGTGTAGTATCAGAGTGGTTGTACGATTTCAGATATTCGGAGGTTCTTTTCTGACATTTCGTACGGAGGCGTGCAAGGGTGGTTAAGACAAAAGTACTTTGTACGGAGGACTTCATGATCAGCTTTCGTTGATTCAGCGATTATCATTTACTATTCAGCAGATGATAAAGTTCAGCGATAGCTGAAGTCTTGTACTTGATACTTCACGTTGAGTGGACAAATCTGAGTCTTCGCTGATCCGCATCAGTTCATTAGGAGACTTGTCGCTGGTTCTTGAGCTTGATCTTCGACTTCAGCGTAGAACCTTTGTTGACGTGAAACTTGTCTTCAGGGATCATAAGTAAATAACTAACTTATCAGCGATCATCATAATGACTGAACAGACTTAGAGCATTTATGGTGAACAGTTTCGCTGAATGTTTAACTTAAAGAGCGAGAGTTCCTATCAGCGGTACTGGAAGATCTTAGTACTTATCAGCGATAGTGAAACTCTGATACATATTGTTTACTTACAATTTTCACTAAGTATATAAGAGAGGGTCATTATCAAATCACTGAGGGTTTGGATCAACATGGTCAGGTTTGCCGAGGTGACCATTCCTCGGATCTCCGACGCTAATCCCCATAAATATCGATCAACTCTCTTGCTCTCGAAGTAACCATATGAGGTACCAGTTTTGCAAGTTCATGGAAGTGAGCAGTGTATCGGTCCATGTCTGCTCCAGATAACACCAAGATAAAGTCCGTTCCTATTTTTAGATAATGCCGCTAATACAAAATTTTGATGTTCATCAACCATCAATACCATAGTTTTTAGATCTAATACCACCAAATACTGGAAATTACTTAAAATACATAGTTCCTAATAACCTCAAGAAAAATGTTTTTCCTTTGAACCAAAAGTCTTCTCAAAAGCTGCCAACTATCGACCATCCTAATCAAAACCATCTTTAATACATATCTATCAAGATTATCAGCACAACCATTGCTAGCACTACTCCCCTAAACACGCACACAAGCTCCGCTCTCATCGCAGTCCACCTAGCAGTCCTAGCGTTCTCCAAAGCCTGGGTTGAACCATCATACAGGAGATGCGTCAGCTCCGCCAGGTCAGTAACGACCTGCTCCTGATGAGTCACCCTCACATGACAGCCGTGTAGCTCAGCCGCCATAGCCCTTATGGGTTGCTCCTCCGCCCAAGACATTCCGGACACTCGTCCGATTGGTATGCCGATGAGAACTCGAGGCGGCTCTGATGCTTCCGGACGCTCCATCCTAAACGTCACCCGTCTAGGGATTAGGACGCTCTTTCTTGCCGTTTATCTAACACGAGGCCCTCCAAGGTTTGGTTGTACAATTATCGAAGTTGGTCGCGGTAGTACCGAGGTCGGTGACACTCTCGGTCCGTCGTACGGGTCTCGTTCGCATGACACTTCTTGCTCCGATTCGGTGCTCCTAGAATTCTCGGTTTTCCCGGATGTTTAGTGGGTTGACTCGAGGCCGACCAGTGACATAACCCGACGCATCGGCCGAGTGAGAAGAGAGAGTATGGGAATGATGATGATGACATAGTAAAACTGAGGCAAAAGTGTACTTAGTTACTAATCGCACAAGTGTAGTGTCTATCCTATGCAATATCTACGCACTATACATGCTACTAGAAAGTGCAAGTAAAAATGACATACTCCTACTATAACCATTTCTAGTCTCGCATTAACTTTCCCTAATCGAACATAGGTGATCAAGCTATGTTTAATTAAAGTCGGTTAATACCATTCTAGACTTAGTTATACTAGTAGTAGGTTCAGTTGTTTTCATGTCAGTTTCGGACTTTTGGTTATAGTTGGGTTTTTCCAATGAAAGACCGGTATTCTCTATAACCTTCGGCTCTGATACCATTTCTGTCACACCCCGCTAAAGCGGAAGTACGGGATGTCACAGTTCAAGGTTTCATTTCGTAAGGTAGAAGACAACACACCATCATCATATCAAAAAAAGTTTACAAAAGTACATCTTGTACCGGAATACAAACTTGTCCAAAAGCATAAATTGACATGATCAAGAAAATGTTGGATGTCGCTACTTGTGGTGCCTTCTAAAGTTCAACCTTACTTGATATTTCCTGAAAAGCATGTAAAGGAGAGGGTCTTATTGAATAGTTGGTGAGTTCACAAGTTTTTGGTATGCATAACGATTTTAATGCAAGTTTGTATATCCGCACAGTGGATTGAGTATTCGGTTGTAGTCATAAAGCATATTTGCAAATCCGTACCGTGAATAAAGAATTCGTTTGTCAACATGCGCAAGGTATAATATCGTATGCAAATATGTTAAAGTAATGAGCCCACTACCCAAACTTAATTACGGAATGCCCCAAACTGCATGTTCCATCGCCAACATGCTTACGGAATTACGGAATTACGGAAGATAGTAATTATGCACTCGCGAGGTGAGTGGGTTGTCAACCAAATAACGTTATCCATAATACTAACGGCTCAAAACATGAGTTAATGGGTAATGTAGAGTAAACGGGGACTTAATAGCAAAACTCAGAATCAACTAACATAACCATACATATCATAGCGCATAAAAGTTCGTAGTAATGTAAATCATTTGAGTAAATAGTACAACCGATGCGTAATAAGATCGTAACATGCTTTTCACCCCAAAATGTACAAAATAGTAAAAAGGGACTGTGAAAACTCACTTGATGCGCGGTGAAATTCCGAGAATCTCTTACAAATACTTCGGTGTGATCCTACTTCGATCCTACGAACGTAAGGTCACTAGTGAGTTTTAGTCTTAAGAGTTCGGTAAGCTAATTATCCAAATCGTCATAAAATGCCCTTTTTATAAAATTTATTTAGTGTTTGAATTTTTGTTACCTTTCAAAATACCATATGCATGTCATCAAATAACTGAGATTTTATCATAAAAGTGGAACATTTACATCATAAAATAATTATATAGAATTAAAGTTGCTTTTAAGCCACTTTTGAGATTATTCTTTTACTGTCCAGATTTAGGTGCCACTTTCTGTCCACTTTTGTATATCTTCCAGGCGTATTTAGGTCGAGATATTTTATGTCCAGATAACTTAATGTGTTAGGAAACTTTTGACATAAGATTCATAATTTTTAGAGGTGATTAAGTACATGAAATAATTCTTGACGTAAAATCACTATAGAAAGATTTGCTGTTTGTGCACTGTTTTTGTGAAAAGTGTTTGAAGGTCGAAATCTTTGAGTTTTTTAGTGAAACCACTAGGGTTTGAAACCTAACTCATAAAAAAAAATTCAGAAAAAGAGTCACCCAATTTGGAGTATTATTGAGTGAGATATGACTTTTTGAAGAGAGATGTAAAATCTGGCAGCAAGCTGTCAAAACTAGTCTTTATGCATGTGCATCCCTTTTGTCTTTTTATCAAAATTCTTATTCTTCTTGCATGCAATACGACTTGACACTTCTCCATACATATATTTTCAGTTCTAAAACATATTTTTAAGTCATTTAAACCACATGCAATGCTATCTATCAACTCAACTTTTGTAGAACTTTGAAAATGGGTCTTTTTGAAGATTTTTGGGTGTTTATGCCAAGAACTTCTACATGCAACTTAAAATTGTATATTTTTGGTTCATGCATGTTGATTTAAACATGTTTTTAGTTGATTCAAAGGGATACTCATGAAATCTTTGGACCAAAAAGTATGGATCTTTAAGAAAAACTACATGCATGCAGGTTAAGAGCTCATCTTTGATCTTAACATAGGTTTGATCATGGATTCTCCACCTTTTTAATAACATGCAAGTGTTATGGTGGTAAATATACAAACATTAAGATGTATGTAGATGGTTCTTAACGAAAGTTTAAATAAAATGTAGGAGAAGAAGAACATTACTTAAGAAAATGCAACATAAAAATTTATGACAAAAAGGGGTGTGTGGATTTCATCCAACACACATGTATTTACCTTGAACACTTGAATCACTTGAAGGAGAAGTGTTTTAGGGGCTGAATAGTGGTGGTTTTTTTATGGTGTTTTCTTGAGAGAAAGTAGAGAGAAGTAGAGAGAAAAAGAGAGAGTGACTTCTAGAGAGAAGTTAGAGAGAGAGATGGAGTGAAGAGTGAACTTGGAATACATAAAAATGAAAATGAGAGGGGTTAAAGGGGGTGGGGATGGCCGGTCATAGGTGGGGGAGGGGGGGTGTGATGTGTTGTGCAAAAATTGTCAAGTCTTGTCTTTTTTATTTAAATTTCATGCATGCACCAAATTATTTTTTTCAAATTTAAACTTTTAAACTTTAATGATAGAAGTCTTCACATCATTTTTGGTTGAATTACTTTTAGTTGTAAGATATAATTATAGTTGTGGTATATTTGTTGTTTAAGTTGGCATTTTATGAGATTTATGGATAATTCCCTAAATCGAGGGGTTCTTAGGCAAAAATTGGACTGGGTGACTTATGACTTAAATGACTGAGATGTTCAGTGCAGTTCTAACCTGAAGTGTAAATTTGACGGTTGTCACAGATGATTTCTCAGCTGCAAGAGCTGTTGGACAAGGGATTTTTCAGACCAAGTTCTTCACCTTGGGTAGCTCCGGTATTGTTTGTTAAGAAAAAGGAGGGCACTATGAGAATGTGCATCGACTATCGGGAGCTGAATAAGGTGACGATTAAGAATAAGTATCCGCTTCCAAGGATTCATGATTTGTTTGATCAACTCCATGGTGCGAGATGCTTCTCAAAGATTGATTTGAGGTCGGGATATCATCAAGTTCGAGTAAGAGATGAGGATATTCCTAAGACGGTCTTCAGAACGAGGTATGGGCATTATGAATTTCTGGTAATGTTATTCGGGTTGACAAATGCTCCAGCCGTGTTCATGGATCGGATGAACAAAGTATGTCGACCATTTTTAGACACGTCGGTCATTGTATTCATTGATGACATACTTGTTTATTCGAAGAATGAAGTCGATCATGAATACCATCTTCGTGAAGTCTTGAAAGTGTTGAGAAAAGAGAAATTGTACGCAAAATTTTCTAAGTGTGAATTTTGGTTAAAAGAAGTACAATTTCTGGGGCATGTGATTACATCGGAAGGAGTTAAGGTGGATCCGACAAAGATAGAAGCAATGACGAACTGGGAAACACCGAAGAGCGCGTCGAAATAAGAAGTTTCTTGGGTCTAGAAGGGTACTACCGTAGATTTATCAAAGATTTCTCAAAGATTGCTTCTGCTTTGACCGTGTTGACTCGGAAGAATATAAAGTTTGTTTGGACTGAAAAGCAAGAGTCAGCTTTCAGAACTTTACGTCAGAAGCTATGTGAAGCTCCTATTCTTGCACTACTTGAAGGAACGAAAGATTTAGTCGTGTATAGTGATGCGTCAAAGATGGGTTTAGGGTGTGTGTTGATGCAACGAGGCAAGGTGATTGCTTACGCATCAAGACAACTTAAAGAACATGAGAAGAATTACCCTACCCATGATTTAGAACTGGCAGCGGTAGTGTTTACATTAAAGTTGTGGCATCATTATCTGTATGGAACGAAATGCACACTTTACACTGATCACAAGAGCTTGAAGCATGTCTTTGATCAGAAGGAGTTAAATACGAGGCAACGACGCTGGTTAGAGCAACTTAAAGATTATGATTGTGAATTGCATTACCATCCCGGTAAAGCAAGTGTTGTAGCTGATGCTTTAAGTAGAAAAGAATATAGTGGGTCCATGAAAACAACTAACGCCAGGATTGATGTGACATCAAGTTTGATTGAAAGGATAAAAGAGGCACAAGCTGTAGCTTTATTAGAAGAAAATCTGAAAGATGAATTCATGAGCAAGCAACATCTTCAACTGACTGAAGATAGTCGCGGGGTTAAGTTGTACCAAGGCCGCGTTTGGCTGCCAAAGGCGGGAGGAAATCGAGAGTTAATTCTCGAAGACACTCACAAGTCTAAGTATTCTATACATCCTGGAAGTACTAAGATGTATCGGGATTTGAAGTTACACTATTGGTGGCCAGCTATGAAGTTAGATGTGGCATGAATAGTAGAAAAGTGTGTGACATGTTCGTTAGTAAAAGCCGAACATCAAAAGCCTTACGGAAGTTTTCAATCTTTGGAAATTCCGGAATGGAAGTGGGAGAAGATTACTATGGATTTTGTGACGAAGTTACTGTGACAACCGTCAAACTTGCGTTTCAGGTTAGAGTTATACCGAACATTTCAGTTATTCATATTTTAGACATCACAGTTGAATTTAGCAGTAAAAACGATAGTGTTAGGATAATTTGAGGATTTTGCCTAGCATTTGCCTTAATAAGTGAATTATCCATAAATCTCATAAAATGCCAATCTAAAATACCCTAAATACACACACACACACACACACACACACACACATATATATATATATATATATATATATATATATATATATATATATATATATATATATATATATTACTACCTTAATATTGGTTTTGGTCAAAACTCTTAAAGACAAGTTTCAAAGCATAATGTACAACAAATTAAAGCACAAATTTGAAAAATCTCTTAAGTGCAACTTATAAGACATAATGTACAACATTCTAATACATATCCACCAACATCACCCAAACTGAAACTTTCAGTTTTACTTTCTTCTTTTCAGCTTTCTTCCTCCCTCATTTACAGCTTTCTTCATCTTATTTAGTATATTCAACCCATATTTTCTAATATCAGATTCTTATGGTTACTATTTTTAGCTCTCACCTGCAAATAAAAACATCTAAAACATGCCTCCCTTCACAGAAACTGATTATCACAAGCAACAAGTCTTGCCTTAAATGCTTCAACTATTCTCTTCAAAAACCTTTCACTCGATCAGGAACACCATTCAAAGAAACTACCGCCAAGGGTTTTGAGTTTTCTCAAATTGCACAGTGAAAACCAACAGCCATAGATCATGATCCATGTCTAAGAATGCTAACCAATCAGATTAATCCTCTACCGCCTATATAAACACAACCCCCCAAAATTGCAACTACAACTTCGAAAACCATTTGCTTCCCCTTGCTTACGCATATCATGATTCTCCATTTCCACCACTGTAGCAATCGCACCAAAGGAGACAGCCGGAAAAAAGCCAGTGGCGGAGTGATATATTGTCTTTAGCTGTATATATATATATATAACTTTAGCATATCATGATTCTCCATTTGCTTATAGTGTTCGTGATATATTGTCTTTAGCTGTATATATATATATATATATATATATATATATATATATATATATATATATATATATATATATATATATATATAGCCTTAGGTTCAATAGAGAAGTGCAAATATTTAGAGAAGTAGAGAAGTAAAAAAACACGGGTCCGTTCATATATGAACGTTCATATATAAACAGTCATATATGAACGTTCGTATGAACGTTCAGATATGACTGTTATATGAACGTTCATTTATGAACGTTCATATATGACTGTTTATATATGAACGTTCATATATGAACGGACCCGTGTTTTTTTACTTCTCTACTTCTCTAAATATTTGCACTTCTCTATTGAACCTTTCCCTATATATATATATATATATATATATATATATATATATATATAACATGTTGATGGTCTTGTTAAATCTGTGTTTATAGTGTTCTGGATGAACCCACCTGATCGGTCGAGTTGTGCTTAATTGAGTGCTTAATGATTTTGTTTATAGTGTTCGTAATATATCTATATAACATGTTGATGGTCTTGTTAAATTTGTGCTTAATTGAGTGCTTAATATTTTTGTTTTATAGTGTTCATTTTAATAGATGTTTGCACTGGTTAGTTATCATCAACGGCGGTTCGACGACAAATGCAGTTTTTATAAATTTAAATCAACAGGACAATGAAATAAAGCATTAAAGTGGTTCCATTGTAAGTTGTCATTCATGCATCTCTTCCATTAAGCTTTATATATAAACACAAACCATGATAATTCTATGTAGGACTATAGGAGGATAAAGTGACTGAAGAGTTACCCATCCTTCTGTTTAGAAGTTTTTATCCCTACTTTTGAGGGAGAAAGGTAATATTTATTTTTTGTTGCTTCTTTTGTTTGATAGCCACATTTAAGGTAAAAAGTTACAAAATTATGTTAAAAGGTTTAAAATATGAAATTTATGGATTTAAACTTTTTTCCTTTCTTGAAAAGTAGAGGTCCAGCTCAAATTTAAGGCATTCTCACGTGTATTTTAAGTATGAGTTTTTTTTCGTTTATCATGTTAAAATTTTAGATTCACTATTAGATTTATTTGAAGATGGGTAAGGGTTTTGAGCAAGGTTCTATTGATTTTAATCTTCAGGTTCAATCCTCTTTTGATTTGTCCGTGCTTTGATTTTGTGATCGTCTATCTCGGTAAGATTCTTAATGTGTTTTTGTTTCCTTTTTTTGGTGCTAACGACCCTATAGAGAAGGTTCTCCAACCCAATGTGTAAACAATTTTTTTTATTGTTGTTGGATTAAGTTGGGTTCATTGTTTTGTCTGTCAAGTTCCATGTACATTAGAAACTATAAACACAAAGACTAATACATGTTCTTCTAATAACTCTGACATTTTTTTTACCACAAAAGGATATGTTAGCAACCTTCTGACAGAAAACCCACATTGAGAGGTGTTGGAAATGGATCAACTGGAAGCTAAACTTGAGTCTGAGCTTCAAAAGATTCAAGCAGACTGAAATTTTGAGGTGTCCCTTCTCATTTATATGCTCATTCATATAATTTACATTTGATTTAAAATTTCACAATACAAATTATATCATGTAGAGTACAGAGCTTCAAGTGAGAATACTTTCTAGCCTCAAGATCTTGATTTGGAATTTAATCAATGCACTGGTGTAATGCAATTGGAATTTCCAAACACAGCATCATACTATAATATACCTCCTTGTTTTCTTTGGTTTACAAAATATTTGTACTTGAAATGCAAGTTTTTCCATTATGTGATACTGTTAAATTGGCCAATCAACTTTCATGATTGATATGTATTTAGTCATAATACTTCCGTTGGATGTACCCAACTGTCTTTGATTTAAACGGGGTTTAATTAATGTTTATTTGCACAATGACATGGTGTTATGGTTAATTATTGGTGGTTCATTAATATTAGTGGGTTTGTATACTACAGTTCAATGGTTGCAAAGAATCTGGCTTTGATGGCTAGACTCATTTGCATTGGTGAACTTCTTGGCTCACAAATTTTGGTTCAATTATATTTGAATGTTGTTATTTTTTACTCTGTTTGGAAAGTGTTCAAGCGGTTACAATGGTTGGATCTAAAATCAAAATATGGTTGTTGCTGTCTTGATTATGTAACCTTGAAATTTGCTAATGGTTGAAGAGTGACCAAGGTTTGGAGGTTTCATTTGTTTAGCTTGGAGCCTTGAACCATGGGATTATCTTTCATGAGCTTGATTGTTGGTGTTGGGCTTTTAAATACAAGTATTATTATGATAGGGCTCTTTGTTTGGGTTGTTCGCTTAGGTTTACTTCTGGCAAACCTTTGCTCTTCCATGTAAATTTTCATTTCTAAATTTCTGCAGATTTTGGCCTAATTACTGTTGATGGTTCTTGTTTTGGGTAAGGTGTATGAGAGGTTGGGACTCTGTTTGCAATTGTTGGTGGTTTGGTAATATAATTATGCTTTTAAAACTTCTGCCCGGTTGCCATACGCTATGAATTTTATCGCTGACCTGATTAAGGATCTTACGTTCAGAATGATAGAGCAGAAGTTTAGTTTGGTTTGGTTTGATAAAGAAACATGATTCAGAGCTAAACTAATGTTTTGGAATTGCGATTTACCCGCGCTGCATCGTGCGGGTACACCACTAGTATATATATATATATATATATATATACTACATATATAAGCATATACAACTAAAGTCTTAAAGACAACTCTTTAAGCCTATGGTACCACCATTTTATGCATCAAACTCAAAAAACTCTTAAAAGACAACTCTTTAAGCATATGATACCACCATTTTATGCATCAAATTCAAAAAACTCTTAATTACAACATATGATGCATGATGTACAAATTGAACACCTTTTTATGCTTTCCAGCCTATCCCTTATTTTCAGGTTTTGAGATTAGACGCTTCAAGAAAAGGGGATTCAAAAATTCAAAATTTCCATTTGCCCCTACTTCTCGATTCACTCTCTTATTTTCTATTCTCCTATTTGTTTTGATCTTTCTTTTCATCTGCCGCAAGGTTAGATTGTAGGTGATAATAAGCCATATAGGTAAATGGTCTTTCTTGCTTCAACACAGGTGAAGATTTTGCCACATATTTTCTTTCCATGATTTTTTTCGCCTTTTATTTTGGTTTTGATGCAAGAACACATGTTGTTTATGTAGTTATAGGAAAAATGTTGGGCTCTTAGTAATCAATCAACAGTCTGCGTGAAAGCAGAGAGTGAAAGAGAGGAGGGAGACGATTTATATCAAAAGGCTGCTCTCTCATATTCCATCATACACCGGTGACACTTTTTGGTGCTATTCGTCTTTTCTTTTCTCTGGATGGAGCTTTGACACGAAAACACCGGTGACGAATCCTTCTCCATCATACACCGGTGACACTTTTTCCCTATCATATCCAGTTCCTCCGATTCTTGGTTTGCTCGTGATTTGTTTAAATGGGTTTCATTTGAACAAAAAAAACTGTGACCTAAATGTTGTTTTTGTTTTACATTTTACAGAAAGGAGTGTTCGATGTCACTGGATGGATATGCATTTTTTATAAGGAAGCTTCAAGGGGTATTATTCTTTTCATTGATATTATTTTTGTTTTTAAATGAAGATGGGTTTTCAATATCTTTGTGAATCCTGAGTTTTGAAGTTTATTCTTCTGTTCGAGTGTTTACTGAGATTGCTTAGCATCTACAACATAATAACCATTCGGGATTTGAGGTTATTTAACATTCATCTATTTATGTTTATAACATTGCTTTTTATTTACTCATTTTTCTTCTTTTGTGTTTCATATTTTGCTTCTTTTAGATTTTCATGGAGCATGTCAATTGTTTGATCAAATTACCCAATCAATTTATTAGTTGTTTTGTTTGGATCCAGACCAATCTTATTGTTATTTTGATCCCCTTGCCAAATATTCTCTCTGTGTTCTTGACAAAGAAGTTTTATACTTACATTATGTTGTGTTATACCTGTAACAAATCAATCCATACCTCTTTCACATTGAAAAGTATTTGGTTATCTAATTGAAAAGGTTACTCTTCTTCCAAAAACAAATTTTAGATGAAAAACTCAATTTGAGTTTATGTTGCTGTTAATCTAATCTATGATTTTGATCAAATTTTATTTCATATGCTTTTTCATGTGATGTATTTTGGACTTCTAAGTTTTTTTGTTCTTAATCTTGTTTTCTTGAAAAACTTTTTTGGTACTTATCTAAAAACTTTTGGAACAAAAGACAACCCAAAAATCTTGATAGGTGTAGCTTATGCTGTTTGTTTCCTGGGTTGGGATCGATGGCGAAGTCCCAAGAAAATGGGCCTTGAACTTATGCTTATCTGACTTTTGCAGTTACCCACATCCATCAAGAAAGGTGAAGGACAATTTCAAGAATAAGGATGTGAAATGCATAAGGGCTAGCCGAGGGAAAGTTCACATAGGCTGCATGGACTCAAGCATATTGGTTGGTTATCATCATATACTTAAAAAAAGAACAAGTAATTAATTATGTCGTGATATTGATTGATTGATATAGGAGTTAAGTACCGAAAACAACCGACAACAATTAATCAAAGCTCCATCAAAGGGTTGGAGGATGCAAAACAGGCCTATCAGTTATGTGGAAAATGTTTTACATATTGCATGTTCCATATATATGCAGGAAGAGTTTCTGCTAGCTTTGTTCAAGAATAGTAAGGAACAGAATATGTTTGCAAACAGGGTATGATGTTCCTCCAATTTACTTTCAGTTATGTGGATGCTTTCTCGGAAGGTTGACTCAACCTGCATCATTCGATGACGGGAATAAGGTTTGATTTATGTTCTCTTTTGTATTTCAATACACTTTGTGATCTAATGTAAATTTGCTTGCAGTTTATTCCTTCCCTGTTTAATGTGTTTTCAACTTATATATGTGTTTCTCCTTCCCTGTTTAATGAGTATACGATTGATTATGTGTTTTTCCTTGCCCGTTTAATGTGTTTTCTGAGTTAGACATTCTTCATCAATTGATTTATGTTTCTTTGGTGTTTGATGTCTAAATTAGGTTTCTCCATCGATCTCCAGGTTTGACCTCTCTCTTTAAAAATATTTTTTCTTCAATGGTGTTTTATTTTGGGTCTCTTCATGTTTGTGTTTTTCTTCAATTGAAGTTTACCAAATTTCATCTTTCTAACTCTTTAGGTTTTGGTTTTAGTGGTTTTGAATTGGTTTAGGTCTTCTGGAAACTCCAATGGAAAAGATCAAAATCACCAAACTCCTAACCTGGAATATACATCATTTTCACCAACATATTAGGTACATTTGAACATTTTTATTTAGCATCTTTTGGTTAGCATGTTTAATTGTTTACATAAGGCACAATGAGTAGTGATCGTCGATCTCAGATCGATGCGTGTGTATGTATGTATATATATATATATATATATATATATATATATATAATAAAGGGGGGTGTATGTATATATAGTTAATTGTGAATTTTTTAAATGTAGACGCAAAAACATACAAAAAGGCATAAAAACCAGTTCTTGAACCAAACCCTCAGTGATTTGATAATGACCCTCTCTTATATACTTAGTGAAAATTGTAAGTAAACAATATGTATCAGAGTTTCACTATCGCTGATATGTACTAAGATCTTCCAGTACCGCTGATAGGAACTCTCGCTCTTTAAATTAAACATTCACCGAACACTGTTCATCATTAATATGCTGAGTCTGTTCAGTCATTATGATGATCGCTGATAAGTTAGTTGTTTACTTATAATCCCTGAAGACAAGTTTCACGTCAACAAAGGTTCTACGCTGAATTCGAAGATCAAGCTCAAGAACCAGCGACAAGTCTCCTAATGAACTGATGCGGATCAGCGAAGACTCAGATTTGTCCACTCAACGTGAAGTATCAAGTACAAGACTTCAGCTATCGCTGAACTTTATCATCTGCTGAATAGTAAATGATAATCGCTGAATCAACGAAAGCTGATCATGAAGTCCTCCGTACAAAGTATTTTTGTCTTAACCACCCTTGCACGCCTCCGTACGAAATGTTAGAAAAGAACCTCCGAATATCTGAAATCGTACAACCACTCTGATACTACACTATTTATCCATACGGCTACTAAGGTTGTCAACCAAGGTCAATGACATGCAACCAACCAGCTGATGACACGTCTAAAGTATATACTGACTTGCATTAAATGCATGCAGTATATAAAGAGATGAACTCACTTCATTTGAAGTAACTTGCTAACTCTGGACAAGTTCAAATCTCTTATCTCAAGATAGGTTATTATTAATAATTTCCTTATCTTTCTTAGTGCCAGAAACCTTAGTGTTCCAACTTGTTTAGATTTAGGTTTATCCTTAATCTTGTCTCCGCAACAAGCTGTAAATTGTTAATGATTTATCAATAAACAATTTAGAAAAGTAAAATCTGTGTGTTTGTATTCAACCCCCCCTTCTACAAACTTGTATAGGCCCTCGGGACCAACAAGTGGTATCAGAGCAGATTTGTTTAATCTCATAAACAAGATCTAATCTAAGAAATTTCTCTTCCTTGCTATTATCTGAAAATGGCAAACACAAACACACATTATATAGACAATGGTTCTCTTGCAAAACCCCCTAGATTTTCCAGAGACAACTTCAACTTGTGGAAAAATAGGATGACACTCTTCTTAGAAGGTGTAGACGCTACTATGACTTACTATCTTGAAAACGGCCCACACATCCCTGTAACAATTGATCCTTTAGTTCCAGCCACTGCAACTAGAGCTGCTATTCCAGAAAGGCTGATTCCAAAGGAAATACACATGTGGACCGATGAAGATAAGAAGAAAGTGGCTATAGATACAAAAGCCAGATCCATACTATCCATGGCCCTTCCTGACGAAGTCTACCATTCCGTCATGAACCTGAAGTCTTCAAAAGCCATGTGGGACACAATATGTGTTCAGTATGAAGGAACGTCTGAAGTCCAGGACTCAAGAAAGATCAACCTGGTAAGACAATACGAAAGCTTCATTTCTGGTAAGAATGAAACTCTCTCTGAAGTTCACCAACGTTTTAATTGTTTAATTATAGATCTGAAAACTGTTGGTAAGGAATATTCTAACTTTGAAGTGCTGACAAAGTTTCTAGAATGTTTACCTGAAAGCTGGGACAATTATTCCATGTGTCTCAAGCTGTCAAAGGATCTAAGATCAATTACCCTTGCTACCTTATATGGCACGTTGCTGAATCATGAGCAATCCAGCCATCTTAAGAAGAATCTTGTAAAAGATTCCAAAAGCACCCCTGTTGCTTTAATCTCAGAGGAACCTTCTACTCAGCGACCTTCGGTCACTATCACTGAGTTAGAGAGTAACTCTGAAAGGTCATCAGATTCTGATTTTTCAGATGATGATGAATCCTTGGCTCTCCTAACTAAAAAGTTCAGGAGTTTCGCCAAGAAGAAAATGTTTAGAAAGAACAAAATTCTTTCCATAGCTGACAAGCCTAAAACATCAGCTTTTGTTGATAAGGCTACTGCTACTTGTTTCAACTGCGAAAAGACAGGTCATTTCACTAATGAGTGTAGGTTCAAGAAAATCATGAGACCTTCAGCTTTTACAAAGAAATCCTTTGTTCCAAGGAATAAAGATGACAAATACTCAAAGCTGAAGGAGAAGTATGCAAAGCTGAAAAGTTTTAAGAAGAAAGGAAAAGGCCTGATGGCTGACTATGATTGGGTTGCTTCTGATGAAGAAGCATCATCATCTGATTCTGAAGATGATGAAGCAAATCAATGTCTCATGGCTAAGATTGAAGAAGAGGAAGAAAGTTCAGACATTCCATCCACTTCAACATCTACCATTCAGGTATCACCTTCTTTCTTTACCAATATTGCAAATATTGATGAAGCTGATAGTCTCCGTAAGATCGATCTCTTGACTAGAAGTTTATACGAAGCCATGAACGGCAAGACTGTGGTTGAAAACCAAAATCTTGATCTCGCTGAAAAGCTTAAAAACTGCCACCTTCAAATAGAAAAGGTTTCTAAAATTGAAGATGATTTTAAAGATCAAGTCTATTTAAATCAGCTAGTCAAAATCAAACGAGCAGAAGCTATCGCTGCATTAAAAGCTGAACAAGCTACTGTTGAAGGATGGTGTAATTCTTCAACAAAGATCACTGAGATAATTAAGGCTCAGATTCCTCTGAGTGATAAACGTGGTCTGGGTTATAAATATGATACTCCAAAACCAACCACTGAACGTTCAATGCTTAAATTTGGAACGTTCGTATCCTCAGTCGCTGACACTTCATCATCTCAGTGCTCCTCGTCCATTACACCAATCCCTGAGGAAACTCCTACCTCCTCAAAAGGTAAGGAGAAAATGGTTTATTCAAAACCTACCTCTGTCTCTAAAGACAAAGGTAAAGGAATTGTTATTTATCAAAATCCTCAGAAGGGTACCTTAGTACCAAAGCTGAATGCTTCTAAAGCCTCAGTGACCTACCCCTCTGGATCTAGAAAGCTGATCTCTGGATCTATTCAGCGATCTACTCCTAGACTCAGAGTGGATGTCCTTGGTAAGAAATCTGAAGAACTGAATGTTCGTCCCATTTCTAAAGCAAATAGTTTACTTGGTGCTGGCACTTCTAATTCAAAATTAAAAGCTCAGCATACAAGTGGTCCTAGAACTACTTTTAGTTATAGGAAATGTTATCACTGTGGACTTACCGATCATATTGCTAGTAAGTACCCCACAGCCACCAAAGCTGAAAAGATAGCTAAGGTGAAGATTGCCCCCAAGGCAAAGAAGACCAACACCGATGCAAATCAGGTCAAGGTGACTCCTACCACTGAAGTTAAGAAATTAACCAAAGTGAAGAAAGACAAAGCTGAATCTTCAAATGTTGCGAAGACCGCTGAACCTTCTATTCCAACTAGCTCCACTGACAAACGTGTATACATGGTTAAGTGGGTACCCAAGCAAAACTAATCTTCCTTTGTAAATGCAGGTTAAGAAGGGTATATGGTATCTCGATAGCGGATGCTCTAGACACATGACTGGAAAGAAAAACCTGCTCGCTGAATACAAGGAAGAGAAGGGTCCCTCTGTGACTTTCGGTGGAAATGGAAAAGGACACACCTGAGGGTATGGTGTACTTTCAAATGGTACAACCTCCTTCAGAAGAGTCGCATATGTTGAAGGGCTGAAGCATAATCTTCTGAGCATCAGTCAGCTTTGCGACATGGATAACAAAGTGATTTTCACTAAGGAATCCTGCTTTGTCTCTGACAAAAAGGAGAAGATAGCTGTCAGCGGTTATCGTTTGGAAAATGTTTATGTAATAAACATGGACTCAACAACCACTGAGAACTCCTGTTTCTTCTCAAAGGCATCTTCTGATGTCAATTGGCTATGGCACAAGAGGCTCTCGCATCTAAATTTCAAGACACTGAATACTCTTTCCTCCAAAGAGTTAGTCACTGGTCTACCTCAGCATTCATACGCCAAAGAGTCTTTATGTTCAGCGTGTAAAAAAGGGAAGCAGACCAAGGCAAGCTTCAAGTCAAAGCAAGTCTCCTCAGTGTCATCTCCTCTACAACTACTCCATATGGATTTGTTTGGCCCTGTTAACAAACAATCCATCGCTGGAAAGAAATATACGCTGGTCATAGTTGATGAATTCTCTCGTTACACATGGGTAATGTTTCTTCGTTCTATGAGTGACACCCCTGAAGAACTCATCACCTTTGTTCGGAAGATGGAAACTCTTAACAATATGACTGTTCGCTCAATAAGGAGTGATCATGGAACTGAATTCAAAAACAGTTCTCTTGATTCCTTCCTAAAGAGTAAGGGTATTTCTCACAACTTTTCGTCAGTGAGAACACCACAACAAAATGGAGTCGCTGAAAGAAGAAATAGAACAATTATTGAAGCTGCACGTTCAATGCTCAGCGATTCTCACCTGCCTACTCAGTTTTGGGCAGAAGCTATCAACACTGCTTGTTTTACGCAAAACAGGTCGCTGATAGTTAAGAGATTCAAAAAGACAGCCTATGAACTCTTTCATGGGAGAAAGCCTTCAATCAGCTTTCTTCACATCTTTGGATGTCAGTGTTTCATACTGAACAACAGAGATGCCCTTGGAAAGTTTGATCCTAAGGCTGATGATGGAATCTTTCTTGGATACTCCTCAGTCTCCAAAGACTTCAGAGTCTTCAACCGTAGAAGACAAACTGTAGAAGAAACTATTCACGTCACGTTTGACGAATCCCGTTCAGCGAACTCTAAACCGTCCGCTGATACTGAAGAACTGAATTAATGGATGTTTTCTCATCTTGGTGATTCAGAAGAAATTCCCACTCCTCATGCTCATCCAGTAGAAGATGATAGTCCCACTATCATTCCAAACATGCAGAATAGTGAAGCTGAAACATCATGGGTCTCAGCTGTTCCTATAAACTCTATACCTGCAGTTGATCCAAATGTCTCATACATTCCATCTTTTTCTAAACAATCAGTGAATGAAGTGACAAATGCAAACATTCCTCTCTTAGCTGATAATCCAGAAGTAGCTGAAGCCTCATCTTCAGTTTCTCCAGTTCAGACTGAGTCAGCAACGTATGCTCCGGCTCAGCGATGGACTGTAAATCAGCCAATCAATCAAATTCTTGGTGATCCCAACGCTGGTATTCAGACTCGTAGAAGTGCAGGTAATATTTGTTTATTTGTTAACTTTATTTCTCTAACTGAACCAAAGAAAATAGATGATGCCCTCAGAGATCCAAACTGGGTCAGCGCTATGCAAGAAGAGCTGACTGAATTTGAAAAAAACAAAGTTTGGAAACTCGTTCGTAGACCAACTGACAAAACGGTGATAGGCACTAAATGGGTCTATCGAAACAAGTTGGACGAACATGGTACTGTAACTCGCAACAAAACTCGTCTTGTTGCTCAGGGATACAGGCAAGAGGAAGGCATAGACTATGACGAAACATTTGCTCCAGTAGCAAGACTTGAATCTATTCGTCTTTTCTTAGCATATGCTGTACACAAAAACTTCATTGTACATCAGATGGATGTCAAGTCAGCGTTTCTGAATGGAAAGCTGAATGAAGAAGTTTATGTGGAACAACCTCCAGGATTCTCAGATCTTAAGCGCCCAGGTTACGTTTATAAACTGGACAAGGCACTTTATGGCTTAAAGCAAGCTCCTCATGCATGGTATGATACTCTCTCTACTTATCTCCATATTGAAAAATTTGAGAGAGGTAAGATTGACAAAACTCTTTTTTTTCGAAAAGTGAAAGGTCATATCATTTTAGTTCAAATATATGTTGATGACATTATATTTGGTTCTACTAACCCTGAGCTTTGTACTCGTTTCGCTGATAGAATGAAAGATGAGTATAAAATGAGCATGATGGGTGAACTAACATATTTCCTTGGTCTTCAGATTAAGCAAACTGAAAAAGGAACTTTTATAAATCAGGGAAAATATGTTAAAGATATGCTGAAGAAATTCGACTTAACTGAAAGTTCAGCTATGAAAACCCCTATGGCACCACCGCTGACACTTGATAAGGACACAAAGGGTGTTCCTGTCAATGTCACGCTGTTCCGTGGGATGATCGGCTCACTATTGTATCTTACAGCTAGCCGACCCGATATTATGTTTGCAACATGTCTGTGCGCACGATATCAAGCTGAACCTAAGATATCCCATATGAAAGCTGTAAAGCGAATCTTTCGATATCTTAAGGGTACAGCGAATCTAGGTCTTTGGTATCCCAAAGACTCAGGATTCGATCTAACCGCCTATTCAGACAGTGATTTTGCAGGTTGCAAAATGGATAGGAAAAGCACCACAGGAGGATGTCAGCTCCTGGGTGGAAAGCTGGTAAGTTGGACAAGTAAGAAGCAAAACTCAGTGTCCACTTCCACAGCTGAAGCTGAATATGTAGCCGCTGGAAGCTGTTGTTCTCAAGTCTTGTGGATGAGAAATCAGCTACTAGACTATGATCTTCAGCTCTCCAAAATTCCAATCTATTGCGACAGCACTAGTGCCATCGCTATAGCAAACAATCCAGTGCTACACTCAAAGACAAAACACATAGAAATCAAATATCATTTTATCAGAGATCATGTGATGAATGGTGATACAGAACTTCATTTTATCCCAACTGATTATCAGTTAGCTGATTTGTTTACCAAACCTTTTGATGAGACAAGATTCAACTTTCTCATCAGCGAGCTTGGAATGCTGAACTTTGAAGGGTAAAATCTTCAGCGGTTCACATTTGATCAGCGATACGTTTATACAAACTTGTATAGCCTTCGGGATAAAATCAACTTATATAATCCATTTCATCATCTTCTCTCTGAATAAACTTGGTAAAACTGATATCCAGGTATGTTTTCTCTCTCTGACAATCGCATGTAAATGCAAGATTTAAAAATAAATTGCATCGCTGAATATCTCTTCCTTAACAGCGATATTTTGAAAGTTCTTTAAACCTTGACTGGTATTTTCTATTCAGTGCTTCATGTTTTTCAAAAGAGTCCCTGAGCTTTTAAAACCTCAGAGACATCCTAAAAGAATGTGAAAGGACAGTTGTGACGTCATTGCAACGGATAACACTAGGCATGATTTCTTTCTGACATACGTTTGCACGTTTCGTTCAAACTTCCAATCAAATGCAAACACGTGTCCGTGTCATGATGAAAACCTTTTCCCGCTCAAGGTTTTCTCTCTCTAAAACTCTCTATATAAACAAACTCTTGGTTTATATTTGTTTTTTACGCGATCATATCTTCCTCCGCAAGAAAGAATCCTCTGTTGCATTTGTGCTCTCAAAAAAACTTCAAGAACTGTTCATCATCTTCTTCATCAAAACATCAAGGTTAATATGTTCTTATCTATTACCAAATGCGTATAACTTGTTTTCGATCTTCTCATTGTTTTAACAAGATCAAACAAAAGAACTTTGTAAAATAAAATCATTTCTTTCATGGTTTTATGAACACAACCATTTCATGGTTGTTCTTCAAGTTTTAAATCTTAATCTTAAACTTGTTCTTCATTCGTATCCAGTTTTCTTTTAGAAACTGGAATACAAGACTTTATGGGGTTTACATCTCATTTCAAAATCATGAAAAACCCTAATCTTCATTAAGACATTTATGTCTGAATGAAATGGACAAAATTCGAAACATCTTAATGGAAATTTCTTTCCACATTAAGATAATTCTTATTTGTTAACATCTTTGGTTGAACTGATAATACAGTGAAATGGCAACTTCAAAGATCAATGTTACCGCTGAGAACATCTCCGCTGACTCTGAGGAAGTGGATATCATCAAAGCCCCTCAGGTAAAGTTCTAGCTGGATCAACTAGATTGGACTAAAGGTGAACAACCTCTCTGCGCTTCTCGAGTTTCCTCCTCGAAAGCAAGTCACACATCTGGATGATGCTGTGAATTTCCTGAAAAACTGCTGCATTTCAACAGCCCTGACAATCACACCTCCTACAAGTCAGCTACTACTATCCCAGTTCTGGTACTCTGCCAGACACACTCAGCTACCCTCCGCCAAAGACCCCTCCAAAACCATCGATTGCATACTCAGCGATACTGAGTATGGCACAATTAAGATAACCCCCGCAATCATTCAAAAAGCCCTGAACTTTCCCAATGCTACCAAAAAAAACCGTTTGTTCCATTCCCTGACCATAAGAAGCATGCTGACAGAGAAGAAATAATTGCTTTTCTCGATGCAATGGGTTACATCTGGGAAACTGGAAGGGACAAGAAGCCCGAGAAGAAGCTGACGCTGATAAAAAAGTCCAAAATGCCCAGCGAGATGAATTTCATCTTCGCACACCTGATCAGCTGCATGACAGCGAAGACCGGCTCCTCTGATCAAGCCGCTCAACCTCAGCAAGCTATGGGATACGCACTGCTGAAAGGTCTACGTATTGACTGGGCATCTATCATTTATGATGACCTAGTGCAAATAGTAGATTCTGCTGCTGACAGACCTGCATGGGTTCCCTACCCCCGTTTCATCAGCGCCATCTTCCAATATGGTCTGAAGGACAGCTATCCTCAAGAGGGTGACCTGAAACTTTCTCAGGTTGGCCCCAAGGTGCTCGATTTCAAACCTGTCGACAATGAGGTACGTCTCTCTGCCCTTCTCTCTCTTCTTAACCCCAATTCTTCGACTTCTGTGGCTCATTCAGCGACAATACCCATCGCTGATACCCCGGCCACACAATCCTCTCCTTCTAAGAAAAGGAAACCCTCTCACACCCAACATGATTCCAAAAGGATCAAGAAAACCAAGGAGCAACCCCAGCAATCCCATGCTGAAGACTCCTCAGCTCATTCTGAATAGCTAAAGGAAAGTTCCGTGGTACGCTCTGCCACACCCATTCAAGCCATCCCTTCAATCCCGGCTTCAGCGTCTCCAAACGCTGAGGTTAGAAACTTGGAAACTACCCAACCTCCCTTAGTCTCTCAAAAGACTGATGAAGTGATTGTCAGCGATTCCAACGTTGAACTCAGTACTCGAATCCCAATCTTATCCTTCGCTTCTCCCTACACTCACTTGGACACTCCTCCAAAGATCACTGGAGATGCCATCATTCCAGAAGCCACCGCTGACGCTTCTCAAAGAATGATGAAGACATGACCTGCAGAGATCACCATTCCTCACCGAACTTTTGAGGAAGATATGGAACATTATTCAGGAGTCCGCAACTTTGACGATTTCATCAATCCTCCTGCAGGTACAAATCAACCCATATACACTGTAACTAAACCTGAAACTTCTAAGCTTTCCTTTGTTCACAAGTACTTATGTGTTACAGGTCCTAATTTGGGAGACATCAACGACTCTCTGAAGTCCGTGGAAACAAAGCTGACAGCTCTCACCACCGCACTCTCCAACAATTCTACAGCTGTAACAAACGCTGGAGAGAATTTGACAAAGCTGACAACGGTGGTAGAAAAGAAAGCTTCCACAGACGACATCAAGATTGTTGATAAGACTCTCAGCGATTTCGCCAAAGTGCTCGCTGACATCTACACAGACTACACCTCACTCAAACAATCAGTTTCCTCCATGTCCGGCGAAGTAACAACGCTGAAGACATCGGTTGGAGCACTAGAAGGTGATATGTCTGCTGTGAAGACAAATGTTCAAACTCTGACGACTGACTTAGGCTCTGTAAAGACCGACGTTGGTTCGATGAAAACAATGATTGAAGAGCTGCTCAACAAGGCAAGAACTCCTGCTCCTGAACCTGCCCCTGTCCCTATATTGGAAACTTTCACAGCGGCGGATCGCAAAGAGCTGGAAAAGATCAATCCTGCTATATCTGGCATTGAAGACAGATTAGCAGCGATAGAAAGTTGTATTAAAATCTCTGGCCAAGAAGACAGAGAAAATACAAATGCTGAGTCTACCCATTCCTCCCCCAGTCATCATGAAAAAGAGGGGGAGAAGAGCGCGGAACATACCGCTGAGAAGAGCGCTGAAGACCTTTCCCATGATGAATCTATCAGGGGAGAGAAGAATGAAGATCTTATCGCTGGACCTCAGGGAGATGAAAACCCAGAGGGAACCGAGAAGCTCGCCTCTGTATCTGAGGGGGAGCAACTCGAAGAAGACGCTGAAGAATCCGAAGCAGAAGATGATGAAGCCATCGACATCCCTGATGATGAACCATCTTCTTCTCCAAAGAATGATGATGATGATGACGAAGATGACGATGATTTCTTTATCGTCAAACCTACCCCAAGGATCAAAGCTCTTAAGGGAATCTAGATAAATGAACCTTCAGGGGAGCGGACAAAGACAAAGCCCTCAGCCTCTGGAGCTGAGAAAGGCAAAGGCAAAAGCGTCGCTGAAGATGAAAATCTGACGATCTTGCTTGAAAAGCCGGTTTGTTAGGTACACTAATCATCTCTTACTCCATCCCTCCTCTATCATACACTATCAGTTCCTCTACCCAAGCCTATACACTTAAACCAATTCTCTCTATCTGTTTCTACCCAAGTTTTTACTTGTAAGATCGCTGTGTTTCAGCTAGTCCTCTCCCCTGTTTGAGGATATCGCTGAAGGCTCCACAACTGCGACTTCACCAATAATTCCAGCTGCCGCTGAAGAAATAATCCCAGTCTTGGATTTGATCTCTGAGACTGATGGACCAGAAGAACAACCTCTCTCACACAGAAACAGACCTTCCTCAGCTCCTCAAAAGCTGAGTGAAGAGGATCAAAAGAGAAGAGAAAAAATAATAAAACGATTCGAGGATCAGCGAATCATTCTAAGGCGTGATCAACTGCCTTCAGTTCCTCCTAAGTTCAGAATTTCAAAAGCCGAATACAAGGAACACCTCAGAGCTGAACGCCTCATCGCTGAAAGAAAGGAAGCTGAAGAGAAAGACAGAGAATACGCCATCAAGATTACTCAAGAATCTGTCAAAGACCCCAAGCTGAAACGTGTTCCCATTCAAATCCAACGAAAGCTTTGGGAAGAAGCCCAGAAGATCGTGGAAAAGAAAACTGAAGTTTCTCAGACCACCCTGATCTGGTGTAAAGAGAAAATTCACTTCAGATATCGTCCAGCGAAGATCAACAAGGTATTCATCTCTGGAAGAACCTCTATCGGAGTACCTATTGTCGACATCAAACTTTTCAGAGAAGATGGCCAAACTGAAACCTTTCGCGCTGACACTGTAAAAAGGTATGGTCTCTCTGAATGGCTGGAGATGAGGTTAGCTATCCAATCGTCACAATCTAAGTACAAGGATCATTTCGAAAAGCTGATAAACAGACAGATCGATTTGATATCTTCTTGTGTGGACATTCCTCCTCTTCCTATTCTCAAAAGCTGAAAAGAAAAAGGGCCTCTCCAAAGAAGAAACGTCAAGATTCAAACTCAGGTCCTGTCATACGAAATGAAACTGGAATTGGTTTCTCTCGCGCTGAATTGCTTGGTCCTGACCCTGATCTATCTGCCCTTGACATTTCTTTGCCACCATGTGAACTTTTCGTCCCTGGTAAAGTCATCAGTAACCCTTATGGAATATTCTTTCTTGACTACGACGGACGTAAATGCTTTCAACGGATCGCTGAGCTTCCAATCACTCCAATCGAACATCTCAGAGATCTTATCTACTGGTGTGACTTCAGAAAAGACATTCAGGCACGACACCTAAAACCCTTTATCTTTGAAGAAGCGCTGAACAAAAGAAAACGAGGTGTAACGGTTCCTAACTGGATGATCCCCGCTGAAAAGACCCTTGATGAACTTCTCATTAGGGAAGAACCTTTTAAAAGCTGATATAATCTCCTTTTTCTCTATTATATCAGTTATCCTTCTGTACTTGTAAATTATTTCGCTTGTACTTGTAATCTTTCTGTTCTTCATTGTAACCTGATTCAAAGTTTTAAAGAAAGATTTCAGCGAATGTACTTTACTCCATCAGTACTGAAAAGATCCCAGAAAACAGTAAAAGGGACAAATATTTTATGAGTTCTTTTTATCCTTATGTTTTCATTAAATAGAAATTTTCTTTGTTGCTATGTCATAATCAAATAGGGGGAGATTGTTGATCCAAACGCTCAGTGATTTGATAATGACCCTCTCTTATATACTTAGTGAAAATTGTAAGTAAACAATATGTATCAGAGTTTCACTATCGCTGATAAGTACTAAGATCTTCCAGTACTGCTGATAGGAACTCTCGCTCTTTAAATTAAACATTCAGCGAACACTGTTCATCATTAATATGATGAGTCTGTTCAGTCATTATGATGATCGCTGATAAGTTAGTTGTTTACTTATGATCCCTAAAGACAAGTTTCACGTCAACAAAGGTTCTACGCTGAAGTCGAAGATCAAGCTCAAGAACCAGCGACAAGTCTCCTAATGAACTGATGCGGATCAACGAAGACTCAGATTTGTCCACTCAACGTGAAGTATCAAGTACAAGACTTCAGCTATCGCTGAACTTTATCATCTGCTGAATAGTAAATGATAATCACTGAATCAACGAAAGCTGATCATGAAGTCCTCCTTACAAAGTATTTTTGTCTTAACCACCCTTGCACGCCTCCGTACGAAATGTCAGAAAAGAACCTCCGAATATCTTAAATCGTACAACCACTCTGATACTACACTATTCATCCATACGGCTACTAAGGTTGTCAACCAAGGTCAATGACATGCAACCAACCAGCTGATGACACGTGTAAAGTATATACTAACTTGCATTAAATGCATGCAGTATATAAAGAGATGAACTCACTTCATTTGAAGTAACTTGCTAACTCTGGACAAGTTCAAATCTCTTATCTCAAGATAGGTTATTATTAGTAATTTCCTTATCTTTCTTAGTGCATGAAACCTTAGTGTTCCAACTTGTTTAGATTTAGGTTTATCCTTAATCTTGTCTCCGCAACAAGCTGTAAATTGTTAATGATTTATCAATAAACAATTTAGAAAAGTAAAATCTGTGTGTTTGTATTCAACCCCCCTTCTACAAACTTGTATAGGCCATCGGGACCAACAAAGTTTACCAAATTTCATCTTTCTAACTCTTTAGGTTTTGGTTTTAGTGGTTTTGAATTGGTTTAGGTCTTCTGGAAACTCCAATGGAAAAGATCAAAATCACCAAACTCCTAACCTGGAATATACATCATTTTCACCAACATATTAGGTACATTTGAACATTTTTATTTAGCCTCTCTTGGTTAGCATGTTTAATTGTTTACATAAGGCACAATGAGTAGTGATCGTCGATCTCAGATCGATGTGTGTGTATGTGTATATATATATATATATATAATAAAGGGGGATGTATGTATATATAGTTAATTGTGAATTTTTTAAATGTAGACGCAAAAACATACAAAAAGGCATAAAAACCAGTTCTTGAACCATCCTCAGGTATGTTTTATATTAAATGATTGAATTGTTTTTTACAATACAAAAGATTATATATATTGGTTAGAACTAATGCAAGCTACCTTGCAGAAACTATTGGTACTTATACTGCTCCTAATGCTGCTACACCATCTATCTGATATCAACAAGAGTACATACAATGGGCAGTCTATTACATCCAAACAGAGGTTGTCCTATCTCTGCTGTTACCAGCGTGTATCCTGCTCCAACCAACCAGCAGGTGGCATCTTCTGCTCCATCAGCCGAGAACCCAGCTCATCGGAGGTTGGGTATCACCTTTGCCAACTTAGTGAAATAAATGTATCATGGCTCTCATTTAATGCTCTCAAATGGGTTCAGTAACAGGGCATACTCATCCTTGTGCATTAATTCCTAATTATTCCAAATTCCTCTATAATGGAATTAAATGAGTTCACAAAGCAAGCGACAGGTCTGACTTGCCCTGCACCTGGATATTGTATTTTCTTGTAATCTTCTTGCTCTTCTAGCATCTTGACGATGTTTATCAGAATTTAATGTACCTTAAGAAGTAAGAGGTTAGTTATAACATACTATTATATTGTCTTTGAGCATATTAAGGTTCTTGAGCATTAAAACGTGTTTTTGGCCTTCCTTATTAGTATGTCTAACCTTGAAGGGTACATATGTGTGGATCATGTTTTCTGGGGCTTTGGTCATTAAAAAAATTCTATAATAATGTCATTAAAATCAAGAACAGTACATAATTAGAAAAAAAAACAGGTCATAGTTGATCCATTTATAAAATGGAATGAGGTTATAATGTGATTTCAAGTGAATCTCTTTCATAGAGGAAAATGAGGTTATAATGTGATTTCAAGTGAACCTTATAAGAGAGGATGGGATGATGGAGGGTACGTGTTAATATTCCGTAAGCATTTCGTGTCATTGGTGCTTGCATTTCCTTTATGAGGTTTACTTTTATTTGTAACTTTTTCGTTTCTTTCCTTGTAATACATACCATAATCCAACCCGTGTAAAGTGACATGTAGATAGAGGATTGTATTCTACTTCACCAATTCCTCTACCTACTTTGATCTCCTTCTCCTTCAGCTAATCAGCTCTATTGCTCACCAGTTTTTAATATGATAGTAGATTGATAGTTTTTGTTCTTTTCATCATAATGGACTGTTTATACAATCATAAAACATTTTAGATGAATTTTCTTCTTAATTGATTTTTCTATCGATTGTCATCGATTATGGTTTGTTTGTTTGTGTGTAGAACGATTTTTGTTTGTTTGTTTGCTTCCTATCGATTGCTACTGAACCTGCTGTTGTATATTTTTTTGTTTCTTTCACTCTAGGTTATGTATGAGAAATTAAAGATTTTATCTATATTTACTTCTGATTTGTTGAAATGAAGCGTGTGCGACACAACTGGCCTTGAAAAATTGAAGCAGAGCAGTATAGAGCAGACGAAGAAGGCTAAACACAGCTGTCTAATCACACAAGGAATGTTTTTGGTTGTCTTTGGCTAATCACGAAGAATTGAAATATTTGCTAATACGGATGCTTCAAGTGATACCTTATCGTATTTTGTAGGTATCGATTTATATTATAAAGATGATTACTTTTTTATTTTGTATAAACATGAATTTTGGTTTTTTGGTTAATTATGAATTGCAGTAATCTAGTTACAACAAAAACTTTTTGATCAACCAACCATTATGAACTTTAAAGTTTATTAAGATCATAAACGTCATACTCTCAATTTACAAAAAAATTTGGCATCCCACCGCATTGTGTATTTGAGAAAAAAGTCACTCAACCCCTTTGTCAAACTTGAGAGCTTTTCATTTTTCATTTTGCGATAAAATTTTAACACCTTTCTCACTCTGTGCATTGCACGGGTACTCTACTAGTATATATATATATATATATATATATATATATATATATATATATATATATGTGTGTGTGTGTACTTTGCTAAAATAAATACTTTCAAATAAAACAAGTATTACGGATTATATAAACTAGCTTAATAATTAACAAATTCAAAAATAATAAAAAGAAAAGAAATAAATAAACAATTTGGAGGTCCAATGAGATTTCACCTAAATCTACACTCCGTCTCCCTCCCCCTCTTCCCAAGGCCGGCCACCCACCCCCCTTAACCCCTCTCCTCTTTCATTTTTCATTCATTTCAAATCCATTCTTCATCTCCTCTCTCTCTCTCTCTCTCTAATTTTCTCTAGAAAATCCTCTCTACTTCCCTCTACAATTCTTTCTACTTCTCTTTGAATACCATTCATATTCCAGCCATTGAACCTCAAGAAACTTCAAGTACTCAAGTACTGATTACTAACTTCGGTAAATTCCCTATAACTTATAATTTTAATCACAACAAAGGCATTTTATGATGATTTGGGTAACTAAGCGTTATCAAGGCCTAAGGTTTAAGCATAGAATCTTCCTAGTGTCCTTATGTTCGTAGGATCGACGTATGATCGTTTTACGGGTTGCATTGGGAATCTCTTGGAAACATCTTCGCTTACCACCGTGAGTTTTCACAGCCCCTTTTTACTACTTTTATACATTTTGGGGTGAAAAGCATGTTACGATTTTATTACGCATCGGTTGTATTGTTTACTCAAAATGCTACGAATTTTTATGCGCTATGGTATGTATGCTTATGTTAGTTGATTCTGAGTTTTCACATTCATTTTAAGTCCCTCGTTCAAACTTACATTACCCATTAGCTAATTGTGCGAGCCGTTGGTATATTATGGATAACGTTATTTGGTTGACACCCCACTCACCTCGCGAGTGCATAGTTACCGTCTTCTTTATCATGTTTGTGAGGAACATGTGTCTTTGGGGCGTGTACAGTCAGTAGGTTTGGGTAGTGGGCTCATTACTTTAACATTTTGCATACAATATTATACCTTGCGCATGTTGACAACCGAATTCTTTATCCACTATGAGAACTTACAAAGATACATTAAGACTGTTATGCATACCGAAAACCTGTGAACTCACAAACTATTCAATAGTTGACCCTCGCATTTATATGCTTTTCAGGAAATAGCAAGTAAGGTTGGAACATTAGAAGGTACCACAAGTAGCGGCATCCAACACTTTTCCCTTATCATTTCAATTTATGTTTTTGGACAAGTTTGTATTTTGGAACAAGATGTACTTTTGTAAACTTTTTATGATATGATGATTGTGTGTTGTCTTCTACCTTACGCAATGAAACCTTGAGTTGTGACATCCCGTATTTCCGCTTTAGCGGGGTGTGACAGAAATTGTATCAGAGCCGTAGGTTATAGAGAATACTGGTCTTTCATTGGAAAAACCCAACTATAAACAAAATCCAAAACTGACATGAAAACAACTGAACCTACTACTAGTATAACTAAGTCTAGAATGGTATTAACAGACTTTAATTAAACATAGCTTGATCACCTATGTTCGATTAAGGAAGGTTAATGCGAGACTAGAAATAGTTATAGTAGAAGTATGTCAATTTTTACTTGCACTCTCTGGTAGCATGCATAGTGCGTAGACATTGCGTAGGATAGACACTACACTTATACGATTAGTGACTAAGTATACTTTTTCCTCAGTTTCACTATGTCATCATCATCATCCCACTCTCTCTCTCTTTTTACTCGGCCGACGAGTCGGGTTATGTCACTAGTCGACCTCGAGTCAACCCACCGTGTATCCGGGAAGATGAGGATCCTAGGAGCACTGAATCAGATCCAGAAGTGTCAAGTGAGCGAGATTGTTGGTTCCTGTTTTCTTAACAATGATCTTAACTTTCAGTTAGTTCATATTTAGATATGGTGCGGAAGCGTATTTAAGAACTGAAAGATAATGTAAAGGTAGAAGAGCACACAATATCAGATAAACAGTATGTAAAGAACAGATGAGTATCTCCAAGATTACTGTTTGATATTTATCAAGAACACCAAGAACATAACAAGAATTCTGCTGGTGTGTGTGTTTGTGCGTAGCTTAATTCTAATTCTTTTTTTTGTTAATAGAAGAACTCAACATGAGTCTTCTATTTATACTACTACAAAAGGGACATACTTTAGACAATAAGGACTGATCTATAATAGACAAGATCGTATGAGCAGTAGCAGGTACGATGTTCATTTAATGCGCATGTTCCAATTCTGACAGACCCCTATCAGAGTTTGACACGTGTAGTTGATGTCAGGGCACGCCTAGAACAAGTGGATGAACGGATCCTTGAACAGTAGAAAGATATTTGTAAATCTTCTAAGTCTTCAGTATAAACCGCAGAGGCTCTATCAAGGGTGACAAAGGTTCTGCGGCTCGGTCCTCTGCGAGCAGTCTTCTGCTGATTCTTGCCTTTGGTATTCTTGGGTTCTTCTGCAGAGCCTCTGTGGGTGACTTCTGTACTTAGACTATTTTCACTACTTTCACAAACAGAAATATTGGAGCTAACAATATCCCCCTAAGTAGTGAAAATTAAGAAATTTGAAAGTGCAAGGATTTTCCAAGTACAAGAACATTTTTCTTTTCACATTAGATTATGCCAGAGGCATTTACATTTGATTGTATTGAAAAGAAAAAAATACAGAGGATTTGTTTGACTGACTCAGACGTTGGCATCTTTGAAGTCATTGAAACTTCTGTTGTCGAGTCCTTGTTGTATTAGCTCATGATAGAAATTGATGTAGAGTTTTCTGAAGTTGATTGTTGCATCGATGATCTCTATCAGTCTGTCGGCTAGGCTTTGATTCATGAGCTCTGTTCCTCTGTGCTCCACTAGGATCGATCTAAACTCTGTCAAAGTACTTGTTGCGTACTTCTGACAATCCATCTCTACGAACAACTTTGATTTACCAGAAGGATCTAGAAATACTAACCCGACCCTTGGATTTGTAATGATTGAGTTTGGTGTAGCAGAGGGAGGGCAGTAGTCTTCTGGTGGTTGAACGTTTAAGCTTTTTACTCCAAGATCTCGAGCCAATTGGAAATCAACCATGCTGTATAGCAGAAGCTTCTCGCGTATGGCCTTTCTAATCACCCTGTAGGCTCTGCGAAATTCGTCGGTTGTGAAGTTCTCTTTCGTCCATTCCAGAAGATCAGGTAGATCATAAGGATTGAGATTCCTAAGATCTGCATCTGCAAATTAGTTCTCTGATATGTCCTCTCTTTTGACCTTGTAGATGTTGTAAGAGAGTTTAGGCCAGGTTCTAGTTCTTGAGAACTTACAATATAGGACTTTGACGATCTTGGATGTTGAGAAGACTTCGTGTTTAGGCTTGGGTTTTGTTCTGGTGAAGAGGTTTTCGAGGTCAGCACGGAAGTCAGGGTCTTGAATGGTTGGTTCTGATTGATCCATTATGCCCATTCTGCTGTATAAGTACTTGTATACCACTTCTTCCATTTGTGGTGGTGGTGGTTGAGGTAAGGTTCTGCGCAGAGCATCTAATTGGTTCTTGACTTCTGCCACTCGATCCTCTGAAGGTTTTGTCTTTGGATCCAGAACAGGAATATTTGACAGAGGTGTAGCGCCGAAAGCCCAGTCTTCTTCTTCAGGCTCTGGTGTCTTATACGCATTGAAAGAGCTCTTCATCAGTTTTTCTGTGGAAGGTTGATGCTTGGGCTTTTTTTCTGCAGTTCATCTGTCATAATCCCTTTTCCCTTGTCTTTTGCCTTCGGCTGATCTGTTTGTAGAGATGGGGTTGCCTCTGTAGGTTTTGACGCTTGAGTTTCAGAGGGCTTTGTTGTTTTTGTTTCTGTTGGTTTGGGGATTGCCTCTGTAGGTTTTGATATTTGAGTTTCAGAGGGCTTGATTGGTGATTTGGGTTCTATTAGAGAGGTTTCAGGTGTTTTTCTCATATATTTTCTTTTGTGAGCAATGGTTTTGGTTCTTGGGTTGGTTTTGGGTGTTGGGGAAGGTAGTTCGTCTTCGGAGGATGTCAGGAGTTGGAATTCTTCTCGAATTTGGACATCTTCTCCAAATACAGAAGGAAATTCCACAGAGATGGGTGTTGCTTCTGTGGTCTTTTGTTGAACTGTTGTTTTGGGTACTTGGGTTTCAGGTTTTTGGGTTTTAGCAGGGGTTTCTTCAGAGACCATTTCCACATAGGTGGTTGTTGTCTCTGGGGACTGTTGTTGTGTTCTTTATTGGGTTTGAGTTGGGGGTGCTTGGTTGATGGGTTCTGCAACTATTGGTGGAGCTGGTAGACCTCTGCTCGCAGCTTCTTCCCTTTGTTTCTCCCCCTGCAAGATGTATCTGGTTTCTTTGGTGGAGTTGCACCTGCGGCTATTAATTTTGCGCATACATCATCACAGAGGCCAAAAAGAGTTGCGAGTTCTGCTTCTGTGTTAAAGCACATTCTGCCGACGCTCTTTTGAAAGTCTTTCACGTAATTTACGTTGGCAGCAGTGAAGGCAACAATTACTTCTGTCACTTGGTTGATTACCCCTTGTCCAAGCTCTGTCAGCTGAGCTCTGGTCATGTAGTCAGAAGGCCTTAGACCTCTTCTAAGGCCTTCTTTAGATCTTCAGGTGTAAGGCCCTTAGAAGTAGAGGATTGTTGTTTTAGTTGTTGAATGAAGTGCTTGATAGATTCTTTGAAGGCAGAAGTTGCGGCTCTCCCGAATTCTTGAGCTGCAGAGGTAGCAGTGTTTGTTGCAGTGGACTTCATCTGGGTTAAGGCGTTTTGCACCTCGGTGGACAAGGTGTCCATTTTGGTGTTCAGATCAAGGATTGCCCTGGATGTAGTATCTTCAAAAGAATCAAAGGAGCTTTTCAACCCCTTTAATGTATTGTCCACAGAGGTGACAAGGGTTTGGAACTCATCCCTTGAGACATGTGAGCTAGTTGTAACCTCTGGAGGAACACATTCGTTCCCAGAGTGAGTCCCTGTTCCTGAGACACCTTCTTTCGCCCTTGTTTTGATGTTCGGGGCGGAAGGATTTCCTTCTGATCCTAGAGCAGAAGCATCTAGTGCTTCGTTCTCTACAGAAGTTCTGAGATTGACATTGTCTAGATCCACTCCAGAGGTGGGTACTAGATTATCCTTCTTTTGACTGGGAGACTTGTCTAGAGTCTCTCCGTCTTTGTGCACTCTAACCTCCTCTGGAGAGATGTTTGGACCTAGTTGTGTGCGTGTGGCAGAGGAAACAAATTCCTCTGCAATGATTTTTGTTGTGATCTGGGGCAATAGATCACTTACTACGGATGAATCCTTTAGAGAGGATTCCCCTGGAATGGTTTCCCCAATTATTAATGGTACAGAGGATGAAAGAATTTCCTCTGCCCGGATGGTTTGGGTTGGGGTCGAGCTATGCTGCTCTTTTTCAATATTGCCTTCTGCCACTAGACTGACGGCAATAGAATTGTGGGTGGCACTGGGAGTTTGTTTTGGTTGTGTGCATGTTATGTTCTTCTGTAACTACCTCTTCCTATGGGCTTGCCCTTTGTACATCAAATCCGGGTTGAGTGAAGGGGTTCTGTAGAACTTCAGGAGTTTCAGATTGATTATTCTTTGGGGTTTGGTCATCATCTTCCAAGTCAGAAGATATTCGGAAGTCTGTTTCTTCTGTGGATTCATGGGTGAGGGGTTCTGCAGTCCATCCAGAAGTGTCAAGGGTGTTGGCAAATTCAGGACATTGGAGGAAGTCAGAGAAATCCCCGTGATGTGCATAGTTGAGGGGATTGGGGGATTGCAAAGGTGATTTTTGAGTTTGTTCTTCTGCTACTTCTTCTGTCACTTGTTCCGCCAAGTCTTCTGCTACTCCTTCCTCTGCAATTGTTTGCATAGGAGACAGATGTTTCCCGGTTTTCTTCTTGCTCTTTCTGCTCTTGGGTTTAGGTGCCCCTTCCTCTGAGGCTTTGGATTTTCTCTTCTTTTTTTCCTTTGGGGAAGGGGGAGGAGCAGAAGATCCAACTTCTGTGGCATGAGGAGGAGAGTTTTGAGTTTCGACAGCAGAAGTTGAAGTACCCTCTGTGGTTTTCCTCTTCTTTGTTTTCTTTTTAGAAGATGAGGCAGAGGATTTTTGTTTCTTTGAGGCAGAGTAGATGGATTTCCTCTGAGCATGGAATTTGGCTTGAATTTCTTCATGCTTCTGGAAGGCCTTATCCCATTCTTCATCTGTCAATCTTTCAGCTATACTAGTTTCTAAAGGGACACCTAAACGTGGGGGTGTCACAGGGCTCGGTTCTGGAGTCCTGTGATCGCGTATGTATGCTAATTTTAGGGTTTCATCTGTAGCATATGCCAGAAGTTTTGATGGCAGAGGTCTGCAGAAAGGGTATCCATCGACGTACTTAGTTGGAACATTTTTTGTCATGGCATATATTTTGGCAGTTGGACCTTCTAAAGACCATTTTTGCAGAAGGAGTAGGGGCTCCAGAAGTAATCCAAGAATTCGTTGATACTGCAGAGGAGGTAGAGTTGGCTTTGAGCGTTCTTTAGCTTTCTAGGTGGAGATTCTTCTGTTAATGGTATTTATCATTTCTTGCATCATCAAGGTCGAGTAATCCAGAGGCAGATCATAATATACCCCGTAGATTATGGATAGAATTTGATGGGAGGTTTGATCTGGACTACCGATTTTGCCAGTGAGGCATCTGTTTAGAATTGAGAAGAGGGTGTTCCACAGAGGGGGTAATCGACCTCTTCTGAAGTCGTTCCTTTTTCTTAGGGTTGTGTTGTACCCTAACATTTAAACAAATCGACAGAGCTCTTCGTCTGTAGGTGCTTCAGCGTGTTTCTTTATACCTAGCAGACCCCTGGTTGGAAGACTGAACTCCAGTGAGAACATCGTTCTATTGAACTTGAGTTCCATGTGTTGGGTTTTATCAGGTTTAGAAATGTAGCCCTTGATCCGTCGGTCCGCTGGGTCATATCTGCTGCTTTGCCAAAATTGGTTTAGATATCTTGCTGGTATTTTGCTGATGGTTTTTGTCAACAGGGGGAAAAGGTAATGTTTCTTCAAAATGTGAAGGAGAATGGCATGAGATTCCCCAAAAGTGGTTCTTGAAGGAACAAGATAATAGTTGTTTGGTTTCAGAGGAAGAACACTTTCAAAGTGTTCATTTGCGATGAAGTTTTTCTCGTGTGTGGTTGGAGAGAAATTAGCTTCATCGCCGGAGTTGTCTTTTTCCAGGTCTGCAGCGATTTCTGGATTTTCAGAGTGTTCAGAGTGCTCAGGGGAGTTCGCCGGTGAGTGTTCAGGAGAGTTAACTTGAGCTTGAGAAGAGGAAGCCATTTCTTTTGATATAAAAAGATATGAAGAGAAGAGATTTGCAGGTTTTTGCAATGGTTCGCCGGAAAAGAATGTAAGTTCGTAAAGGTTTATGAGGAGTGGTAACTTGGGTTTTATAGTGATAAATCCCAAATCTCTAGCAATAAGATATGAAGGTAGTAAGAGAGAATCTAGAGAGCAAATATGTCATCCATGTATTGATCTCAAAGGATTACAAAAGGTTTCTAAAAGATTTCAAAAGCTTACTAACAAATGAACTAGACAAGCCTATTTATACCCATGACATACAAGGTATAAAGGCATTCACAATACTGTATAGACTCATACAGTACATTGACTTTACAGTAAATCTTGAATACAATAATGCTCTAACAATCTCCCCCTTTGGATTCAAGATTTAAAAAATTTGACAGCAGTCTTCAGCTCTTTGTAAAGTCAATCTTCTTCAACAGACACTTTATCAAACTATCTTCAAGCCTTGTACATGAAAACAGATCTTTACAGCTTTATCAGTCTTTAACAAACAGTAACTTCTCGTATCCTTCTTGATGCAAGAACCTTAGTTCTCATATTAACTTTAAGAATCCGAAATCATCAATTCGGATGTAGGCAGATCCGAAACCATCAATTCGGATGCTAGAGGATGCGAAATCAGCTCAATTCGGATCAAGTAGGATTCGAATTCAAGTAAGTTGGAACAAGAAGGGTCCGAAATCAGGGCAATTCGAATCACGAAGGATTCGAAATCACTCAATTCGAATCATGAAGGGTGCGAAATCAGGACAATTCGAATTATGAAGGGTTCGAAATCAGGGCAATTCGAATCATGAAGGATGCGAAACCATCTATATTTTTGAACTTTTAGGTGTAAGCGCATTCCGAGAACCACTCAGAACTAAGATAACCAAATTCAGCAATATTTAGACTTCACATGATCCTTCTCCCCTGATCTTCAGTCTTTGTTCACGAATCATTGACTTGAAAGCTCTTAGACATGAGATATCTTTGACATGAAATTGAATTAAACATTTCTCCCCCTTTTTCGATGAAAGTGAGCATCATTATCATCGAAAACCTTCTTCAATTTCAGTCGCGTCACTGAGTATTACTAACAATCTCCTCCTTAGTGGATAACCTTGCTCCCCCTCAAAATAAGAATTCTGGAGCAATTTGTTTTCTCCCCCTGAAAGTATGCATATGTTTCAATAACGCACAATATACAAATTTTAAAAAATTTACACAAGGAAAATAAAATTCATTGAACTTCATTTTATAACTACTAACATTTGATCATTTGAATGCTTTACAAAAGAAATTCAACTTAATGAAATTTAACAATATTTCAATCAAATGAAATCAAATGCATGTGTTTGGATTCAAGGACAAGACATCATTGCTTATCAAGTTATAATTGTTCAGTGTCAACCCCTTTATCAAATCTATTTGGTGTGCTAGCATGCGAAATATGATTGGCATAAAGCTTATGTATTTCTACAATATATAAGAATACTTTGCTCTACTCACACTATTTGTCCAAATTCAGAATTTTCACAAATTTACGGGTTTATCGCGACTTTGTATTTTCCCAAGTTTCAAGAGATATGTGCTCTTTGGCATCTTTTAATATTGTGCACATTTGAATCTTTTGATTTTGTGCTCATTGGCATCTTTTGATTTTGTGCGCATTGGCATCTTTTGATTCTGTGCTCATTGGTATCCTTTGATTTTGTGCTCATTGGCATCTTTTGATCAAAAAGTTTAGTAAGAATAAGATACACCGTTAAACATGACTTTCTATCTGGTTCTATAGCAGGATTTGGGTTAGCAGATCCCAGACCAGTTGGCCTTAGGTGCTAGGTGACGAGCACCCCTTAGAACTTAATTTCCCAAACCAGAAAGGCCACATCGATATATCTTAAACCCATTTGTACCAGTAGAACATGGCTTTCTATCTGGTTCTATTGCAGGATTTGGGTCAGCCGATCCCAGACCAGTTGATCTTAGGGACTAGGTGTCGAGCACCCCTTAGGACTTACTCTCCCAAACCAGAAAGGCCACAGGCACAAACTTTCAAACTAAATGATAGTGCAATAATTTTATCTCAATCACTTGGTTCTAAAACATAGTGCTTTGCCCATATTTTCATTTCCATCCATCATTCTGACATATAGGCTTTTTGAGCATTATATTCTATATATATCCAGATTCACATAACTTTGAGCATTCAGCATAATTTCATTCATGTTTTGCTGACCTTTCGATTTATTTTAGAGGTGAAAATGAAGCAAATCTAACTCAGATAGTACAAAGTTTCTTGTAAAATCATCTTTTAGCACACATTTAATTCATTGAATGAAAATTGAAAATTTCATCTTATTGAATTAAATTTGTAAAGTTTCAAGTTTTCAAATCAGTAGAAACAAATATAATCCAATGTTACCTTTTGCCACTTGTTCCTTGAAACAAAAATATATAGCGGTTAAGGATATTACCTGAGAGGTGTGAGTTCTAAACTGATTTGTTTAGAAGTCTTAGTCTTTAAAGTACGGGTCCTGAACTGAGTTGTTCAGAAGCCATAGTCTTTGAAGAACGGGTTTTGAACTGATATGTCCAAAAGCCAAAAATATTTATCTCCCCCTTAATAGTACAAATATTCTTCAAAAAATTACGCCGCTTCTCTTCTGTTTTCAGTCATGTGTGTGGTATATATGTAACATTCAGCACAACACATGATATACCTACAAAACAGTTTAAGCAGATTTTGGTACCCAATGGCACTTGGGTCCTAGTGGGTTAGGTGTAGATTTCTTACAAGGAATACTGTAAGAACCATACCAATAAGAAGTATAATCTTTATGCACAAAGTCATTTGATCCACAGTAAGAACAACAGATTTTCTTATGTGCCAACCTAATCAGATGATTTACATAATGAATAGGATTAGGTTTAGCATAAGATTTACCTTTTGGCGTATTGTTCTTCTTTGCATTTGATGTGGATACAGATGATTTTGGCACTTCTTTCTTTGGAACTGTTGTGCCTTTTACTCTCCATTCCATCTTCACCCTCTTGAAGACTGGAACTTCTTCAGGTTTGGAAGTATTAACTTTAGGCACTTTTGTTTTGTTACTTGATTTATCATACAGAGGATTATAGAAGAGATTTGTTGAACGAATCCGACCTTTTGAGAAATCTGTTGATCTATTAAATTGTTTAGAAGAAATGTTTTTAAAACTTGAACTTGAAGCAGTTTTAAAAGAGCATTCAGAATCATTTGAATCAACAAATGGAGTCTGAAAGATAGAATTATGACCGGTCTGCTTTGAGACATCAAATTTAAAAATGACGTCTTCAAGTTCTTTGACTTTGTTTATTAAAACATTTTTCTCTTTAGAAATTAGATCAAATTTCTTTTGGAGATCAGATTTGATCAACTGATCCTTCATAATATCAGCTGATAAACCAGATAATCTTTTGGTAAGATTAAGAATCACATCTTCAAAATATTCACGTTCCGATTCAAAATCGTTTTCCAAAAACTTTCTTTTATCAGTAATCTCTTTGAAAATTTCCATATTTTTCTTTTTAAGAGTTTTACTTTCCTTTTCAAAGAGATTTTTCTTTTCCGTGAAATCTTTTCTTTCCTTTTCCAAAAGATTTTCTAATTCAGAGATTTTCACGGAAAGTTCAGAACTTTTAATCTCAAAAGATTTTCGTTCAGTTTCAAATTTAGCTCTTTCTTTTTCGAGCTTGTCTTTTTCTAAAAATAAAACTTTCTCAAGATTAGAAATTTGTTTTGAAAGTTTTATATATTTAAGCTCAATTACTTCCTTTTCTTTAAGAACTTTCATTGAAGAAAGTGACTCTCTTTCACGTTCTGTAAGCTTCTTCTTCAATTCAACGTTTTCACCTTCCAACGTTGTTCTTTTCTCTTGAACTTCTTTTAATTGATCGTGCAGACATGAGTTGTCTTTCTTTGCTTCAAGATCTGCAATATAAGCTTCAAGATCAGTTATTCTTTTAGTAAATTTAGCATTTGAAGAAGAAATGTCTAAAATTTGTCTTTTCAGATTAACATTTTCTTCTTCCAATGCTTTATTTAAAATAGGAGTTGAAGAATTTGAAGCATTGTCTTTAGAAGGAGTTTTTGATTTTAAGGATGATTCTGTTAAAATGACTTGTTGCAACACTACATTATTTGGTTTAACAGAAACATGTGGTTTAGAAGGTGTTTCTGTTATAATAACTTGTTGCAACATTTTATTATTTGGTTTAACAAAAACTTTTGCAATTGGAGGAATCTCCTTTTTCAAAGTTTGCTTCAAATCTTCACCACTGCTTTTAACAATAACTTGTTGTAAAACCATTTTGAAAATTGCTAGAAATTGATCGTTCAGAAGATCAAGCAAACAGTGTATGAAAATACACTTTACAAAAAAATTTATATAATTTTTTTTTTAAAACTCTTACAATGTATGAAATACACTATAGAAAAAATTTCGGGATAAATTTTTTTTTTCAAAAAAAACTTCACAAGAATTCGGATGAATAAGGATTCGAAATCAATGAATTCGGATGAAGGAGGGTTCGAATTCAATGAATTCGGATGCTGAAGGGTTTGAATTCAATGAATTCGGATGCTGAAGGGTTCGAATTCAATGAATTCGGATGCTGAAGGGTTCGAATTCACTCAATTCGGACTTAACTTGGTTCGAATTCACTCAATTCGAATGTAACTGGGTTCGAATTCACTCAATTCGAATGTACTTAGGTTCGAATTCACTCAATTCGAACTCAACAGGGTACGAATTCTATACTTAGGAAAATTTAATCAACTCAAATCAATACACAAGTTCTCAATTCGAATCTAACAGGGTTCGAATTCTCTACAATTCGAATCTAATAGGGTTCGAATTCTATGAATTCAAATTCTTCTTGAGTCGAATTCTACACTTGTGATGCCAAGAACAATCCGAATTCTCTATGAATGTTCCGAATTCTCTTTGAATGATCCGAATTCACCAAGAATGATCCGAATTCTGCACTTCGAACATCAAAATCACTTAATCTGCCATAACTTCTTCAATTCTTGATCAATTGTGATGAATCTTATATCAAATTGTTCGTAATTGAAATCCGCACACTTTTTCTGTTGATTGCAATTCACAATTCGATCAATTTGAACAGATTAAGATCAAAACAGTGATCTTGAAGTTTTCGAAAAAAATTTCAAGAATCGATTAGATCTGTCAATTCTGTGCAGATTTTGATGTTAATCCAAGAATTAAAAGTGTTCAGGAAGCAAATCCGAATGCCATGATGCAAAGAATTGATTCAAAAACTCAAAATCTGGAAAAACTTCATGTCTGAATGATAAGACTTCAGATGAACAGTAAAAGCCACTTGGTCCGAATTCTTGAAGAACATTGTAAAAATTCTTCAATTTGGTCTTCGATCTGCTTGAATCTTCTGTTTAGCTCTGATACCAATTGATAAATCCCAAATCTCTAGCAATAAGATATGAATGTAGTGAGAGAGAATCTAGAGAGCAAATATGTCATCCATGTATTGATCTCAAAGGATTACAAAAGGTTTCTAAAAGATTTCAAAAGCTTACTAACAAATGAACTAGACAAGCCTATTTATACCCATGACATACAAGGTATAAAGGCATTCACAATACTGTATAGACTCATACAGTACATTGACTTTACAGTAAATCTTGAATACAATAATGCTCTAACATATAGTGAGAAGTAATGGTAGAATCTGAAGAGGTAAATATATGGAAGTGGATAATTTTTGGGGTCCGTACTTGAGCGTGAACGGCGGGATCAACTTTCCAGGAGAACGTGTGCCGTGTACGTCCAATGAAAATGTGATACGTCAGCAGTGTCAGAGCACGACTTGACGTCGTGCACGGCCCATTAATGCTTGGCGCGTGTGTTTCTTTTCCTCCACATAATTTTCACTCGCAGTAAAATAGCCGTTACTATTGCAGAATTTCCCCAAGTTTGAAAATAATGACAGAAGCTCTGTAATGATAGAAGCTCTGTGTTTTGAAATCTTCTTTTTATTTTCATCTGATGCTTTCACCTTTACCAAAAACGTTTGAAAAAGCATTGGAGAGGATCGATAGATTTATAGAGTAGAAATTTCTTTCACAGAGGTTATGAAGCTCTGTCAGAGCCAGTAGAAGCTCTATGAGAGGAAATTTCTCATAACTAGAAAATCTATTAAACTTTTTGATCATTCAAGTTTTTAATTGTTTTTGACAATGTTTTTAGGACCTATTTGGAAGTAGTTGTCCTAGAAAATTGTTTGTTAAAAGGTTTTGTGTGAGAAATTCTTTTAAAAGCCTGTGTTGGTCAACAGAGTTTCTTTGGTGCAATGAGCTCTGTGACCAACAACCTTTTAGAATTTCAAAGTGTGTATTTGTGCGAAAGAGGTCTTTTGAGATGACATTCAAACCGATCGAAAGAGTTAAAATTTATGATCATAGAGATTTTCTCTGGCAGAGCCTCTGTTGAGCTCAGGAGAGACTCTTTGACCTCAAATTTCTCATAACTCAAAATTTATGCATCTTTTTGATCAATTGAAGTTTGAAATGTTTTTAACATTTTCTTTAGGACAAATTTGGAAATTTGTATCCTAGAAAATTGTTTTCAAAAACTGTTTGTTTGAGATACTTACATTTTGACTCTTCTGACTTCGGCTTAGTACCTGACTTCTGTGGATAATGTCGATCGCAATTCTTCTTTGCCTCCCCCTTGAATGATCAACCTCTGTAGATCATTTCAAGGTTTCCTTCTGCTCCCCCTTGACCTATGCTTGGATCAAATAAGATAATTTGTGCATATAACATAGATAAAGTTTTTCAGAGGTTCTGTAAGGAATGTCAGAGGTTCTGAGCAATCCTATAGAAGCTCTGTTGAGTATTGAACACTTGGTGATTGAGAAGATTAAGTTATACTTACAGAGGTTTTAACTCATGTTTATCATTCCCAACTTACCCACCAAAAAAAGGAATCTTTTCTCATTTAGTGCTTTGGTGAATAAGTCTGCAAGCTGGTACTCTGTAGATACGAAGTGCATTTCGATTGTCCCATATTCAACATGGTGTTTCAGAAAGTGGTAACAGATGTCGATATGCTTTGTTTTGGAATGCTGTACTGGATTGGCAGAGATTGCTATGGCGCTCTTTGAGTCACGGAAGATGGGAATCTTGAATATGATGTGGCCATAGTCCTTAAGCTGAGTTTTCATCCACAGAACTTGGGAGGAATAACTAGCAGCAACAACGTATTCGGCTTCTGCTGTAGATGTGGATACGCGGTTCTGCTTTTTAGAGGTCCAGCTGACTAGTTTACCACCTAGGAATTGACAACTCCCAGAGGTACTCTTTCTGTTGAGCATGCATCCTCCATAATCTGAATATGTGTAAGCTTTAAGACCAAAACCAGAGTTCTTCGGATACCAGAGGCCATGATTCTTGGTCCCTTTGAGGTATCTGAAGATCCTGTTTACAGCATTATAATGGGATTCCTTCGGGTTAGCTTGATATCTTGCACAGAGACATGTGACATGCATTATGTCAGGTCTACTTGCAGTTAAGTATAACAGAGACCCAATCATTCCTCTGTAGACATGTGACATGCATTATGCCATTTGGATCTGAGAATAACTTATTTCCAGTGGCCATTAGGGTTCTCATGTAACATCCCGCTAAAGCGGAAACACGGAATGTACAGCTCAAGTTTCATAGCAAAAGTTACAAGATCACAACAACCATCAAAATACATTCAAAGGTTAAACCTTGTCTTTTACAATTGTCTTTACAAAAGGGAAATGAACATAAAATTTAAAGATAGTAAAGAAAGCTTCATCACGTGTAGCCTTCCTAAATTCCAACCTTAAGAACGTTCTCCTGAAAAGCATGTAAATGAGAGTGTCAACTAATGAATAGTTGGTGAGTTCACAGGTTTAATGAGTATAACATTGTTTGCCATCGCAAAATAGTTTAAATCCACAAATGGGATAAAATAATTCGGTTATAAAAACCACTTGCTCAATGTAATCATATGTAAAATGCTAAGTTATTGAGCCCGTTACCCGACCTATACCGACATACTTTGCCCCTACTACAGTGGTGGAATCATTCCACATACGCGCATGTTCTATCACCAACAATACGCCAATACAACAATAATTATGCACTTAAACAAGCGCTACTTGTGAGTGGGGTGTCAAACCAAATAACGTTATCCATAATTACCAACGGGTCAATCCATGAGTTAACGGGTAACGTATACGTAAACGGGGACTTTTGAATGATAGCAAAAGAAACTCAAACTTACAACATTTACAACAACATAGATACCATAGAGCATAAATAAGCAAGCTTCGTATTTTCAATAAAACGAAATAATCGGTGTATAAAATAGTTGTAGTAACCACATGCTTTTCACCCCAAAATATGTAAAACGTTGAAAATGGGGTTGTGAATACTCACATGATACGCGATAGAATCCGGGAATCTCCCACAAGTACTTCGAGATGATCCTACTTCAAACCTATGAACGTAAGGTCACTAGTGAGTTCTCAATCTCGAAGGTTCGATACTAACTATCCAAATCATCATAAAATGCCTTGTTGTGTTTTAATATTATAACGTAATAAACGTATACATTGTTCTTCTTAGATTAAAGTTTCCACAATTTCGTCCCAATAAGTAACGAAAAGGGTTTTAAAGAACATAAACATATATAGTACATATATATGTATAAACCGAAATTTTATCGTAACGACGATAAAATTAGAGGTCGTAAACGAAATGACAAATATTTAAATGTATAAATATATAGATATAATATATATTTATACTCCACTATTTCATCATAAAATGATGAAATGAGATCAAGAATAAAATGCATAAATATATATAAATATATTATATATATGAACATTCCACAATTTCATCATAAAAGATGAAAATGGATAAGGAATAAATAAAATGCATAAATAAAAGACATAAATAAAATGCATAAATATAAGATATACTTATATACTCCACTATTTCATCATGAAATGATGAAATGGGATTAACAATAGTCCTTAATAATAAATAATAATTTGTCCTTTACTGTCCAGAATTTGATGTCACTTTGTGTCCAACTTTGGGTAACTTCAAGTTATAATTTGAACATCAAATTTTATGTCCAGTTGGTTCAATGAGTTAGGAAACCTTTGGCATCAGTTTCATAATTTTTGAAAGAGTAAAAGTACATGAAATAATACACGACATAAAACCCGACAGAAGACTTTGCTGTTTGTACACGGATTTTGTGAGGACTGTTTGATAAATGAAATCTTTGAGTTTTTGAATGAAACCACTTGGGTTTGAATCTTAACACAATAAAATGATTTCTAGAAAACGAATCACTCCATTTGGAGTTAAAATGAGTGAGATATGACTCTTTGAAGTGGGGTGTGAAATCTGACAGCAAGCTGTCCAAACAACACCTTGTGCATGTGCTCTCCAATTGACTTTTAAACCAAAATTCTTATTCTTTTGCATGCAAAATCCGATTTGACTCTCACCCATACACTTATTTTCAGTTCCAAAACATATTTGTGATCCATTAAAAATGCATGCAATTTATCCATCAACTCAAACTTGGAAAACTTTTATAAAAGACCCATTTTGAAGATTGTTGATGTTCTTGCCAAGAACATCAACATGCAACTAAAAATTCAGTATTTTGAGCTCATGCATGTTTGTTTAAGTACGTTTTTAATGGTTTTCAAAGATCCATTCATGAGACTCTTGAACAAAAATGATGGATTTCCCAAGAACACTACATGTATGTGTTTAAAATGTTCATCTTTGGTCTTAACATTAGTTTGATTTTGGATTCACCATCTTTTACTAACAAAAGATGTTATGATGGTAAATCTACAAACATTAAGACCTATAAAAGATGATTTTAAAAGATATGAAGAAAGTGTAGAAAAGATGAAGATCATACTTTAAAATGCAAGAAGATGAAAAAGTCTTGAAAGAATATGTGTGGATTTTACCCAACACACTTATTTTTACCTTTGATTGCCTTGGACTCTTGAAGAAGAAGAGTTTAGGGGCTGGAGTTTATGATGAACACTTGAAGATGATATGAAGATGAGGATGAAGATTTGAAGATGGAGAGAGAAGGAGGTGACAACTTTCTCTTAGTGAGAGATTGAAATGAGAGAGTGAGGTGAAATGATGAAGAGTGTTGCATACATATGGAGGGAGAGAGAGGGTGGCCGGCCTCTTTGGGGGGGGGGGGTGGTGTGGTGTGACAAATGTATTTTAGTCACTTCATGGTTTAAAATAAAATCAAAATACAAGTATTCTCTTTTAAAGTTAAAATACAAGGTATACATGTATAAAATAAAGTATTTATATATATAATAAACTTGAAATATATAAAAATTAACAACTACATAAATACTTGTAGTATAAATATATATTAAGTTGGCATTTTATGAGATTTATGGATAATTTCCTAATTCAAGGATTTCTTAGGCAAAATTTCTCAATTTTTCCTATCGTACTGTGTTTACTGCTAAAATTGCACTGTGTAAACTATGTCATAAAAATGAGGTATCCAAAGCAGTTCTAACCTGAGATGTGAATTTGACAGTTGTCACATCTCATTACAGAGCCATCAGAGAGACTGTATTTTGAAAGTATGTCTGAGACATATTTAGCTTGATTTATGAAAATTCCCTCTGATGATTGTTTTACTTGGAGTCCGAGTAAGAAAGTTAATTCTCCCATCATACTCATTTCAAACTCACTCTGCATGAGTTTTTCAAAAAATTTACACTCTTGTGTATTTGTAGACCCAAAAATTATGTCATCCACATATACTTGTACAAGCATAATTTTATCACTTTTTCGTTTATAAAACAAAGTTGTATCCGTTGTACCTCTGTCGTAACCATTATCGAGAAGAAAGGTAGAAAGTCTTTCGTACCATGCTCTTGGAGCCTGTTTCAGTCCATACAGAGCTTTGTCAAGGTAATACACGTATTTTGGGTACTTGGAGCTTTCAAACCCTGGTGGCTGTTGGACGTATACTTCTTCTTGGATTTCACCGTTTAGAAAAGTGAATTTTACGTCCATTTGAAATACTTTAAAATCTCTGTGGGCTGCGAAGGCTAAGAAGATTCTTATGGCTTCGAGCCGTGCGACAGGGGCAAAAGTTTCATCGTAATCTATGCCTTCTTCTTGTCGATATCCCTTGGCCACCAATCTTGCTTTGTTTCTTATGACAACCCCATCTTCATCCTTCTTATTTCTGAAGACCCATTTAGTTCCTATGGCTTGTTTTCCTCGTGGCAGAGGAACTAAAGTCCATACTTTGTTTCGTTCAAACTGAAGAAACTCTTCTTGCATAGCGTCTACCCAGTTTGGGTCATCAAGGGCTTCAGAGATCCTTTTTTGCTCGATCACACTAATAAAGTTTGTAAAGAAACAAAAGTTAGCAGTGGCAGATCTTTTTTTTACCTTTTCAGAAGGTTCGTCGATTATAAGACTTGGAGGATGGCTTTTTGTCCATTTTGTTGTTCTTGGGAGATGGTCATCGATTTCATCAAATTGTTCTTCAGAGGTGTCTAATTGTTGTTCTGGTGCAGCCTCTGTCATAGATTTTGCTTTCGTGCTTGATCCTATAGATTGTGGAATGATTGGAATGAGTGGCGGTCTTTGTTCCTCTGAGGAAGTATAGACCGAGTCTTCTTGTTCCTATGTTATTGGTTCCTCTGTGGTTTCTGGAGTTGGTTCTTCAGTAGCTTCTGTGGTTGTTTTCCTTGTTGTATCATCTTCTGTTGGCCCCCCCTCGGCATTTGCATTTGTATGATTAACAGAGGAAGATGAATTATTTAAGGGACCAGTTAGAGAGATACCTATCGCGTTCTTGCTGGCAGAAGATGATTCTCCAGAGGCTCTGACGGCTCCAGCAGAGGGATCAATGTCGTCATGGAACATCTCTTGAAACAGAAGATTTAAGTCTTCTTCTCTTGTTTTTTAGATGCCAGAGGATTCCCCTTTTAGACCGAGTTCTGAACTGATTTGTTCATAAGTCTTCTGGAAGGTATCGTCAAAAGAAACATTTTTGCTTTCTACAATCGTTCGAGACCGCAGAAGATAAACTTTGTAGGCCTTGGAAGTTGCAGAGTATCCTATGAACTTGCCTTCATCTGCCTTTACTTCAAACTTTCCTCTTGCTTCTCTATCATTTAAGACGAAGCACTTGCATCCAAATACATGGAAGAACTTGATGTTTGGTCGTCTTTTGTTGATCAAATGATATGGTTGATCTATTTTGGGTATAGCAAGCGGTTGATACTGCTTCTGCCCAAAATGTCATTGGTAATCCACATGCGGTTAGCATAGTTCTGGCGGCCTCCACAAGCGTGCGATTCTTTCGTTCAACCACGCCATTTTGTTGTGGGGTGCGTGCAGCAGAGAAGTTCTGTGAAATTCCTTCCTCTGTAAGATAGGCTTCAAAGACAGAGTTTTTGAATTCTGTGCCATTGTCGCTTCTTAGTTTCTGAATCCTGCACTCATACAGAACTTGGAATTTCTTCATTAAATTTATCAGTATGTTTGGAACATCTGATTTCTTTCTGACAAATTCAACCCATGTAAATGTAGAGAATTCATCGATCAAAACAAGCAGATATTTCTTGCCACCTAGGCTCTGTGTAGATATTGGACCGTAGAGGTCAACATGTAGCATGTACAGAGGTCTAGGGCAAGATATATCAGTTTTGCCTTTATGGGAAGCTCTTTTGAGTTTTCCCATTTCACAGGCAGAGCATAAATGATCTTTATTAAATTTAACGTTTGGTAGACCTTTGACTAGATCAAGTTTTACAAGTTTATCAAGAGTATGAAAGTTTAAATGGCAGAACCGGTTGTGCCATAACCAGGCTTCTTCGCTTTTGCATGCAACAAGGCAGATTTTGTATTTCTTGTTCTTTGCATTGAAGTTCATGAGATATAGATCTCCTCTTCTTTCGGCTTGCAGAAGTTCAATTCCTGTGTCCTCACTCTGTAGAGAGCAAAAGGTTCTTTTGAACATTACGTCGAATCCCGTATCGCAGAGTTGACTAACACTGAGGAGATTGTGTTTAAGGCCATCAACATATGCAACTTTGCATACGGTTATATTTTCCTTCTTTATGACTCCGTAGCCTTTGATGTACCCCTTTTTATTGTCTCCAAAGGTCACAGATCCACCATCGTTCTTTTCTTTGTATGTGGATAGAAGACCTCTGTCGCCAGTCATATGCCTCGAGCATCTGGAGTCTAGATACCAGATCGACACATACTGCTTCTGCAAGACAATTAGAGAGTTTTAGGTACCCATATCCACATGGGTCCAGTTTTGTCAGGGGTCTTTGTTTTAGCTTCTATTGAAGAAGCATTTTGTTTCTTCTTACCCTTGGATTTATCTTTTGCTTTGGGTACAGAGAGAAGACAATGTGGACTTTTGAAATGTTGGTTTAATTTAAACATAAGATCAAAGCAATGACAGTATTGAATGTGCGAAGAGATTTGCTTGAACTTTTCATTAAATACATTAAATGGGGGCACAAAGGCATTACAATTTATCCTAACATTAGACTTTCTATTACAAGAAGGTTTATGTAGGCTAGATTGTTGTTTGCAAAATCCTTTGTTGAGTGAGGCCTTCTGTGTACCCCTTCTGTGGTGAACTTCTGTTGGTTTCACTGTCACGGAAGAAAAAGCTTGGTTAATTTTAGACCATTTACCCTTCTGTTGCCATGTTAGTTTTTCTTTAACAGGTTTTAAGGGTTTCAAAATCTTTGAACTTGTTGGAATTTGAGTGGACATCAACTTCTGTTGTTTGAAATTTTCAAGCTCAAGAGAGGTTTTGGCTTGTATGCACATATCCAAAAAGTCTGGACAGATAGGAATTCTAGTGAATTTCTCCTTGGGAGGAATAGTTCTGTTAAGAACTTCAGAGGTTTGTTTAAAAACCTCTGTGTCACTAGGTCCGATCTCTGACTTAGAGTCAGTCTCTGATTCGTCAGAGGATGAATCGTCCTTATATACAGAGGTTGAGTCACTTGGTTCTCTTTCGACAGAGGCTAGATTTTCAGAAATGTGTCATACTCACTTTCTTCATTTTCTAAGGAACTATCTTCTAAGTTAACAGAAGTATCTGTTAAGTTTTGTTAGATCTGAAGTTTTGTCAATAAACCAAGTGTTGAAGATCTGATAAGAGGACTCAGATGTTCTGAGTAGAGGAGTCAGAGATATGAGAGAAAGAGTCAGAAGATCTGAGAAGCTTTATCAGAAGAATGTTCAGAAGTTCTGAACTACCTGTTCAGAACTTATGACAAGATACTTTACTTAGTATTTTATAAACTAATTAGGACACGTGTTATGTTCTTATTAGTCTTTCTTATTTGTACTGTAGCTTTAAGATGTTTGTTGCAGTATAAATAGTAGTTAGCTCTATGTTGCTAACTGATTGATTTTTCCCGTATAACTTTGTATTCATCTTTGTAATCTTTGAGATTCTCTCTCTCTTAGATCTGTAATTCTGTTCATCATTGAATACAATTGGGCTTGATCATACAACTTCTCAATTACTGCTTTCTATATTGATTGTAAGATTAGATCCTGTTCTTTCAATTGGTATCAGAGCCAATCAACAAACAAATTCGTTCAAGATTGTTATCGCGAAGATCAATTGATAAATTTCTTGAAGATTTCTTGATTCATTCAAAATTCGATTCCGCTGCTAGGGCTAGTTCTTGAATTCTTGTCAATTCTTGAATTACCTGTTACATTTCGATCAAGAAACTCGAATTTGTCTTTCTGTTGAATTTTCTTACAATCATGTCTTCTAAAGAATATCTAGCCATGGGATCTGAAACCAAACCGCCTGTTCTTATACCAGAAGAGTATCAGCAATGGAAAATCCGAATGATCCAATTCCTAGACAACATTGATGAAAACCTTATGATTTCTATTCGAGAAGGCCCAATTGAAGTATACATCGATGTTGCTGCAACCCCTGCTACAGAGACAACTCCAGAAATTCCAGCGACCAGGGTGAAAAAGAGTTATTCCCAATACACAGCTGAACAGAAAAATAGGCATGCTATTGACAAAAGAGCAATTACTTTGATGACTTTGGCTGTCCCAAATGAGGTTCTTAACAGGATTGACAGTGGATCATCAGCTAAAGAAATGTGGGACGAATTGGAAAGGCAAATGTTAGGAACTGTGAGATCTATTCAGGCAAAGTTAAATCAAAGCATAAATGCTTATGAAAGGTTCAAAGAAAGAGAGTCAGAAAGTTTGACACAGACATACAGTAAATTTTGCACTATTCTAAATGACTTGAGAAGAAATGGACTGAAGAAAACAAAATCAGAAATAAATTACAAATTTCTGAACAGTCTAAATTCAGAATGGTCATCATTTGCCATAAGTCTACAAATGAACAAGGATATGTGTGAAGAAGACTTAAATGATCTATTATGTGTTCTTAATCAACATGAAGACTCTGTCAAGTTAGTTGTGGAAGAGAAGAAAAATGTTGCTGATCAGTTAGCGTTCTTATCAAAGTCCAAAGCAATCAAAGCACCCAAAAAGACTGCATATCTATCAGAGATACCTAATCTGGAAGAATCTGACAAGGAAGAAGGATCAGAAGATGATGAAGATATCAAGATAATGGCTGAGAAACTAGCTTTGTTGACAAATACTTTCAATAAAAGGTATGGGAAGGGTAGATTTCAAGGAAATTATAAGAGAGTTGGGAGTTCAGACTATAAGAAGAAAGAAGACAGAGAAGAAAATAAGTTTGAAAAGAGAGTAGAGAGAAGTGAAGAAAACAATGAAGAGAAGGATGAAAGAAAAGAAAAGAATCTGTGTTTCAAATGTGGAAAATCTGGCCACTATGCTAAGGATTGCAGAGTTAAAATTGTGAAAGACTATGAGTACTACACTAAGAAGGCTCAGCTTGCAAAGAAGAGAGATGATAAAATTGCTTTGTTGGCTGAACAGGAGAATTGGTTGTACTATACTTCTGATGAAGATGATCACATCAACTTTCCACAGATGCAGAGCTATATGGCAAAAATGAGGAATGAGGATGATTCTGATTTTGAAGATGCTGATTCTGAGTCATCTGCTGAGGTACATTCTTCACTTGAATTAGAGTTAATGACACAGATTGGTGAAATGAAAACTGAATTTGCTAATCTAAGAAAACAGATAAAAGGAGAAAGAAATTTGGTTAACAAATTCAGAATTGAAAAAGAAGTAATAAAAGAACAATATGAAGAATCTGAGGCTGAGAAACAGAAAGTTAAAAATGAAAATTCTGAATTGATGAAAAGGCTTTCTGAACTAAAAGCTGAGTTTTCAAAAATAAAGGATGAAAAAGGTGATTTACAAATAAAATTTGATATGTTATTTGAAGAAAGAAAGAATTTATACACTAAAATTAAAGAATTAGAAGATCTGAATTTGAAAAGGGGTCAGACTCAGCAAACACTAAATCTTTTATTAAACAACGTTAAAGATACAAGATTTTACAACCCAAAGAAGGGATTGGGATTGGAAGAAAATGTCACTTTAAAAAGAGCTCCAATTAACTTGTATGAAAAACTTCAAGTTTCTAAGCCAAAAATCCCAGAAATTGTTGAAGTTTTCATAAGACCTGCTAGTTCTATAACAAGTTCTGACAATTTGCAAAGACCAAACTCTAAAAAGTCAGATGAGAAAATTTCTGAGTCTAAAACAGAAAAGTCAGTTGGTTCAGAAGAAAAGGCTAAGAAAGAAGTTTCTAAACCAACAGATGAAAAGCCAAGATACAATGATACTAAATTCAAGTATGATTCCTTAAATGTCAGCTACAAAAATAAACAACCAAGTTTTTCATATCATGACATTGAGAGCATATTTGACACAAGTAAAAATTCTGAAACAGTCAATCAGAAGTCTGAAACTTCTAGTCAGGATTCTGAACTTTGTAGTCAGAATTCTGAGTCTAAAGATCAGACATCTGAGTCTGTAAATCAGAACTCTGACTCAGGTAGTCAGAAGTCTGATTCAACTGGATTTTTTGAAACAAAATCAGATGAATTTTTGCAACTTGAAAAGAGATTTAATCTTGTGAGTCAAGAACTTGAGGACTTAAGGAAAGCTTATGATGAACTTGAAAATGATTTCTGTGAGGTGGATATTAAACTTGAAGAAGCTTTGAAAGAAAAGAATATTTTTATTCAGAAAATAACAGAGCTTGAAAAACTGAAGACTGAGTATGATCTTTTTAAAATTAATGCTTCAAGAGAAAATGATAAATTCTTTAATGAATCAAGTACATATGAAAAAGGTGAATCATCTAATTCTTCTAACAAAAAGAACTTGAATTTTTCAGAAAAAGAAGAAAGCAAAAGGAAAGATGATCTTGCAAAGTTGAATGATCTGAAAAGGGAACTTGAGAAGCTTAGAATGAAATCTACTTCTGAACTCAAAGCTAGAAATTCTTGTAATAAGGGCAATTGTACTCTGAACAGTATAAATAAAAATGAAATGATCTATGTTTCAGATTTATTGTCACTTGCAAAGAAAAATCTTGTTTGTGTTAGATGTAAAAATGATTCATTCCAATATTCTCATAAATGTCAAGTCAAAATAACTTCTGTTTCATACATAAGAAAAGATATTCAGAAAGTTTCTGTTTCTCAAAATACAGAAAAGAAGAAAATTTCTGTTCCTCAGACTCAGAAGAAAGAAAAGATAAAAGAAAAGAAAGTTGAAAATATAGCAAAACCAAAAGTTACAACTCTCAAAAAGAATTTAAACAAGCTTGTAAGCAGAAAATGTTCTGACTTCATAAAAGTTCAAGGAAAGTGGTGTTTGAAGAGAGATTTTGAGTGGAGAGTAAAAGGTACTAATGTTAAATCCAATGACAAAGCTAACAAAGATGGACCCATTCCAAAATGGGTACCTAAACCTAACTGATCCTTTTGCAGGGCTGTCATGTGTGGTTTTTAGATTCAGGAGCTTCAAGACACATGACAGGTCAGAAGTCTTTTCTATCAAACTTCACAGAAAAGGCTGGAGGAGCAGTAAACTTTGGAAATAACAGCAAAGGACAAGTCAAAGGTTATGGGGATTTAACTAAAGGGGATCTGACTATCCAAAAGGTTTTCTATGTTGAAGGATTACAGCATAATCTTTTCAGCATAAGTCAGTTTTTAGACAGTCTTTGTCAAATTAAGTTTCAAATAACAGGTTGCATGATTTTAACTGAAAATGATGTTAAAGTCTTCTGGGCCAAAAGACATATGGACTTATTTGTAGTTAATTTTTCAAAATTGAAAACATTAAATACAGTTTGTCTTTTATCAAAATCAACTGCAAATGAATGTTGGCTTTGGCACAGAAGATGTTCTCATCTGAATTTCAAAGATCTTAATAATCTTGTTGCAAAACATTTGGTTAAAGGCTTACCAAAGCTTAAATTTGAAAAAGAATCATTATGCTCAGCTTGTGAAATGGGCAAGATGAAAAAGAGTTCTCACAAATTAAAAATGGACTCATCTTGCAAAGCACCATTAGAAATGATTCATACTGATCTTTGTGGTCCAATTTCAGTTCAATCTATGGGAGGAATGAAATATATGCTTGTGATTGTTGATGAATTATCCAGATACACATGGGTTGAGTTCCTAAGAGCTAAGTCAGAAGCTGCTACTACATTGATAAATTTTATCAAAAGGATTCAAGTTCTCTTACAACTTCAAGTTCAGAAAATCAGAAGTGATAATGGAACAGAGTTCAGAAATGAGACTCTTCAGAATTTTTTAGAAAGTTCTGGGATTTCTCACAATTTTTCTGCTGTCAGAACTCCTCAACAAAATGGTGTTGTTGAAAGGAAGAATAGAACTCTAGTTGAAGCTGCGAGAACAATGCTGGCTTATGCAAATCTTCCTACTTTCCTATGGGCTGAAGCAATTGCAACTGCTTGTTTTACACAAAATAGAACTTTAATCAATAAGAGATTAAATAAGACTGCTTATGAACTGATAAATAAAAGAAAACCATTAATCAAATTCTTTCATGTTTTTGGTTGCAGGTGCTATGTTCTCAGAGACAGAGAAAATCTTGCCAAATTCGATAAAAAGGCAGATGAAGGATACTTTGTGGGTTATTCTTTAACTTCCAAAGCATTCAGAATCTACAATAGAAGAACCAAGAGGATGATGGAGAGCATAAATGTAACTTTTGATGAAGCCAGAATGCGGACTTCTGAACAAGACAGTTCAGAACTCATGCTGAACAAGACAAAAATGACTTCTGATACAAATTCTAATCCTATTTGTTCAGAACTCAATTTACTATTTAAGGATGCTTTTAGTGAACTAATTTCTGATTCTTATGCAGAATATGAAAACCCAAAGATGGTCAAAGAGATGAAAAATAAGACTCCAGAAATAGTTCAATCAACTGTAATTTCTGACAAAGGTCCATCAGAGGAATGTCCAAATCTAATACATACAAGTGGTGAAAATTCTGAACCTTGTAATCAGAATTCTGATTCTTGTACTCAGAACTCTGAACAAGTCACTCTGAATTCTGACTTCATTAATCAGAACCCAAACTTGGATATGACTTCTATTCATACATCAGAAAAAGGGGACAGTTCAGAATTACAAGCAATCATTGATGAGAATGATGCAAACAACAATTATTTAGAGATTGATGCACTTCCTAGTGCAAATAAATGGACTAAAAATCATCCTATTCATCAAGTAATAGGTGATCCTTCAGAAGGAGTAAAAACCAGATCAGCTACAGCAAATGAAGCAATGTTTGCTGGTTTCTTGAGTGTAATTGAACCAAAGAAAGCTAATGAAGCCTTAGAGGATCCAGACTGGATTTCAGCAATGCAAGAGGAATTGCTTCAATTTGAAAGAAATAAAGTCTGGAGACTCATCCCAAAGCCTGAAGGTAAATCTATTATTGGAACTAAATGGGTATTCAGAAACAAAAAGGATGAATCAGGTGTTGTCATCAGAAACAAGGCAAGATTGGTTGCTAAGGGATACTGTCAACAAGAGGGAATTGATTATGATGAGACATTTGCACCAGTGGCAAGAATAGAGGCAATCCGAATATTTTTAGCCTATGCTGCACATAAAAACTTCAAGGTGTATCAAATGGATGTCAAATCAGCCTTTCTAAATGGCAAACTTAATGAAGAGGTGTATGTCCATCAACCTGAAGGTTTTGTTGATCCAGAATTCCCTGATCATGTTTATATTTTAGACAAAGCTTTATATGGTCTAAAACAAGCACCACGAGCCTGGTATGACACTCTTACTAAACACCTGTTAGGTTCAGGATTCAAGAAAGGTAAAATTGACACAACTTTATTTTTAAAGAAACAGGGTGATGATTTGATTCTGATTCAGATTTATGTTGATGACATAATATTTGGTTCTACCAGTCCAGAATTATGTGATAATTTTTCAAAAATCATGTCATCTGAATTTGAAATGAGCATGATGGGTGAACTGAATTTTTTCCTTGGTCTTCAAGTCAAACAACTACCAAAAGGTATTTTCATAAATCAAGGAAAATATGTCAGAGATATTCTGAAAAAGTTCAAAATGTCTGATTGTGCTTCTATGAGAACACCTATGGCAACTAACATAAAGTTAGATGCTGATCTCAAAGGTGTTTCAGCAGATATCAAACTTTATAGAGGCATGATTGGATCATTACTTTATTTGACTGCAAGTAGACCAGATATCATGTTTTCTACCTGTTTCTGTGCTAGATTTCAATCTAACCCGAAAGAATCACATATGTTGGCTGTCAAAAGGATTTTAAGATATCTCATAGGAACACCTGGTCTAGGTTTATGGTATCCAAAAGAAACTGACTTCAAATTGACTGCTTTCACTGATGCTGATCATGCAGGAAGTAGGTTGGACAGAAAGAGTACATCTGGTGCTTGTCACTTTTTGGGAGATAAAATAGTGAGTTGGGCATCAAAGAAGCAGAACTGTGTATCCACTTCAACTGCTGAAGCAGAGTATGTTGCTGCTGCTGCTTCATGCTCTCAAACATTGTGGATGAGAACACAACTCATGGACTATGGATATCAGCTTAACAAGATTCCCATCTATTGTGACTCAGAAAGTGCAATTGCTATTACTCAGAACCCTATTCAACATTCGAAGACTAAGCATATAGATGTGAGATATCATTTTATAAAGGACTATGTGGAAAAAGGAACTATAGAGATGCACTTTGTGCATACAGAGTATCAATTGGCTGACTTGTTCACAAAGCCTCTTGATCACAAAAGGTTTTCTTTTCTCATATGTAAAATAGGAATGCTTAATCTGCCTAATTGAAAATATTTTTTTCTTAAAAATGCTAAATTTTTCTAAGTAAACTTGTCTGAGTAGTGTATTCAGAACTTCTGAGTCTTGAGTTCAGAACTTCTGAGTCTTGAGTTCAGAACTTCTGAGTCTTGAGTTCAGAACTTCTGAGTCTTGAGTTCAGAACTTCTGAGTCTTGAGTTCAGAACTTCTGAGTCTTGAGATCAGAACCTCTGAATCTTAAGGTCAGAGATTCTGAGTCAATACTTCAGCAATCTAACTTTCAAAAATTTATTTTTGAGAAATACAAATAACTTCAACTGTATGGATTATGCTTCTTCTATTATCTTTTTATCTCATCTTTATGTATCATTAATAGTCAAATGCATGCTCAAGTTAAGGGGGAGCATCAAAATTCTTTTGGAAATCATTTTGTGATGCTTAAAAGATTTGTTTTCATTTCTTATCTGTTCAAACCTCTTCTGAATAATCAAAATGTTTTATATTGGTCAGAAGTTGATTTTAAAAGACATTTTGGTTACAAGGCAAAATTCTTCTGAGTCATGGAATCAGAACATCTGTGCGTGTTATTCAGATCTTTGACTTGAGTCAAAATTCTATCCACTAACACGTGTCAGCTTCATATTTGTTTGACAATGCCACGTATTTCATTTAAATCCTTTGTGGTATTTCACATGTGTTGACTCCGTTATAACATTGATTTCGCTTTTCCGTTAAACCTTTCAACTTCGCGGATTTTAAATAGGTCTTAAAATCCCTATTTCAAATTTCTTTCAAATTCCAGAGCGAAACGTGAGATACGAATCAAATCCAGAGTTCTTTGAATCTGTTTTTCTTCTTAAATCATGTCTGAAATACGAAGAAGTGGTCCAATTTCTCTACATTCTACAAAATCGATAATGGATTCATCCGATTCGGAAAATGATGAAGTACAAAATAGAGTTGCAGAGGAAGGGGCAATAAGAAATGATGAAGAAGATGAACAAATGGATGAATCTGAAGGAAATGCGGATGAGGTAAACGTTAATATTGAACATGAACAGAGTGCTGCAGGTTCTATTATGTCAGATAGATCTATTCTAGTGGAAAGAGTTGTTCCTGAGAGTGAATGGTTGAAATTATCTGAAAATAACTGTGTTATATTGTTTGAGGAAAGTCGTTTTAAGCCTGAACACAGAATTATCATGGAGTTATTCAAACATCATCCGTACAGAAAATGGTTTACAAGAAGTAAAAATGTGCCTGTTCAGTACATACAACAATGGTGGAAATATCTTAGGTTAGAAGATAATAAGTTTGTGTCTGAAATTGGAGGAGTGACATTTGTCTTATCTATCTCTGCACTAAGAGAAATGCTGAATCTACCAGAGAAAGATGATGTACAAAGAAGAACAGATTTTGAGGATTTACCCTTAACAGAGGAATTAATAGCAGAGTTTATGAAGTTGGGATACAATGAAGGATTGAGGACTCTCAGTTTGTTCAGAAGAAACAAATTACCACCTATTTGGGCTTGCTTCTTTCATGTGGTAAATAAATGTTTGTCAGGGAAAAATAGTTCTGCTGATCAAGGTTCTAAACAAATTCTTCAGATATTTCAAGGTTTAGTGAAGAATAGGCATTATGACTATACTTTAATACTTTGGGAAGATATGAAGAATACATTTGAGAAGAATCAGAAAGCAATTCAGAAGAAAACAAAGGATGCTCCACTGACATACATTCCCTACATAAGGTACTGGCAAATTGTTATTTGGTATGCCATGCAGGAAAACAGAACAATCTCAAGAAGAACAAATGAAGAGCATGGTCCTACATTTTATTTGGGTAAGATGACCTCAGTAACAAGACTTGAAAACTATCCTAATCATAAACTATTGCCAAAATCACTTAGGAGCTATATTCCAAGGGAGAGTGAGATTTTAAAAGCTTATTGCACCTCTATGGGAATTGAATTACCTCAAATCCCTACCCAAGAGGACCAACCTGAGAAGAGAGGTGAGGGGTCTAGTCGAATTAGAGAGGGGGAGGATGTTCAGATGGGTGAACATTCTGAGAGACTTGAGGGGGAAAATTCTGAGAGCTTGGTTAGATTTGGTGAGGAAAAACAGAATGAGAGTGATGAGGATGAGAGATTGTCAACAGAGGTTCAAACAGAAAGAGATGCCTCTGAACCAGCTAATCTTGACCAGGTGACCACAAATGCTATTGGTTCACATCTCTTGGTGTCCAATATTGAAACAAACACCATGGACCTAGTGGTGGATCTTGAACAACCCATCCATACCCACTCAGAAGCATTTCAACATGCTACTGTTTCACACAAATCCGGGGAACCATCCCAAACTCATTTGGAGGGAGGTGATAAATCCCAATTTATTTTTCAACACATTGAGTCTGAATACCACAGTCCTATTCATATTGAGCCTGAAATTCCTTTTGACACTTGCACAAATCAGGAATTTCGTATTCCTGAAACAACATTCATAGACATACCTAATGTTGGGTGTCGAGGATTGGATGGAAGTCCTGGTGAGGTGAACATTACAAAAGCCTCATTCAAACGTGCATCTGTTGTACAAGATGACTGTGTGTTATCTACAGGCCATGAGCTCTCTGGGCACATGAAAACTGGACCATCTGTTGGTTCAGGTTCACTGTTAGAAACTTCTGAATTTGAAAAGATTCAGAAACAAAACAAGGAGATGGGGGAAAAAGTAGAAAATTTGGAGAAGAGGGTGGAGGATTTGAATGATGAAGTATCAGATTTGAAAGTTGTGTTGGAGAAAAAGTTGATTTCTGTTGAAACCAAGGTAGATGATGTAAAGAAATCCTTGGATTCTCACAAAAAGGAGATCGTGGATATAATGTCTGGTTTTCAAAAAGATATGTTAAAACAGATGCAAGGTATTCAGGAATCTATATTGAAAGCACTGAGTGTATCTTTGGCTTCTACTTCAAAGCCTCTTGATCCTGTTCCTATTGCAGAAGCTGAACCTGAAGTTGCTTTTAATCAGAACTTGAAAAGGAAGTTTGATGATAATGATTCTCATGATCATCAAAAGGGGGAGAAAAGACAAAGGTTAAGTTCTGATGATGATATTGGCATAGAAGATTTTGAGATAGCAGACATGCACTTAGCCAATACAAAAAGTTCAGAAGATCAGACACAGGAAAATTTAAAGGAGATGGTTCAGATAGTACAGCTTGATAGTTCAGATACAGAAGAAATGGAGTTGGGAAGTATTGATAGTAATGAATCAGATAAAACAGAGGAATTGAACTTGGATACTGAGATGGAAGGAAACTCAGATGAAACTGTAGCTATTGAGGAATCTGATTTGAGAATAGAAGAAATAGTGGAAAGTACAGTGGTAAACAGGTGTACAGATATTGTGGTTTATAACAGAGAAAGGACAATGGAGTCTGAATCAGAAGAAAGGAGGTTGAATGAAGAATTGATCAGAAGAATGCATAATGAAGTAGTCAGAGCTTTGAGTGTTCAGAAAATTCATAAAGGGATAAAAGTGATAAGACCCATTGATCTAATGGGAGAAGAAGACAGAACTGTGGATTATACTCAGGATTTTAAAGATGATTTTAGGTTTAACTTTTGTGATGAGTTAAATACAGAAGAAGAGTATGTGAAAGTGAAAGACTTCTTTATGCCTTCTGAATATGTATTCAGAAAACCAATTGAGATTCCAAAGATTAAATTGCAAAGACTAGAAGAACCTGTGTGTGATTTCATTCTAGAGTTAAGTGATGTGCCATTAGCCAGACAATTTCATGATGATATTTTTCCTGAGGAAATATATGATAATCTCTACTACACAAAAGGAGAGTATGAGCTTTTGGAAAGTAACATTGATGGTTTTATGGATGACAGAGCTCAGATGGTCTACTCAGAAGCTTCTAACATGTTCAGAGTTCCTGACTCAAAACTGCATATTCATAAAAGAATCGAGAAAGTTCTGATGTTTCAACAAGATGAATTCAATGGTTTAATGTTTGTTAGAATGGAAGTACTGAAAGAAAGAAATACAAAGGTTTCCATGTATACATTTGATTTTCACAGATTGACTCTTGATGATCAGATCTTTCTAGTCAAGTTCTTTGCTAGCACTGAAGAAGCCTTGATAGAAATTGAATGCAGAAGACTTCTGGGTATTTATGTCAGAAATATATACTTGTATGACTTCCAGTTGGCTATTGAAGAAAGAAAAGAAAAGTGTAATCTGAGTTCTCCCACAAAGAAAACAGAAGTTGATTTGCATGTAAAGGGATTTGTGAATGAAGGAATGGAGACAGAAGGGTTCACATATATGGTTCACGAAAGACTTGAATTGTTCAGATTAAAAGAGTTGGTGAAGTACAGTGATGCAACTCTGAATTGGTTGTTGATTAGAATGGAAGTAAGTATGGACGCTGAAAAAGAGAGTTTAAAGAAGAGATGCATAAACTGTGTGAAGAGGAGGTTGGATCTTAGAAGAAAAATCAGAAACAGTAGTGAATGGTTGCTATCTGAGGTGAATCCCAAAAAGATTCTACATAATGATTTTGTGTTCCCTGCTGAGTATGAAGTGAATGGAATTTTGTCAGATGAAGCTGAAGAAATGCAGAACACAATATCTCAGAATGTGCAGATAACTAGTTTTTATCAAGCTGAACAGTCTGAACCAAAAGAAGATGAAATATCCATTGATCTAAATGGATACTTTCTTGAATTTGATTTACCTGAGTTCTTCAAACCAAAAGAGGTACAATTCTTGGATGTGTATTATGATAGACCTAAGGAGACTCAGATCTGGTTGGCTGAAAAATTAAGATGTCTTGGCAAAACAAAGCAAGCTGTTTACTCAAATTTTTTAATCACTGGAATCAGAGAGTTGAGGGTTAAGAAATTCAGAAAGATGGAGTACTTATCTTTTGAAGTTCTGAGAGAAGATGGCAAGGTTTATTACTTTACTGATGCAGATTTTGAGAAACTATCAGTAGTTGACTTCTACAGATTACACAGTTTTCTATGCTTCAAAGAGTCAAGCAAAGACAGAAATGAAAGGAAGGCCAGAAGTGTGGTAATTGAGGCCATGTTCTACATCTTAAGGTGGCACTGCTATACAGATTTTCAAATAGCTTTGTACCTACAAAAGTCATGTGTTTATCTGGCAAATCCCAACACAGATCATGAACAGAAAAGGAATTTAAAGACTGGAAGTGTTCACAAATATCCAGAGTTGGGAGTATTTTTGAAAAACAAAAGTGGAAAGATCTTCTTCAGAGCAAAGGAAACCGCAAAATACTGTTCTGGAACTTTAAGAATCATAAATCACAATTTGGAGAAAAAGATGCTGAAAGTGAAGGAAGCAAACATGATTCAAGAAGCAATTAATCAGCAAGTTGAGATTATTCAAGAAATCATTGACAAAATTGATAAAAGGCTTAATCTGAGAAATGTGCTACTTCAGAAGATTGTTCCTGCTCTGAAAGAACTGGATGATGCAAAGTTTAAGTTTATTTGACAAAAAGGGGGAGATTGTTAGATCTGAAGTTTTGTCAATAAACCAAGTGTTGAAGATCTGATAAGAGGACTCAGATGTTCTGAGTAGAGGAGTCAGAGATATGAGAGAAAGAGTCAGAAGATCTGAGAAGCTTTATCAGAAGAATGTTCAGAAGTTCTGAACTACCTGTTCAGAACTTATGACAAGATACTTTACTTAGTATTTTATAAACTAATTAGGACACGTGTTATGTTCTTATTAGTCTTTCTTATTTGTATTGTAGCTTTAAGATGTTTGTTGCAGTATAAATAGTAGTTAGCTCTATGTTGCTAACTGATTGATTTTTCCCGTATAACTTTGTATTCATTCTTTGTAATCTTTGAGATTCTCTCTCTCTCTTAGATCTGTAATTCTGTTCATCATTGAATACAATTGGGCTTGATCATACAACTTCTCAATTACTGCTTTCTATATTGATTGTAAGATTAGATCCTGTTCTTTCAAGTTTTCTTCAGAGAGATCTTGATCGCTGGAAGATGTACAGAGGTTTTTCAGAGATATCAAGTTTTTCTTTTGTAATTCTTGGCTTGAACCCAAGTGCCTCTGCTGATAATTTCTTTTCAGAATTCATCATGCAGACAAATGCAACTTGGGTTTGAGTCTCTGGATTACCAAACTTGAAGATTCCTATCTGATCTTGAGTTTTCAGATACCTCTTAGGTTTAGATTCTCTTTTGACAGAGATTGAAGGTGACAAATCTGTGTTTTCAACCCACACATTTGTCATCTTCAGAGGTTTTCTCTTGTGAGGTTCCCTAGAGACTTTTTGCCTTTTACTTACAGAGAGAAGATTTGGAAATCCAGGTTTTCTTGTATCTCCAATGTGAAATAGAGAGGACAGAGACTTGTCTCTTTTGGTTCCGGTATAAGGATCTATATCGCTGAAGCCAATTCCCCGTCTCCCTATTTGTATGTTTATTTTTTCGTACACCTTCTGAGCATCTTGAAATTTTTTAATTTGAAGATCTCTTCTGAGTAAATCTTGACAGAGGATTTCTCTTTCCTTTTGAAAATAATTTTTAAGAGCTAGGATGTTCATTCTGTCGCACTCAACGTCCATTAGTTCTTTAGATTTTGTTTTAAAGGAAGAATTAAGTTCAGAAATCTTTTCTTTTAAAGGATTTAACTTTTAGCTTTTTCTTGAGTGAGAAGTCTAGCTTCTCTCTCATAGAAGGTGAGCTTTTTCTGAATATTTTCACATGTCTTTTTCATTTAAGTGTATTCAATGTTAAGTTTAATAAAATCATCTTCTGCCATTTTAGAGTTAGAGGTAGAAGTGGATACCTCACTGTCGGAGTCGGAGCTGACTTCTGCCATGCCACAGAATAGAGCATTCTTTGTTTCGCCTTCGTCAGAGGATATGTCTGACTCCCAGATTTCTTTGTTCACCATTAGTGACTTCTGAGCATAGTATTCAGCTTTCTTTTTGTAGAAAGTTTCATCCCTCTGAGGGCGATTTGACTTGCTCCTGCATTCGTTGGCAAAGTGACCTGGCTTTCCACAGTTGTAGCATCCTTGGTTCTGTGTGGAGTTTCCAGCTCTGTCGTCTGACCTCTGTCGGTCACCACTTCTTTCGGTTCGGCATTCATTTGCGTAGTGGCCTGGCTTACCACATTTGTAACACTCTTGAATTTGTGGAGTGTTGCCAGCTTTGTCTTCCGACCTCTGTCGGTCATTTCCTCTGTCATTTCTGTCACTTGACCTCTGTCGGTCACCACTTCTGTCGTTTGACCCTTCTCTTTCTCGATTATCTCTTTCATATCGTTCATTACCAGATTTCTTCTGGTATCCTCTGCTGAATTCCCTAGTCAAGAGAGCAAATGATTTAGCTATCGAGGCCAGGGTCGTTTCTTCTTCTTCTTCTTCACTTTCTACCATCATGTTTTTCTTCTTCTTCTCCTTTCTTTCCTCTACTGCTTTCTCTTTCTTTGGTTTCTCTCTAGCCTCTGTAGTCTTACCAACCAATGCAAGAGGTGCAATGATCTGGCCTTTTGCTTGTGCTACCTGAGGCTCTTGTGCTGCCAATGTTCCATAGAGGTCTGATAGGGTCCAGGAATCTAAGTCTTGATTTGTTTGCAGAGACATAGATAAATGAAGCCATTCTTCATTCAGAGATTTCAGGAACATAACGTTGTTTTCTTCAGAGGTTCTGGGGATGCCGAATTTCTTGCACTTGACTATTAGAGAGTTGAACCTATCATACGTAGTCTGCAGAGATTCGGTTGGCAGAGCTTTAAAGGCATAGTATTCATTTATGTATTGAGCTCTGCGCTTCTTCTGGGTTTTGACTCCTCCTTCTAGTTGTTTTTCCAGTTCTTTCCATCGATCATATGCAGATTCACATGCATCCATGGACTGGAAAAGGTCATTTGGAATGGCCATAATCAGAATTCTCTTAGTTTTCTGAGCAACTTCGTATTTAGCCCAATCAGGATCAGACCAATTATCCTGGGTCTTTGGTTTTGTGTGTTCTGGGATTTCTGGTGTGTCGTCTGTGCTAGGAACACGATGTACAGTTATCATGGGAACGAAAGGAGGGTTATGGATATAATAAACCAATTCTTTGTCAGTACCCTCAAAGAAGTGAATCATTCGAATTTTCCATTGAGGGTATTCTTCTCTAAGAAGAGTGGGAGGTTTGGTTAAGGAACCCGCGGAGAGGAAGTTGTTTGTTCTCGTCATTTTAGATAAAGATAAATTATCCAGAAAAGGGTTTGAACAGCAAACTTTTCTGAGTATGAAGTGGATGCTTCGTATGAAGTTTTTAAGCTTAAAAGCTTAAAGCTGAGCACTAAAATGGAGTTTTCAACCAAAATAACAGATTCTATACTTTTACCAGAGTTCGAATGAATCGAAAAATGGCAGAAAAACAAAAACTGTTTGTTTAATATGAAGACTAGGTTAAAAATCCAAGTTTCTACCAAAGATCATAGTTTTATAGTAGATCCCTTGATATTAAAAATCAAGGTTTGCTCTGATACCAATTGTTGGTTCCTGTTTTCTTAACAATGATCTTAACTTTCAGTTAGTTCAGATTTAGATATGGTGCGGAAGCGTATTTAAGAACTGAAAGATAATGTAAAGGTAGAAGAACACACAATATCAGATAAACAGTATGTAAAGAACAGATGAGTATCTCCAAGATTACTGTTTGATATTTATCAAGAACACCAAGAACATAACAAGAATTCTGCTGGTGTGTGTGTGTTTGTGCATAGCTTAATTCTAATTCTTTTTTTTGTTAATAGAAGAACTCAACGTGAGTCTTCTATTTATACTGTTAAACCGTAAAGATCAAATCAAGATAGAGAAGATATGAATTCGTCATCTCATTCATCAAGAACATTGTATACAAGATATGAGTTTTGCCCTTTCTCTCTCTAAGATATGAGTTATGAATAATGAGAGTGTTTCTCAGAGACTCCTAAACTAACACACAACAAAACCTATTTATACTAAACACATTACAAGGTGTAAACAACACAATACAACTCAATACATTGACTTTGACTTTGACCTTTCTATATTTAAACCTTGAAGACATATTGCACTAACAATCTCCCCCTTGGATTCAAGGTTTAAACAAATGCGATCAGCAGGCTTTAGCTTTCTTGAATCTTCGGTCTTCATCAAAGCTTGTCAAAGTCAAAACGTCATCCAATCTTCAAACGGCAAATAACGAACTTCTTTCTTTGAGCAGGAGAATATGAATCTTCACACAAAGATTTTTAATACAATTAAGCACAAGTTGAAGAAAAAGAGATCACAGAATGATCAATCGATTTTCCTCAAACTCTTGAAGAATTCTCCCCATTTCCATTGACTTGAGAATTTCATTCTTCAGTGTCGATCTTCATAAACGCGCGAGTTCAAAAGAAAGAGATCACTGAAATGATCAATCGATTTCTTAAAAACTCTTGAAGAATAAAACTCCCCCTATCATTTCTTGAAACGACGTCTTCTTTCTACAAATCTCCCCGTTGACATTAAAACGAATCTTTGATTTTAAACTTTCTTTGACATGAAATTGATGTAGACATTCTCCCCCTTTTTTGATGAAAGTGGGCATCACGAGCATCGAAAATCTTTTCAATTTCAGTCACGGACAATCTCCCTCTTCAAAAACATTTCTTCCCCTTGAAAAACACGAACAATCTCCCCATAAGCGAAAGATCTTGCTTTCCCTAAAAATAAGAATTGTAGAGCAAGTTCATTTTCTCCCCCTGAAAATTTGCATAAAAATCATATAAGCGCACATTTTAACAAACTTATATAAAGAGAATAGAATTCATTGAACAACATTTTATAACTACTAACAATTAATAATTTGAACACCAAACAAAAGAAATTCAACTTAATGAAATGTAACACATATTTCCATCAATTGAAATCAAATGCATGCGTTTGGATTCAAAAACAAGACATCATCGCATATCGAGTTACAAAAGTTCAATTTCAACCCCTTTATAAAATCTATTTGGTGGACTAGCATGCGAAATATGATTAGCAGCAAGCAAATGCACCTCTAAAACCTATAAGAATACTTTGCTCTTACTCACACTATTTGTCCAAAAACAGAATTTTCACAAATTTACAGGTTTATTGCGACTTTGTATTTTCCCCAAGTTTAAAGAGATGTGTGCTCTTAGGCATCTTTTCATATTGTGCACATTGGCAACTTTTATTATGTGCTCATTGGCATCTTTTATAATCAAACAGTTTATTAAGACTAAGATACACCGTAAACGTAACTTTCTAACTGGTCCTATAGCAGGATTTGGGTCAGCCGATCCCAGACCAGTTGGCCTTAGGGGCTAGGTGACAAGCACCCCTTGGAACTTACTCTCCCGAACCAGAAAGGCTACATCGATATACCTTAATCCCATCTGTACCAGTAGAACATGGCTTTCTACCTGGTTCTATAGCAGGATTTGGGTCAGCCAATCCCAGATCAGTTGATCTTAGGGGCTAGGTAACGAGTACCCCTTGGGACTTAATCTCCCAAACCAGATAGGCCACAGGCACAGACTATCAAACTGAATGATTTTATTATATATATATATATATAATATATTTTATTTTTATTTTTTTTATTTTATTATTATAGCATCTCAATCACTTGGTTCAAAAACATAGTGCTTCCCCCATATTTTCGTTTCCATTCATGATTATGACGAATAGGCTTTGTGAGCATTACATTCTGTATAAGTCTATATTTACACAGTTTTGCGCTTATATCAAAATCTCAAACATATTTCGCTGACCTTTCGACTTATTTCAGAAGCGAAAGTAGAAACAAATATAACCCCGACGATACAAAAATGCTCGTAAAAACATCCTTAACACACATTTTATTCATTGAATGAAAAATTGAAGAATTTCACTTCATAGAATTAAATTTGTGAAGGTTCAAACTTTCAACGTTAGTAGACATAAAATATAACACAATGTTACCTTTAAGCACATGTCCTAAAAATAGAAAGATATGACAGTGAAAGGATATCACCTGATAAGTACGAGTTCTGAACTGATTTGTTTAGAAGCCTTTACCGTTGAAGTGCGGGTTTTGAACTGATGTGTTCAAAAGCCATTACCGTTGAAGTGCGGGTTTTGAACTGATTTGTTCAAATCAACAAAATTTGATAAAATTTCAAGAAAATGAGATTTTCTTGAAAAATCAAGAAAATCAATCAAATTCTCTTGAAAAATCCTCAAAATCTACTGATTGATCAACGAAATTCTTCTCTGAATCTTGATCCTGCTCTGATACCAATTGTTAAACCCTAAAGATCAAATCAAGATAGAGAAGATATGAATTCGTCATCTCATTCATCAAGAACATTGTTACAAGCTCTCTAAGGATATGAGTTATGAGTTATGAGAGACTTTCTAAGAGTCTTCTTAAACTAACACACAACCAAACCTATTTATACTAAACACATTACAAGGTGTAAACAACACAATACAACTCAATACATTGACTTTGACTTTGACCTTTCTATGTTTAAACCTTGAAGACATATTGCACTAACATATACTACTACAAAGGGGACATACTTTAGACAATAAGGACTGATCTACAATAGACAAGATCGTATGAACAGTAGCAGGTACGATGTTCATTTAATGCGCATGTTCCAATTCTGACAGAGCCCTATCAGAGTTTGACACGTGTAGTTGATGTCAGGGCACGCCTAGAACAAGTGGATGAACGGATCCTGGAACAGTAGAAAGATATTTGTAAATCATCTAAGTCTTCAGTATAAACCGCAGAGGCTCTATCAAGGGTGACAGAGGTTCTGCGGCTCGGTCCTCTACGAGCAGTCTTCTGCTGATTCTTGCCTTCGGTATTCTTGGGTTCTTCTGCAGAGCCTCTGTGGGTGACTTCTGTACTTAGACTATTTTCACTACTTTCACAAACAGAAAGATTGGAGCTAACAGAGATCCTTACGACGGACCGAGAGTGTCACCAACCTCGGTATTGCCTCGACCAACCCCGATAATTGTTCAACCAAACGTTAGAGGGCATCGTATTAGGCAAACGTCAAGAAAGAGCATCCCAATTCCAAGACGGGCGACACTTAGGATGAAGCATCCAGAGGCACCGGAGCCGCAACGTGTAATCACTGGAGTACCAGTCAGACGCGTGTAGGTCATGGCATGGGCGGAGGAACAACATATACGGGCTATGGCGACTGAGCTACATGGTAGTCAGGTGAGGGTGACTCAGCAAGAGCAGGTCATGACTGACCTGGCGGAGCTGACGCATCTCCTGTATGATTGTTCAACCCAGGCATTGGAGAACGCTAGGACTTCTAGGCGGACCACGATGAGGGCGGAGCTTGCATCCGTGATTGGAGGAGTAGTGCTAGCTATGCTTGTGTTGATGATCTTGATAGTTGTGTATTTGGGATGGTTTTGATTATGATGATTGATAGTTTGGCAGCTTTTGATAAGACTTTTGGGTTCAAAGGAAAACATTTTCTTGTGGTTATTATGAACTAAGTATTTTGGGTAATTTTAAGTGATTGGTTAGATCTAAAAACTTTAGTATTGATGTAGGACGAACCTCGAAATTTTGGTATTAGTGGCATTATCTGAAAATAGGAATGGATTTTTATCTTGATGTTACCTGGAGCACGGATAGGACGGTAGTGAGAAATTTCGGACTCTAGGCAGTTCAATGGTCCACACCCAAAGTGTAACAAATGTAACTACTATCACGAGGGAGCCTGCCCCGTTTGTGACAATTGTAAGGGGCCCGGTCATCTCACAAAGTTCTATAGGATGGAAAAGGGTCCCAATGAAAGGAGAAGGGTATGCTTTGAGTGCGGAAGTCAAGATCACTTCCGGAATACGTGCCCGAGATTGGGTATGTGGCCGAGCAATAACAATAATAGAAACCAGGCAAGGAAATTCAATCAAAGAAATCAAGGAGGACAAGCTCGAGGACGGACATTTGTCATTGGAGCTGACGAAGCACGTCGGGACCCTAATGTGGAGACAGGTACGTTTCTTCTAAACAACCACTATGCATCAGTATTATTTGACACTAGAGCGGACAGGAGTTTTGTTTCATTAAAATTTAGGCCACTAATTAACTTGGAATCTAGGAGAATGTCGGATGCTTATATTATTGAGGTTGCTAATGGTCATAAATTTGAGGCTAAGGATGTAATTTTAGATTGTACCTTGAATCTAGCCGATAAATTGAATAGCGTCGATCTTATTCCTATTGAATTAGGGAGTTTTGACGTAGTAGTAGGTATGGACTGGTTATCCAAGAATCGAGCGGAGATTTGTTGTTTTTATAAGGCGGTTAAGGTACCTTTTCCCAGACGGAGAAACCCTAGTCATACAAGGAAACAAAGTTGGAAGGAGCTAGAGATAGTGTCAAGTGTGAAGGTGCATAAGTATTTGAGGAAGAATTGCGTCGCATTTTTGGCATACGTAGTTGAGAAGAAGTCCGAGAAAAGGCGAATCCAAGATATTCCTGTGGTGTTCCCAGATGATTTGCATGGACTTCCCCCGCCTAGACAAGTCGAGTTTCAAATTGGCCTTATACCTGGAGCAGCACCTGTAGCTAAGACACCGTACCGTTTAGCACCTGCTGAAATGCAAGAGTTGTCGAGTCAACTTCAAGAACTTCTGGACAAGGAATTTATTAGGCCAAGTTCCTCACCTTGGGGAGCCCCATTCCTATTCGTCAAGAAAAAGGATGGATCGTTTCGAATGTGCATCGATTATAGGGAGCTGAACAAGTTGACGATCAAGAATCGATATCCTCTTCCTCGAATAGATGATTTATTCGACCAGTTGCACGGTGCAACCTATTTCTCAAAGATTAACCTTCGATCAGGTTATCACCAGTTAAGAGTCCATGAGGTGGACATTCCTAAGACAACTTTTAGGACTCGATATGGACACTACGAGTTGTTGGTTATGCCTTCGGGTTAACGAATGCACCATCTGTGTTCATGGATTTAATGAATAGGGTATGAAGACCATACCTTGAGAAGTTTGTGATCGTGTTTATCGATGACATTTTGATCTACTCTCGAAGTAAGGAGAATCACGAGCAGCATTTAAGAGTAATTCTAGAACTTCTCAAGGACCAGAAATTGTACGCCAAATTCTCTAAGTGCGAATTTTGGATTAGAGAAGTGAACTTTCTTGGTCACGTGATTGGAGAGAAGGGACTTCACGTGGATCCGGCAAAAGTTGAAGCCATTAAGAAATGGGAAGCCCCTAAGACCCCAACAGAAATTCGTCAATTTCTGAGATTGGCGGGTTATTATAGGCGATTCATCGAGAACTTCTCAAAAATCGCTAAACCACTCATAGCACTGGCCCAAAAGGATAGTAAATTCGTTTGGGGAGAACCGCAAGAGGAGGCGTTCCAGCTGCTGAAGAAAAAGTTGTGCAATGCACCAATTCTAGCGTTATCGGAAGGAACGGATAATTTTGTGGTATATTTTGACGCATCGCATCAAGGTTTGGGTTGTGTATTGATGCAAAAGGACAAGGTTATAGCGTACGCCTCGCGGCAACTAAAGGTCCATGAGAAGAACTATACCACACACGACTTGGAGCTTGGAGCTGTGGTATTCGCTTTAAAGATTTGGAGACATTATTTGTACGACACTAAATGCACTATCTTCACCGATCATAAGAGTCTTCAGCATGTCCTAGACCATAAAATGCTCAACATGAGACAAAGGAGATGGGTAGAACTACTCAGCGACTACGACTGTGAAATTCGCTATCATCTAGGTAAGGCCAATGTAGTAGCCGATGCCCTGAGTAGGAAGGAAAGGGTAAAACCTTCACGTGTACAAGCAATGGGAGCGCTTGTACAAACATGTTTAAAGACTCGAATTCTTGAAGCCCAGATCGAAGCAATGAAAACGGAAAACTTGAAGGACGAGACCCTTCACGGTATAGAAAGTAGATTTGAAACTAAGGTTGATGGAGTACGTTACTTCAAGGACAGAGTTTGGATTCCAAAAGCTAACAACGTACGGGAAACGGTTCTGGACGAAGCCCACAAGTCCAGATATTCAATTCATCCAGGGATGGATAAGATGTTGTTAGAGCATTGTTGTATTCAAGATTTACTATAAAGTCAATATACTGTATTAGTTGCTAATGCCTTTATACCTTGTATGTTATGGGTATAAATAGGCATGTCTAGTTCTTAGTTAAAAAAGGAATCTATATCCCTCTTGTAACCTCTTGTATCATTTGTCATTTACACTTAAGAGATCAATATATGGATGACAAGTTCTCTCTAGATTCTCTCTCTACATCATTCTTGATTACTTGCTAGATTTGGGATTTCACATTTGGTATCAGAGCTAAACAGAAAATTCAAGCAGATCAAAGAGCAAATTGAATATTTTTTACACTGTTCTTGAAGATTTCGGATCACACATCATTCACTATTCATTGAAGATTTCGAATCCTTCTTCATTTACTGTTCATCTAGAATCATCATCTTTTTCATTTTTTGATCTTTTGGATTGATTCTTGACATCATTGCACTCGATTTTCATCCCTGAACATCTTTAATTCAAGGATCTATACCAAAATCTGCACAGAATTTGCAGATCTGATCATTTTATATCTGTTTTTGTTCGAAAACATTTTCTTACTATTTTGGATCATAATTCGATTAAATTGATCGAATTAGGATTTGTGATTAACTAAGAAAGTGTGTGGAATCAAATTTCGAACAAATCTGTGCAAATTTTATAACAATTGATCAAGAATTTAAAAAGTTATGGCTGATTTAGTGATTTTCGTGTTCGAAGTGATGAATTCGGATCATTCTTGGTGAATTCGGATCATTCATACACAATTCGGATCATTCAAAGGGAATTCGGAGTGTTCTTGGCATCACAAGTATAGAATTCGACTCAAGAAGCTTTCGAATTCATTGAATTCGAACTCTGTTAAGTTCGAATTGAGTTGAATTCGAACACTGTTAGATTCGAATTGAGGAGTTGTGGATAAATCTGAGTTGGTTTTGATTTACCAAGGATAGAATTCGATCCCTGTTAAGTCCGAATTGGGTGAATTCGAATCCAGTTAAGTCCGAATTGAGTGAATTCGAACACAGTTAAGTCCGAATTGAGTGAATTCGAACCAAGTTAAGTCCGAATTGAGTGAATTCGAATCCTGTTAAGTTCGAATTGGGTGAATTCGGATTCAGTTAAGACCGAATTGAGTGATTTCGAATCCTTCTTCATTCGAATTCATTGATTTCGAATCCTTATACATCCGAATTCTTGTGAATAAAAAAAAAATTGAGAAAATTTTTTATTCCAAAATTTTTTCCATAGTGTTTTTCATACACTTTAAGAGCTTTTCAAGAAAAATTTTTATATAAAATTTTTTCTGCTTGATTTTCTGAATGATCAATCTTCTAGCATTCTTCAAGATGTCTGACATAGAGAATTTAAGTGGGAGAATATGGTATCAGTTAGGAAAAGATAGAAAATGGACTCTTTCTGAAGCTAAAGATGAGATCAAGCGTCTTGAAGGTTTTCTTTCTAGATACATAAGACATTCTGTTGAAGATGCAAGAAAAAATACAAAGCTCAAGTCTGAGAAAGCTTTATTAGAAGACAAATTCTCTTCTCTTGAGTCCGAACTGAAAGATTTGAATGACAAGATTGTAGTGCTTGGAGTTACTCAAGAGAAAAATAAGACATTTAAGATTTCAACTCATCAAGATAACATGAAGGAGCTTCAAGGGAGTATAAAGACATTGGAAGAAGAAAATGCTGATTTGAAGAGACACATTTTAGACATTTCTTCTTCAAATAAAAATTTTATTTTTAAAGAACAAAATGTTTTACTTACTAAAAGAATTACTGATCTTGAAGTTTATATTGCAGGTCTTGAAACAAAGAAAGACAATTCAAGTCTGCACGCTCAAATAAAACAAACTTCAAGAGAAAGTAACAACTCTTCAAAGTGAAAATGCTGATATGAAGAGTGGGAAAGACAAGAGTGAAAAGGGGAACTCATATTTACGAAATCAAATAAAAAGAGTTCAAGAAAAGACAACAACGTTGGAAAGTGAAAACGTTGAATTGAAGAAGAAGCTTTCTGAACGTGAAAGAGTATCACCTTCTTCAAATAAAGTTCTTAAAGAAAAGGAAATAATTGAACTAAAATATATAAAACTTTTGAAACAAATCTCCGATTTTGATAAAGTTTTATATCTTGAAAAAGAGAAGCAAGAGAAAGAAAGAAATGAATTTGAAACAGAATGCAAATCTTTTGAGATTAAAAGTTCTGATCTTTTCGTGAAAATCTCTGAATTAGAAAATCTTTTGGAAAAGGAAAGAAAAGATTTCACGGAAAAGAAAAATCTCTTTGAAAAGGAAAGTAAAACCCTTAAAAAGAAAAATATGGAAATTTTCAAAGAGATTACTGATAAAAGAAAGTTTTTGGAAAAAGATTTTGAATCGGAACGCATATATTTTGAAGATGTGATTCTTAATCTTACCAAAAGATTATCTGGTTTATCAGCGGATATTATGAAGGATCAATTGATAAAATCTGATCTCCAAAAGAAAATTGATCTAATTTCTAAAGAGAAAAATGTTTTGATAAACAAAGTTAAGGAACTTGAAGACATCATTTTTAAATTTGATGTCTCAAAGCAGGTAAGTCCTGAAAGTATCTTTCAGACTCCATTTGTTAATTCAAATGATTCTGAATGCTCTTTTAAAACTGCTTCAAGTTCGAGTTTTAAAAACATTCCTTCTAAACATATTAATAGATCAATTGGTTTCTCAAAAGATCATATTCGTTCAACAAATCTCTTCTATAATCCTCTGTTTGATAAATCAGATAACAAAACAAAAGTGCCTAAAGATAATACTTCCAAACCTGAAGAAGTTCCAGTCTTCAAGAGGGTGAAGATGGAATGGAGAGTCAAAGGCACAACAATTACGAAGAAAGAAGTACCAAAATCATCTGCTTCCACAACAAATGCCAAAAAGAACAATGCGCCAAAAGGTAAATCTTTTGTTAAACCTGATTTGGTTTACTCTGTAAATCAATTAATCAGGTTAGCTCAAAAGAAAATTTGTTGTTCTTACTGTGGAACAAATGATTTTGTGCATAAAAATCATACTTCTTATTGGTACGGTACTTATAGTATTCCTTCTAAGAAATCTACATCTAACCCACTAGGACCCAAATGCTATTGGGTACCAAAATCTGCTTAATCTGTTTTGTAGGTTCTTCATGTGTTGTACTGAATTGTAGATACATACCACACACATGACTGAAAACAGAAGAGAAGCGGCGTATTTTTTTGAAGAATATTTGTACCATTAAGGGGTAGCAAAGACCTATGGTTTCTAAACACATCAGTTTAGAACCCGGATTTCAACGTCTATGGTTTCTAAACATATCAGTTTAGGACCCGCACTTAAAAGAGATTATGGCTTCTAAACATCTCAGTTTAGAACCCGTGCTTCAACATTATTGGCTTTTGAACATATTAGTTCAAAACCCGTGCTTCAACGACTTTGGCTTTTGAACATATTAGTTCAAAACCTGTGCTTCAACGACTTTGGCTTTTGGACATATCAGTTCAAAACCCGTTTTTCAAAGACAATGGTTTCTAAACACATCAGTTTAGAACCCGTACTTCAAAGACTAAGATTTCTAAACAAATCAGTTTAGAACTTATACTTCTCAGGTGATATCCTTTAACTATCATATTTTTTAATACAAGGAACAAGTGGTAAAAGGTAACATTGAATTATATTTTGTTTCATCTGCTTTGAAAACTTGAATCTTTACAAATTTACTTCAACGAGATGAAATTTTCAATTTTCATTCAATGAATTAAATGTGTGCTAAAACATGATTTTACAAGTATTTTTGTATTATATCAGTTAAATTTGTTTCAACTTTCACTTCTGAAATAAATCGAAAGGTCAGCAAAACATGAATGAAATCATGTTGAATGCTCAATGATATGTAAATTCGGACTTATATAGAATATAATAATCAAAAAAGCCTATTTATCAGAATGATGAATGGAAACGAAAATATGGGGGAAGCACTATGTTTTAGAACCAAGTGATTGAGATATCATTCATATTTTGTGATGGAAATCCGAACTTATATAGAATATCATTTAGTTTGAAAGGTTGTACCTGTGGCCTTTCTGGTTTGGGAGAGTAAGTGCTAAGGGGTGCTCGACACCTAGTCCCTAAGATCAACTGGTCTAGGATCGGCTGACCCAAATCCTGCAATAGAACCAGATAGAAAGCCATGTTCTACTGGTACAAATGGGTTTAAGATATATCGATGTGGCCTTTCTGGTATGGGAAATTAAGTTCTACGGGGTGCTCGACACCTAGCACCTAAGGCCAACTGGTCTGGGATCTGCTAACCCAAATCCTGCTATAGAACCAGATAGAAAGTCATGTTTAACGGTGTATCTTATTCTTACTAAACTTTTTGATCAAAAGATGCCAATGCGCACAAAATCAAAAGATGCCAATGAGCACAAAATCAAAAGATTCAAATGTGCACAAAAGATGCCAAAGAGCACACATCTCTTGAAACTTGGGAAAATACAAAGTCGCGATAAACTCGTAAATTTGTGAAATTCTGATTTTGGACAAATAGTGTGAGTAGAGCAAAGTATTCTTATATGTTTTAGAATTGCATACGCTTGATGCTAATCATATTTCGCATGCTAGCACACCAAATAGATTTAATAAAGGGGTTGAAACTGAACATTTTTAACTTGATATGCAATGATGACTTGTATTTGATTCCAAACACATGCATTTGATTTAATTTGATTGAAATATCTGTTAAATTTCATTAAGTTGAATTTCTTTTGTAAAGCTTTCAAATGATCTAATGTTAGTAGTTATAAAATGAAGTTCAATGAATTTTATTTTCCTTGTGTAAATTTGTTTTAAAATTTGTGCTACAATTTCAAATACTGTACGTTATTGAAATATATGCATACTTTCAGGGGGAGAAAACAACTTGCTCCAGAATTCTTATTTTGAGGGGGAGCAAGGTTATCCTCTAAGGAGGAGATTGTTAACAATACTCAAAGACTCGACTGAAATTGAAAATGGTTTTCGATGATTATGATGCTCACCATCATCGAAAAAGGGGGAGAAAAGTTTAATTTCAATTTCATGTCAAAGAGCTTTCAAATCAAAGACATTTCAAGTCAATGATTCGCGAACAAAGACTGAAGATTAGGGGGAGAAGGATCATGTGAAGTCCAAATGTTGCTGAATTTGGTTATCTTAGTTCTGAGTGGTTCTCGGAATGCGCTTACACCGAATTTGTTTATCTTAGTTCTGAGTGGTTCTCGGAATGCGCTTACACCTAAAAGTCCAACAATGTGGATGGTTTCACATCTTTCTGATCCAAACTCTAATCGTTTCTGATTTATCTTGTTCCGAATTTATGGTTCTATATAAAGATATGAAATCCATGTTCAAGACTTGAAGACAATCTGTTGAAGATTGTATTGAAGAAGGTTGACTTTTCAAAGAAAAAGATAATGACTTTTCATGTTTGTCTGAAGATTCTTCAAAGCTGAGTTCTTAAAGAGTGTCAAAGCATATAGTTTGCCGTGAACTAGTGGAGATAAAGCTATTTGAAGATGGTTTGATAGAGTGTCTGTTTGAGAAGATTGACTTTACAAATAGCTGAAGACTGCTGTCATATTTTTTAAATCTTGAATCCAAAGGGGGAGATTGTTAGAGCATTGTTGTATTCAAGATTTACTGTAAAGTCAATATACTGTATTAGTTGCTAATGCCTTTATACCTTGTATGTTATGGGTATAAATAGGCATGTCTAGTTCTTAGTTAAAAAAGGAATCTAGATCCCTCTTGTAACCTCTTGTATCATTTGTCATTTACACTTAAGAGATCAATATATGGATGACAAGTTCTCTCTAGATTCTCTCTCTACATCATTCTTGATTACTTGCTAGATTTGGGATTTCACAGATGTACAAGGATTTAAGGGAATATTATTGGTGGCCAAGAATGAAGAAAGATATTGCCTTGTACGTAGGGAAAGGTTTAACTTGCTCAAAGGTCAAAACTGTATATCAAAAGCCATCTGGTTTGCTACAACAACCAGAGATTCCCCAGTGGAAATTGGAACAAATAACCATGGATTTCATAACCAAACTCCTGAGGACTGCCAAAGGACACAACTCGATTTGGGTTGTAGTAGATCGATTCACGAAGTCTGCACATTTTCTACCAATTCGGGAAGATTATAAGATGGAAAAGCTTGCTCAGATCTACATCAACGAAATCGTTACACGTCATGGAGTACCAATTTCCATAACTTCAGATAGAGATAGCCGTTTCATGTCACGGTTTTGGAAGTCACTTCAGAAAGCATTGGGTACGCAATTGAATTTGAGCACTGCCTACCATCCTCAAATGGATGGGCAAAGTGAACGGACTATACAAACATTAGAAGACATGCTTCAGGCATGCGTGCTAGACTTCGGAGGAAGTTGGGATAATCATTTGCCTTTGGTCGAATTTTATTACAACAATAGCTATCACACCAGTATTAAGCGTGCGCCATATGAAGCCTTGTATGGACGCAAGTGTCGTTCACCACTTGCTTGGTTAGAAATTGGAGATAGACTGTTATTGTACAGGAAACTACCGACAAGATTGCAATCATTAGAGATAGACTTAAAGCATCCAGAGATCGTCAGAAAAGTTATGCGGATAATCGTCGGAAGCCTTTAGAATTCCAAGTTGGTGATAAAGTGCTTCTAAAAGTATCTCCATGGAAAGGAATAGTACGATTTGGGAAAAGAGGAAAATTGAGCCCGAGGTACGTCGGACAATTTGAGATCTCCGAAAGGATTGGTCCAGTAGCGTATAGACTCAATTTGCCTAAAGAGCTAAGTGCCATCCATGATACGTTTCACGTGTCGAACCTCAAGAAGTGTCTAGCTGACAACTCATTAATCATACCTCTAGAAGAAGTTCAAATTGACGATAAGCTGCACATCATAGAAGAACCAAGCGAGATCCTCGATAGAGATGTTAAACGTCTCAAGCGAAAGAAAATTCCGATCGTGAAAGTTCATTGGAACACAAGGCGTGGGCCTGAGTATACATGGGAACGAGAGGATTACATGAAACATAAGTATCCCCACCTCTTTGCTAAGAAACCGGTTAATGCTGAAAGTTCTTGAATTTCGGGACAAAATTCTTTTAACCAGGGGAGACTGTGACAACCGTCAAACTTGCGTTTCAGGTTAGAGTTATACCGAATATTTCAGTTATTCATATTTTAGACATCACAGTCGAATTTAGCAGTAAAAACGATAGTGCTAGGAAAATTTGAGGATTTTGCCTAGCATTTGCCTTAATAAGTGAATTATCCATAAATCTCATAAAATGCCAATCTAAAATACCCAAAATACATATATATATATATATATATATATATATATGTACTTTGCAAAAATAAATACTTGCAAATAAAAAAAGTATTATGGATTATATAAACTAGCTTAATAATTAACAAATTCAAAAATAATAAAAAGAAAAGAAATAAATAAACAATTTGGAGGTCCAATGAGATTTCACCTAAATCTACACTCCATCTCCCTCTCCCTCTTCCAAAGGCCGGCCACCCACCCCCCTTAACCCCTCTCCTCTTTCATTTTTCATTCATTTCAAATCCATTCTTCATCTCCTCTCTCTCTCTCTAATTTTCTCTAGAAAATCCTCTCTACTTCTCTCTACAATTCTCTCAACTTCTCTTTGAATACCATTCATATTCCAGCCATTGAACCTTAAGAAACTTCAAGTACTCAAGAATCTTAAGGTAAACTCATATGTAGTGCAAAGCATACACATCCTTTGTTATTGTTCTTTCTTTTCTTCTAAGCTTTCTTCTACTTCTACACTAGTTTACATGTTGTTTTTGCTAAACATATCTTTGAATCTTAATGTTTGTAGATTCATCACCATAACACTTTGCATGTTATTAAAAAGGTGATGAATCCATGACCAAACCAAAGTTAATGATCAAAGAAAGAACTTTTGAAAGTTCTAGTATATTTGCATGTTTTATACAAACATTTTCTTACATAGATTCTTCAAAAGAGGCATGAAACCATGTTATATATCAAAATACCTACTTTAAACTTCATACATGTGGGTTAAACATTTCATTTAGGTAGCAAAAAATCAAGCTAAAAGATGGAATTTAAATGAAATTTCACAAAAACTTCAAAAGGATCAATTTTTGAAATGTTTTGGCAAGATAACTTGTCTAGTTTGCTTGCATATAGCTTGTGTAAGTTAAAAAGGAAGTTTTTCATCTAAAAATGTTAGATTTAATGTGTCAAAAATCGTGGCCAAGCAAAAAGAATAAAATACTATAAAGAACCAATGGAAATGATGCATTTATTTAAAGAGGATTTTCAACAGCAATCTGTCAGAATTTTTCCACTGACTTTGCAAGACCATATCTCACTCAAAAATTATCCAAATAAGGTGAAATTTTTCTGAAATTAAATTTTACGTGTTAGGATTCAAACCCAACTGGGATCACAGAAAAATGTTAAAATTGCGACCCCCAAACAGTGCTTACAAAATAAGTGCGCAAACAGCCAAACTTTCTGTCATATACCTGATTATTGACTGTTTTGATGGACTTATATACATCCAAAAATTACGATTTTTATGCCAAAAGTTTCCTAACTCAATATATTAAATCGAATAAAATTTCATGACTAAAGGAACATTGGAGGACATCGGAATTGGGACAGAAAATGATAATTTTCTTACTATAGTTAAATACTAACTCTTAGACCCTTTTCATCACTTCTCGTGATTAAATTGCGGTGATACTAACATATTTAAGTTAATATAACCTACACACTATATGTATATGCATTTTATATATTTTAAATTTACATTTTGAACCCTTTTCGTCATTCTTGTGATGAAATTGCGGTATATATATATATACTATACATAACCTTTAATTTTAGACCCTTTTCGCCACTTGTTATGGCGAAATTGCGGTAACTTCAATATAACATGTGTAATGTATTTATGTATTGATTACTAACTTCGGTAAATTCCCTATAACTTATAGTTTTAATCACAACAAAGGAATTTTATGATGATTTGGGTAACTAAGCGTTATCAAGGCCTAAGGTTTAAGCATAGAATCTTACTAGTATCATTACGTTCGTAGGATCGAAGTAGGATCATTTTACGGGTTGCATTGGGAACCTCTTGGAAACATCTTCGCTTACCACCGTGAGTTTTTACAGCCCCTTTTTACTACTTTTATACATTTTGGGGTGAAAAGCATGTTACGATTTCATTACGCGTCGGTTGTATTGTTTACTCAAAATGCTACGAAGTTTTATGCGCTATGGTATGTATTCTTATGTTAGTTGATTCTGAGTTTTCACATTCATTTTAAGTCCCCGGTTCAAACTTACATTACCCATTAGCTCATTGTGCGAGCCGTTGGTATATTATGGATAACGTTATTTGGTTGACACCCCACTCACCTCGCGAGTGCATAGTTACCGTTTTCTTTATCATGTTTGTGAGGAACATGTGTCTTTGGGGCGTGTACAGTCCGTAGGTTTGGGTAGTGGGCTCATTACTTTAACATTTTGCATGCAATATTATACCTTGCACATGTTGACAACCGAATTCTTTATCCACTGTGCGAACTTACAAATATACATTAAGACTGTTATGCATACCGAAAACCTGTGAACTCACTAACTATTCAATAGTTGACCCCCTCATTTACATGCTTTTCAGGAAATAGCTAGTAAGGTTGGAACATTATAAGGCACCACAAGTAGCGGCATCCAACACTTTTCCCTTATCATGTCAATTTATGTTTTTGGACAAGTTTGTATTTTGGAACAAGATGTACTTTTGTAAACTTTTTATGATATGATGATTGTGTGTTGTCTTCTACCTTACGTAATGAAACATTGAGCTGTGACATCCCGTATTTCCGCTTTAGCGGGGTGTGACAGTTACCAAGAACGTCAAAGGGTAACGACACTATATGGGTAATCGTGGATCGATTGACCAAGAGTGCTCACTTCTTGGCAATGAAAGAAGCATCACCAATAGATAAATTGGCAAAGCTATATATTGATGAGGTGGTGTTTAGGAATGGTATACCGGTGTCTATAGTTTTGAATCGTGATAGTCGGTTTACCTCGAGGTTTTGGCAGTCACTACAAGAAGAATTAGGTACGAGGGTCAATTTGAGCACTGCTTACCATCCACAAACGGACGGGAAAAGTGAAAGAACCATTCAAACTTTGGAAGATATGCTCAGGTCGTGTGTGTTAGACTTTGGAGGTAACTGGGATACGCATTTACCTTTAGTAGAGTTTGCGTATAACTATAGTTATCACTCCAGTATTGGAAGAGCACCTTTTGAAGCCTTGTATGGCCGGAAATGTAGAACTCCAGTATGTTGGCTAGAAGCTGGAGAAAAGCAATTTGCTGGTCCTGAACTGGTGCAACAAACGACGGATAAAGTGAAAGAGATTCGGAAGCATATGAAAGCAGCTCAAGATCGACAAAAGAGTTATCCTGATACGAAAAGAAGACTGAAAGAGTTCCAAGTTGGGGAGCGCGTGATGTTTAAGGTATCCCCGTGGAAAGGTGTGATACGGTTTGGAAAACGTGGAAAGTTGTGTCCTCGTTTTCTAGGACCTTTCACTATAACCAAGAGGGCTGGACTTCAAGCTTATCAGTTGGATCTTCCACCTGAATTGGAAGGCATCCACAATACCTTCCATGTTTGCTATCTTCGGAAATGCTTAGCCAAAGAGAATGATGTTATTCCACTTACTGATGTAAGAGTGGATGAGAAAAGTCGTCGTGTGGAAGAACCAGCGGCGATCTTAGAGAGATCAGTTAAGAAGTTACGCCATAAGGATGTAGTAATGCTGAAAGTCCAATGGAAACATCACCGAGGTGCTAACGTGACGTTAGAAGCGGAAGAGGATATGAAGATTAGATATCCTCATCTTTTTACCTAGCTTTGATTTCGGGGACGAAATCGTTTTTAAGTTGGGGAGATTTATAACACCTCGAATTTTCCGTTATATTATATTTTAATATGAATGGGACAATTTGTAATTTAAGTTAAGATTTGGGTCACTTTGCAAGTTTATAACTGATAAGGGGTTGAAAACATAAAAGACCAAAGTTGGAGCTAATCTTGAAAATATGGATATAAGAAGGTGTGAATGGTCATTAATTGAAAGTAGATATGGATAAGTAGGTTGGAATTGAGAAATATCTCAATTTTGGTCTGAGGTCGGTTTAGAGATTCAGAGAGAAAGAAGAGAAGGAGGAATCAAGCTTTTTGTCTTCAATATTTGGTAAGAAATTCACTATGGATTCAGACAAAACTTGTTATAAATGTATGGTTGTGAACAAATTTATTTTTTTAATAGGTTTTCAGTATCATTGACAGCAGTTTAGGATTGAATTGTGCAGAAAGAAGTGGGTTTATCTTCTTCCAGGTGAGTTCATTCTTTTCATTTTAAGCTTTATAGTTGAAATTAGATCGGATTGTATACATAAACTATATGAACGATTTGGTATATCTGTATGGAATTGAAGTCGAGTAATAATCTGAACGTAGATAAGTTTTTGGGATTAATTTGACAAGAATCGAACACCCAGTTTATATACCGGAAGGGAAGATCCGGAATTGGGCTTTTAAATCCGAAAGTGAGTTTGGTTCCGGAAATAGAAATTTCGGAAATGGGTATTGGTTCCGGAAATAGGAAATTCCGGAAAATAGATTTGGGTCCCGGAATTGGTTTTAATACCGGAATTGTTTTTATCGGAACTTGGCCAAAAAGCCCGGAGTTGTTTTGATTATTTCCGAAAACATGGGCTTAAGTTGGGTGATCCGAAATTATAAATTTTCCAAAAATGGGTTGCACATGGTTGGGCCCGGAATTAGTAAGGCTTCTGGTATTGGGCCTTGTGCATTTGAGAACCGGAATTTAGGAATTCTGGAAATGGGCCTGTGATGGGATCCGGTATCAAACTCCGGAGTGGGCCTTGTGTTTAGATCCGATAATATATTAATTTTCCGGAAGTTGGGCTTGGCCCGGCAGAAATTAATTATGGAAATTAGTTTAGGGTCCAAGATGATTTTATTTTAGGGTATGAGTGTGATGGAAATTTATTATCTCATTTTGTATTGTGGTTTCGGAATGATATTCCAAATATAATTTCATGACGGAAAATGTTTAAGGATTTAATAGGTTGACCGGTGTTCTTAGAACTGAAAGTGTTATGGGATGTAATGTGATATGTTTGTTACATATACAGTAATAAAGTAATTTGTAATTCCCGTTGACCTGAAATGTGGAATAGGCATAAAGTAAATTGTAGTTCCTGATTTCTATGGGAAGGTCAGAGATAGGCATAAAGTAAATTGTAATCTCTAATTCCAGTGCAAGAAATAGACATAAAGTAACTTCTAATTTCTTGGATAAAAGCAATGATCTGGAATCTGTAATGATTCGTAGTAGGCTCTTGATTGTGATGATATGACTTACTGAATGTTAGTCATATTCATGGGATCGGGTATGTTCCCATCATTGAGATGAGCAAGTGTATGGTAAGAATGGTGATTAACTAGGTTTGTTTATATGCTTTGAATATCTGAGTTTTCAAAGCTTTAATGTTTTAATTTGAATTTGGATGTTCTCACTAGGCGTAAGCCTAATCGTTCAAATTAAATTTTCTTACCAGGTACCAGCTCAGGAAAGTAATGGGATGTGGGACGAGAGCTTTTGAAGTATTTAATTTTTGAGTTAAGCAGAGAATTTTGCTAACGTGATGAGGCTTTTTGATGGATTGCTTAGATAACCCAGTTAATCTGATTATAGTTGAAATGATTAGATTAATAGGTTATTTGGAAGAATTCTATATTTCTAATAACTTATTAAAAATTTGAGGTTCAAATTGGCCCTGATTTTAGGGTGTTACACAGAGGCAAGACTCGAAGCGATTCGTCTATTTCTAGCATACGTTGTTCACCGAGACTTCAAGGTATATCAGATGGACGTCAAATCAGCATTCCTTAATGGAAGGCTGGATGAAGAAGTATATGTTGAACAACCTCCAGGATTCACTGATCCTAAGCGTCCAGATTATGTCTATAAGCTGGATAAGGCACTTTATGGCTTAAAACAAGCTCCTCGTGCATGGTATGAGACTCTATCAACTTATCTCCATATTGAAAATTTTGAGCGTGGTAAAATCGATAACACTCTATTTTTCAGGAAAGTAAAATGTCATATCATTCTTGTTCAAATATATGTCGATGATATATATTTGGTTCTACTAACCCTGATTTATGCACTCGTTTCGCTGAAAGAATGAAAGCTGAATATAAAATGAGTTTGAAGCTGAATATAAAATGAGTTTGAAGCTGAATATTTCATTGGTCTTCAAATCAAGCAGAATGAAAAAGGTACTTTCATTCACCAAGGTAAGTACGTCAAAGATTTGCTGAAAAAGTTTGATCTTACGCAAAGCTCAGCTATAAAAACCCTTATGGCACCGCCGCTGACACGTAACAAAGATCCTTCAGGGAACACTGTTAATGTCACTGCGTACCATTGGATGATCGGCTCTCTTCTGTATCTTATAGCTAGCCGTCCTGATATTATGTATGCAACTTGTTTATGTGCACGATATCAATAAGAACCTAATGAATCTCATTTAATCGCTGTAAAGTGAATTTTTAGATATCTAAAAGGTACTCCTAACCTAGGTCTTTGGTATCCCAAAGACTCAGGGTTCGATCTAACCGCCTATTCAGACAGTGATTTTGCAGGATACAAATTGGATAGGAAAAGCACCACAAGAGGCTGTCAGCTCCTGAGTGGAAAGCTGGTGAGTTGGACAAGTAAAAATCAAAACTCAGTATCCACCTCAACCGCTGAAGCTAAGTATGTAGCCGCTGGAAGTTGTTGTGCTCAAGTCTTATGGATGAGAATCAATTATTGGACTATGATCTTCAGCTCTCAAAAACTCCAATCTATTGCGACAGCACTAGTGCCATCGCTATAGCCAATAATCCAGTGCTACACTCAAAGACCAAACACATCGAGATCAGGTATCACTTTATCAGAGATCATGCGATGAATGGTGATAAAGAACTTCACTCTATCCCAACTGAATTTCAGTTAGCCGATCTTTTCACCAAACCTTATCATGAGCGAACTTGGCATGCTGAACCTTGAAGATTAAGTCTTCAGCGGTTACGCATTGGATCAGTGATAAAGTAAATTTTATTCATTCATTCCTCATCTAATCTCTAAACAAAAATGATTCGCTGATATCCAGGTGTGTTCTCTCTCTTTAAACGCTGAAGTTTACTTCATTATGCAGAATTTCAAAATAATTTGTATCGTTGAATATCTCTTCCTTCAGTGATTCTTTTTTAAATAACTATGCTCACTGATATTTCTCATCAGTGATTTCTTTTAAATTATCCCTAAGTTTTTCAAAAACCCTCAGATACAACTTTGAAATGTGAAAGGACGTTTATGTCGTCATCAAAACGGATAACCTATGGTATGTTTTTTCTCTGACACGTTCGTTTGTTGAAATTCTTGACCAATACGCTTCGTGGGACGTGTCACGTGTCATGATGAGTTTCTTTTCCCGCTCATCACTTTCTCTCTCTACTCTCACTATATAAACCACATAAGTTTATATTTCTACCTTTTACGCTCTCGAATTCTATAAAAGGCAAAACAACTCTCTTGCATTCCCAAGTAATTTGGACTTAAGAACTTGTGTTCATCATCTTCAAACATTTGACAATCAGGTTCTTATTTCTTCTATTTAAACCATTCTTTTACTTGTTTTTTATCTTCTTCTTGCTAATACAAGATCAAACAAACGTGTTTTTAAACAATAAAATCATCTTCTTCATAATTTTATGAATAAAACTTGTTCAAAGTTTTTCCATTAAGTTTAAACTCCAAATCTTAAACTTAAAACTTCATACGTTTTTCCAGAATCCTTTCCTTAAAAGGAAACTGTAAAACAAGAAGTTTCACTAGTTTTTAAACTTTCTTTTGTCAAAACTAGAAACCCTATTTCTTTTACACTTTCTTTCCCACAAAGGAAACTGTAAAACCCTTATTTTGGAACCTCGTTCCATTTTAAGACTTTTCTTCTCTATTTTTGATGTTCTTAACAGATATGGCTTCCAACACTGATGTTGCTGCAACCACTGCTCCCATTGTCAATTCCTTAGAAAGGGCTGCAAAATGAAACACGATCTACATGAGATCACCTTCACCACCATCAATCCATACGCTCTTCTTGAGTTTCCCAAGAAGAAAATGGTAACCCATTTTGATGATGTTGTGCAGTTTATCAAAAACTGCCCTCTCTCCACAACGATGACCATCACACCCCTGCCCACAAAAGACTCCTACATCAGTTCTGGTACACTGCTCATCGTACCACTGCTATCTCTGCAAAATCCAAAAAGGAATACCCTGTCATCGGTTTCGAGACCGAGCTAGGTGAAGGATCCATTACACCTGCCGCTATCCGGGGAGCCCTGAACCTACCTGCTGGCCCGAAGTCTCATCCATTTGTCCCATTCCCTAACCTCAACACCGCCGAAGGAAAGGAAGAGATCATCTCCTTCCGGGACAAAATGAAGTACATCCGGAACACCGGCTGTGAAGGCCCTGAGAAGAAGCCCACCACTATTCTCAAGAACATGATGCCATCGGAGATCAACTTCATCTTCGCGCATGTTAGTAGTTGCATGACAGCGAAGCACGACTCACTGGCCAGGCTTCAAAGCCTCAGTACGTGATGGTCTACGCTCTCCTCAAAGGACTCCATATAGATTACGCTAAAGTCATATTCGAAGATATGACTGAAAGGGTTGAATCACCTGACCGCCCCACTGCTGTTCCGTACCCCTGTTTCCTCAGCGCCATCTTCGCCTATGGCCTGAAGGAAGACTACCCCAAGCAAGGAGACCTGAAGCTTTCCCAGGTTGGCCTAAGGTACTTGATTTCAAACCTGTCGAAAGTGAGGTATGTCTCTCTACTTTACTCTCTCTTCTCCGCACTCCCTCTAATTCTTCTACTTCAGTGGCTACTGCTACAACAGCGGTCGCTCCAACCGCTGACACCCAGGCCACTACAACCACCTCTTCTAAAAAGAGGAAACATTCTAATAAACCCCTTGGCACCCATAAGTCCAAGAAGATTTCCAAGGAGAAGCCCAAGCCATCTCAGGCTGAAGAATCCACGTCCGCTTCTTCACAGGGAACGATGGATGCTTTCGTGGTCCACTCCACCACACTCGCTGAAACCACTCCTATTCAAACCACTTCAGTGGCTCAGTTCACTGAAGATACCATCGATGAGAACCCCAATTCCTCAGCACCTCAAACTGTTGTTGAAGATTTTCTCAGCGGATCAAACCGTTTTACCCCCACCTCTCTCAACCGTCGGTTCTTCTTTTTTTCTCTATACCATGGCACCCTCAATTCCATCGATAACGCTGACGGACTCAGCCGCTGCAACCCTCCAAAACATAATGCAGCAGAACATTGGATCTATAGGGTCGTCCTTTGAAGATGACTTGGAGCATCACTCCGGGTTTCGAGACATCCACTCCTTCTCCAACCCTCCTACATGTATTCCAACACAAACCACTTCTCTCTCTGCACCCCTAACTTCTGAGATTTCCTTAGCTTACATGTTATATGCTTTTTCAGGTCCAAACTTGGGCACCATCAGCACTTCCCTCAAGGATATTGATGATAAAGTGACAAAACTCAACACCACCATCTCAAACAACTCTTTAGCGGTTACAGACGTTGGAGAGACACTGAAGCAACTCGCAACTGTTGTCAAGGACAAAGCCTCCTCCGTTGACTTCATCAAAGTTGATGGAGGACTGACGACAGTAAAGACCGCCATCGTCAACAACACCTCCAACATCAACAAACTCAACACCGCCATCACTGATCTCTCCACTGGGGTTTCATCTCTCAGTGGTGAGGTAAGTTCTTTGAAGACCAACTACACCAGTCTACAAGGTGAGGTGAGAAGCCTTACCAAAGAAGTCGCTAACGTTAAAACCCTGCTCACCAAGATCCTCGAAAAGATGGATGCTCCCACTGTTCCTCCATCTCACTTCTCCCAGGCTGACCGGGACAAGCTGGAGATGGCAGTGGACTTTATCCTTCAAGGTACCCCTGCTATTTCTGGCCTAGAAGACAGAATGGCAGTGGTGGAACACCAAGTTGGGATCTCTAGCCCAGAAGACAGGGAACCTAACACTGCTGCTGCTGCTACCATTCCCTCCCCCACCCATTCAGTAGAAGAGGGGGACAAGATCGATGACCAAGTCCTTCCCCTAAATGTTGAGGGGGAGGAAAAGGATGAAGACTGTTAGCTTCAATCTTCCTAATCATAGAAATATTTAGAAGTAGTGAAAAATAGGCTAAGTGAAGAAAAGCCTCTTACAGAGGCTCTGCCGAACTTTCCGAGAGATCAGAGTCAAGAAGCCACAGAAGCAACAGAGACGTCCTACAGAACCTCTGTTGAACTTAAAGAAGACTCAAGACTCGGAAACAAAAGAAGACTGCTCTACGAAGGACCAAACCGCAGAGCCTCTGTGGTCTTCAACAAAGACTTGAAAGATATTATTAATATCTTGCTACTATTCCAGAACCCGTTCGTCAACTTGCATGGAAACATACCCTTTCCAACTTCGACGTGTCAAACTCTGATTGGATTCAATAGGGATTAGTACATAATAGACGTCTGCTGCATTAAATGCAATACAGCACGTCTGACTGTTCATGCCATCCTTGCAATTGTTCACGACATCCGTTCTACTATTCATACGTACCTTTTGAATAGTAGCATATGCTTTATGGTCCCCTTTAGAGTAATATATAAGGAAGACTCATGTTGAGTTCTTCCTTACAACACTTCAATCAAACATCAAGAACACAAAAGCTTATTAACCTTAAAAGTCATATATGTTTTAAAGCTTTTCTTACTCACGGTTCATAAACCTGTTCATGATATATATATTCAGTAAACTTTGAGATATAATATTATGTTCACTGTTTATTTATATTTTGCTCTAAATCTATCAAACTTATCTGTTAGTTCTTTAAATACGCTTTCGCATCAAACATTAACTTGAGCTAATAGATCTGATAATTTTGTTTAAAGCAAAACGGGAACCAACAATTGGTATCAGAGCAAAGCTTGATTTTCAATATCAAGTGATCCTCGTTTTACAACTTTTATTTGATAAATTATTTTCTTTCTCTTCATCACCATATTTCTGGATATTAGTTGTACCCAGAAAACCTTCCAGATCTTCATACTTAGAAATCCTCCATCAGATTATCCTTTCCTCAATATGACAAATACAAATAACTTTTTTACTGCTGGCTCACTAACCAAACCTCCTACTCTTCTTAGAGATGAGTATCCTCAATGGAAGATAAGAATGGTTCATTTATTTGAGGGTACTAAAAAAACTCTCAAACAATATCTTTACAATCTTCCTCCAGTTCCTATGATAACTATGCCACGTGTACCAGCTACTGCTGAATCTGCTGAAATCCCTGAACATCAAAAACCTAAGCCAAGAGAAGAATGGTCAAATGAAGATAAGGCAGAAGATGAAGTTGCACAGAAAACAAAAAGAATACTGATCATGGCTATCCCCAACGAAATCTTTCAATCCTATATGCATGCGAAACAGCGCACGATCTCTGAAAAGAATTAGAAAGACAGTTGGAAGGGGTGCTAAAACACAAAAGAACCGAAGGGCACAATACATAAACGAGTATCATGCCTTCAGAGCTTCTGCAACAGAATCTCTGCAAACAACATATGATCGGTTCAACTCTCTCATAAACAAATGCAGAAAGTCTGGTATTCACAGAACCACGGAAGAAAATAACGTCATGTTTCTAAAGAGCCTGAACGATGAGTGGCTTCAGCTGTCTATGTCTTTACAAACAAATCAAGATCTAGACTCCTGGACACTCTCTGATCTCTATGGAACACTATCCGCACAAGAGCCTTAAATAGCTCAAGCTAAAACACTAACCATTGTACCATACGCATTGGTTAGTAAATCTACAGAGGCTACGGACAGACCAAGAAATGAGAGATCTACAGAGGAGAAAAAGAAGGAGAAAAAGAAGATAGTAATGGTTGATAGCGAAGAAGATGAGCTGATAGAGGAAGAAATAACTCTTGCGTCATTAGCTAAATCAATGGCTCTATTGACAAGAGAGTTTAGAAATAACCAAATGAATTCTGGAAGAAGAGAAGAATCAAGTGACCGACAGAAGTCAGACTACATATATGATGACCAACAGAGGTCGAGCGACAGAAGCTACAAAGGAAATGACCGACAGAGATCAAATGACAAAGTAGGCCACACACAAGAATGCTACAAATGTGGTAAGCCTGGTCATTACGCAAACGAATGCCAAACAGAGAAAGGTGGAGACCAACAGAAGTCCGAAGATCGAACTGGAAACACCTCCCAAGGTTGTTTCAACTGCGGCAAGCCAGGTCATTTCGCACAAGAATGCAGAAGTAGACAAAATCGCCCACAGAAGGACTCAGCTTTTTACAAAAAGAAGGCTGAGTATTATGCGCAAAAATCCCTAATGGCGAGCAAAGGGCATTCTGAGGCAAACAAAGAAGACTTCGAGTCAGACTCTACCTCTGATGATGAATTTCCCACAAATGCCCTGTTCTGTGGCATGGCAGAAGTTAACTCCGGCACTGACAATGAGGTATCCATTTCAAACTCTACCTCAAGTACTAATTCTGTAGATGATGATTTATTTAAACTTAACATTGAACTGAAAGATATAATTGAAAGCATTCAGAAAAAGCTGACCTTTAATGAGAGAGAAGTAAGGCTTCTCACTCAAGAAAAAGCCAAAATCTTTGAAGAAAAAGAAAAAGTCGAAAAATATAGATCCTTTAAAAAGGCAAATTTCTGATTTAACCTATGCATTAAAAATCAAAACAAAAGAACTTTCAGTTTCAAGAAGTGAAACTACAGACATAAGAGCTCTCAAAGAATACTTTCAAAAAGAAAGAGAGGTACTTTGGCAAGATATTTTAAGAAGAGAAGTTTTACTTAAAAACTATAAAGATGCACAGAAGGTGTATGAAAAGGTAAACTCTCAAATAACAAGACGAGGTATAGGGTACAGTGATATTACCTTAGGAGTTGAAAATAAACGACTAAAACCTCTGTCCTCTCTATTTGTTTTGGGAAAAACTAACAAACCAAACTTTCCAAACTTACTCTTTGTAAGTAAAAGGGTTAAAATCTCTGCAGAACCTCACTTGAGGAAACATACAAAGATGATCAATGTGTGGTTTGAAAACAAAGATTCATCATCTTCAACCTCTGTCAATAGAGGAATCAAACCAAAGAAATATCTGAAAACACAAGATCAGATTGGTATCTTTAAGTTTGGTAAACCAGAGACTCAAACACAGGTCGCTTTTGTCTGTATGATAAATGTCGAAAAGAAATTGTCAGCAGAAGCTCCTGAGTTTAAACCCATCTTTTCAGAAGAAAAACTTGAAGAATCTATTGAAAAAGAAATTTTGGAAGTTTTGAAATCAAATGTTTTAGAAAATCTTTGTACATCTTCTATAGATCAAAAACTCGCTGAAGAGATCTCATCAGAAACCTCTGCCATCTATGAATGTTTTTCTACAGAGGAAGAAAGCTCGTATGATACATGCTCAGAAAATCCAGCCTCTATCGAAAGAAATGACTCAACCTCTGCATATGAGGACGATTCATCCTCTGACGACTCAGAGACTGATTTCAAATCAGGGATAATTCACTGTGACACAGAGGATGTCAAATTCTCCTCTGAAGTTCTTAACAGAACAATTTCTCCAAAAGAGAAAATCACAGAGATACCTATCCGTCCAGATTTTCTCAAAATGTGTATACAAGTCAAAACCTCTACAGAGCTTGAAAATCTGAAAAAGGCCTCTGAAAATCCTAAAAGCTTCAAATTTTCAAAACCTTTAAGGAAAATTAAAGAAAATCCAACTTGGCAACAAAAGGGAAAATGGCCTGAAGCTAACAAATATTTTTCCTCTGTGACAGTGAAGAAAGATGTTCACCACAGAAGAGAGTCACAGAAGGCAGGAACTAAACAAGACTTTTGCAAACAACATTCTAGTATTCATAGATCTTCTTGTAATAGGAAATCTAATGTAAAGAAAGAGTGTAATGTCTCTGTGGCTCAGTTCAAAGAATTCAATGAAAAGTTCAAACAAATCACGTCTCATATTCAATACTGTCATTGTTTTGATCTTATGTTTAAATTGAATAAACACTTCTCAAGTCCAGATTGCTTTCTCACCACTGAAATTCGAAAGTCAGAACCAAAAGAGAAACAATCTGATTCTTCTACAAAAGATAAAATGTATTTCAAGAATGCTAAGGCAAACTTGAAAAATTCTAACAATATTGGACCCATGTGGATATGGGTACCTAAATCTCTATGATTATCTTACAGAAGCAACATGTGCCAATTTGGTATCTTGACTCCGGATGCTCAAGGCACATGACTAGCAACAGAAGATTACTATCCACATACAAAGAAATACACGATGGTGGATCTGTAACTTTTGGAGACAACATGAAGGGACACATCAAAGGCTATGGAGTCATACAGAAAGAAAATGTCTCTGTATACAAAGTTGCATATGTGAATGGCCTCAAACACAACCTACTAAGCGTAAGTCAACTCTGTGATACAGGATTCGATGTGTTATTCAAAAGAACTTTCTGCTCTCTATAGAGTGAAAACACAGGAACGGAACTTCTGCGAGCTGAAAGAAGAGGTGATCTATACCTAATGAATTTTACTTCAAAATTCAAGGACAAAGTTTGCCTAGTAGCCTGCAAAAGTGAAGAAGCTTGGTTATGGCACAACAGGTTCTGTCACATAAACTTTCACACCTTGGATAAACTAGTAAAACTCAATCTAGTTAAAGGTTTGCAAAATGTTAAATTCAATAAGGATCACTTGTGTTCGGCCTGTGAAATGGGAAAACACAGAAGGGCTTCTCACAAAGGCAAAACAGATGTGTCTTGCACTAGGCCTCTGTACATGCTCCATGTCGACCTCTGCGGTCCCATTGCTATACAGAGCCTAGGAGGCAAGAAATACATACTTGTCCTAATTGATGAGTATTCACGTTTCACATGGGTTGAATTCATTAGAAAGAAATCAGATGTTCCAATTATATTGATAAATCTAATGAAAAGAATTCAAGTTCCTTATGACTGCAGAATACAGAAGTTAAGAAGTGACAATGGCACAGAATTTAAAAATTGTGTCATTGAAGCATATCTTTCTACAGAAGGAATATCACAGAACTTCTCTGCCGCTCGCACTCCACAACAGAACGGTGTAGTCGAAAGAAAGAATCGAACACTTGTGGAGGCTGCAAGAACTATGCTATCAGCATGCGGATTATCAATAAACTTTTGGGCAGAAGCAATTTCTACTGCATGTTATACACAGAATCGTTCAACCATTGTGAAAAGACACCTCAAGACGCCTTACGAATTGCTTCACAAAAGGAGGCCAAACATCAAGTTTTTCCATGTATTCGGATGCAAATGCTTTGTTTTAAACGACAGAGATTCAAGAGGAAAATTTGACGAAAAAGCTGATGAAGGCAAATTCATTGGATACTCTAACTGGTCCAAATAATGCTTCATCTTCTTCTATAAATACTACAGATGCAATTGCCGAAGCAGAAGAAAGTGCAGAAGATGAAACATCAAGAAAAACAACCACAGAAGCTGCACAAACCACAGAAGAACCAATTACAGAGGAAATCGAGAACCAATACTATACGTCCTCATAAGAACAAACTCCACCACCACTCATACCAATCATTCCACAAACGGTAGAATCAACTACCAAGGCACGAAGAACGACAGAGGCTACACAAGAAGAAACACAAGAAGCCTCTGAAGAAAGTTTGGATGACATTGATGATCATCTTCCACGCACAACACAATGGACAAAAAGTCATCCGCAAAGCCAAATAATTGGAGAACCTTCTGACGCAATAAAAACAAGATCTGCCACTGCTAATTTTTGTTTCTTTACAAATTTTATTAGTGTGATAGAACCAAAGAAGATTTCTGAAGCTCTAGATGACCCAAACTGGGTAGACGCCATGCAAGACGAACTTCTGTAGTTTGAGCGTAACCGAGTATGGACTTTAGTACCGCTGCCAAGAGGGAAACAGGCCATTGGGACTAAATGGGTCTACAGAAATAAGAAGGATGAAGATGGAGTGGTCATCAGAAACAAAGCAAGATTAGTAGCAAAGGGATATAGACAAGAAGAAGGCATAGACTACGATGAGACGTTTGCCCCTGTTGCACGGCTCGAAGCAATAAGAATATTCTTAGCCTTCGCAGCCCACAGAGGTTTTAAAGTCTATCAGATGGACGTAAAATAAGCTTTTCTCAACGGCGAAATCCAAGAAGAGGTTTACGTAAATCATCCACCAGGGTTTGAAAGCTCAAAGTTTCCAAGACATGTATACTACCTTGAAAAAGCTCTATATGGACTGAAACAGGCTCCAAGAGCATGGTATGAACGACTTTCTACCTTTCTTCTAGTCAATGGCTACAACAGAGGTACAACAGATACTACCTTATTCTATAAACATAAAAATAGTGAGATAATGCTTGTACAAATCTATGTGGATGACATAATTTTTGGGTCTACTAATTCAGAAGAGTGTAAAAGATTTGAAAAACTAATGCAGAGTGAGTTTGAAATGAGTATGATGGGAGAATTAACATTCTTCCTTGGACTCCAAGTCAAACAATCATCAGAGGGAATTTTTATAAATCAGGCCAAATATGTCTCTGACATTCTTTCCAAATATAGCCTCTCTGATACCTCTGCAATGAAAACTCCAATGGCCACTGGAAATAAGTTATTCTTAGATCCAAATGGTATCTCTGTAGAAAGCACTCTCTACAGAGGCATGATTGGATCTCTGTTATACTTGACAGCAAGCAGACCTGACATTATGCATGCCACGTGTCTTTGTGCACGTTATCAAGCTAATCCAAAGAAATCACATTATGATGCAATAAAGAGAATCTTTAGATACCTGAAGGGGACCAAAAATCTTGGTCTCTGGTATCCACAGAACTCTGGTTTTAGTCTTAAAGCTTATACAGATTCAGACTATGGAGGATGCATGCTCAACAGAAAGAGTACCTCTGGGAGTTGTCAATTCCTAGGTGGTAAACTAGTCAGTTGGACCTCCAAGAAGTAGAATTGTGTCTCCACATCCACTGCAGAAGCTGAATACGTTGCTGCTGCTAGCTGTTGTTCTCAGGTTCTATGGATGAAGACTCAGCTAAAAGACTACAGACACATCTTATTCAAAATACCCATCTTCTGTGATTCCAAAAGTGCCATTGCTGTCTCTGCCAATCCCGTGCAACACTCAAAAACCAAGCATATCGATATAAGGTACCATTTCTTGAAACATCATGTTGAATACGGTACAATCGAAATGCATTTCGTGCCAACAGAATATCAACTAGCTGACTTATTCACCAAAGCACTAGACGAGAAAATATTCAACTTCTTGGTGGGTAAGTTAGGAATGATAAACATGGTATGACAATCTTCTGTAAGTATAGCTTTATCTTCTGTAAATATGTATATATTTCCTTTACCTATTGCTTTGATCAATTTATTTCTGTATGTAAATTCTCAAAGCAAAACTAATTCTTGGAAACTCAGAGCTTCTGTGGGTCAATTCAGAACTTCTGATGACCCTTACAGAACCTCTGGTAAACATGACCTATGCTCAATACAAATCTTATCATTCTTTGATCCAAGCATAGATCAAGGGGGAGAAAAAAGGAAAATTCTTGATCTATAGAAGTTATTAGATCAAGGGGGAGCAAAAAGAAACCCTGAAATGATCTACAGAGATAAATCTTTCAAAGGGAAGCCAAAGAATTATGTCGATAATTCTCCATCGACAAAAGTCAGACAAATCTGCCGAGAAAAGAAGAACCAAAAGGTATGTCTCTCGAACAAAAGGTTTTTGGAAAACAGTTTTCTAGGACAAGAATTGTCAAATATGTCCTAAATATACTATGAATAACATTTCAAAAATCAAAAGCTCAAAAAGTTTTACAAAAATCGAATTAGGAGAAATTTAAGGTCATAGAGCTTCTGCTGAGCTCAACAGAGGTTCTGCAAGAAATATGCTCTGTGATCGCAAATTAACCCTCTATCGATCTTTTGGAATGTTATCTCGGAAACCGAAAACACAAACCATGACCTTCTCGAACAAACTGTTTTTCATAACAGTTTTTCTCGGACATAAACTTTCAAATATGTCCGAAAAACATCTCTTAAACCAGATCAAAAATTGGATGATCAAAAAATCTAATAGAATTTTAGTTATGAGATTTTTTCCCTCATAGAGCTTCTGCTGGCCCTCACAGAGCTTCTGTAAGTTCCAACAGAGCCACAAAACCTCTGCGAGCAAATTTCTTGACTAGAAATCCTATTTGATCCTCTCTAGTATCTCTACAAACATTTTGGTTAAAAGAAGAGACCACAGAAGTCATGATAACAATTAGATATATGAGAGATAAACATCAAGCTTTTTCAAGATAATAGAACTTCTGTAATCCACAGAGCTTCTGTCAATCTGTTACGTGAGCATTTCTGTAGTGGTAACGGTTACTTTTAACTGAGAGTGAAACTCATATGGCTAAGAAAAACTCCACGCGCCTAGCATTAATGGGCCGCGCACGATGTCCTGTCATCCTCTGACAAGGCCTACGTGTCCCATTTTCATTGGGCGTACATGGAACGTTTTCTGTGGAAAGTTGAACCCGCCGTTCTAACTTGAGTACGGATTCCAAATGTTATTCCATTGCCATATATTTTACTCTTTCGATTTCTACCGTTTTACCCTCCTATAAAAACCATGCTTACTCTCTCATAAAATCTTTTACAAACTCTATCTTCTTCTTCGGCGAAACCCTGCAACAGCTTGCAAAAATCTTATTCTTCAAATCAAATGGCTTCATCTTCTCGAGCTACATCCTCTGAACAGTCTCCGGCGAACTCACCAGAACATTCACCTGCTCATTCTGAACATTCAGAAAACCCCAACCTTGCCCAAAACATTGAACTGGAAGATTCCGGCGATTCAGCAGAATTTGCTCCGACCACACATCTTCAAAACTTCATAGCAAAGGATCATTTTGAGAAGGTACTACCAATCAAATCCAACAACTGCTATTTTGTTCCCTCACCCACTGCTTTCGGCGAAGCCCATGCCATTCTTCTAAACATACTGGAAAATCATTTCCTATTTCCTCTACTCTCAAGAACCCCAAAGAAAATTCCAGTTAGATACTTGAACTAATTTTGGCAAAGTTGCCGATTTGATAAAGACGATTCTCTTATCAAAGGGTACATTTCAAAACCTGACAAGTCTGAGCATCTGGAAATCAAATTCAATAGAACAATGTTCTCACTTGAATTCAACCTTCCAACAAGGGGACTTCTTGGTTTAAAGAAATATGCAGAGCAACCAACAGACGACGAGCTCTGCCGCTTCGTGGAAATGCTCGGGTACAATACACAAGTACAGAAGAGAAATGACTTCCGCAGAGGCAGATTACCACCTCTGTGGAATACCTTGTTTTCTATTCTTAACAGGTGCCTGACAGGGAAGATAGGCAGCATTGACCAGAGCTCACATCAAATTTTGACCATCATGTATGGAGTTTACTATGATCTCCCACTGGATTACTCGTCCACAATGATGCAAGAAATTATCAACACAATCAACAGAAAGAATAACACCAGAAGGGTCAAAGAGAACGATCCCAACTTTCTACCACCTCTGCAATTCCAAAGAATATTGGGAGTACTGTTCGAACCTCTGTTACTAATACAAAAATGGCCAATGGAAGGGCCAATTCCCAAACAGTTTCCCATGAACAAAAATACCCCCACTGATCACTTAGATGGCTACTCACACTGCAGACCTCTGTCAAAGAAACTTCTGAAGTATGCCTCGAATAAAACCCTTGTGAAAGAATATATACGCGATCATAGAACTCCAAAACCGAGTTCTAAGACACCCCCGCGTCTAGGTGTCCCCCGAGGAACAATGACTGCAGAACCTCTTTCCACTCAAGCAGAAAAGGATCACAAATTAGCAAAACACATGGCTATTCAACTTAGCTTCATAGCCAAACGTGCAGAACTTCTGGGAAAGAAATCTTCTTCAAAAACCTCTGCATCTACTCCAAAAGCAAAGAAGAGAAAAACTGCAGAAGGAACCTCCACAAGCGCTGCAGAAGATCAACCCTCACCTCCTCATGCCACAGAATAGGCTCCTCTGCTCCTCCCTCTTCTCCAAAACAGAAGAAGAAAAGAAAATCGAAAACTACAGAGGAAGGGGCACCAAAACCCAAGAAAAGGAAAACCAAAAGGAAACATGGTAAATCACTTGATAAATTGGTTACCATTGAAGAGGAAACTGCAGAAGAGGAAACTACAGAAGAAGCCGCAAAAGAAAGAACTGCAGAAGAAGATGCTGAAGAAGAAATGGCAACAGAGGAATATCAATCACCCTATCAATCTCCAGATAGATTTGCTCACCAAGGAGACCTGAACGACTTCTTACAGAACCCTGATATTGCCAACACCCTAAATACAGCAGGGTGGACGGCACAACCTCTCGACCACCACTCTCCAGAAGAACAAGATTTCTCCATTTCTGGCATTGACACACATCTGCAAGAAGATGACAAAACACCCAAAGATCAACCAGCCAACACCCCTGTTATTTTACAGAACCCTTCATTCAAGGATTAGACGTCCACAGAAGGAGTACAAACCCAGCTTCAGAAGAAATAGACCAAACAGAAGCTGAGTGGAATAGAGGTGAAATTACAGAGGCTTCTGAGAAAATGATAGAAGAAGAAAAAGGAAAAGAGGCAGAAGTTGCACACGAAGTGGGATTCAGAACATGGGAGACAACAGAGGAGATCTTAGAGACAGATTCAGATGAAGAAGAAGCTGTCTGGATACGTAAAGGTCTCTATCATCCATATGTCATGAGATTATACGGATCTCATCAAATGTATGACTTCTTACGACCAGAGCAAGGAACTTCAACAGAACCTAGGGAAGAAGCACCAAGCCGAAGGATAGCTACAGAGGATGAAATGATAGACAATGATGTAGTGCTTGGATGCTTAACAGAGGAAGAAGTAAGAAAAGATGCCTGGATGAATAGAGGCACACAACCACAATCAACTCCCAGTGCAACCCACATTTCTAATTCTGCAGGTCTAGCTGCAGAAGGAATTATTGAAAAAGAGCAGCACAGCTCGATCCAAACCCAAACCATCCAGCCAGAAGTCACTCTTTCGACTTCTGCGCCCATAAAAACCGGGGAATCCATTCCTAGGGAGTCTCCTCAAAGAGACTCACCTATTGTTCGTGATCAATCGCCCCAGATCACACTAGATGTAACGTCCCAAAAATTACAAGCAAATTTAAATTTTTAAATAAACAATTCATTTATAACAACTCATTAAATGAATCCCAACGTTTCGTTTGCAAACTCATAATTAATATCTTTATAATAAAAACCGGCGGAATAAACGTTTAATTAATAAAACCATAAAAAAACCAGCTCTCATCGCGCGCCAGTGTGTACTTGTCACGCCTTGGAGCCGCTCGGACATGAAACCACAGTTTATTGGGAAAGGGTAAGCACGAAGCTTAGTGAATTCCAACACATGCGCAGATAGGAATTATATACACATCACCCCTATCCGCACATAAGCAACAACATCACAGTTACATAAAACGAGTAAACATCTACAAGTAATTATGTATCCAACACCTCGGTCCCACCGAATTGTAATGTATCACACTCGTCACACCGAGTTCCCACAACGTTTCTTTCCACTTCCTCGGTCCCACCGAATTGTAATGTATCACACTCGTCACACCGAGTTCCCACAACGTTTCTTTCCACTCCCTCGGTCCCACCGAATTGTAATGTATCACATTTATACTAAGCATTCAAACCAATCAAATATTACACACCACAAGGACAGTAGTACATACAAACTATTATGACATGCATACAACCCCTAACTACACAGTGAGAGAACTCACCTCGAATGCGCGCCCAGCTTAATAACACAATTCAAGCTTCACAATTACGGTCACTTCCCAACCCCTAAACGCATGTTAAAACGTGTCAATACGAGACCCGGACCCTACGACACGACACACGCTTAAACCGTCACTAAAACTATTTTCCGCTCTCGCCAAACAGGTCTGTTCGGGACCCGTTTCGACCCCTTTAAACCCAGAAAAACCTTAATTAAATTACATGACCAGAAAGTTCTCTGAGATAGGGTTTCAAGAACATATTATACACCTCCTAACGATTTTTCTACAATTAATTACGGATTTTATAAGATCAGCCCGCAGAACAGCGAAAAACAGCACTTATCAGTATAAAACGACGATTTGGCCTAAGCTACGTTCCGAACTGGAATTTTCACAAAACACAGAAAAGTTTAAAGACTCAAAAACGGAACTTTTGGCACCGAAATCACCCCAATCCGAGTTACGAGGAAAAAGTTACAGCTTACGCAAAACAGTGACAGAACTGCAGTTTCTTTTACATAAAATGACGATTCACTGAACTTACGACCACTTTTCCACCTAGCTAGAGGCCGAACCAGTTTTCCGCTAAAACACGGAAAACATGCCCGACCCCGAGCTTGAACCGTGGGCGCCAGTTTCGGCTCAATCGGTGTTACGACAGAAAAGTTACGGTTGACGCAAAACAGTGGCAGAAGGCCGTTTTTCACATAAATTGACGATTTTATAAAACGGTTTACGTTTATACGATTCGGGTTACGGTTTAGCTATTAAGGTTCAGTCCTAATTAACCATTGCCGGACAAAACCCAACACCACCCACTGCCACCTCCAGCAATGGTGGTCGGCGGCGGCGGCCGGCGGCGGCGGCCACCGGCGGCGATGGTGGTAAAACGACACGAAGAAGAAGGAAAAGGAGAAGATGATTACCTCTCGACAAAGACACAGCAGCAACACGGCGAAAACCCGACTCCCTTCTCTTCTCGACCGACTCTCTCTCTCTCTCTCTGCATTCTCTCTTTCCAGCAGAACTCCGGCGACGCCGACGGTGGTCCTGGTGGTTAGCAGCGGCAGCAAAGGAACGGAATGGGGAGGAGAGATGGTGGTTCACGGCGCAAGAAAAAGAAAAAGAAAGAAGAAGCATTGCAAGTAGGGTTTTTCTTTTCTTGTTTTTGCTTGGAACGTAATTGACGAGAATGAACAAGGGGGAAGGGGGTCGGTCCCCTTATGGTCCGAACCCCATGCCAACATTTACGACAATGGTCCCTTTAATTTAAGTTTTTACATTACACTCCAAATATCCAAACTTTTAGCAAATAAAGTCCTAGCCGCCTAACCCCGATAACTTCTTCTTACGAGGTCGATTAGCGAAACATATTTAATAAATAAATACGTAAAAACAAAATAAACTGAACCGGGACACGAGCTTTACAACTCTCCCCCGCTTGAATCAGACTTCGTCCTCGAAGTCTATGTTCGCGAACAGCTCCGGGTAATTTTCCCGCCTCTCAACCTCAGGTTCCCAAGTTCACACGAAACCCTTTCGGAGTTGCCACTGGACTTTCACTAACTGGAACCTAATTTCTCACACCGTCTAAGAATCTCCCGAATACTTCCTTACTAACAACACTCATTCAAGAACACTGAAACGCGATTGGAAGAACACTTCAACAATCGGAATCATTCCTAGTTAAACGACTTCGGTTGTCTCCCAACCTTAGATGATCCATACCTCCCGATTAAATTTTTTAAGCTCTAACCATTCTAAAGATGCTCACCAATATACCCTACAGGATACTCGAATCCGACCATTCCTACCATTAACTGCCGATTAACTTCTACGAGTTCTACTAGACTCCCAAAATTCACAATGAATCACATTAACAAACATTGACCCCCTGCCGAACATCGGTCCAACCGATCACAATAACAAACATCGGCCACCCGCCGAACATCGGTCCAACCGATTACAATAACAAACATCGGCCACCCGCCGAACATCGGTCTCACCGATTACAATAACAAGCATCAGCGTGGTATTATCCTAGACACTAACACAAAAAGATATCCCCCACAACCAAATCAACTAACACACACGAAGGTCATTCTACCATAACCATTCATCACAAGTGATCATTTCAGGGTTACTACTACCATCACCATGATTATCTTAAAATCGGCTACAACTCTCCGATTATACTAAAGGTGTTTGGCTTCAAGCCCAAAAGTCGACACCTAAATATACCACCTACCTCAAAATGGTGGATGCGCATTTATTCTCTTAATAACAAAGGACATCAATCCCTTAACCGATACTATTCGGCCTACGGTACTAACGCGCATGGAATACCTACCTTCCACCGTCGACGTATCATCCACACTTGCTCTACGAAGCCAAGACACACCGTATCGAGGATACACCTTGATGTTTACCTCCCAGGTAACGCCTCAAGACCCAGCACACCGGAACTACCTCCCAGGTAAGTGCCCACGACTATATCCTCCTAGTACCTACTGGAAAGTCTAGGTTAAAACACATGAATATCGGGGTCCCACCCCGAGATACCCAACCGACCATTACCAACGACTGACTAACGTGCCTAAGGATCCAAAGCAAACAGCCTACCAACAACATGCCTATTCCGGATTGTCTCACTCACCCAAACATATAAATACTCGACGTGCAATGAATGCCAAACGGTGCGACAAAACAATTCATCAACAAGACTCCACCTCGAGTCATTATAACCGGGCAATTAGCCCATGACAAACTCCAAATCAAAACCAAGCAAAATGCTCCACGCTTGCTAGACCCATAAGTCGGTCAAAAACACATTTAAATAAAGTTTAAGCAAGCGATACTCTTAAATAGCATTAGTCCCAAACTCGACACGAGCTAAACAAAAGGACTCACACCCTTAAAATTCTCAGAATGACCCATATCACTTATAAACGCACTTCCCAAATGGTTTACAAAATCATTTACAAAATATTCTCAACGTCAAGATTTTTCATTTCAAAAAGACCGTAAGCAATAAAACTACTATTACCAGGTCGGTAGTTACGCAAAAATGGACACGCTCGTCCCACATATGAAAATCATGTTAAAAATCCTTTCATTGCAGCTTAGTAAAGCGAAATAAATAATTTCTGTGAAAATGAACCTTCACGGTTCTAGTATGAATTGGCTCATGACATGCACTTAAAGTAACCACTTAACCTTAAACAGGATTCGACAAAGGTGTGCACAAAATTTCAAAATCTGTTCCACGACGTTTGACCCCAAAATTTCTCTTTTTAAATCATAAAATGTCGTGGCACAGGGTCCACCAACAAATTTTTACGTGCGTCAGTTAGTCATCCAAAACGATGAAACGGTTTACAAATATATTTTTGTTAAAACACAATTGTCTTGCGAAATTTTCAAACTTAAAGATATAAATCAATTCGCTTTTATCATTTGCAAATATCGACTAAAACCTCATAAAATCTCTAACTGGGGTAGGCGTGCAAGCTTGTAACACTTCCTTAAAATTTTCTTGCAATGACACAAAAGCTCCAATTAACTCACACCAAATCTCAAAAGGTGGGGTTCTTTAAATTGATTTCCAAAATTTCCCCAAATGGTCACATAAACAAATAAGATATGCACCTCGCAAAATTAAACCCACACGACTCAACATGCCTTAAAACAAAACTTCATGGACCCTAATGAACTCAATGACTCTAAGTCAATAAAATAGCACCATGCATTGTGCCCCCAAAGTCAAATTGCCAAAAGCAAAAACATGAATGAGACGCCAAAATCCCAAAAATCTCTTCCCACGGTAAAACCATAAAACAACATTGTTTAACCAACTTATTTTAACCAAATCACCCAAATAGTCTTATACAGACACCGCGGGATGTAACTTTCCATCTCAACTCTAACATATGTGGAGGAATTCCAATGTTAAAGTCGCAAACCGTAGTCACTTGCCCAACATTTTAAACACCACAAAAGACGGATATCATCATACCCGAAAGAACCGTTGGAAATAATCAATGATACAGTTTTAACAAAGTTTGCAACTCTCGTGATAAAAAGGTTTCATGCACTTTCAAAACCATAATTCGAAATCTTGTGTGTGTACTAAACATTTCCCAAAATTCCAAAACACCATCCCTAAAAGGATTTGAAACACCAGAAGTAGTTAATGCAATTTTATTTTCAAAATAAACTTCGTGCATGACTCAGTCGGCATTCAACGTCTCGACTCATACTCCTCCAAACCTCTCCAATCCACTATCGTCCTCCGAACATTTAACCTCTTAGGGCAAGTTGGGAAATTACGTCAAATAATCCCTACGATTTTTCCTCAAATCCAAGTCGGCTCTATAAGCCTATGGCTCTAGCACAATCTCCCATCTTGGCCCGAAATGATCTGCTTACAACAAATATCATCCTTATCGTCACTCCAAGTGACTAATACTATAATCGTCTTTCTATTCCAACGACTACTAGTTTAGAACCTTCGACACTACCCCAACGATCATCCCATCAAAGTAAGTCAAGTACACACATGTACCAGTGGATCTACTATAATTGTCTCCCCTCGTGACGGCTATTCAGGGTAGATAATACAACGCGTTATTAGCACATAATAACTCATACTAACAACACTCACGCTCAACTCCTTGGATTCCTCGTGACTTCCCCGACTCGAGCATTGATCCTGTGCTTCCGGTAGTAGGAGCTCTACTACTACCTTCCACGCCTATCATCGCTCATTCCGAGTCCCATCCCGAGGGTCCAAGTAGTTTCTCGCCGAAACCATACACATAACATAATTAATCCACACATGCCAGTTCAAGAACATATCCTAAACAGGCAAACTCATACAACTACTATATATGTAAGACCATCGGTCTCCCCGATCAGACAGCCACAATTGTATACATAATAAACCATCGGTCACCCCGATCATACAACAACAATTAAATATATAATTAACCCTATGCCCGCACCAGCATATATATACATGCCCCCTTCCTAGCTCCCTAGGAACTTCCTCTTATCCCACTACCCTTGCTACTACCGAATTCCTACTAATTATGACGAGTGACCTCGCGAATACCCGATTATATGCAGTGCGAAATAAATAGACAGTCGAATACAAGACTCTATCCTAGAACGGGTGGACTCAAACAAGAGCTGCGCAATAGAACTAAATCGAATATTCTAAGGCTATAAATCTCTTACTGCATACAACCTAGAGGGCAACCACTTAGTAACCTATCATAATTCGCATAAATTCCTAGCATGCATACTCTATGATCTAGAAAGTAATAAAACACTAAGTACTGCACCTTTTCCCCTGGCTCCGGCTGACTGTACACACTGCGCCATCGATCACCGTTTCTCAAACGGGTTTTCCTTTCTTTTATTTTCCAAAAACTTAAAGAAATATTTTTTTTTTTTTTTTTATTTTTTTTATAGCCGCAAACTTGAGATCAAACACACCGAAATGCGTTTGTGTTAGATCTGAAGTTTTGTCAATAAACCAAGTGTTGAAGATCTGATAAGAAGATTCAGAAGTTCTGAGAAGAAGAGTCAGAAGTTCTGAGAAGAAGAGTCAGAGATCTGAGAAAGAGAAGTCAGAAGTTCTGAGAAGCTTGATCAGAAGAATGTTCAGAAGTTCTGAACTACCTGTTCAGAACTTATGACGAGTTTCGTTATTTAGTAATGTGTAAACTAATTAGGACACGTGTTATGTTCTTATTAGTCTTTCTTATTTGTACTGTAGCTTTAAGATGTTTGTTGCAGTATAAATAGAGTGGTTAGCACTACGTTGCTAACTGATTGATTTTCCCATATTACTTGTATTCTTTCCTTGTAATCTTTGAGGTGATCTCTCTCTTAGATCTGTAATTCTGTGCATCATTGAATACAATTGGGCTTGATCATACAATTTCTCAATTACTTCTTTCTATATTGATTGTAAGAATAGATCCTGCACTTTCAATTGGTATCAGAGCTAATCAACAAACAAATTCGTTCAAGATTGTGATTGCGAAGATCGATTGATCAATTTCTTGAAGATTTCTTGATTCATTCAAAATTCGATTCCGCTGCTAGGGCTAGTTCTTGAATTCTTAGCAATTCTTGAATTACCTGCTACTTTTCGATCAAGAAAATCGAATTTGTCTTTCTGTTGAATTTTCTTACAATCATGTCTTCTAAAGAATATCTAGCCATGGGATCCGAAACCAAACCGCCTGTTCTTATACCAGAAGAGTATCAGCAATGGAAAACTCGTATGATCCAATTCCTTGACAACATCGATGAAAATCTTATGATTTCTATACGAGAAGGTCCAATCGAAGTATATATCGATGTCGCCGCAACCCCTGCTACAGAGACAACTCCAGAAATTCCAGCGACCAGAGTAAAGAAGAATTATTCCCAATACACTGCTGAACAGAAAAATAGGCATGCTATTGACAAAAGAGCAATTACTTTGATGACTTTGGCTGTCCCGAATGAGGTTCTTAACAGGATTGACAGTGGATCATCAGCTAAAGAAATGTGGGACGAATTGGAAAGGCAAATGTTAGGAACTGTGAGATCTATTCAGGCAAAGTTAAATCAAAGCATAAATGCTTATGAAAGGTTCAAAGCAAAAGAGTCAGAAAGTTTGACACAGACATACAGTAAATTTTGCACTATTCTAAATGACTTGAGAAGAAATGGACTGAAGAAAACAAAATCAGAAATAAATTACAAATTTCTGAACAGTCTAAATTCAGAATGGTCATCATTTGCCATAAGTCTGCAAATGAACAAAGATATGTGTGAAGAAGACTTAAATGATTTGTTCTGTGTTCTTAATCAACATGAAGACTCTGTCAAGTTAGTTGTGGAAGAAAAGAAAAATGTTGCTGATCAGTTAGCGTTCTTATCAAAGTCCAAAGCAATCAAAGCACCCAAAAAGACTGCATATCTATCAGAAATACCGAGTCTGGAGGAATCTGACAAAGAAGAAGGATCAGAAGATGATGAAGATATCAAGATAATGGCTGAAAAGCTAGCTTTGCTGACAAATACTTTCAACAAAAGGTATGGGAAGGGCAGATTTCAAGGAAATTATAAGAGAGCTGGAAGTTCAGATTATAAGAAGAAAGATGACAGAGAAGAAAATAAGATTGAAAAGAGAATAGAGAGAAGTGAAGAAAACAAGGAAGAGAAGGAAGAGAGAAAAGAAAAGAATCTGTGTTTCAAGTGTGGAAAATCTGGCCATTATGCCAAGGATTGCAGAGTTAAAGTTGTGAAAGATTATGAATACTACACGAAGAAGGCTCAGCTTGCAAAGAAGAGAGATGACGAGAGTGCGCTATTGGCTGAACAGGAGAATTGGCTGTACTACACTTCTGATGAAGATGATCATATCAACTTTCCACAGATGCGAAGCTATATGGCAAAAATGAGGAATGAGGATGATTCTGATTTTGAAGATGCTGATTCTGAGTCATCTGCTGAGGTACATTCTTCACTTGAATTAGAGTTAATGACACAGATTGGTGAAATGAAAACTGAATTTGCTAACCTAAGAAAACAGATAAAAGGAGAAAGAACTTTGGTTAACAAATTCAGAATTGAAAAAGAAGTAATAAACGAACAATATGAAGAATCTGAGGCTGAGAAACAGAAAGTTAAAGATGAAAATTCTGAATTGATGAAAAGGCTTTCTGAACTAAAAGTTGAGTTTTCAAAAATAAAGGATGAAAAAGGTGATTTACAAATAAAATTTGATATGTTATTTGAAGAAAGAAAGAATTTATACTCCAAAATCAAAGAATTGGAAGATTTGAATTTGAAAAGAGGTCAAACTCAGCAAACATTAAATCTTTTATTAAGCAATGTTAAAGATACAAGATTTTACAATCCAAAGAAGGGATTGGGATTGGAAGAAAATGTCATTTTAAAAAGAGCTCCAATACTTCAAGTTTCTAAGCCAAAAATCCCAGAAATTGTTGAAGTTTTCATAAGACCTGCTAGTTCTATAACAAGTTCTGACAATTTGCAAAGACCAAACTCTAAAAAGTCAGATGAGACAATTTCTGAGTCTAAAACAGAAAAGTCAGTTGGTTCAGAAGAAAAGGTTAAGAAAGAAGTTTCTAAACCAACAGATGAAAAGCCAAGATACAATGATACTAAATTCAAGTATGATTCCTTAAATGTCAGCTACAAAAATAAACAACCAAGTTTTTCATATCATGACATTGAGAGCATATTTGATACAAGTAAAAATTCTGAAACAGTCAATCAGAAGTCTGAAACTTCTAGTCAGGATTCTGAACTTTGTAGTCAGAATTCTGAGTCTAAAGATCAGACATCTGAGTCTGTAAATCAGAACTCTGACTCGGGTAGTCAGAAGTCTGATTCAACTGGATTTTCTGAAACAAAATCAGATGAATTTTTGCAACTTGAAAAGAGATTTAATCTTGTGAGTCAAGAACTTGAGGATTTAAGGAAAACTTATGATGAACTTGAAAATGATTTCTGTGAAGTGGATATTAAACTTGAAGAAGCTTTGAAAGAAAAGAATATTTTTATTCAGAAAATAACAGAGCTTGAAAAACTGAAGACTGAGTATGATCTTTTTAAAATTAATGCTTCAAGAGAAAATGATAAATTCTTTAATGAATCAAGTACATATGAAAAAGGTGAATCATCTAATTCTTCTAACAAAAAGAACTTGAATTTTTCAGAAAAAGAAGAAAGCAAAAGGAAAGATGATCTTGCAAAGTTGAACGATCTGAAAAGGGAACTTGAGAAGCTTAGAATGAAATCTACTTCTGAACTAAACGCTAGAAATTCTTGTAATAAGGGCAATTGTACTCTGAACAGTATAAATAAAAATGAAATGATCTATGTTTCAGATTTATTGTCACTTGCAAAGAAAAATCTTGTTTGTGTTAGATGTAAAAATGATTCATTCCAATATTCTCACAAATGTCAAGTCAAAATAACTTCTGTTTCATACATAAGAAAAGATATTCAGAAAGTTTCTGTTTCTCAAAATACAGAAAAGAAGAAAATTTTTGTTCCTCAGACTCAGAAGAAAGAAAAGATAAAAGAAAAGAAAGTTGAAAACATAGCAAAACCAAAAGTTACAACTCTCAAAAAGAATTTGAACAAACTTGTAAGCAGAAAATGTTCTGACTTCATAAAAGTTCAAGGAAAGTGGTGTTTGAAGAATGATTTTGAGTGGAGAGTAAAAGGTACTGATGTTAAATCCAATGACAAAGCTAACAAAGATGGACCCATTCCAAAATGGGTACCTAAACCTAACTGATCTTTTTGCAGGGCTGTCATGTGTGGTTTTTAGATTCAGGAGCTTCAAGACACATGACAGGTCAGAAGTCTTTTCTATCAAACTTCACAGAAAAGGCTGGAGGAGCAGTAAACTTTGGAAACAATAGCAAAGGTCAAGTCAAAGGTTATGGGGATTTAACTAAAGGGGATCTAACTATCCAAAAGGTTTTCTATGTTGAAGGATTACAACACAATCTTTTCAGCATAAGTCAGTTTTTAGACAGTCTTTGTCAAATTAAGTTTCAAATAACAGGTTGCATGATTCTAACTGAAAATGATGTCAAAGTCTTCTGGGCCAAAAGACATATGGACTTATTTGTAGTTAATTTTTCAAAATTGAAAACATTAAATACAGTTTGTCTTTTATCAAAATCAACTGCAAATGAATGCTGGCTTTGGCACAGAAGATGTTCTCATCTGAATTTCAAAGATCTTAATAATCTTGTTGCAAAACATTTGGTTAAAGGCTTACCAAAGCTTAAATTTGAAAAAGAATCATTATGCTCAGCTTGTGAAATGGGCAAGATGAAAAAGAGTTCTCACAAATTAAAAATGGACTCATCTTGCAAAGCACCATTAGAAATGATTCATACTGATCTTTGTGGTCCAATTTCAGTTCAGTCGATGGGAGGAAAGAAATATATGCTTGTGATTGTTGATGAATTATCCAGATACACGTGGGTTGAGTTCCTAAGAGCTAAGTCAGAAGCTGCTACTACATTGATAAATTTTATCAAAAGGATTCAAGTTCTCTTACAACTTCAAGTTCAGAAAATCAGAAGTGATAATGGAACGGAGTTCAGAAATGAGACTCTTCAGAATTTTCTAGAAAGTTCTGGGATTTCTCACAATTTTTCTGCTGTCAGAACTCCTCAACAAAATGGTGTTGTTGAAAGGAAGAATAGAACTCTAGTTGAGGCTGCGAGAACAATGTTGGCTTATGCAAATCTTCCTACTTTCCTATGGGCTGAAGCAATTGCAACTGCTTGTTTTACACAAAATAGAACTTTAATCAATAAGAGATTAAATAAGACTGCTTATGAACTGATAAATAAAAGAAAACCATTAATCAAATTCTTTCATATTTTTGGTTGCAGATGCTACGTTCTCAGAGACAGAGAAAATCTTGCCAAATTCGATAAAAAGGCAGATGAAGGATACTTTGTGGGTTATTCTTTAACTTCCAAAGCATTCAGAATCTACAATAGAAGAACCAAGAGGATGATGGAGAGCATAAATGTAACTTTTGATGAAGCCAGAATGCGGACTTCTGAACAAGACAGTTCAGAACTCATGCTGAACAAGACAAAAATGACTTCTGATACAAATTCTAATCCTATTTGTTCAGAACTCAATTTACTGTTTAAGGATGCTTTTAGTGAACTAATTTCTGATTCTTATGCAGAATATGAAAACCCAAAGATGGTCAAAGAGATGAAAAATAAGACTCCAGAAATAGTTCAATCAACTGTAATTTCTGACAAAGGTCCATCAGAGGAGTGCCCAAATCTAATAAATACAAGTGGTGAAAACTCTGAACCTTGTAATCAGAATTCTGATTCTTGTACTCAGAACTCTGAACAAGTCAATCAGAACTCTGACTTCATTAATCAGAACTCAAACTTGGATGCAACTCCTACTCATACGTCAGAACAAGGTGACAGTTCAGAATTACAAGCAATCATTGATGAGAATGATGCAAACAACAATTATTCAGAGATTGATGTACTCCCTAGTGCTAACAAATGGACTAAAAATCACCCTATTCATCAAGTAATAGGTGATCCATCAGCAGGAGTAAAGACAAGATCAGCTACAGCAAATGAAGTAATGTTTGCTGGTTTCTTAAGTGTAATTGAACCAAAGAAAGCTAATGAAGCCCTAGAGGATCCAGACTGGATTTCAGCAATGCAAGAGGAATTGCTTCAATTTGAAAGAAATAAAGTTTGGAGACTCATTCCAAAGCCTGAAGGTAAATCTATAATTGGAACTAAATGGGTGTTCAGAAACAAAAAGGATGAATCAGGTGTTGTCATCAGAAACAAGGCAAGATTGGTTGCTAAGGGATACTGTCAACAAGAGGGAATTGATTATGATGAGACATTTGCACCAGTGGCAAGAATAGAGGCAATCAGAATATTTTTAGCCTATGCTGCACATAAAAACTTCAAGGTGTATCAAATGGATGTCAAATCAGCCTTTCTAAATGGCAAACTTAATGAAGAGGTGTATGTCCATCAACCTGAAGGTTTTGTTGATCCAGAATTCCCTGATCATGTTTATATTTTAGACAAAGCTTTATATGGTCTAAAACAAGCACCACGAGCCTGGTATGACACTCTTACTAAACACCTGTTAGGTTCAGGATTCAAGAAAGGTAAGATTGACACAACTTTGTTTTTAAAGAAACAGGGTAATGATTTGATTCTGATTCAGATTTATGTTGATGACATAATATTTGGTTCTACCAGTCCAGAATTATGTGATAATTTTTCAAAAGTCATGTCATCTGAATTTGAAATGAGCATGATGGGTGAACTGAATTTTTTCCTTGGTCTTCAAGTCAAACAACTACCAAAAGGTATTTTCATAAATCAAGGAAAATATGTCAGAGATATTCTGAAAAAGTTCAAAATGTCTGATTGTGCTTCTATGAGAACACCTATGGCAACTAACATAAAGTTAGATGCTGATCTCAAAGGTGTTTCAGCAGATATCAAACTTTATAGAGGCATGATTGGATCATTACTTTATTTGACTGCAAGTAGACCAGATATCATGTTTTCTACCTGTTTCTGTGCTAGATTTCAATCTAACCCGAAAGAATCACATATGTTGGCTGTCAAAAGGATTTTAAGATATCTCAAAGGAACACCTGATCTAGGTTTATGGTATCCAAAAGAAACTGACTTCAAATTGACTGCTTTCACTGATGCTGATCATGCAGGAAGTAGGTTGGACAGAAAGAGTACATCTGGTGCTTGTCACTTTTTGGGAGATAAAATAGTGAGTTGGGCATCAAAGAAACAGAATTGTGTATCCACTTCAACTGCTGAAGCAGAGTATGTTGCTGCTGCTGCTTCATGCTCTCAAACATTGTGGATGAGAACACAACTCATGGACTATGGATATCAGCTTAATAAGATTCCCATCTATTGTGACTCAGAAAGTGCAATTGCTATTACTCAGAACCCTGTTCAACATTCGAAGACTAAGCATATAGACGTGAGGTATCATTTTATAAAGGACTATGTGGAAAAAGGAACTATAGAGATGCACTTTGTGCATACAAAGTATCAATTGGCTGACTTGTTCACAAAGCCTCTTGATCACAAAAGGTTTTCTTTTCTCATATGTAAAATAGGAATGCTTAATCTGCCTAGTTGAAAATATTTTTTTCTTAAAAATGCTAAATTTTTCTAAGTGAAGTTGTCTGAGTAGTGTACTCAGAACTTCTGAGTCTTGAGTTCAGAACTTCTGAGTCTTGAGTTCAGAACTTCTGAGTCTTGAGTTCAGAACTTCTGAGTCTTGAGTTCGGAACTTCTGAATCTTGAGTTCAGAACTTCTGAGTCTTGAGTTCAGAACTTCTGAGTCTTGAGATCAGAACCTCTAAATCTTAAGGTCAGAAATTCTGAGTCAATACTTCAGCAATCTAACTTTCAAAAATTTATTTTTGAGAAATACAAATAACTTCAACTGTATGGATTATGCTTCTTCGATTATCTTGTTATCTCATCTTTATGTATCATTAATACTCAAATGCATGCTCAAGTCAAGGGGGAGCATCAAAATTCTTTTGAAAATCATTTTGTGATGCTTAAAAGATTTGTTTTCATTTCTTATCTGTTCAAACCTCTTCTGAATAATCAAAATGTTTTATATTGGTCAGAAGTTGATTTTAAAAGACATTTTGGTTACAAGGCAAAATTCTTCTGAGTCATGGAATCAGAACATCTGCGCGTGTTATTCAGATCTTTGACTTGAGTCAAAATTCTATCCACTAACACGTGTCAGCTTCATATTTGTTTGACAATGCCACGTATTTCATTTAAATCCTTTGTGGTATTTCACGTGTGTTGACTCCGTTATAACATTGATTTCGCTTTTCCGTTAAACCTTTCAACTTCGCGGATTTTAAATAGGTCTTAAAATCCCTATTTCAAAGTTCTTTCAAATTCCAGAGCGAAACGTGAGATACGAATCAAATCCAGAGTTCTTTGAATCTGTTTTCTTCTTAAATCATGTCTGAAATACGAAGAAGTGGTCCAATTTCTCTACATTCTACAAAATCGATAATGGATTCATCTGATTCGGAAAGTGATGAAGTACAAAATAGAGTTGCAGAGGAAGGGGCAATAAGAAATGATGAAGAAGATGAACAAATGGATGAATCTGAAGGAAATGCGGATGAGGTAAATGTTAATATTGAACATGATCAGAGTGCTGCAGGTTCTATTATGTCAGATAGATCTATTCTAGTGGAAAGAGTTGTTCCTGAGAGTGAATGGTTGAAATTATCTGAAAATAACTGTGTTATATTGTTTGAGGAAAGTCGTTTTAAGCCTGAACACAGAATTATCATGGAGTTATTCAAACATCATCCGTACAGAAAATGGTTTACAAGAAGTAAAAATGTGCCTGTTCAGTACATACAACAATGGTGGAAATATCTTAGGTTAGAAGATAATAAGTTTGTGTCTGAAATTGGAGGAGTGACATTTGTCTTATCTATCTCTGCACTAAGAGAGATGCTGAATCTACCAGAGAAAGATGATGTACAAAGAAGAACAGATTTTGAGGATTTACCCCTAACAGAGGAATTAATAGCAGAGTTTATGAAGTTGGGATACAATGAAGGATTGAGGACTCTCAGTTTGTTCAGAAGAAACAAATTACCACCTATTTGGGCTTGCTTCTTTCATGTGGTAAATAAATGTTTGTCAGGGAAAAATAGTTCTGCTGATCAAGGTTCTAAACAAATTCTTCAGATATTTCAAGGTTTAGTGAAGAATAGGCATTATGACTATACTTTAATACTTTGGGAAGATATGAAGAATACATTTGAGAAGAATCAGAAAGCAATTCAGAAGAAGACAAAGGATGCTCCACTGACATACATTCCCTACATAAGGTACTGGCAAATTGTTATTTGGTATGCCATGCAGGAAAACAGAACAATCTCAAGAAGAACAAATGAAGAGCATGGTCCTACATTTTATTTGGGTAAGATGACCTCAGTAACAAGACTTGAAAATTATCCCAATCATAAACTGTTGCCAAAATCACTTAGGAACTATATTCCAAGGGAGAGTGAGATTTTAAAAGCTTATTGCATCTCTATGGGAATTGAATTACCTCAAATCCCTACCCAAGAGGACCAACCTGAGAAGAGAGGTGAGGGGTCTAGTCGAATTAGAGAGGGGGAGGATGTTCAGATGGGTGAACATTCTGAGAGACTTGAGGGGGAAAATTCTGAGAGCTTGGTTAGACTCAGTGAGGAAAAACAGAATGAGAGTGGTGAGGATGAGAGATTGTTAACAGAGGTTCAAACAGAAAGAGATGCCTCTGAACCAGCTAATCTTGACCAGGTAACCACACATGCTATTGGTTCACATCTCTTGGTGTCCAATATTGAAACAAACACCATGGACCTAGTGGTGGATCTTGAACAACCCATCCATACCCACTCAGAAGCATTTCAACATGCTACTGTTTCACACAAATCCGGGGAACCATCCCAAACTCATTTGGAGGGAGGTGATAAATCCCAACTTATTTTTCAACACATTGAGTCTGAATATCACAGTCCTATTCATATTGAGCCTGAAATTCCTTTTGACACTTGCACAGATCAGGAATTTCGTACTCCTGAAACAACATTCATAGACATGCCTAATGTTGGGTGTCAAGGATTGGATGGAAGTCCTGGTGAGGTGAACATTACAAAAGCCTCATTCAAACGTGCATCTGTTGTACAAGATGACTGTGTGTTATCTACAGGCCATGAGCTCTCTGGGCACATGAAAACTGGACCATCTGTTGGTTCAGGTTCACTGTTAGAAACTTCTGAATTTGAAAAGATTCAGAAACAAAACAAGGAGATGGGGGAAAAAGTAGAAAATTTGGAGAAGAGGATGGAGGATCTGAATGATGAGGTATCAGATTTGAAAGTTGTGTTAGAGAAAAAGATAATTTCTGTTGAAACCAAGGTAGATGATGTAAAGAAATCCTTGGATTCTCACAAAAAGGAGATCATGGATATAATGTCTGGTTTTCAAAAAGATATGTTAAAACAGATGCAGGGTATGCAGGAATCTATATTGAAAGCACTGAGTGTATCTTTGGCTTCTACTTCAAAGCCTCTTGATCCTGTTCCTATTGCAGAAGCTGAACCTGAAGTTGCTTTTAATCAGAACTTGAAAAGGAAGTTTGATGATAATGATCCTCATAATCATCAAAAGGGGGAGAAAAGACAAAGGTTAAGTTCTGATGATGATATTGGCATAGAAGATTTTGAGATAGCAGACATGCACTTAGCCAATACAAAAAGTACAGAAGATCAGACACAGGAAAATTTAAAGGAGATGATTCAGATAGTACAGCTTGACAGTTCAGATACAGAAGAAATGGAGTTGGGAAGTATTGATAGTAATGAATCAGATAAAACAGAGGAATTGAACTTGGATACTGAGATGGAAGGAAACTCAGATGAAACTGTAGCTATTGAGGAATCTGATTTGAGAATGGAAGAAATAGTGGAAAGTACAGTGGTAAACAGGTGTACAGATATTGTGGTTTATAACAGTGAAAGGGCAATGGAGTCTGAATCAGAAGAAAGGAGGTTGAATGAAGAATTGATCAGAAGAATGCATAATGAAGTAGTCAGAGCTTTGAGTGTTCAGAAAATTCATAAAGGAATAAAAGTGATAAGACCCATTGATCTAATGGGAGAAGAAGACAGAACTGTAGATTACACTCAGGATTTTAAAGATGATTTTAGGTTTAACTTTTGTGATGAGTTAAATACAGAAGAAGAGTATGTGAAAGTGAAAGACTTCTTTATGCCTTCTGAATATGTATTCAGAAAACCAATCGAGATTCCAAAGATTAAATTGCAAAGACTAGAAGAACCTTTGTGTGACTTCATTCTAGAGTTAAGTGATGTACCTTTAGCCAGACAATTTCATGATGATATTTTTCCTGAGGAAATATATGATAATCTCTACTACACAGAAGGAGAGTATGAGCTTTTGGAAAGTAACATTGATGGTTTTATGGATGACAGAGCTCAGATGGTCTACTCAGAAGCTTCTAATATGTTCAGAGTTCCTGACTCAAAACTGCATATTCAGAAAAGAATCGAGAAAGTTCTGATGTTTCAACAAGATGAATTCAATGGTTTAATGTTCGTTAGAATGGAAACACTGAAAGAAAGAAATACAAAGGTTTCCATGTCTACATTTGATTTTCACAGATTGACTCTTGATGATCAGATCTTTCTAGTCAAGTTCTTTGCTAGCACTGAAGAAGCCTTGATAGAAATTGAATGCAGAAGACTTCTGGGTATTTATGTCAGAAATACATACTTGTATGACTTCCAGTTGGCTATAGAAGAAAGAAAAGAAAAGTGCAATCTGAGTTCTCCCACAAAGAAAACAGAAGTTGATCTGCATGTGAAGGGTTTTGTGAATGAAGGAATGGAGACAGAAGGGTTCACATATATGGTTCACGAAAGACTTGAATTGTTCAGATTAAAAGAGTTGGTGAAGTACAGTGATGCAACTCTGAATTGGTTGTTGATTAGAATGGAAGTAAGTATGGATGCTGAAAAAGAGAGTTTAAAGAAGAGATGCATAAACTGTGTGAAGAGGAGGTTGGATTTTAGAAGAAAAATCAGAAACAGTAGTGAATGGTTGTTATCTGAGGTGAATCCCAAAAAGATTCTACATAATGATTTTGTGTTCCCAGCTGAGTATGAAGTGAATGAAATTTTGTCAGATGAGGCTGAAGAAGTTCAGGACACAACACCTCAGAATGTGCAGATAACTAATATTGATCAAGCTGAACAGTCTGAACCCAAAGAAGATGAAATATTCATTGATCTGAATGGATACTTTCTTGAATTTGATCTGCCTGAGTTCTTCAAACCAAAAGAGGTACAATTCTTGGATGTGTATTATGATAGGTCTAAGGAGACTCAGATCTGGTTGGCTGAAAAATCAAGATGTCTTGGCAAAACAAAGCAAGCCGTTTACTCAGATTTTCTAATCACTGGAATCAGAGAATTGAAGGTTAAGAAATTCAGAAAGATGGAGTACTTATCCTTTGAAGTTTTGAGAGAAGATGGCAAGGTTTATTATTTCACTGATGCAGATTTTGAGAAACTGTCAGTGGTTGACTTCTACAGATTACACAGCTTTCTATGTTTTAAAGAGTCAAGTAAAGATAGAAATGAAAGGAAGGCAAGAAGTGTGGTGATTGAGGCCATGTTCTATATCTTAAGGTGGCATTGCTATACAGATTTCCAAATAGCTCTGTATTTGCAAAAGTCATGTGTTTATCTGGCAAATCCCAATACAGATCATGAGCAGAAAAAGGTGTTAAAGACTGGAAGTGTTCACAGATATCCAGAGTTGGGAGTATTTTTGAAGAACAAAAGTGGAAAGATCTTCTTCAGAGCAAAGGAAACTGCAAAATATTGTTCTGGAACTTTAAGGATCATAAAGCACAATTTGGAGAAAAAGATGCTGAAAGTGAAGGAAGCAAACATGATTCAAGAAGTAATTAATCAGCAAGTTGAGATTATTCAAGAAATTATTGACAAGATTGATAAGAGGCTTAATCTGAGGAATGTGCTACTTCAGAAAATTGTTCCTGCTCTGAAAGAATTAGATGATGCAAAGTTTAAGTTTATTTGACAAAAAGGGGGAGATTGTTAGATCTGAAGTTTTGTCAATAAACCAAGTGTTGAAGATCTGATAAGAAGATTCAGAAGTTCTGAGAAGAAGAGTCAGAAGTTCTGAGAAGAAGAGTCAGAGATCTGAGAAAGAGAAGTCAGAAGTTCTGAGAAGCTTGATCAGAAGAATGTTCAGAAGTTCTGAACTACCTATTCAGAACTTATGACGAGTTTCGTTATTTAGTAATGTGTAAACTAATTAGGACACGTGTTATGTTCTTATTAGTCTTTCTTATTTGTACTGTAGCTTTAAGATGTTTGTTGCAGTATAAATAGAGTGGTTAGCACTACGTTGCTAACTGATTGATTTTCCCATATTACTTGTATTCTTTCCTTGTAATCTTTGAGGTGATCTCTCTCTTAGATCTGTAATTCTGTGCATCATTGAATACAATTGGGCTTGATCATACAATTTCTCAATTACTTCTTTCTATATTGATTGTAAGAATAGATCCTGCACTTTCAGTTTGATTTATAACAACTCATTAAATAAACAATTCATTTATAACAACTCATTAAATGAATCCCAACGTTTCGTTTGCAAACTCATAATTAATATCTTTATAATAAAAACCAGCGGAATAAACGTTTAATTAATAAAACCATAAAACAACCAGCTCTCCTCGCGCGCCAGTGTGTACTTGTCACGCCTTGGAGCCGCTCGGACCAGAAACCACAGTTTATTGGGAAAGGGTAAGCACGAAGCTTAGTGAATTCCAACACATGCGCATATAGGAATTATATACACATCACCCCTATCCGCACATAAGCAACAACATCACAGTTACATAAAACGAGTAAACATCTACAAGTAATTATGTATCCAACACCTCGGTCCCACCGAATTTTAATGTATCACACTCGTCACACCGAGTTCCCACAACGTTTCTTTCCACTTCCTCGGTCCCACCGAATTGTAATGTATCACACTCGTCACACCGAGTTCCCACAACGTTTCTTTCCACTCCCTCGGTCCCACCGAATTGTAATGTGTCACATTTATACTAAGCATTCAAACCAATCAAATATTACACACCACACAACTAGTTCACACCACAAGGACAGTAGTACATACAAACTATTATGACATGCATACAACCCCTAACTACACAGTGAGAGAACTCACCTCGAATGCGCGCCCAGCTTAATAACACAATTCAAGCTTCACAATTACGGTCACTTCCCAGCACCTAAACGCATGTTAAAACGTGTCAATACGAGACCCGGACCCTACGACACGACACACGCTTAAACCGTCACTAAAACTATTTTCCGCTCTCGCCAAACAGGTCTGTTCGGGACCCGTTTCGACCCCTTTAAACCCAGAAAAACCTTAATTAAATTACATGACCAGAAAGTTATCTGAGATAGGGTTTCAAGAACATATTATACACCTCCTAACGATTTTTCTACAATTAATTACGGATTTTATAAGATCAGCCCGCAGAACAGCGAAAAACAGCACTTATCAGTATAAAACGACGATTTGGTCTACGCTACGTTCCGAACTGGATTTTGCACAAAACACAGAAAAGTTTAAAGACTCAAAAAGGGAACTTTTGGCACCGAAATCACCCCAATCCGAGTTACGAGGAAAAAGTTACAGCTTACGCAAAACAGAGACAGAACTGCAGTTTCTTTTACATAAAATGACGATTCACTGAACTTACGACCACTTTTCCACCTAGCTAGAGGCCGAACCAGTTTTCCGCTAAAACACGGAAAACATGCCCGACCCCGAGCTTGAACCGTGGGCGCCAGTTTCGGCTCAATCAGAGTTACGACAGAAAAGTTACGGTTGACGCAAATCAGTGGCAGAAGGCCGTTTTTCACATAAATTGACGATTTTATAAAACGGTTTACGTTTATACGATTCGGGTTATGGTTTAGCTATTAAGGTTCAGTCCTAATTAACCATTGTCGGACAAAACCCAACACCACCCACTGCCACCTCCAGCAATGGTGGTCGGCGGCGGCGCCCACCGGCGGCGATGGTGGTAAAACGACACGAAGAAGAAGGAAAAGGAGAAGATGATTACCTCTCGACAAAGACACAGCAGCAACACGGCGAAAACCCGACTCCCTTCTCTTCTCGACCGACTCTCTCTCTCTCTCTGCATTCTCTCTTTCCAGCAGAACTCCGGCGACGCTGGCGGTGGTCCTGGTGGTTAGCAGCGGCAGCAAAGGAACGGAATGGGGAGGAGAGATGTTGGTTCACGGCGCAAGAAAAAGAAAAAGAAAGAAGAAGCATTGCAAGTAGGGTTTTTCTTTTCTTGTTTTTGCTTGGAACGTAATTGACGAGAATGAACAAGGGGGAAGGGGTCGGTCCCCTTATGGTCCGAACCCCATACCAACATTTACGAAAATGGTCCCTTTAATTTAAGTTTTTACATTACACTCCAAATATCCAAACTTTTAGCAAATAAAGTCCTAGCCGCCTAACCCCGATAACTTCTTCTTACGAGGTCGATTAGCGAAACATATTTAATAAATAAATACGTAAAAACAAAATAAACTGAACCGGGACACGAGCTTTACACTAGAACACCCAACAGAGGAATTCGTTTCCTCTGCCACGCACACATTAGGGCCAAATCTTCTTTCAAAGAGAAGTAGTGAGCACAGAGACGAAGAGACTCTAGACAAGTTTCCTAGTCAACAGAAGGACATTCCAATACCCACCTCTGGAGTGGATTTGGACACTGTTCTTCACATAACTTCTGTAGAGATTGAAACTCAGGTTTCTTCTCAAGGATCAGAAGGAAATCCTTCCACCCCCATCGTACAAACAAGGGTGAACGAAGGTGTCCCAGGAACAGGGACTCACTCTGGAGACGAATGTGTTCCTCCAGAGGTTACACAAGGAACACAAGTATCAAGGGATGAGTTCCAAACCCTTGTCACCTCTGTGAACCAAACAAGGAAAGAGTTGCAAAGCTCTTTCAAATCTTTTACAGAGACAACATCGACGGCTATCCTAAAACTAAACACCAAAATGGACAATCTGTCCACAGAGGTGAAATCTGCAATCTCAGCGATGAAGTCTTCAGTCGAAACTACTGCCAAAGCTACAGCTACTTCTACCGCTCAAGAATTCGGAACAACTGCAACTTCTGCGTTCAAGGACTCTGTCAAAAACTTCCTTGAACAAATGAATACGCAATCCAACAGAGCAGAGGGCATTACTTCTGTAGATCTACAGAATGCCCTAACACAAGTACAAGCAGAGGCAATACGCAACACGACAATGATGCAGCCAAAAGACTACATGACCAGAGCCCAGCTAACAGAGCTAGGACAGAACGTCATAAACCAGGTCACAGAAGTCATTGTCTCCTTCACAAAAGCAAATGCCAACTTTGTCAAGGATTTCAGAAGAAATGTTGGCAGAATGCGTTTTAAAACAGAGGCAGAGCTTGCGACTCTAATCGGCCTCTGTGATGATGTATGTGCGAAGTTGATGGCCGCAGGAGCAGAATTACCAAAGAAAACCAAAGCTTCTTGCAGAGCAGAGGGTAGTTCTGATAAGAGTCAGGATGATTCTGATGATGACCATCCTGGTCCATCAGATAATCCTGAGGGGGAGAATACAAGGGAGAAAGCTACGAGCAGAGGAATACAAGGTCCACCAATCGCAGCAGAACCAATCAGTCAAGCCCCTCCAGAACAAACCCAAGATCAACAACAAACTCAACAGACCACAGAGACAACACCCATCTCTGTGGAATCAACTCCTGAAGAAACCAATATTCCAGAAGCTGATCAGAAAACCAAAGAGGCTACAACCCCTGAGGTAATCATTTTGGAAGAAACAGATCAACAAACCACAGAGAAAATACCCACCTCTGTGGAAACACCCCAAACCATACAAAGAAGAAAGTCGATGTTCTGAGGAAAATGCACGACACAATGACTGAACGGATGGCGCAGAGAGAAGAAGAAAGGCACAAGTTCACACTAGCATTCAAAATGGCAAGATGAGCTCACAGAAGAAGTAATCAAAAAACCTCCAACAGAGGTTACAGATCAACTCAAGCCAACAAAACCATTGCCATAAAAGTCCTCTAAATCACAAATGTCAAAACCTACAGAGGCAATCCCCATCAAACCAACAGAAGTGCCAACCTCCAAACCTACAGAAGCAACAGCCTCTGCCCTGCCAAAAGGAAAAGACAAGGGCAAAGGAATACTGACAGAAGAGCCTAAGAAGAAGAAATCATTGCCAAAGCCAACAGAGAAACTAATGAAGAGTGCGTTTGATGCCTTTCAAACTCCAAAACCTGAAGAAGTTGACTGGGCATATAGATTGAAGCCTCTGTCAGACAGTCCTCTAACTGGTAGAGCTGCAGAAGTTGTTCAAGAGATGGAAAGTCTCAGAAGAAGAGTACCACAACCTGATCCAACACATGAAGAGATGGAAGAAGTGGTATACAAATACCTCTATAAACAATCATTTCAGACCAATTATCCAACAGATCATGTGACAGATCCGAGGATCAGAGAAGAACTTGAGAACATCTTCACAAGGACAAAGCCAAGAACCAAAGCAGATGTCTTCTCAATCCACAAGATCAAAAAGGTAATCTTCTGCAAATTCTCCTTAACAAGAACCTATCCAAAGGTCAGGTACAATCTTTACAAAGTCAGAAGAGAAGGCAATTCAGAAACTACCTTCGCTGATGCTGATTTAAGAAATATCAATCCTTATGATCTACCTGACCTTCTGCAATGGACAAAGGACAACTACAACACAGAGGCAAACACCAGAGCCTATCAAGTGTTGAGAAAAGCGACGAGGGAAAAGCTTCTGCTCTACAGCATGATAGATTTCCAGCTGGGAAAGGATCTTGGTCTCAAGCATATGGATTTACGACCACTAGAGGATCGCTGCCCACCGAACGCCGTACCTAACTCAATCATCACAGAACCACGGTTTGGGTTAGTATTTCAAAACCCTCAAGGAGAAAATAAACTATTTGTATGCATGGACTGTTAGAAGTACGCAACAAGTACTCTGAACAAGTTCAGAGCAAGCCTTGTGAAATACAGAGGTACAAAGAAAATACAGAGGTACAAAGAAAGCCTTGCAGATACTATCATCAGAGAGATTGATGCAACAATCCGCCTAAGAGAACTCTGCATCAGCTTCTACAAAGAGATCAGAAGAGTCGGAAGAGACAACAGAAGCTACAACGATTTCAAAGATGCCAAAATCTGATTCTCAGACCTTCAATCTCTACAAACCAAGTCAAATTTTATCTTTCATTGTACTCAAATGTAAAATGCCTCTGGCATTTTTCTAAATGAAAGAACTTTCGAGGTATTGTTTAACCTCTGTCTTATGTAACTTAGCCTAACTAAATTCAAGTTCAATTTTTTTTTATTTTTCACTACTTAGGGGGAGATTGTTAGCTTCAATCTTCCTAATCATAGAAATATTTAGAAGTAGTGAAAATAGGCTAAGTGAAGAAAAGCCTCTTACAGAGGCTCTGCCGAACTTTCCGAGAGATCAGAGTCAAGAAGCCATAGAAGCAACAGAGACGTCCTACAGAACCTCTGTTGAACTTAAAGAAGACTCAAGACTCGGAAACAAAAGAAGACTGTTTTACGAAGGACCAAACCGCAGAGCCTCTATGACACTTCACAGAGCCTCTGTGGTCTTCAACAAAAACTTTAAAGATATTATTAATATCTTGCTACTATTCCAGAACCCGTTCGTCAACTTGCATGGCAACATACCCTTTCCAACTTCGACGTGTCAAACTCTGATTGGATTCAATAGGGATTAGTACATAATAGACGTCTGCTGCATTAAATGCAATACAGCACGTCTGACTGTTCATGCCATCCTTGCAACTGTTCACGACATCCGTTCTACTATTCATACGTACCTTTTGAATAGTAGCATATGCTTTATGGTCCCCTTTAGAGTAATATATAAGGAAGACTCATGTTGAGTTCTTCCTTACAACACTTCAATCAAACATCAAGAACACAAAAGCTTATTCACCTTAAAAGTCATATCTGTTTTAAAGCTTTTCTTACTCACGGTTCATAAACATGTTCATGATATATATATTCAGTAAACTTTGAGATATAATATTCTGTTCACTGTTTATTTATATTTTGCTCTAAATCTATCAAACTTATCTGTTAGTTCTTTAAATACGCTTCCGCATCAAACATTAACTTGAACTAATAGATCTGATAATATTGTTTAAAGCAAAACGGGAACCAACAAAGACCCTTAGGAATCTGATCATCCTGAGGAAATCGCTGAAAGTCCCTCTCCATCTGAGTAGGAGTAATGCGAAGACCTTACTCATACCTCAGCGGACAACACTGTGAATCTCTCTTCTGAGGGTGAGGATGAGGAAGAATATGAAGACGTCGATATTGCTGACAACGAACCATCATCAACCCCAAAAGATGATGATGATGATGATGATGACGACGACGGATTCTTCTTCAAACGTAAAACTATAAGAACCCCTGCTCAGAAAGGGGTATCTATAAATGAACCAGGGGAGGGGACCAAGGCGAAATCCCCAGCGAAGTCGGCCAAAAAAAACAAAAGGGTCTCGCCGATGACAACTTGGCCATTCTCATGAAAAAAACAACGTGTCAGGTACTTTATACTCTCTTCCCTTACTCTGCATCCCTCCTCTACCCCTTCTCAATCTCAACCCTTCTCATTCTCAAACCTCTAAACACTTAGCTCTATTTTCTATATCTCTTTTTTCCTCAAGTTATCTAACTCTATCGATCATTTTCTTTCAGCTAGTCCTCTCCCCTGCTTAAGGGTCAAGCTGAAGAAACTCAACCTTCATCACCAATAATCCCAGCTGCAAGAGCTCAATAAATGCAAATAATCCCGGTCCTGAAATTTGATGAGACCAAAGAACAAGCTGCAATAGAATAAGAACTACTCTCCCACACCAAAAGACTTTCCTTGCCTCTTCAAAAGACAAGTGAAGATGAAAGAAGAAAGAGAGCAACGATGATCCAACAACTAGAAGATCAGCGTATTGTTCCTCCGCACCTAAGCTGCCTATCCAATCGGGAAATTGCTGAAGCCCTGAAAGCTGAGAAGATCCTTGCTAAACGAAAGAAGGCCGAACAAAAAGATAATGAATAAGCCTTAGAACTTGTCCAATGTTCAGTCAAGGATCCAGACCTGAAGAAGTTCCTTGTGGTTGTTCAAAGAAAGTTGATAAAGGATGCACAGAAGATCAACCAGGAAAAGACCAAGGTCAGTGACTCCACACTGACCTGGTGCAAGAAAAAGTGCCACTACAGAAGTCATGGATCAAGGATAAGCGCTGTGAACATACAAGGTAGATTTGCTAAAGAGGTACTGATTGTTGATGTCCAGATAGTCAGATATAACGACTACAACAAAACTTGCTACATGTCAGACCTGGATAAACTTGGTTTCCATGAATGGTTGGAAATGAGAATCGCAATTCAGCGATCTCGCTCAACTTTCAAGATCTATGTTGAAAAATCCATAAACAGGCTGATCGACATGGTAACCTTAGCGGTTGATATTCCACCTCTTCCTCCTATTCAGAAGAAACAAGATGCTCCAAAAAAAAGACTCCTTCCTCTTCAAGCTCGACAATCAGAAATGAGACAGCGATTGATTTCTCTTGTGAAGCAGTTCTTGGCCCCAATCCTAATTTATCCAACCTCGACATCTCCTTACCTCCAGCTGATGACTTCGTCCCTGACGCAGTCTACTTGGATCATTCCTGAAGCCCCACATCTACCGTGAAGCTAAGAAAAGAAGGGATCAGGGAATCACTGTCCCTGATTGGATGATTCCAGAGACTAATACTATTGATGAACTTCTCGTCAAGAAAGAACCTGAATAGCTGATAGGATCTACCTTTTGTATTCTTCTATTTTATCAGCTTATATCTTTTTGTACTTGTAATTATAATTCATTGTACTTGTAATTTTTCCACTTCCCTCTGTTACCTTTACGAAGTTAACAAAAAATTTCAGTGAATGTACTTTACTCCATCAGCACTGGAAAAGATCCCTGAAAACAGTAAATGGGACACGCATTTTACAAGTCCATTTTATCCTTATGTTTTTAACTTAGCAATTTTCCTTTATTGCTATGTCATCATCAAATAGGGGGAGATTGTTGATCCAAACCCTCAGTGATTTGATAATGACTCTGAGAAACACTTAGTGAAAATTGTAAGTAGACAATATGTATTAATGTTTTGCCATCAAAGAAAATATACTAAGTCTGTTTAGTATCGCTGATGGAAAACAAGCCTTAAATTATACTTCAGCGAACATTGTACATCAGTGAGCCCTGAGCCTATTCAAGTCTCTCTGATGATCGCTGAATGTTCATTATGTAATTGTTTACTTATGATCCCTGAAGACAAGATTTGCGTCAACCAAATTCGAAGCTGAAATCGAAGACCAAGCTGAAGAACAAGTGACTACGTCTACTAGTGACCTGATGCGGATATCAGCGAAGACAAGACTTTTCCATCCCACGCGAAGTTTCAAGTAGAAGATTTTAGAGAACGCTGAACTTTATCATTCGCTGATAAATATTCATTCAGCGAGAGCTGATCATGAAGTCTGTTCTACAAGCAACTTTTGTCTTATCCCCTTGAACGCCTCCGTATGATTTTGTCAAAACAGACATCCCTTTTGTCCAGAATCGTACAACCAACTCTGCCAACTACATTGTTCATCATGCGGTCACTAGGTTGTCTACTGAAGTCAAATCATGCAACCAACCAGAGGCTGACACGTGTAAAGGTGTACTGTTTTGCATTAAATGCATGCAGTATATAAAGGAAACCCTACTTCATTCCTGAAGTACTCGGCCATCTCCTTCTCGCTGAACTGCTGTGTGTTAGAAAACTATCCTTAGTTTTCTTATCTTTCTTTCTCTCTAATTTCTAGTGCAAGAACTCTGTGTGTTCTCATAGTTTGTTTAGATTAGGTTTTTAACTTGATCTTATTCCGCAACAAACTGTAAATTGTTTGATTATATCAATAAACAATTTAGAAAGAAAAAAATCTGTGTTTGTATTCCACCCCCCTCCCTTCTACAAACTTGTATAACCCTTCGGGACCAACAATAAGGATGTTCATCGACTACCGGGAGCTAAATAAGGTAACCGTGAAGAACAAGTACCCACTCCCTAGGATCGATTATTTGTTCGACCAACATCAAGGAGCGGGATGCTTCTCAAAGATCGACCTATGTTTAGGTTATCATCAAGTAGAGGTAAAGGAAGACGACATTCCAAAGACGGCATTTCGAATGCGGTATGGCCACTATTAGTTTTTGGTAATGCCTTTCACATTGACTAATGCACCGACGGTGTTCATGGATTTGATGAATCGGGTGTGTTGGCCGTTTCTCAACAAGTCGGTAATTGTATTCATATACGATATTTTGGTATACTCCAAAGATGAAGTGGACCATGAGCGACACCTACGGGAAGTATTGGAAGTCCTAAGGAAAGAAAAGTTATACGCAATGTTATCCAAGTGTGATTTTTGGTTGGGAGAGGTCCAATTCTTGGGTCATGTGGTTACCTGATAACGCCACTTTTTGGCGTTATTTTCAGTTCTCAAACCAACGAGATTGGCTTGTATTCAAGTAAAAAGGCGTGTATTTTACGGTTTATCTAGTGAATTATGCAGGTTAGCTAAAAGGCGGCATTTCTCGACAAACGAAGGACCAACCGGAGAGAAGAAACCGAGGCCCTACAAAACCGACCTTCCGGCACGTTCCCGAGCCAACCCAAAAAGACTAACCGGGAACATTGCAATGCCATCTATCTGAGAAATGGCAAAGAACTGAATGGGAAGCCAGCAAGGGAAGTCGAGCCTGAGGAAAAAGAGGTTGAGAAGGTGAAGGAAGTTGAAGCTGAAGAAAGCGAGGAAAGTGAACCGAAGAAGAAAGAAGAGACACCACCGGTCAAGCAGGCAGCACCAAGAGTACCTTACCCGAGCAGGCTGAAAGCAAACAAGGATGAGGTCAAATTTTCAAAATTTATAGATGTGTTTAAAAAGTTAACGATCAATATTCCTTTTGCAGATGCTCTCACCCAAATGCCCTCTTACATGAAATTCATGAAAGAGATCCTTTCCAAAAAGAGGGCAATTGATCACCAATCCACCGTTGCACTCACTGAAGAGTGTAGCGCAATCTTCCAGAATAAGCTTCCCCATAAGCTCAATGATCCAGGGAGTTTTTCTATCCCTATCCTAATCGGGAAGTTTTCTTTCAATAAAGTTTTGTGTGATTTAGGGGCTAGTATTAATTTGATGCCCCTTTTTATTTTCAGGAAACTTGGATTGGGCGAGGTGAGTCCCACGTTTATGACGCTCAAGCTTGCTGATCGGTCAATAAGATACCCGTACGGAGTCGTAGAAGACGTGCTCATCAAGGTCGGTAAGTTTTACTTTCCAGTCGACTTCGTGGTGATCGATATAGACGAAGATGAAGAGGTCCCGTTGATTTTGGGACGATCATTCTTAGCCACGAGCCGAGCTTTGATTGACATGGAAGAGGGTGAGATCACGTTCAGAGTTGGCGGTGAGAACGTGAGGTTCAAGTTGCTGGAAAGAAGAAGTGGTGAAAGAGAGGAAGGAGTAGAGAAGTCCGCGAAAAACCGTAAGTGTGGACGGTACAATTCTGCGGATACGGAGCCAAGTTGAAACCGCACAGTCGTGCCACGACTTTAAATACGGCGCTGGGTGGGAGGCAACCCACAAAGGTTTGTTTCCTTTTAGTATTTTTAGTTTAAGTGTGTTTTATTTCAGAAAAACCATAAAAATCGAAAAATTGAAAAACCCAAAAATATTTTTGAAACAGGGACATACGCGGTTTGCCATGCGGTTTGTATACCGCGCAGCAAGCCGCGGGACCCTATGTTTGTTTCTGAAACAGTAGGTTACGCGGTTTGCCACGCGCCTTGCAAGTCGCGGGCTAAACCGCGGGAGTCCCTGCCTCTTCGTTTTGTTTTTCGTGCAGTTTTTATTCCTTTCTTGCTTTGTGTGTTTCTTTCCCAGCATTTTTTTCCCTTGTGCTTTGTTTTTCTTTGTTTTGTTTTGCATGTTCTCTCAGTCTCCTCCGATTGATGCTCAACCAGTCAAGAATCCTCCGGTTGGGCAAAACAGGTATGTTCTAAATCTTTATGTTAATGAGTGGTGTATGATGTTTGTTTCAGTATTAGTTAAACGAGAGGCAACAAACCTAAGTTCCACTTAGGTTTGGGGTGCCTTATCTTTTTCACATCTACATACTCAATTCTTTAAACCCTGTGCAAACCTCGGTTTCACCGAGGTTTGGGGTTGGCTTTTATTGGCAAACCTAGGCCACGGCCTAGGTTTGGGGTGCCATTTTAGAAAGTTGGGATTTCTTTTTGCTTGCTATGTAATGCCTTGCCCGTCCTCTTGATAACTGTAATAACTGCACAATGATTGAGTCGCATCACCTACGACTTTGCTTGCACATTGGGGACAATGTGTGGGTAAGGTTTGGGGTTGCCCAATCGGGCCCAAGCTCATGCACGTAGATTTCCTACATTTCTGAGTATTTAGATCACATTAGCCAAAAAAATTTGTTTTGAATGATTGAGACCAACCATTGTGGGAAGAATCTTGTGATAGTGACGTGACCGTTAGGGAAGGACCGGGAAAGGACATGACTAGGGACATTAGTGGAGACCACCCGATAGTGAGATTTTGAGCCTTAAAGACATTTTTCATTTCGAGGGATTCATACACCTAATTCCGATACACTTTTTCAAATTCCTTGTCGTGAATGTAGAATGATCTCGCTACATTATTGCATCGAGTAGCAAAGACGAACATCGGGATATTAGGAAAGGGTATAGTAGACCATATCGTGTGGACCTTAAGATATGATTCCAGGCATTGTGTGCTTTGTCTTAACCCTGTGTTTAGCTATCATTCCCTTTTACCTCTTGTGTGTATCCATAACCCCCTTTGCAGCGAAATACGCACCCTAATTACTTCTAAACCCACCGTTAAACCTTTAGCCATAATCCTTAGCCAACCCTTATCCGAAAGTGTGTAAATCAAAGGCAGTAATGAACTACGAAAGATAGAGCGGAAAAGAAGAGAACAGGCCAGTCATGAGAATAAATTGGGTCAATGTAACCCAAGAAATAGAAAAGAGGGCCAATGTTGCCCCAAAAAAAAGTTATTTAGATAATAGTTAGAGTTGAAAAATAAGAGAGTCAAAGCGACTCCAATAGTGAAGAAAAGGGCCAAGGAAGCGAATGTGAAGCAACGAGAGTTCAGGAATTGCCAATGATTGACACACCGAGGATTTTTGATCCAATTTACCCTTCATTTCTCACCCATAGCCCCAGCCCCATTACAACCTTGTAAAGACCTGGATGATCTTTTGGAAGATGTGATTACGGTCTACGACTACCTTTACTGATATTCCCTGTCTTGCTATTTGAATTCTTTCTGAGATCAAACCTTTGGACATTTGTGCGTCTTTCTTTAGAGTTGTCATGTAATAATTTGAGTATTCTTGTACATAACCTCCGTAAACATGACAACACGAGCGATAACCTAGGTCCGAGTGCAAAGAGAGGATCCCGTGAGGTAGGGTCAAGGCGAAATGTTTTTCCCTAGTATGTTTGGACTTAGTCTAACCTTAACGTAATCGGAACAGTCACGAGTTCAACTCCCAATGGAAGGTCATAGATCAAACGAAATAAGAATGAGGCGAGAGTGAGATAGACATTCAGCGGCATTTCTCGAGAAAGAAGCTAAAAAGAGCCCAAAAGCCAAGCCCAAGACCCGCGACCGAACCAGGACCCAACCCGCGAACCAGAAAACGACCCGCGCAGCAAATACAACATGCGCGACTTACCACGCGACTTGCAAGTCGCGTGGCAGGTCGCGTAAGTGTCTGTTTCGCGATTTTCAGCTATTTTATCCGGGGTTTAGGTCATTATTCGATATCATTCTTACGGCAGACGATCGGGAGCAGTTCAGGGGCGACTTTGGGCGATTTTTCGGAGTCCTCGAAGCAACGTTAGAGAGCCGATCACGGATACATTCATCACGGAACGTAGAGACGAACACGAGAAGAGGGAGTTTTCATCACTTGTTATCACGATTTCATCTTTCACATTTGATCATGTTTACATATACTTTTGCACCTTTTTCTCTTATGTTTGAATCCACCACCGACATGAACTAACCGGTTCGTGTTGGGGGTTGGAATGAATTCAGTTTATAAGCATGTGACGAATAGATTTGAACGTTTATCAGTTTTCTTTACTTAATGAAGTATGTGATTTTGTTCTTAATGCTTTTGTGAATTTGGCCAGTTTACAATTGATTTATTGTTAGTAATTACGTTCGTGAGAATTGATTGCTATTTAGAATTAGAAATTGCATGCCTAAAGCCCGAAAGGTGATAGAGATATACCGAGTATACTTTAGTCCCATTTAAACCGTTAGGTTGATATCGAGAGATAAAATCTAGATAATTTAACATGAATCGAGTACTTAATGTGTTTTGGAATCCATAATTGAGATCGAGAGATTGAACTTATCCTTTTCAAAATAAAATCCGTTGTTAGTCGAAAGAAAACGACGGTGATCTTAAAAGATTTGGGAATCATTAAGGGGATTAACTGGTAACTGTTTTGAGTCGATTGTTTGCATGTGTATAACCTGAGGATTTCCAACCCTCAACTTTTCTCTCTATCAAAGTTCACAAAGCTGTTTCGTTTGTCTTATGTTTGATGTGATTTTATTTTCTGCAATTAGTAGTTTAAAACCAACCATCTCTAAATTCGATAGTCCAGTTAATAGAGCCTATAGTAATTGTGATACTTAGTTCCTAGTTCCCCGTGATTCGATACTCGTACTTTCCAAGTTCTATTACTTGACTTCGACCCGTACACTTGCGGTTAGATTCTCGCGGTGTGAAAACCCCGTGTCATTACCCGAGACGAAGTGAAAGTGTTTCCTTCCAAGAGTCTGGCAGAAATTCGAAGCTTCTTGGGTTTAGCGGGTTATTACCGAAGGTTTATCCAAGACTTTTCCAAGATTGCTTCTTCACTAACGGCGTTGACACGAAAGAATGTAAAGTTTGTTTGGACCAAAGCACAAGAAATGCGTTATGCACTTTACAAAAGAAGTTGTATGAAGCTCCAATTTTATCATTACCCGAAGGATCGGATGATTTCATAGTCTATAGTGATGCATCAAAGATGGGTTTGGGTTGTGTATTGATGCAACGGGGAAAGGTGATTGTTTATGCATCAAGACAACTCAAGGTGCTTTAAAAGAACTACCCCACACATGATTTGGAATTGGCTGTGGTGGTATTTGCGTTAAAGTTGTGGCTTCACTACCTCTACGGCACAAGATGTATGTTGTACATGGACCATAAAAGTTTGAAGTATGTTTTCGACCAAAAGAAGTTGAACATGACGCAAAGAAGATGGTAGGAATTGCTCAAGGACTACGATTGAGAATTGCTTTACCATCCAGGTAAAGCGAACGTTGTTGCCAACGCCTTGAGTCGGAAGGACTATAGTGGTAGTCTCTGAGCAAATCTTTCAAGGATCGAACTAGTGTCAAGCGTCTTGCAACAGATTAGAGCGGCAGACGGGAAGAAGTGGCATTTGGAAGTGTTGTTGACTTAACATTTAGCCTTCAGCATAACAAATCTTGCACTGTCTTTTTGCACTTAGAGGCTCACATCATAACATCGTTATACCCCAACCGCAACACAAAGCCATTCAGCTATAAGCACGAGGGCCTGGCCGACCCCGCCTACACCTTCCTCGGAATCGAGACTTTTTACAATTTCCACTTACGAGCTTTCTCGCAAGCTCTTTCTTCTCGGGAACATCTCGAAACCGAGCGGGCCTCAAGAATAAGCTCCTAAGTAGTGATGAACCTTTCACTCTTCCACGGACTGATACATGTACCGAATGCTCATACTGGAAAGTTGACTCCTGGGTCTAGAACCTAGAGGGTTGCTCCGAGAAATCCTTTGTTTCTCGTCCACTCAGGGGGGTACGGACACACCTGCGCGCAGATTACAGGCGAGACAACTTGCTAGTTAGTATGACTTCTTGTAGGGAGATAGCTAGTTAACTTCCTCTCATGCCTTCTGAATAAACCGAAGCCTTGTTGGAATAGAACCTCAACGAAGAAGTGATGACGAAGCAATGGTTACTCTTAACGGAAGATAGTTGTGGGATAAAACTATTCAATGGGTGTGTGTGGGTGCCCAAAATTGGAGGAAATCGGGAGCTACTCATGGATGAGGCTCACGAGACCAAATACTCCATACATCCGGGAAGTACTAAAATGTATAGAGACTTGAAGCTACATTATTCGTGGCCGATTATGAAATTAGATGTGGTGCATTATGTGGAGCGGTGTGGGACTTGCTCTTGAGTGAAGGTCGGACATCAACGACCTTATGGCAGTTTACAATCCTTGCAGATACCAAAATGGAAGTCGGACAAAATCACAATGGACTTTGTGACCAAGTTACCAAAGACACTGCGAGGTCACGACACCATTTGGGTGATAGTGGATCGTTTAACAAAAAGCGCACACTTTCTAACGATGCGGGACACCTTACCGATGGACAAGTTAGAAAAGTTATATATTGAAGAAGTGGTCTCGAGGCATGGTGTACCCGTATCTATAGTCTCCCATCGTGATAGTCGGTTCACCTCAAGGTTTTGGCATGCTTTGCAGGAGGAACTCGGAACGAGGGTGAATTTGAGCACAACTTATCACCCACAAACGGATGGAAAAGGTGAAAGGACAATTCAAACCTTAGAGGACATGATAAGGTCGTGTATAATCGATTTCGGGGGCAATTGGGATGCTCACCTACCTTTGGTAGAACTTTCTTACAATAACAGTTATCACTCTAGTTTGAAAGCGACACCATTTGAAGCTTTGTATGGGAGAAAGTGTAGGACTTCCGTGTGTTGGCTAGAGGCGGGGGGAAAGCAATTTGCCGGACTAGAAATCGTACAAGAAACGGCCGATAAAGTCAAGATCATTAGAGAACGTTTGAAAGCGGCACAAGACCGACAAAAGAGTTATGCTGACAAGAAAAGGCGACCAATAGATTCCATGTGGGAGATCGTGTGATGTTGAAGGTACCTCCTTGGAAGGGTTTGATTCATTTTGGGAAGTGCGTAATGTTGAGTCCCCGCTTCCTTGGGCCATTCACTATATTGGAGCCTGTTGGGGTGCAAGCCTATAGGTTGGATCTACCGCCGAAGATGGACGGGATTCACCCAACATTTCACGTATGTTATCTACGAAAAATGTTAAGCGGAGGAAGAAAGTGTGATACCATTGTCAGAAATTTGGTAGACAATAGTCATTGTATCGAAGAGCCCGAAGCAATTTTGGAAAGGGAGACTAAGAGGCTTAGCCACGAGGAGGTCACAATGGTGAAAGTACAATGGAAGCACCATCGAGGTGCCAACGTGACTTGGGAAGCGGAGGAGAACATTAAACGTCGATACCCTCACTTGTTTGAGTAACTAAGATTTCGAGGACGAAATCATTTCCAAGTTGGGGAGGATTGTAACACCCCGATTTCTTTAGGTAAACTCATCAAGTATTTGTCATTTGTTGCACTTCAATTTTCGGGCTTAGGTTTTTTCTTCGTGGAATTTGGATGTCTAGTAAACTAAGGCATTGCGTGGAAGTATTTACTGTTATCTTTTACGCTACTAAATTCCATGTTCTGCGCATTGGGTCGATTATGGTTTTTGGGCAAAAGTTTTGAAAGTTGGGTTTGGCGGGCGTCCGCTTGAGATAGTCGGACGTCCGTGTCATGCGGAAGTCTGCATTGCATCCGCGGAAGCAATAGAGACTTTTGGCTGAAATTCAGGAAAACTAAGGATCGGACGTCCGCTTGGAGCCAGTCGGACATCCGCTTGGCGTCTGACGAAAATTTTCACCTTTTCTTCCAAATTTCACTCTTCTCTCTCTGACTTTACCAAATCGAGCTACACTCGTTTTCTCCCCATTTTTGAGCAATTTTCTTTCCATCTAAGGTAAACTCTTGCCTCCTTCATCTCGCTTCATTTATGGCATGATCTTAGGGATTTATGGCCATCAAATGCTTTGTTCTGAGGTGTTATCCATCTCTAAGTATCCTATAGCAAGTGGTGGTCAAGAATCAAGAGTCTCTATTTTTAGGGTTTCAATATTTTGATCCCAAGGTGAGTTCGTCTCCAACTCTCAACTTACATACATATTTATAATGAGGTTTTAACCTCTTAACATCATCTTACTTCATATTTCATGAATATCACATTTTGACCTAGAAATGGGTTTTGAGAAATTTTAGGTTTTTGCTGGATAGAAATGTTTTGTAAAGACGAAATGTATGGTACACTTGGTTTACCTAGAATTATTATCTTTGTTTAACAACTTTGTCAAGTAAAACGATTTTGACCGTTTTAGGTCAAAATCTTGGGTTTTGGAGCATTTGGGGATTTTGATGTAACATCTATGAAGAAGGGGTTTTGTGATGAAATGAGGTCCAACACTTAACTTGGAAATTTATGATATTCTACAAAATAATGTTGGAACTTCATGATGGCATTTTCTAAAATAGAGTAGTGTTCTTTAATGTTATGGTTATAAAGCTTAATCGTATGATGTTATTATTGTTGGCTTATATGAGAGTCATGGTTTGTTAAGTTTGAGTGTAATGGATCTGTAGGCACTAGAGTCATTATGTACGATGTGGGACGCTAGTTTTCCACATCGTAGCACGGAATAGGCATCGGGGTTCGTGATAAGTAAGATGTGGGCCTATATGGCCGGGTATCGTCTCATGAGCAGTAAGGTGTAATTTTAATGTGCTTAATTGTTTGTGGAATTGGGTGACCCAATGTATAGACTTAGAGGGGTTGAAATTGGGAACTCATAAGCATTAGACTCTTCGGGGTGAACTTGATTTCATCTATGCAATACTATGTGATTGATATTACTAATGTGACATGTCGCTACTTTGTATTATGTCACTGCTTTTGGCTAACGGGTCTTCCCCGTCAACACCTGCGGTATTGTGTATCTTATGTTTTCCACCCAAGAGTTGTTCTTCGATTCCGTGTTGTTACTTCATCACATTTCCATTATTAAATATCAATCTATTATTCTCACTAGGATTTATCCTAACACTTCTTAATTGATGTGTATGTCAGGGCGTTTAGGTGGTGGGACTCCTCGAGTTTGAGCGATGAGTCGTGAAGGGTGGTAGCATTTTTGGAAGTACATAGAGTCGTACATGTTATATTTTGGACACGATTTTTTGTAGTGAAATGGCAACACCCCAATATAATCTAAGACTTGATAGTTTAGATTATTAGGTTATTGGGTTTTATTTCTCTCATTTCTTTGTAACGTAAATGCTATACTATTATTCCTCTTTGTTGGGTGATTTGTTTATGTTAGCTTCGTATATTTCCTGTATTTCCACAGGTTTAAATTTTACACGGTTTTTAAGGTGTTACACCCCAAGACTCTTTTAAGTCAAAATCGAGCCAAAAGCTCAAAAACTCAATTGACCATCAAATAAAGGTCATCAAAACAATTAAACATATTTAACCGGCGTTTATGCAAATATATATCTCAAAGATATAATGAACTAAACAACTCATCATTGGTTGTAATAAACCATTTTCCAAATTAAATCATACTCTTATATTTTCAAAATGCCTCATAACACAATAACATGCATTTTTCAAACGACTTATAAAACCAAATAAATCAAAAATGCATTAATCATTAAGTAAGTTTCATTTGTACGGTAAATCATCTAAAGAACACATTCTTGAGATTACTCATCAAAACATTCAAAAACCCAAATATATGCAATTTACAAGATTTATCAACCCAAATTTACTAAATACAAAAACCTCGTCAAATACTTAACACATCTGATATATATCAAGTAAAACACATTATTACTTCAAAATACACATTTTGGCATGTACATAATTTTCACAAAGCAACTTCAACTCACCTTGCTAGATTTAGACTAAATATAGGTTTTCCCCCAAAACTTGAGTCTCCTTTGATGAAGACTTGAAATCTTCAAGAAATATCCCTAGATCTCAGATCCAATACATCCACAAGGTTTCCTTCACCACACAAGCCATCAAAATCACACCAAAGTTGAATGATGAATGGGAACAGGATGAAAACATCCAACCCTAACTTAACAATAAGAGATGTGGGGCTTACCTAAACAGGATACTCTTGGTTCCTCCAATAGACTTCCATGATCTTGTTCTAATCTTGAAGAGATCCCAAAAGCGAATTCATAGCAAAAAGAATCAAAAAAATCGGAGTTGAGATGAAGAAGTTATGAGGGATGAAGATGATCTAAGAAAAATAGGAATTTGTGCAGACATCAGTGTCTCATGCGACTTCCACGTGACCTATGTCGCCGGAAAAGTCGCCCCAAACCTTGCTCGCTCGATTTCTTCATTTTTCATGCCCGATCACTGTTTTCACCATAACTTCTTCGTTTTAGCTTCGATTTTGCTCTGAAAGAACCGTTGGACTCGTTTTTGAAATCCGTATCCAATTATACTATAAAATCTTAGTTCTTCTATTTCTCTTGAAAGATAGATTTTTGTACTAACTTGAAATCGTACATACCCAGAAGTCAGGGTGTTACATGTGGTTTATTCAAGGTTATCAATCTGGTGACCTAAATCTGAAAGCACTTAAATTATTTCTTTTGAACACTTCAGATTTAGACTTTGTTTGGTCTAGAATCCAAAAAAGGGAGTATATCGGATATGATCCTTTTAAGGAAAAAGAATAAGAATATATTTCTTAGTGTTTTAAAGTCGGATGTCTATTTGTATTATTCACAAATCCGATGGTTGAGACTAAAAAAATATGCAAATTCAAGTGTTTAGTGAAATATTTTGCGAGGCAATTTCTTAATTGATTGTGTATGATGGCATTAAATCCACATGATTTATTTTGAGTTACTAAAGTCGAGTGAGTTTTATCTGCATGATGTTAGTAGTGCAGAAAGAATGAGTTTTGACCATGAACTTGGCCTCTACATTGCTAATGTGCAAGAAGATGAATGATTTGCTAACTTGAAAGGTATATATCCGATATAACTACTTTTTTTGTTAGTAAAGAAGGATAAACGTGAACAAATATATAACTATTTCTTTTTGTTACTCTTTAAAGGTATATCTGATCTTGCTAGAGTAATGGTGGAAACAAGGAAGCATGCTACGTTTCCTTTAGCGTATTGACTACTTAAGTTAATTTTGGTTTTACCAGTCACAGCCGCATAAGTTGAGAGAGGTTTTTTTGCGATGAAGATTGTGAAGTCAGGTTTGCGCAATCGGATTACTGGTGAATTATTGAATGCTTATGTGATTAGTGTAATAGAAAGAGAAGCAATTACCAAAGTTGAGAATGAAGATGTGATAGTTTACTTTAAAAAAATGAAAACTCGTAGATAATAATTGTAGACCTTAACTCCTAAGTTGGTTCCTCATTTTCAATTCCCTTTTTTATAGTATTGTATCATGTTGCTTATAATCTGACCCCCATCTCTAAAATGTCCGCATGTACCTCTGTTGGTGCAGGCTCATGGAGTCAAACATTGGCCATTAACCATATGGTGTAATTTCTTGTTAACGAGCATATCTAGGATCATTGAGGGTCCCAAGAAAGGTATAGACTATGGGTGGTTGAACTTGATGACCATTGATCTGTAGCGAGTCTTATTAAAATATATATGTGACTTACTTTGTGTTTGCCACTTTCGATGGACACACAAACCAAATCGCATACGCCAAAAAGCAAGAGTTCCAAAGGGGAAACTGAAAGTGGTTTTCTCTTGATTCTTAGGTGCAATGTGAATTTGGTAGTACCCTGAATATCCGTCTAAGAAACAATAAAAGTACATTCCGGTCAATCTATCTAGCATTTAGTAAATGAAGAGCAGAGGAAAATGGTCCTTCTGGGTTGCTAAATTTAATTGTCTACAATCCATGCAAATTCTCCACTCGGTGACGGTCCTTGTGGGAATAAGTTCTTTTTTTCTCATTGGTGATTACCATGGTACCACCTTTCTTTGGTACACATTGTACTGGACTTACCCAACTACTACCAGCAATGGGGTATATAATACCCGCATCTACCCATTTCAAAACTTCTTTTTTCACAACCTCTTTCATGATGGGATTAAGTCTCCGTTGGGGTTGCACTTTGCCAATACTATTTTCTTCCAAAATATTATTATGTTGGCAAAGAGTCGGACTTATTCCCTTGATGTCAGCTATTGTCTATCATATTTCCTTTTTGTGATTTTTGAGCATTTCTATCAACTTTGCCTCTTCTTCACCACTGAATTTGGAAGAAATGATCACGGGTAATTTTTCTTCTTCCATGAGATATGTATACTTAAGGTGACTAGGAAGTGGTTTCAACTATAAAACATGTGCATTTATTATGGATGGAACTTGGGTTGTTCTATATTTGAAATCTAGTTGTTTGAATGCATTTGTCACCTCAATCAAGTCATCTTCTGAAATCTTTTCTGTTGTGCCACAGTGTCACCACTGTGGGAGAAGTATATCAAACTTAAGTCTAAATCCTTTCTTAATGCACAAATAGATGAACAATCCTCTATTTCTCCATTAAACTTAAGAGATTTAAACAAATTAAAAGTGACTTGTTGATCGTTTACTCTCATGGTTAGTTCTCCTTTTTGCACATCAGTTAAGGTTCTTCCCATTGCAAGAAATGGTCGTCCTCAAGTGATAGGAATTTTCTAATCGACTTCATAATCTAACACTAGAAAATCGACCGGAAAGATGAATTTATTGACTTGGATCAAGATGTCTTCTATCTTAACCTTGGAGTAAGCTAAAGACCTTTTCGCTCATTGTAACGTGACAGTGGTAGGTTGAACTTCTCCAATTTCTAGCTCACTGAAAACTGACAAGGGCATGAGGTTTGTACTTGCTCCCAAATCACATAGTGTGTGACCAACTTACTTTCCTCCTATAGAACATGGGATGGTGAAACTCCTCGTATCCTTGAGTTTAAGAGGAACTTTACAAGTAAGGAGCGCACTACATTCTTTGGTCAAGGTAACCGTTTCAAATTCACTTAACCTTTTTTTTATTAAGAATGCCTTTCAAAAATTTAACATAGTTTGGCATTTGCTCGAAATCTTGTACGGAAGGTATGTTAATGTGGAGTTGCTTAAAGATGTCCAAGAACTTCTTAAATTGCACGTCCACATTTTTGGCTTTCATTCTTTCTAGAAAAGGTAAGTCCCGTAGGTCCCATGTCTATGGGGTTTGAATTTTTCTGTTGCAGAGTGGGCACAATCTTACCACTATAGGAAGTTTGTGCTGGCAGTCGGATAGCACTGGAACTGGGTTCATTTTCTATTTTGACAGCAGAATCTATTTTTTGTGCTGGAAATAATCCTGGAAATTTTGAACTATCGAATTCATGTATGGTGTCTTATGTGAATGATGCATCCATGGTCTCTATATTTCTTAAACTTACAGCCTTGACATGTTCTTTGTGAATTACCTTAGGATTTTCGGTGTCACTTGGCAAGGTCACTTGTGGCCGACTTTTAAGATCAACGGCAAACTGGCGAAGTTGAGTTTCAAATCCCCTCAAAGTTGCATTGTTTTGGTTTATGAAATCTTTTAGCAAAGATTCAAGTGGACTGTTACCTTCTGATGCATTTGGTAGACGAGGTGCGTGCATTTGTGAGGATTACCCACTTTGAAATGTGTGAGGAGCACCTTGATGAAATCCCAATTGGATGCAGTAAGGGATTCCATGATGAGGTCATTTCCTAATTAGATCTTTAAATCTCTCCCATGCATCTGAGACTGCCTCGTCATCCTCTTGCCGAAATATCATGATATCATGTCTAAACCTTACATTTCTTGTTGGAGGAAAATAATCTTTAAGAAACTTTTCAGCTAAATTTGTCCAAGTATCAATGGGTTCAGGTGGCTGAGACTTTAGCCAGACTTTAGCTCTATCTCTTAATGTATAAGTGAAGAGCGTTAACCGTATGGCTTTTACAGTTACTCCGGGAATACGAAAATAACCAATCATTTCTATAAATGATTTTATATGCGAGGGTGGATCTTCTGAAGATAATCCTCTAAACTGTCCATTGCTTGGATCATTTAAAACATTACTGGTTTCGGTTCAAACTTTTGTGTCAACATGTTGGGCCTAAGAATTCCCAATTTTACTTGATCAAACTCGGGTGTTGCATAGTCACATATTCTCCAATCCTTGTCATCAGCAATTCCATCCGTAGTCTCCACAGGTGCAGGAGGAGGTGGAGGTGGAGGGTTAGCCTCTTCCTCAACGATGGTATGATTTTGCTGATTACGATTAGTCGATTACCTCTTCCTCGTCTATGTCTACGTCTTTTAATGGTTTTTTCAATATCAGGATCAAGAGGTAAAACTTTACTGTGTTGTAGACGTCGCACACAACGAAAATTCTTTGAAAAAGGAACAAGTAACTCAGGACCGAATGAAAGTCAATATCTTAGGATGTAAAATCACGCCAGTCCCCGGTAACCGTGGCAAAAACTTGATTGCAGAAAATCGTAAAGGTCCACAAAGTGTCCATAATGTTACCACAGTGGGAGTGTAAGTGCACACCGGACACTAGGATCTCTATAAGTCATAAAGTGGTAAGAATACCGAGATCGTTTCCACAGGGATTGATCAACTTAGAATCAAAGATATTCATGAACTTCTACTACTTGTTTGAGTTGTCAGAGCAATTATCAATTTTTGTTGGTTAAAGTGTATAAAGTAAAGTAATGAACTTCTTATATTAAAGAGAGGGTAGGTGTGGGTTTTTCTTAACACATTTGTGTGATCCCAGATTCAATCGACAATTCAAGTATATTGAGAGAGATCGAGATACGAAATTCATCCTCATATTAGATTTTGTCTATGAAGTACATGAATGATAACACTCTCTCTCTCTCTCACACTATAGCTCTCTACATTGTGCCTCTCTAACAAATGAGCCTCCTAACACTTTATATAGTCAAGCCCAAGGCCCACTAAGTGCTAAGCCCAAGCCCATTACAAACATAAGCCCTTTACAAAACTTTCATATAATTAGGACATTTTCGGTCCTAACAATTTGCATTAGCCAAATGGTCAGAAACTTTGTGTAATGGAGGTGTTCATGGAAATTGTTAGATCTGAAGTTTGTCAAAAACCTAAGTGTTGAAGTCTGAATAGAAGACTCAGACTTCTAAGAAAGAAGGCTCAGAAGTTCTGAATGGAAAGTATTTGTCAAAGTATCTAAGGGTTCAGATCTGATGAGAAGGCCCAGAGTTATGAAAAGGAGAACTCAGAAGTTCTGAAGAAGACGAAAGTGCTTAATCAGAAGAATGTTCAGTAGTTCTGAACTAGTGGTTCAGAACTTATTACTTAGACATTTTATCTTTGTAATTCAGTTACGCATTAGAACACATCTCTTTGTTCTATTAGACTGTTATGTATATGTACTGTAGCTTTAACTTTTCTTTACAGTATATATAGCAGTTAGCAACTGTAAGCTAACTAACTTTTGGAACACTTTCGTATTCAATCTTTGTAATCTTTGAGAGATTCTATCTAGATCTGTAATATGTTCTTCAATGAATACAATGCTTTTGACTCCAATTCTCTATTATTCTACTGTTTGATTGTGTTCTTATTGTTTAATTGATTGTAAGATCAATCCTGGTTTCTACAATTGGTATCAGAGCTAATCAACAAACAAATTAGGTCAAGATCAGTGAAGAATCGTGTTCTTGAAGGTTTCTTGACCAATTCGATAATTTAATCCCGCTGCTACTCGTAATTCTTGAATTCTTTGAAGATTCTTGAATTCATTGTGTATTGATCAAGAGATTCGAATTTGTCTTTCTGTTGAATCGATTAAATTCATCTTACAATCATGTCTTCTAAAGAATTTCTCTTGATGGTATCTGAGACAAAACCTCCTGTTCTAATTCCTGAAGAATATCAACAATGGAAAATCAGAATTATTCAGTTCTTGGATAATATTGATGAAAATTTGATGATCTCAATTTGTGAAGGTCCAATTGAAGTATATGTTGATGTTGCTGCAACACCTGCAACAACTACTACACCTGAGATTCCTTCTACCAGAGTAAAGAAGAATTTCTCACAGTATACTGAAGCACAGAAGAAGAGACATGCAATACATAAGAGGGCTGTTCCTTTGTTGACTTTGGCAATTCCTAATGACATCTTCAACAGAATTGATAGTGGAACATATGCTAAAGAAATGTGGGATGAACTGGAGAAGCAGATGCTTGGTACAAAAAAATTAATTAAGGCAAAACTGAATCAGTGCATCAATGCATACGAGAGATTCAAAGCAAAGGAATGTGAGAGTTTAACTCAAACATACAATAAGTTCTGTATAATCTTGAATGATCTCAGAAGGAATGGGTTGAAGAAAACCAAATCAGAAATCAACTACAAATTTCTGAATTGTCTCAATTCAGAGTGGTCATCTTGTGCTATAAGTCTTCAGATGAACAAAGATATGTGTGAAGAAAATCTGAATGATGTGTTCTGTGTTTTAAATCAGCATGAAGATTCTGTTAAACTAGTAGTTGAAGAAAAGAAAAATGTTTTAGATCAATTAGCTTTGTTTTCTGAAAGAAAATCCAAGATCAACAAGACAACAAAGAAGTCTGTGTTTCTTTCTGAAATTCCAAAATTAGAAGAGGAATCTGAAAAGGAAGAAGAATCTGATGAGGATGCTGATATCAAGTTGATAGCAGAGAAATTGGCCTTGCTGACTAACACCTTCAATAAAAGGTATGGAAAGAAGAAGTATGTTGAGGGTAAGTTCAAAAGAGATGGACAGGGGAGCTCAGAAGAGAGATACAAAAAGAAGGATGATAGAGAAGAAAATAGGTATGAGAAAAGAGAAGAGAAGGATCTATGTTTCAAGTGTGGGAAACCTGGTCACTTTGCAAGAGAGTGTAAAGTGAAGGTTGTTAAAGACTATGAGTATTATGTGAAGAAATGTAACATCCCAGACCAACCGTATCAGATATTGTCCGCTTTGTCCACACACCTGGACTCACGGTTTTAAAACGCGTCTGATAGGGGAGGTATCAACTCCCTATTATAAGGCAACCTTAGTTCTCCTCCCCAACCAATGTGGGATCTTACAATCCACCCCCCTTGGGAGCCCAGCGTCCTCGCTGGCACACCAGTCCGGTTCCCGGCTCTGATACCATCTGTAACATCCCAGACCAACCGTATCAGATATTGTCCGCTTTGTCCACACACCTGGACTCACGGTTTTAAAACGCGTCTGATAGGGGAGGTATCAACTCCCTCTTATAAGGCAACCTTAGTTCTCCTCCCCAACCAATGTGGGATCTTACAGTGTAACATCCAAGTTTGGATTCTGAGTAGTAGAGTCAGATTTCTGAATAACTTGTTCAGAGTTCTGATTGAATTGTCCAGAAGTCTGAGTATCTTGTTCAGAGTTCTGATTGACTTGTCCAGAATTCTGAGTGTCGCAACCAGAATTATGAGTACTAGGCTAAGAAGTTTCATCACTTGTATTGATCAATTTTGGACATTCCTCTAATGGACCAGAATCAGAAATCACTGTTGATTGATCCTCTGAACTTCTCTTTTTCATTTCTTGAATCATTTTAGGATTCTCAAATTCTGCATAAGATTCAGAAGTTAGTTCCAGAAATGCATTCTTAAACAATAAATTGAGTTCTGAACAGTTAGGATTAAAAGCTATTTCAGAAGTCATTTTTGTCTTATCCTGTTTGAGTTCTGAACTGTTCTGTTCAGAAGTCTTCATTCTTGACTCATCAAATGTGACATTAATGCTCTCCATAATCCTCTTGGTTCTTCTATTCTAGATTCTGAATGCTTTGGAAGTTAATGAATAACCAACAAAGTATCCTTCATCTGCCTTTTTATCAAATTTACCAAGATTTTCTCTGTCTTTGAGAACATAGCATCTGCATCCAAAAATGTGAAAAAATTTAATCAGTGGTTTTCTTTTGTTAATCAGTTCATAAGCAGTTTTATTCAATATCTTATTTATCAAAGTTCTGTTCTGAGTAAATCAAGCAGTAGCAATTGCTTCAGCCCATAGGAAGGTTGGAAGATTTGAATAGGCCAACATGGTTCTTGCAGCTTCAACTAGAGTTATGTTCTTCCTTTCAACAACACCATTTTGTGAGGAGTTTTGACAGCAGAGAAGTTATGAGAAATCCCAGAGCTTTGTAAAAAGTTCTGAAGAGTTTCATTTCTGAACTCTATTCCATTGTCATTCCTTATTTTCTGAACTGGAAGTTGTAAGAATACTGGAATTCTTTTGATGAAGTTAATCAGTGTTGTAGCAGCCTCTGACTTTGCTCTTAAGAATTCAACCCATGTGTATCTGGAATATTCATCCACAATGACAAGCATATACTTCTTTCCTCCCATATATTGAACTGAAATTGGACCACATAGATCTGTGTGAATCATTTCTAATGGTGACAGACATGAAGAATCCATTTTTATCTTATGAGAACTCTTCTTCATCTTGCCCATTTCACATGCTGAACATAATGATTCCTTCTCAATTTTGATCTTTGGTAGCCCTTTAACCAGATTTTTGCCAATCAAATTACTTAATTCCTTGAAATTCAAATGAGAACACCTTCTGCGCCTTAGCCAGCATTCATTTGCAGTTGCATTTGAAAGAAGACAAACTGGAGTTAATGCAACAATTTTAGAATAATTGACTACAAACAGATCCATATGTCTTTTAGCCCAGAACACTTTTATGTCCTTTTCAGTCAGAATTAAGCAACCTGTTATACTGAACTTGATCTGACAGAAACTGTCTAAGAATTGACTTATGCTGAACAGATTATGCAGTAAGCCTTCCACATAGAAAACTTTCTGAATAGTCAGATCTCCCTTTGTTAAATCCCCATAACCTCTAACTTGTCCTTTACTGTTGTTACCAAAGTTTACTGCTCCTCCAGCCTTTTCTATGAAATTTGACAGAGAAGACTTATGGCCTGTCATGTGTCTTGATGCTCCAGAATCTAAAAACCACACATGACAGCCCTACAAAAACAATTAGTTAGAATTAGGTACCCATACTGGAATGGGTCCTTCTTTGTTAGCTTTGATATCTGATTTAACAAATGATCCTTTAACTTTCCATTCAAAGTCTTCTTTTAAACACCACTTTCCTTGAACTTTTATGAAATCAGAACATTGTCTGTTCAAAAAGTTGTTTCTTTTCTTCTTGAAAACTTTAGGTTGAGACTGAGAATCATTTTCAGTCTTCTTTTCTTTAGTTTGAAACATGTTTTCATTCTTCTTTCCTTTTTCTTTAGATTGAGAATTTTTTTCAATCTTCTACCCTTTAATCTGAGTTTGAGGGACTGAAACAATCTTCCTTTTTGAATTCTGAGTTGCTTTGTTTATATAAGAAATAGATGTTATTATAATTTGACTTTTCTGTGATGATTGAAATGAATGACTACCACATTAAACACATTTGAGATTCTTTCTTGCAAGAGACAACAAATATGAAACATAAGTCTTTTCACTTTTATAGCTAGTATTTAGATTACAATTGCATTTAATACAAGAACTATTGACTTTAGGTTCAAAAGTAGTATTCAACTCAATCTCCTCAGAAACTCTTTTCAGATCATCTTTCCTTTTGCTTTCCACTTTTTCTGAAACATTCAACTTTGCAGAATTAGTGGATGATTTGGATGATTCACCATGCTCAAAAGTACTTGATTCATTAAAGAATTTCTTATTTTCTTTTAAAGCATTAACCTAGAAAAGATCATACTCAGTCTTTAATTTCTCAAGCTCTATTATTTTCTGAACATAAGTGTTGTTTTCCTCTAAAACTTGTTCCAGTTTAAAGTCAACATCACAAAAATCATTTTCAAGCTCATCAAAAATTTCCCTTAACTCTTCAAGTTCTTGATTAACAAGTTTAAACCTCGTTTCAAGTTCTGAAAAACTTACTGAATCAGATTGAGAATTTTCAGTTGACTCAGAATTTTGACTACCAGTCTCAGAATTCTGACCTTCAGACTCATACTTCTGACTAATGGAGTCAGACTTCTGACTACAAGACTCAGACTTCTGACTGACTGTTTCAGAAAGTTTGCTTGCACCAAATATACTTTCAATGTCAGGATAAGAAAAACTTGGTTGTTTATTTTTGTAACTGACATTCAGAGAGTCATATTTGAATTTAGCATAATTATATCTTGGTTTCTCTTCTGTTGGTTTTGAAATTTCTTTCTTAACCTTGTCTTCTGAAACTTCTGACTTCTCAATTTTTGGTTCAGAAATTGTTTCCTTTGCTTTTACAGCACTTGATTTTTGTAAACTATCTGAACTTGTTATAGAACTTGCAGGTCTTATAAAAACTTCAACAATTTCTGGGATTTGTGGTTTAGGAACCTGTAGTTTATCAAAATCATAAAGATTTGTTGGTGCCCTTTTTAAAACCACATTTTCCTCCAAACCTAATCCCATTTTTGGATTATAAAATGTTAGATCTGAAGTTTTGTCAATAAACCAAGTGTTGAAGATCTGATAAGAGGACTCAGATGTTCTGAGTAGAGAAGTCAGAGGTCTGACTGTGAAGACCGAAGTATTGATCAGTGGAAAGAGAAGTCAGATGTCTGATAAGAAGAGTCAGACGGTCTGAGTAGAAGACTCAGACAATCTGAGTAGAGGAGTTAGCGATATGAAAGTCAGAAGATCTGAGAAGCTTTATCAGAAGAATGTTCAGAAGTTCTGAACTACCTGTTCAGAACTTATGACAAGATACTTTACTTAGTATTTTATAAACTAATTAGGACACGTGTTATGTTCTTATTAGTCTTTCTTATTTGTACTGTAGCTTTAAGATGTTTGTTGCAGTATAAATAGTAGTTAGCTCTATGTTGCTAACTGATTGATTTTTTCCCGTATAACTTTGTATTCATTCTCTGTAATCTTTGAGACTCTCTCTCTCATAGATCTGTATTTCTGTTCATCATTGAATACAATTGGGCTTGATCATACAACTTCTCAATTACTGCTTTCTATATTGATTGTGAGATTAGATCCTGTTCTTTCAATTGGTATCAGAGCCAATCAACAAACAAATTCGTTCAAGATTGTTATCGCGAAGATCAATTGATAAATTTCTTGAAGATTTCTTGATTCATTCAAAATTCAATTCCGCTGCTAGGGCTAGTTCTTGAATTCTTGTCAATTCTTGAATTACCTGTTAAATTTTGATCAAGAAACTCGAATTTGTCTTTCTGTTGAATTTTCTTACAATCATGTCTTCTAAAGAATATCTAGCCATGGGATCTGAAACCAAACCGCCTGTTCTTATACCAGAAGAGTATCAGCAATGGAAAATCCGAATGATCCAATTCCTAGACAACATTGATGAAAACCTTATGATTTCTATTCGAGAAGGCCCAATTGAAGTATACATCGATGTTGCTGCAACCCCTGCTACAGAGACAACTCCAGAAATTCCAGCGACCAGGGTGAAAAAGAGTTATTCCCAATACACAGCTGAACAGAAAAATAGGCATGCTATTGACAAAAGAGCAATTACTTTGATGACTTTGGCTGTCCCAAATGAGGTTCTTAACAGGATTGACAGTGGATCATCAGCTAAAGAAATGTGGGACGAATTGGAAAGGCAAATGTTAGGAACTGTGAGATCTATTCAGGCAAAGTTAAATCAAAGCATAAATGCTTATGAAAGGTTCAAAGCAAAAGAGTCAGAAAGTTTGACACAGACATACAGTAAATTTTGCACTATTCTAAATGACTTGAGAAGAAATGGACTGAAGAAAACAAAATCAGAAATAAATTACAAATTTCTGAACAGTCTAAATTCAGAATGGTCATCATTTGCCATAAGTCTGCAAATGAACAAGGATATGTGTGAAGAAGACTTAAATGATCTATTCTGTGTTCTTAATCAACATGAAGACTCTGTCAAGTTAGTTGTGGAAGAGAAGAAAAATGTTGCTGATCAGTTAGCGTTCTTATCAAAGTCCAAAGCAATCAAAGCACCCAAAAAGACTGCATATCTATCAGAGATACGTAATCTGGAAGAATCTGACAAGGAAGAAGGATCAGAAGATGATGAAGATATCAAGATAATGGCTGAGAAACTAGCTTTGTTGACAAATACTTTCAATAAAAGGTATGGGAAGGGTAGATTTCAAGGAAATTATAACAGAGTTGGGAGTTCAGACTATAAGAAGAAAGAAGACAGAGAAGAAAATAAGTTTGAGAAGAGGATAGAGAGAAGTGAAGAAAACAATGAAGAGAAAGATGAAAGAAAAGAAAAGAATCTGTGTTTCAAATGTGGAAAATCTGGCCACTATGCTAGGGATTGCAGAGTTAAAATTGTGAAAGACTATGAGTACTACACCAAGAAGGCTCAGCTTGCAAAGAAGAGAGATGATAAAATTGCTTTGTTGGCTGAACAGGAGAATTGGTTGTACTATACTTCTGATGAAGATGATCACATCAACTTTCCACAGATGCAGAGCTATATGGCAAAAATGAGGAATGAGGATGATTCTGATTTTGAAGATGCTGATTCTGAGTCATCTGCTGAGGTACATTCTTCACTTGAATTAGAGTTAATGACACAGATTGGTGAAATGAAAACTGAATTTGCTAATCTAAGAAAACAGATAAAAGGAGAAAGAAATTTGGTTAACAAATTCAGAATTGAAAAAGAAGTAATAAAAGAACAATATGAAGAATCTGAGGCTGAGAAACAGAAAGTTAAAGATGAAAATTCTGAATTGATGAAAAGGCTTTCTGAACTAAAAGCTGAATTTTCAAAAATAAAGGATGAAAAAGGTGATTTACAAATAAAATTTGATATGTTATTTGAAGAAATAAAGAATTTATACACTAAAATTAAAGAATTAGAAGATCTGAATTTGAAAAGGGGTCAAACTCAGCAAACACTAAATCTTTTACTAAACAATGTTAAAGATACAAGATTTTACAACCCAAAGAAGGGATTGGGATTGGAAGAAAATGTCACTTTAAAAAGAGCTCCAATTAACTTGTATGAAAAACTTCAAGTTTCTAAGCCAAATATCCCAGAAATTGTTGAAGTTTTCATAAGACCTGCTAGTTCTATAACAAGTTCTGACAATTTGCAAAGACCAAACTCTAAAAAGTCAGATGAGAAAATTTCTGAGTCTAAAACAGAAAAGTCAGTTGGTTCAGAAGAAAAGGTTAAGAAAGAGGTTTCTAAACCAACAAATGAAAAGCCAAGATACAATGATACTAAATTCAAGTATGATTCCTTAAATGTCAGCTACAAAAATAAACAACCAAGTTTTTCATATCATGACATTGAGAGCATATTTGACATAAGTAAAAATTCTGAAACAGTCAATCAGAAGTCTGAAACTTCTAGTCAGGATTCTGAACTTTGTAGTCAGAATTCTGAGTCTAAAGATCAGACATCTGAGTCTGTAAATCAGAACTCTGACTCAGGTAGTCAGAAGTCTGATTCAACTGGATTTTCTGAAACAAAATCAGATGAATTTTTGCAACTTGAAAAGAGATTTAATCTTGTGAGTCAAGAACTTGAGGACTTAAGGAAAGCTTATGATGAACTTGAAAATGATTTCTGTGAGGTGGATATTAAACTTGAAGAAGCTTTGAAAGAAAAGAATATTTTTATTCAGAAAATAACAGAGCTTGAAAAACTGAAGACTGAGTATGATCTTTTTAAAATTAATGCTTCAAGAGAAAATGATAAATTCTTTAATGAATCAAGTACATATGAAAAAGGTGAATCATCTAATTCTTCTAACAAAAAGAACTTGAATTTTTCAGAAAAAGAAGAAAGCAAAAGGAAAGATGATCTTGCAAAGTTGAATGATCTGAAAAGGGAACTTGAGAAGCTTAGAATGAAATCTACTTCTGAACTCAAAGCTAGAAATTCTTGTAATAAGGACAATTGTACTCTGAACAGTATAAATAAAAATGAAATGATCTATGTTTCAGATTTATTGTCACTTGCAAAGAAAAATCTTGTTTGTGTTAGATGTAAAAATGATTCATTCCAATATTCTCATAAATGTCAAGTCAAAATAACTTCTGTTTCATACATAAGAAAAGATATTCAGAAAGTTTCTGTTTCTCAAAATACAGAAAAGAAGAAAATTTCTGTTCCTCAGACTCAGAAGAAAGAAAAGATAAAAGAAAAGAAAGTTGAAAATATAGCAAAACCAAAAGTTACAACTCTCAAAAAGAATTTGAACAAGCTTGTAAGCAGAAAATGTTCTGACTTCATAAAAGTTCAAGGAAAGTGGTGTTTGAAGAAAGATTTTGAGTGGAGAGTAAAAGATACTAATGTTAAATCCAATGACAAAGCTAACAAAGATGGACCCATTCCAAAATGGGTACCTAAACCTAACTGATCCTTTTGCAGGGCTGTCATGTGTGGTTTTTAGATTCAGGAGCTTCAAGACACATGACAGGTCAGAAGTCTTTTCTATCAAACTTCACAGAAAAGGCTGGAGGAGCAGTAAACTTTGGAAATAACAGCAAAGGACAAGTCAAAGGTTATGGGGATTTAACTAAAGGGGATCTGACTATCCAAAAGGTTTTCTATGTTGAAGGATTACAGCATAATCTTTTCAGCATAAGTCAGTTTTTAGACAGTCTTTGTCAAATTAAGTTTCAAATAACAGGTTGCATGATTTTAACTGAAAATGATGTTAAAGTCTTCTGGGCCAAAAGACATATGGACATATTTGTAGTTAATTTTTCAAAATTGAAAACATTAAATACAGTTTGTCTGTTATCAAAATCGACTGCAAATGAATGCTGGCTTTGGCACAGAAGATGTTCTCATCTGAATTTCAAAGATCTTAATAATCTTGTTGCAAAACATTTGGTTAAAGGCTTACCAAAGCTTAAATTTGAAAAAGAATCATTATGCTCAGCTTGTGAAATGGGCAAGATGAAAAAGAGTTCTCACAAATTAAAAATGGACTCATCTTGCAAAGCACCATTAGAAATGATTCATACTGATCTTTGTGGTCCAATTTCAGTTCAATCGATGGGAGGAAAGAAATATATGCTTGTGATTGTTGATGAATTATCCAGATACACATGGGTTGAGTTCCTAAGAGCTAAGTCAGAAGCTGCTACTACATTGATAAATTTTATCAAAAGGATTCAAGTTCTCTTACAACTTCAAGTTCAGAAAATCAGAAGTGATAATGGAACAGAGTTCAGAAATGAGACTCTTCAGAATTTTTTAGAAAGTTCTGGGATTTCTCACAATTTTTCTGCTGTCAGAACTCCTCAACAAAATGGTGTTGTTGAAAGGAAGAATAGAACTCTAGTTGAAGCTGCGAGAACAATGCTGGCTTATGCAAATCTTCCTACTTTCCTATGGGCTGAAGCAATTGCAACTGCTTGTTTTACACAAAATAGAACTTTAATCAATAAGAGATTAAATAAGACTGCTTATGAACTGATAAATAAAAGAAAACCATTAATCAAATTCTTTCATGTTTTTGGTTGCAGGTGCTATGTTCTCAGAGACAGAGAAAATCTTGCCAAATTCGATAAAAAGGCAGATGAAGGATACTTTGTGGGTTATTCTTTAACTTCCAAAGCATTCAGAATCTACAATAGAAGAACCAAGAGGATGATGGAGAGTATAAATGTAACTTTTGATGAAGCCAGAATGCGGACTTCTGAACAAGACAGTTCAGAACTCATGCTGAACAAGACAAAAATGACTTCTGATACAAATTCTAATCCTATTTGTTCAGAACTCAATTTACTATTTAAGGATGCTTTTAGTGAACTAATTTCTGATTCTTATGCAGAATATGAAAACCCAAAGATGGTCAAAGAGATGAAAAATAAGACTCCAGAAATAGTTCAATCAACTGTAATTTCTGACAAAGGTCCATCAGAGGAATGTCCAAATCTAATACATACAAGTGGTGAAAATTCTGAACCTTGTAATCAGAATTCTGATTCTTGTACTCAGAACTCTGAACAAGTCACTCTGAATTCTGACTTCATTAATCAGAACCCAAACTTGGATATGACTTCTATTCATACATCAGAAAAAGGGGACAGTTCAGAATTACAAGCAATCATTGATGAGAATGATGCAAACAACAATTATTCAGAGATTGATGTACTTCCTAGTGCAAATAAATGGACCAAAAATCATCCTATTCATCAAGTAATAGGTGATCCTTCAGAAGGAGTAAAAACCAGATCAGCTACAGCAAATGAAGCAATGTTTGCTGGTTTCTTGAGTGTGATTGAACCAAAGAAAGCTAATGAAGCCTTAGAGGATCCAGACTGGATTTCAAACATCATCCGTACAGAAAATGGTTTACAAGAAGTAAAAATGTGCCTGTTCAGTACATACAACAATGGTGGAAATATCTTAGGTTAGAAGATAATAAGTTTGTGTCTGAAATTGGAGGAGTGACATTTGTCTTATCTATCTCTGCACTAAGAGAAATGCTGAATCTACCAGAGAAAGATGATGTACAAAGAAGAACAGATTTTGAGGATTTACCCTTAACAGAGGAATTAATAGCAGAATTTATGAAGTTGGGATACAATGAAGGATTGAGGACTCTCAGTTTGTTCAGAAGAAACAAATTACCACCTATTTGGGCTTGCTTCTTTCATGTGGTAAATAAATGTTTGTCAGGGAAAAATAGTTCTGCTGATCAAGGTTCTAAACAAATTCTTCAGATATTTCAAGGTTTAGTGAAGAATAGGCATTATGACTATACTTTAATACTTTGGGAAGATATGAAGAATACATTTGAGAAGAATCAGAAAGCAATTCAGAAGAAGACAAAGGATGCTCCACTGACATACATTCCCTACATAAGGTACTGGCAAATTGTTATTTGGTATGCCATGCAGGAAAACAGAACAATCTCAAGAAGAACAAATGAAGAGCATGGTCCTACATTTTATTTGGGTAAGATGACCTCAGTAACAAGACTTGAAAACTATCCTAATCATAAACCATTGCCAAAATCACTTAGGAGCTATATTCCAAGGGGGAGTGAGATATTAAAAGCTTATTGCACCTCTATGGGAATTGAATTACCTCAAATCCCTACCCAAGAGGACCAACCTGAGAAGAGAGGTGAGGGGTCTAGTCGAATTAGAGAGGGGGAGGATGTTCAGATGGGTGAACATTCTGAGAGACTTGAGGGGGAAAATTCTGAGAGCTTGGTTAGATTTGGTGAGGAAAAACAGAATGAGAGTGATGAGGATGAGAGATTGTCAACAGAGGTTCAAACAGAAAGAGATGCCTCTGAACCAGCTAATCTTGACCAGGTAACCACAAATGCTATTGGTTCACATCTCTTGGTGTCCAATATTGAAACAAACACCATGGACCTAGTGGTGGATCTTGAACAACCCATCCATACCCACTCAGAAGCATTTCAACATGCTACTGTTTCACACAAATCCGGGGAACCATCCCAAACTCATTTGGAGGGAGGTGATAAATCCCAATTTATTTTTCAACACATTGAGTCTGAATATCACAGTCCTATTCATATTGAGCCTGAAATTCCTTTTGACACTTGCACAAATCAGGAATTTCGTATTCCTGAAACAACATTCATAGACATACCTAATGTTGGGTGTCGAGGATTGGATGGAAGTCCTGGTGAGGTGAACATTACAAAAGCCTCATTCAAACGTGCATCTGTTGTACAAGATGACTGTGTGTTATCTACAGGCCATGAGCTCTCTGGGCACATGAAAACTGGACCATCTGTTGGTTCAGGTTCACTGTTAGAAACTTCTGAATTTGAAAAGATTCAGAAACAAAACAAGGAGATGGGGGAAAAAGTAGAAAATTTGGAGAAGAGGGTGGAGGATTTGAATGATGAAGTATCAGATTTGAAAGTTGTGTTGGAGAAAAAGTTGATTTCTGTTGAAACCAAGGTGGATGATGTAAAGAAATCCTTGGATTCTCACAAAAAGGAGATCGTGGATATAATGTCTGGTTATCAAAAAGATATGTTAAAACAGATGCAAGGTATGCAGGAATCTATATTGAAAGCACTGAGTGTATCTTTGGCTTCTACTTCAAAGCCTCTTGATCCTGTTCCTATTGCAGAAGCTGAACCTGAAGTTGCTTGTAATCAGAACTTGAAAAGGAAGTTTGATGATAATGATCCTCATGATCATCAAAAGGGGGAGAAAAGACAAAGGTTAAGTTCTGATGATGATATTGGCATAGAAGATTTTGAGATAGCAGACATGCACTTAGCCAATACAAAAAGTTCAGAAGATCAGACACAGGAAAATTTAAAGGAGATGGTTCAGATAGTACAGCTTGATAGTTCAGATACAGAAGAAATGGAGTTGGGAAGTATTGATAGTAATGAATCAGATAAAACAGAGGAATTGAACTTGGATACTGAGATGGAAGGAAACTCAGATGAAACTGTAGCTATTGAGGAATCTGATTTGAGAATAGAAGAAATAGTGGAAAGTACAGTGGTAAACAGGTGTACAGATATTGTGGTCTATAACAGTCAAAGGGCAATGGAGTCTGAATCAGAAGAAAGGAGGTTGAATGAAGAATTGATCAGAAGAATGCATAATGAAGTTGTCAGAGCTTTGAGTGTTCAGAAAATTCATAAAGAGATAAAAGTGATAAGACCCATTGATCTAATGGGAGAAGAAGACAGAACTGTGGATTATACTCAGGATTTTAAAGATGATTTTAGGTTTAACTTTTGTGATGAGTTAAATACAGAAGAAGAGTATGTGAAAGTGAAAGACTTCTTTATGCCTTCTGAATATGTATTCAGAAAACCAATTGAGATTCCAAAGATTAAATTGCAAAGACTAGAAGAACCTGTGTGTGATTTCATTCTAGAGTTAAGTGATGTGCCATTAGCCAGACAATTTCATGATGATATTTTTCCTGAGGAAATATATGATAATCTCTACTACACAGAAGGAGAGTATGAGCTTTTGGAAAGTAACATTGATGGTTTTATGGATGACAGAGCTCAGATGGTCTACTCAGAAGCTTCTAACATGTTCAGAGTTCCTGACTCAAAACTGCATATTCAGAAAAGAATCGAGAAAGTTCTGATGTTTCAACAAGATGAATTCAATGGTTTAATGTTTGTTAGAATGGAAGTACTGAAAGAAAGAAATACAAAGGTTTTCATGTCTACATTTGATTTTCACAGATTGACTCTTGATGATCAGATCTTTCTAGTCAAGTTCTTTGCTAGCACTGAAGAAGCCTTGATAGAAATTGAATGCAGAAGACTTCTGGGTATTTATGTCAGAAATATATACTTGTATGACTTCCAGTTGGCTATTGAAGAAAGAAAAGAAAAGTGCAATCTGAGTTCTCCCACAAAGAAAACAGAAGTTGATTTGCATGTGAAGGGTTTTGTGAATGAAGGAATGGAGACAGAAGGGTTCACATATATGGTTCACGAAAGACTTGAATTGTTCAGATTAAAAGAGTTGGTGAAGTACAGTGATGCAACTCTGAATTGGTTGTTGATTAGAATGGAAGTAAGTATGGATGCAGAAAAAGAGAGTTTAAAGAAGAGATGCATAAACTGTGTGAAGAGGAGATTGGATTTTAGAAGAAAAATCAGAAACAGTAGTGAATGGTTGCTATCTAAGGTGAATCCCAAAAAGATTCTACATAATGATTTTGTGTTCCCAGCTGAGTATGAAGTGAATGGAATTTTGTCAGATGAAGCTGAAGAAATGCAGAACACAATATCTCAGAATGTGCAGATAACTAGTTTTGATCAAACTAAACAGTCTGAACCAAAAGAAGATGAAATATCCATTGATTTAAATGGATACTTTCTTGAATTTGATTTACCTGAGTTCTTCAAACCAAAAGAGGTACAATTCTTGGATGTGTATTATGATAGACCTAAGGAGACTCAGATCTGGTTGGCTGAAAAATTAAGATGTCTTGGCAAAACAAAGCAAGCTGTTTACTCAGATTTTTTAATCACTGGAATCAGAGAGTTGAGGGTTAAGAAATTCAGAAAGATGGAGTACTTATCTTTTGAAGTTCTGAGAGAAGATGGCAAGGTTTATTACTTTACTGATGCAGATTTTGAGAAACTATCAGTAGTTGACTTCTACAGATTACACAGTTTTCTATGCTTCAAAGAGTCGAGCAAAGACAGAAATGAAAGGAAGGCCAGAAGTGTGGTAATTGAGGCCATGTTCTACATCTTAAGGTGGCACTGCTATACAGATTTTCAAATAGCTTTGTACCTACAAAAGTCATGTGTTTATCTGGCAAATCCCAACACAGATCATGAACAGAAAAAGAATTTAAAGACTGGAAGTGTTCACAGATATCCAGAGTTGGGAGTATTTTTGAAAAACAAAAGTGGAAAGATTTTCTTCAGAGCAAAGGAAACCGCAAAATACTGTTCTGGAACTTTAAGAATCATAAAGCACAATTTGGAAAAAAAGATGCTGAAAGTGAAGGAAGCAAACATGATTCAAGAAGCAATTAATCAGCAAGTTGAGATTATTCAAGAAATCATTGACAAAATTGATAAAAGGCTTAATCTGAGAAATGTGCTACTTCAGAAGATTGTTCCTGCTCTGAAAGAACTGGATGATGCAAAGTTTAAGTTTATTTGACAAAAAGGGGGAGATTGTTAGATCTGAAGTTTTGTCAATAAACCAAGTGTTGAAGATCTGATAAGCGGACTCAGATGTTCTGAGTAGAGAAGTCAGAGGTCTGACTGTGAAGACCGAAGTATTGATCAGTGGAAAGAGAAGTCAGATGTCTGATAAGAAGAGTCAGACGGTCTGAGTAGAAGACTCAGACAATCTGAGTAGAGGAGTTAGCGATATGAAAGTCAGAAGATCTGAGAAGCTTTATCAGAAGAATGTTCAGAAGTTCTGAACTACCTGTTCAGAACTTATGACAAGATACTTTACTTAGTATTTTATAAACTAATTAGGACACGTGTTATGTTCTTATTAGTCTTTCTTATTTGTACTGTAGCTTTAAGATGTTTGTTGCAGTATAAATAGTAGTTAGCTCTATGTTGCTAACTGATTGATTTTTTCCCGTATAACTTTGTATTCATTCTCTGTAATCTTTGAGACTCTCTCTCTCATAGATCTGTATTTCTGTTCATCATTGAATACAATTGGGCTTGATCATACAACTTCTCAATTACTGCTTTCTATATTGATTGTGAGATTAGATCCTGTTCTTTCATAAAATCTTGTGTCTTTAACATTGCTTGTGAGAAGATTTAAGGTTTTTTGAGTTTTACCTCTTTTCAAATTAAGGTCTTCCAACTCTTTGATTTTTGTATACAAATTCTTTCTTAATAACATATCAAATTTAATTTGTAAATCACCCTTCCCATCTTTAACTTCTGAGAGATCACTTTTCAGTTCAGAAATCCTTTTTAAAAGATCAGAATTCTCTTTTCTGACTTTTTGTTTCTCAATCTAAGATTCTTCAAATTGTTCTTTAATTATTTCCTTTTTTGTTCTGAATTTGTTAACCAGAATTCTTTCACCTTTTATCTGTTTTCTTAGTTTAACAAATTCAACATTCATATTACCAATCTGAGTCATTAAATCAATTTCAAGGGCAGGATGTACCTCAGTTGAAGATTCAGAACCTGCATCCTCATAGTCAGAATCATCTTCATTCTTCATCTTAGCCATATAGCTTTGCATCTGAGAAAAATGAATGCAGTCCTCTTCATCAGAAGTGTAGTATAACCAATTTTCTTGTTCTGCAAGCATTGCAATACCACTGTCTTTTGTTTTAGCTAGCTGAGCGTTCTTTGTATAGTATTCATAGTCCTTAACTACTTTTACTCTGCAGTCCCTTGCATAATGACCATATTTTCCACATTTAAAACAAAGATCCTTCTCTTTTCTCTCTTCCTTTTCTTCTTTCTTCTCATTCTTACTTTCTTCTCTATCTTCCTTTTCTTGAATTTCTCTTCTGAACTCCCCTGTTCTCTTCTGTACTTTCCCTGAAACTTATTCTTTCCATATCTCTTATTGAAAGTATTAGTCAACAAGGCTAATTTCTCAGCGATCAGCTTAATATCAGCATCTTCATCAGATTCCTCTACCCCAGCAGATTCTTCCTCTATCTTTGGTATTTCTGATAAAAACACAAATTTCTTTGCAGTTTTAGTAACCTTGGTTTTTCTTTCAGAAAGCAGAGCTAACTGATCAGAAACACTTTTCTTTTCTTCCACCACTTGCTTAACAGAATCCACATGTTGATTCAAAACGCAGAATATATCCTTCAGATCTTCTTCACACATATCCTTGTTCATCTGGTGTAATACCCCGGGTAAGTTCGTTAGTTAAAGTCTATGTCCGTTAAATTTTAATTAACTTTACAATAGAAGTTTAAGGTAAGTTTAGGTGAATTTATAAGTTTAAAGGTTGTTTGGGTCATTATGAATAGGTTAGGGTCTAAATGGTAAAGTTGGTTTGATATTACCATTTTGAGTCCAGATATTTTCATAAAAGCAGAAATTCAGTGTGTGTAAGTGTGTGTTTTTTAGATAAAGAGAGAAAGAAGAAATATAAAGCTAGGGATTCAAATTGGTGCATTTGGAAGTGAAATTGAGGTATGTTGCTTTGTAATTTATGTTTGTAATTGCTATTAGATGGTTCCTATCGGATTAGAATAGTTGATTTCGTAGCTGGTAGCAATTTAAGTCGATTCTGGGTAAAATTTGAACAAACCGACAGAGGTTTCTGGATAATGTTGATAGTGTCCGGTAGTTTTGTTGTTAGTGTCCGGTAGTTCTTCCTTGCAGGTATCCGGACGAATCGATTATCCGGACGAATCGATTATCCGGGTAAGTCTCTCTTTTTAATAGTTTCCGGATAAGATAAGATACCGGGTGGTATCCGGGTTACCTTGGTTTCCGGATATCGTCTGGATTATGGTGTTGTCCGGAAACGTTATGTTGTCCGGATTGTTTATGCTGTCCGGGAAGATGTGTTGTCCGGATTGGTTAGGATTGTCCGGATAGTTCTGCAGTATCCGGATACTTTAGATGTTTGGTCATTTTTGAGAATTGAGATACTTTTGAGTATCCAGTAGCCTGTGTTTTGTTGACTCTTGGATAGGGAAAGAATGAGGATTGAATATACTGTGGACTCGACTTAAGTGCGGGTTTGGAGGTAACATTAGAGGATAGAGTTATCTAGAGCCTTTAGCTTTAGTAAGTCTTATGTGTTCTATATGGTAAAGAATACTTGTATCTAATTGTTTCAGATTCTGTGGATTTGGGGTGAAACCTGAACTGTTTTTGAGAAAGGATTGGAAGCATTTTAATAAGCAAACAGGTGAGTTTTACTTTAAAACGTTTTTAAACTGGAATACATATATGTGTGAATTGGGAATGTGATAGATGGTGTGATTATGTGTTTATGTTTGAAATATAATATATTGAGATATTGTATTTACATGAGCATTACACTATACGAGAATACGTTGGCCGGGCTTAGGACCGGTGGTGTTGGCTGTAATATTCGTACAACAGTGTTGGCTGTAATTGTCGTACAACGGAGTTAATTTATTAGTTGGTTTGCAACCAATTAATATGGCAAAAAGAGAATGAGACAGGAAAGTATATGATGCATGAGTCATAACTGGTATTTGTATTTGTGTTATGTATATGATGGTTGTGCAAATGGTTTTAAAACTAACAGGGATTTTATCACTTAGACCGCTAGGTCTAACCCTCATTTTGTTTTAAAATATGTATTCCAGGGCGTGGATCAGGTAAGAGCAAATGACAAGGATAGTCAGGGGATAGCTTTTGTGAAGACTTATGTCATGAAGATTAAGATGTGTTTTGTAGTTATAACCTCGTTATCAGATATCATGTATTTAGTTAGCGAAAAGTTTGTAATGAAATACCTTATTTTGGATTGTAAAGACTTAAGGGACCGTATTTGTCATATGATGTATCTTGTTATGCAACGATGTTATGCAATGTATGTTACGTGATGCTTATTTGGGAATCCGGGTCGTTACAGATGGTATCAGAGCCCTAGTTTCAGGATTTAGGTATTCGTTTCTGTACCTAGACTTAAACTGCATGCGAAGTAGGATGTCCCTATTATTGTAGAACCTTGGGATGTTAAATATAAAAAGGTAGAAGAACATCATGTAAGGTAATTTCAGATTACACCTGGCCAGTGTAATTGTGATCTTACAGGTACATGTTTGAATTGGAATACCTTGTTATATGGGGTATGGGCTTATGTGTATATTAACCTTGTTTAAATCTACAGAATGGCAAGTGGTACTCGACAAACGAATCGAGAGGGAGTAGGAAATCCTAATAGAACGAATCCAACAGTTGGGATAAGGGGAAGAGGGGGAGAAAGAGGTAGAGGCAGAACAGGCGGCAGAGTTCAACCGCGAGGTACAGAATTTGTTACGAGAGACGACTTAGCGGCTGAAATGGGAAGATTACAGGCAAATATCCAAGCTATGTTCAACCGAACTCATAATACTGAAACGGAAATACCAGATCCTACTCATGAAGACGAGATTCCTATTACACCTACTGTCGTACCAGTGACGAAGAAGTGTGCTTATAAAATGTTCCTAAGTTGCAAACCTCCGACCTACTCAGGAGAAAGGGAACTAGTGAAAGCTATGAGGTGGCTAAAAGAAATAAAAGCTATCTTCAAAACTAGTAAGTGTGCTGAAGAGGATAGAGTACTATATGGGACTGCAATGCTAAAAGTCTATGCTCTATACTGGTGGGAAACTCTTATTTCTTCTTGAGGATCTGACATATATTCTACTTTCTCTAGGGAAGAATTCGTCATAGCTTTCAGGAAACAGTTTTGTCCCCAAGCAGCAGTTAAACAATTGGAAGGGGAGTTTATGAACTTGCAGCAAGGGAATTTATCAGTTCGGGACTACACCGCTCGTTTTCTGGAAAAGTCTCGTTTTGCGGAATACTACGTTGCCACGGAGGCAATGAAGATTGAGAGGTTTATCTTTGGGTTGAATTCAGAAGTTAGAAGTCTGGGGATTGCTAAAGGACCAGAAACCTTCTCAGCCGCAGTCGACGCCGCGGAAACCGTGGAACAGGATAAAGGGAGAAACGCTAGTGATAAAGGTATGGGAAAAAGTAAGTGGGAAGGACCACAGTATGAACCAAAGAAGTCCAGGTTTCAGAGGTTTGATAACCGTCCGCCTTTCCGACCAGCGGAAAGACCTTATCCGAAATGCAACCGTATCCACTAAGGAAATTGTCAAGTTGATCCTCGGGTTTGTTATAGGGGTGGGAAGACCGGACATGTTGCTAAAGACTGTCGAGTAACGCGGTTTTGTTTTTTGTGTAATTCTCCGGATCACATTCAGTCTGATTGTCCGAAGGGAAGAGTACAGCAAGGGGGTACATCGGGGAGACCAGCGGGTGTTAGACCAGTAGTACAAAGGCCAGAGCAACCAAGAGCCAGGGGCCGTGCATTTCAGATGACAGCACAAGAAGCGGAGGAAACTCCGGATGTTGTTACAGGTACATTTTTAATAAACTCTACACGTGCTAAAGTGCTATTTGACTCTGGTGCAAACCGATCGTTTGTGTCTCCTTCATTTGCTGCTTATATGCATTTAAAGCCTAAAGTGTTAGATCATGCTTTAATGGTAGATACTGGAAATGATAATCAAGTATCCGTTAAAGAGGTTTTTGATAGTTGTGTGATAAATATAGAGCGGTGTGGAGTACCTATTCAATTATTTCCTTTAGCCTTGATTGATTGTGATGTAGTAGTGGGGATGGATTGGTTAGCCGAGAATCAGGCTAACATAGTTTGTGATAAGAAGTTGATCAATGTTGTCTTACCTGAGAGGGGACCGGTAGTGATTTATGGTGATCGTAGAAATCATCAGTCTTGCCTTATATTCATGTTAAAAGCTCGTAAGTGTGTCAGCAAGGGTTACCCGAGTTACTTAGCTTATGTGATAGATATTAAGCCAGAAAAGAATAAGTTGGAAGATATTCCTGTTGTCTGTGAATTTCTAGAAGTTTTCCCCGAAGACTTGAATAGTCTTCCTCCCGTTAGACAAGTAGAGTTTGGTGTAGATCTGATTCCTGGAGCCGCTCCGGTAGCCCATGCACCGTATCGTCGGGCACATCCAGAGATGAAAGAAATGATGGCACAACGACAAGACCTATCCGATAAGGGCTTCATCAGACCCAGTTCTTCGCCGTAGGGTGCACCAGTCTTGTTTGTGAAAAAGAAGGATGGTTCGATGAGAATGTGTATCGATTACCGAGAATTGAATAAGCGCACGATCAAGAACAAGTACCCGCTTCCCATAATTGATGACCTCTTCGACCAATTGGATGGAGCTTGCTATTTCTCCAAGATTGATCTAAGATCCGGTTATCACCAACTAAAGGTTAAAGAAGAAGACGTTCTGAAAACTGATTTTCGCACAAGGTACGGTCATTATGAATTTTTAGTAATGCCGTTCGGACTGACGAATGCTCCAGCTGCTTTTATGGATCTAATGAATCGGGTATGTAAGCCATATCTCGATAAATTTGTTATTGTATTTATCGATGATATCCTTATCTATTACCGATCCAAAGAGGATCACGCACAACATCTTCGTTTGATTCTCGAATTGCTGAAGAAAGAAAAGTTGTATGCTAAATTTTCAAAATGTGAATTCTGGCTACGAGAAGTTCAATTTCTTGGGCATGTAGTCTCCGAGAAAGGCATTCAAGTTGATCCGATGAAAGTAGAGGCAATTAAAAGTGGGAACCGCCGAAAACGCCAACCGATGTACGAAGTTTTCTGGGTTTAGCCGGCTATTACCGAAAGTTTATAAAAGATTTTTCTCGTAACGCTACGCCTCTCACTAAGCTAACTCGAAAGAATTTAAAGTTCGAATGGAATGAAGAACAGGATGAAGCATTCCGAATATTGAAAGAGAAACTCTGTAGCGCGCCGATACTAGCATTACCTGAAGGTTCCGATGATTTTGTTGTTTACAGTGATGCTTCCAAACTGGGATTGGGTTGTGTACTAATGCAGCGTGGGAAGGTTATAGCTTATGCTTCTCGTCAACTAAAGGATCATGAACGGCAGTATCCTACACACGACATGGAACTTGCAGCAGTTGTGTTCGCGCTAAAGATTTGGAGACACTATCTCTACAGTTCTAAATGTCAAATTTTTACCGATCATAAGAGTCTCCAACATCTTTTCGATCAGCGGGAATTGAATATGAGGCAAAGAAGATGGCTAGAGCTGGTGAATGATTACGACTGTGAAATTCTTTATCATCCGGGAAAGGCGAATGTGGTAGCTGATGCACTGAGTCGTCAAGAAAGAAGTGGAACAATAAAAGCCATTGCACTACGAGTTGAACTTCTACCTAACATCTTTGACGAATTAAAGAAGTGTCAAGTGGAAGCTTTTCAAGAAGAACATTTGAAACCGGAACGGTTAGTGGGTATATCAGCATTACTCGTAAAAGATGATCGTGGGTTATTGTGTCTGGGAAACAGAATCTGGGTGCCTCGTTTGGGTGGTTTACGTGATTGGGTACTACAAGAAGCTCATCAATCTCGTTTCTCTATTCATCCAGGTACGAATAAGATGTATAAAGATTTAAAACAATTTTATTGGTCGTCGGGAATAAAAAGGAGTATTGCCCAGCATGTGGAAGGTTGTACTACTTGTAAGAAGGTAAAGATTGAACATCAAAAGCCGTTTGGTCAGTTGTAACATTTAGAAATACCTATGTGGAAATGGGATCAGATTACTACGGATTTATTCATAAAGTTACCAAGGACTCCGAAGGGATTCGATGCCATTTGGGTGATCGTTGACAGATTGACGAAGTCTGCTCACTTCCTGCCAATAAAAGAAACTTATTCGTTGGAAAAGTTAGCCAAGTTGTACATCGACGAAATAGTAACTCGACATGGAGTTCCAATCTCGATTATTTCTGATCGGGATAGTCGTTTTACTTCAAGATTCTGGAGGAGTTTTCAAAAGGAAATGGGAACGCAAATAAGACTAAGTACAGCATATCATCCTCAAACCGATGGTCAGAGTGAACGAACAATCCAGACTTTAGAAGATATGTTACGGGCCTGCATTGTTGATTTTGGGGGATCGTGGGATAAGCATTTGTCGTTGATTGAATTTGCCTACAACAACAGTTATCATTCCAACATACAAGCGGCACCGTTTGAAGTTCTGTATGGTAGAAAATGCCGAACGCCTCTGTGTTGGAATGAAGTGGGAGAGAAACAGTTAGCGGGACCAGATATAGTTCAGTTAACCGCGGATAAGATTACTCAGATTCGGGAACAATTGAAAGTGGCTCAAGATAGACAGAAAAGTTACGCTGACCGACGCCGAAAACCGCTAGAGTTTCATGTTGGAGATTTTGTAATGCTGAAAGTCTCACCTTGGAAAGGAGTCATTCGATTTGGAAAGCAAGGTAAACTTAGTCCGAGGTACATTGGACCGTTTGCAATTACAGAAAGAATCGGGGAAGTAGCTTACCGGTTAGATCTCCCGCCAGAATTAAGCCGTATACACAACGCCTTTCAGGTATCGAATTTTCGAAAGTGTTTGGTTACACCGGATCAGGCCGTATCTCTACCGGATATACAAGTTGATGAAAAGCTGAATTATGTGGAGGAACCTGAAGCCATAGTTGACCACAAAGTTAAAGTGTTGCGGAACAAAGTAATCAAACAAGTAAAAGTACAGTGGAGACACCATAGGGGTCAGGATGCTACTTGGGAATCAGAATCCGAAATGAGAACTAAGTACCCGTACCTTTTTGCTTAATCGAATTCCGGGACAAATTTCTTTTAAGGGGGAGATGATGTAATACCCCGGGTAAGTTCGTTAGTTAAAGTCTATGTCCGTTAAATTTTAATTAACTTTACAATATAAGTTTAAGGTAAGTTTAGGTGAATTTATAAGTTTAAAGGGTGTTTGGGTCATTATTGAATATGTTAGGGTCTAAATTGTAAAGTTGGTTTGATATTATCATTTTGAGTCCAGATATTTTCATAAAAGCATAAATTCAGTGTGTGTAAGTGTGTGTTTTTTGAGACAAAGAGAGAAAGAAGAAATATAAAGCTAGGGATTCAAATTGGTGCATTTGGAAGTGAAATTATGGTATGTTGCTTTGTAATTTATGTTTGTAATTGCTATTAGATGGTTCCTATCGGATTAGAATAGTTGATTTCGTAGCTGGTAGCAATTTCAGCCGATTCTGGGCAAAATTTGAACAAACCGACAGAGGTTTCCGGATAATGTTGATAGTGTCCGGTAGTTTTGTTATTAGTGTCCGGTAGTTCTTCCTTGCAGGTATCTGGACGAATCGATTATCCGGGTAAGTCTCTCTTTTTAATAGTTTCCGGATAAGATAAGATACCGGGTGGTATCCGGGTTATCTTGGTTTCCGGATATCGTCCGGATTATGGTGTTGTCCAGAAACGTCTTGTTGTCCGTATTGTTTATGCTGTCCGAGAAGATGTGTTGTCCGGATTGGTTAGGATTGTCCGGATAGTTCTACAGTATCCGGATACTTTAGCTGTTTGGTCATTTTTGAGAATTCAGATACTTTTGAGTATCCAGTAGCCTGTGTTTTGTTGACTCTTGGATAGGGAAAGAATGAGGATTGAATATACTGTGGACTCGACTTAAGTTCGGGTTTGGGGGTAACATTTGAGGATAGAGTTATCTAGAGCCTTTAGCTTTAGTAAGTCTTATGTGTTCTATATGGTAAAGAATACTTGTATCTAATTGTTTCAAATTCTGTGGATTTGGGGTGAAAGTTGAACTGTTTTTGAGAAAGGATTGGAAGCATCTTGATAAGCAAACAGGTGAGTTTTACTTTAAAATGTTTTTAAACTGGAATACATATATATGTGTGAATTGGGAATGTGATAGATGGTGTGATTATGTGTTTATGTTGAAATATAATATATTGAGATATTGTATTTACATGAGCATTACACTATACGAGAATATGTTGTCCGGGCTTAGGATCGGTGGTGTTGGATGTAATATTCGTACAGCGGTGTTGGGTGTAATTGTCGTATAGCGGAGTTAATTTATTAGTTGGCTTGCATAAATTAATATGGCCAAGAGAATGAGACAGGAAAGTATATGATGCATGAGTCATAACTGGTATTTGTATTTGTGTTATGTGTATGATGGTTGTGCAAATGGTTTTAAAACTAACAGAGATTTTCTCACTTAGACCGCTAGGTCTAACCCTCATTTTGTTTTAAAATATGTATTCCAGGGCGTGGATCAGGTAAGAGCAAATGACAAGGATAGTCAGGGGATAGCTTTTGTGAAGACTTATGTCATGAAGATTAAGATGTGTTTTGTAGTTATAACCTCGTTATCAGATATCATGTATTTAGTTAGCGAAAAGTTTGTAATGAAATACCTTATTTTGGATTGTAAAGACTAAAGGGATCGTATTTGTTATATGATGTATCTTGTTATGCAACGATGTTATTCACTGTATGTTAGGTGATGCTTGTTTGGGAATCCGGGTCGTTACATCTGGAGACTGATTGAAAAAGATGACCACTCTGAATTAAGACTATTTAGAAATTTGTAGTTTATCTCAGACTTAGTCTTCTTAAGCCCAATCCTCCTAAGATCATTCAATATTGTGAAAAATTTACTGTATGTCTCGGTTAAACTTTCTGACTCCTTTGCTTTGAATCTTTCATAAGCATTGATGCTTTGATTCAATTTTGCTTGAATTGATTTGAGTGTTCCCAACATCTGCTTTTCCAGTTCATCCCACATTTCCTTTGCAGATGTTCCACTGTCAATTCTATTGAAAACCTCATTAGGAACTGCCAAAGTCATCAAAGTAATAGCTCTTTTGTCTATTGCATGTCTCTGTTTCTGAGCTTCTGTATATTGTGAAAAATTCTTCTTCACCCTGGTAGCAGGCATTTCTGGTGTAGTATCAGTTGCAGGTGTAGCAGCAACATCAACATAGACTTCAATAGGACCTTCGCGAATAGAGATCATCAAGTTCTCATCGATATTATCTAAGAATTGAATCATTTGGATCTTCCATTGCTGATATTCTTCAGGAATTAGAACAGGTGGTTTCATTTCAGATCCCATCGAGAGAAATTCTTTAGAAGACATGATTGTAAAATGACCCAACAGAAAGACAAATTCAAATTTCTTGAATCAAAATAGAACGAATTCAAGAATTACTAAGAATTCAAGAATAGCGAGTAGCAGCGGAATCAATTGATGTTGATCCAAACCCTTAGTGATTTGATAATGACCCTCTCTTAAAAACTTAGTGAAAATTGTAAGTAAACAATATGTATCAAAGTTTCACTATCGCTGATAAGTACAAAGACTTTACAGTACCGCTGATAGGAACTCTCACTCTTTAGATTAGATATTCAGCGAACACTGTTCATCATCATATAGCTCTGAGCCTGTTCAGTCTATGAGATGATCGCTGATAAGTTAGTTGTTTACTTATGATCCCTGAAGACAAGTTTCCCGTCAACCAAAGTTCTATGTTGAAGTCGAAGATCAAGCTCAAGAACCAGCGACAAGTCTACTCATGAACTGATGCGGATATCAGCGAAGCAAGACCTGTCCATTCAATGTGAAGTATCAAGTAGAAGACTTCAGCAATCGCTGAACTTTATCATTCGCTGATAAAGATCTGACTCAACGAAAGCTGATCATGAAGTCTCCCTGCATGTTACTATTGTCTTACCTCCCTTGCACGTCTCCGTACGAACTGTCAGAACGGACATCCCTTTTGTCTGTAATCGTACAACAACTCTGATTCTACACTGTGCACCATGCGGCTACTAAGGTTGTCTACAAAGGTCAATGACATGCAACCACTCAGCTGCTGCCACGTGTAAAGCCATACTGCCATGCATTAAATGCATGCAGTATATAAGAAGAAACTTACTTCAGTTTTGAAATGTGCTCGGACCATCTTCTTATATCTTATTGTTAAGTTATTATTCGTAATTTCTTTAACTCCTTCTAGTGCAAGAAACTTAGTGTTTCTCAAGACTTGTTAAGATTAGGTTTATCCTTAATCTTGTTCTGCAACAAGTTGTAAATTGTCTTGATTTATCAATAAACAATTTAAAAAAGTAAAAACGTGTGTTTGTATTCAACCCCCCCCCCCCCCCCATTCTACAAACTTGTATAGCCCTTCGGGACCAACAAGTGGTATCAGAGCGGATTTGTTTAATCTCATAAACAAGATCTGATCTATACTAAGATTTCTCTTCCTAGCTATTTCTTAAAATGGCTACCAACACAAACACAAACTATATTGACAACAGTTCTATTGCAAAACCCCCTAGATTCTCCAGAGATAATTTTAATCTATGGAAAAATAGGATGATTCTCTTCTTAGAAGGTGTAGACCCTACTATGCCTTATTATCTTCAAAACGGCCCATATATTCCTGTAAGAATTGATGTTGCAGTTCCAGCCGCTGAGAATAGACCTGCTATTCCAGAAAGGCTGATTCATAAGGAAATTCATATGTGGACTGATGAAGATAAGAAGAAGGTGGCTATCGACACCAAAGCCAGATCCATACTCTCCATGACTCTTCCTGACGAAGTCTACCCTTCCGTCATGAACCTGTAAACCTCAAAAGCTATGTGGGACACAATCTGTGTTCAGTATGAAGGTACTTCTGAAGTCCAGGACTCTCGAAAGATCAACCTGGTAAGGCAGTATGAAAGCTTCATTTGTGGTAAGAATGAAACTCTCTCTGAAGTACACCAACGTTTTAACTGCTTAATAATAGATCTAAAAACTGTTGGAAAGGAATATTCTAACTTTGAAGTACTGACAAAGTTCTTAGAATATTTACCTGAAAGCTGGGACAGTTATTCTATGTGTCTCAAGCTGTCAAAGGATCGAAAATCAATGCCCCTTTCTACCTTATATGGCACGGTGCTGAATCATGAGCAATCTAGTCATCTTAGGAAGAATCTTGTAAAAGATTCCAAAAGCACCCCTGTTGCTTTAATCTCAGAGTCACCTTCCACTCAGCGATCGACTATCACTGTCACTGAGTTGGAAACTAACTCTGAAAGATCATCAGACTCTGACGTTTTAGATAATGATGAAACTCTGGCATTCCTGGCTAATAAGTTCAGGAGACTTGCTAGAAAGAGTAATTTCAAGAAGAATAAATCTCTTGCTCTTACTGACAAGCCAAGATTATCAACCCCTGTTGATAAGGCTACTGCTACTTGCTATAACTGTGAAAAGATAGGACATTTTGCTAGCGAGTGCAGGTCAAAGAAAGTATCTAGACCCTCAGCTTTTCCCAAGAAAAACTTTATTCCCAGGAATAGAGATGAAAAATATAAAAAGCTGAAAGAAAGGTATGCAAAGCTGAAAACCTTTAAGAAGAAAGGCAAAGGCCTCATGGCTGACTATGATTGGGCTGCCTCTGATGTAGAAGAATCATCTGACTCTGAAAGTGATGATGAAGCCAATCTATGTCTCATGGCCAAACTTGAAGATGAGGAAGACAATTCTGACATTCCCTCTACTTCAACCTCTGTAACTCAGGTATCACCTTCCTTCTTTACCAATATTGCTAATATTGATGAAGCTGATAGTCTTCGAAAGATTGATCTCTTGACTAGAAGTTTATATGAAGCCATGAATGGCAAAACTGTAGTTGAAAATCAAAACCTTGATCTCGCTGAACAGCTTAAAACTGTCACCTTCAAATAGAAAATCTTTCTAAAATTGAAGAAGATTTTAAAGATCAAGTTCACATAAATCAGCTTGTCAAAATCGAGCGCGAAAAAGCTATCGCTGCATTAAAAGCTGAAAAAGCTACTGTTGATGGATGGTATAATTCCTCAACAAAGATCATTGAGATAATTAAGTCTCAGATTCCCCTGAGTGATAAACGTGGTCTTGGTTACAAAGCTGATACTCTAGAACCAACCACTGATCGTTCCATGCTCTTATTTCGAACTTTCGTATCCTCAGTCGCTGATACTTCATCCTCTCAGTGTTCCTCTTCTAAATCGCCTACCCCTGAGGAAATCTCTACCTTAACTTCTAAAGGTAAAGAAAAAGTTATTTATCAAAAACCTACCTCAGTCTTTAAAAACAAAGGTAAAGGAATTGCTTTTAACCAAAATCCTCAGAAGGGTACCTCTGAACTAAAGCTGAACGCTTCTAAAGCTTCAGTGACTTATCCCTCTGATCCAAAGAATAAGATCTATGGATTTATTCAGCGTCGATCTATTCAGCGATCTACTTCTAGAGTCAAAGTAGAAATCATTGGTAAGAAATCCGAAGAACTAAATGTTCCTTCCATTTCAAAAGCCAATAGCTTACTTGGTGCTGGTCCTTCTAATTCAAAATCAAAAGCTCAGCATGCAAATGGTCCTAGAACTACTTTTGGTTGTAGGAAATGTTATCATTGTGGACTTACAAATCATATTGCTAGTAAGTGCCCCATAGCCACCCAAGCTGAAAAGATAGCTAAGGTGAAGATCATTGCCCCCAAGGCAAAGAAGACCACTGAGGTTAAGAAATTAACCAAAGTGATGACTGACAAAGCTGAATCTTCAAATGCTGCGAAGACTGCTGAACCTTCCACCTCTTCTTCTACCCCCACTGACAAGTGTGTACACATGGTTAAGTGGGTACCCAAGAAAAACTAATCTTCCTTTGTAATGCAGGTTAAGAAGGGTATGTGGTATCTCGATAGCGGATGCTCTAGACACATGACTGGTATGAAGAACCAGCTCACTAAGTACAAAGAAGAGAAGGGTCCCTCTGTAACTTTCGGTGGAAATGGAAAAGGACATACCCGAGTCTTTGGTGTACTATCTAATGGTACAACAACCTTCAGAAGAGTCGCATATGTTGAAGGGCTGAAGCTTAATCTTCTAAGCATCGGTCAGCTTTGCGACAAGGATAACAAAGTAATCTTTACTAAGGAATCCTGCTTTGTCGCTGACAAAAAGGAGAAGATAGCTCTCAGCGGTTATCGTTTGGAAAATGTTTATGTAATAAACATGGACTCAACAACTACTGAGAACCCCTGTTTCTTCTCAAAAGCCTCATCTGATCTCAACTGGCTATGGCATAAGAGGCTCTCTCATCTAAACTTCAAGACACTGAACACTCTTTCTTCAAAAGAGTTAGTCACTGGTCTACCTCAGCTCTCATACGCCAAAGAATCCTTATGTTCAGCGTGTAAGAAAGGCAAGCAGACCAAAGCAAGCTTTAAGTCAAAGCAAGTTTCCTTAGTATCATCTCCTCTACAACTTCTCCATATGGATTTGTTTGGCCTTGTTAACAAACAATCCATCGCTGGAAAGAAATATACGCTGGTCATAGGTGATGAATTCTCTCGCTATACATGGGTTATGTTTCTCCGTTCTAAGAGTGACACCCCTGAAGAACTCATCACCTTTGTTCGGAAGATGGAAACCCTAAACAACTTGACCGTTCGCTCAATATGGAGTGATCATAGGACTGAATTCAAAAACAGTTATCTTGATTCCTTCTTTGAGAGTAAGGGTATTTCTCACAACTTCTCTTCAGTGAGAACATCGCAACAAAACGGAGTCACTGAAAGAAGAAATAGAACTATTATTGAAGCTGCACGATCAATGCTCAGCGATTCTCACCTGCCTACTTAGTTTTGGGCAGAAGCTGTCAACACTGCTTGTTTTACGCAAAACAGGTCGCTGATAGTCAAAAGATTTAATAAAACATCCTATGAACTTTTTCATGGGAGAAAGCCTTCAATTAGCTTTCTTCACATCTTTGGATGTCAGTGTTTCATACTGAACAACAGAGATGCCCTTGGAAAGTTTGATCCTAAGGCTGATGATGGAATCTTTCTTGGATATTCTTCAATCTCCAAAGCCTTCAGAGTCTTCAATAGAAGAAGAAAAACTGTTGAAGAAACTATTCACGTCACTTTTGACGAAACCCGTTCAGCGAATTCTTGACCTTCTACTGATACTGAAGAACTGAATCAATGGATGTTTTCTCATCTTGGTGATTCCAAAAATATTCCCACTCCTCATACTCATACAGTTGAAGATGATAGTCCTACTATCATCCCAAACATGCAGAATAGTGAAGCTGAAACATCATGGGTCTCAGCAGTTCTTTTAAACACTATACATGCTTCTGAACCAAATGTCTTAGACATTCCATCTACTTCTCAGCAATCAGTAAATGAGATGACATCTGCACCTACTCCTCTCTTGGCTGATATTCCAGAAGTTGCTGAAGCTTCATCTTCAGCTCCTCCAGTTCAATTTGAGTCAGCGACTTATGCTCCTGCTCAGCGATGGACTGTAAATCACCCAATTGATCAAATTCTTGGTGATCCAAACGCTGGTGTTCAAACTCGACAAAGTGCAGGTAACATATGTTTATTTGTTAACTTTATTTCTCTGATTGAACCAAAGAAAATAGATGATGCCCTCAAAGATCCAAACTGGGTCAGTGCCATGCAAGAAGAGCTGACTGAATTCGAAAGAAAAAAAGTTTGGAAACTTGTTCGAAGACCAACTGACAAAACAGTGATAGGCACTAAATGGGTCTATCGAAACAAGTTGGACGAACATAGAACTGTAACCCGCAACAAGGCTCGTCTTGTTGCTCAGGGATACAGACAAGAGGAAGGCATAGATTACGACGAAACATTTTCTCCAGTAGCAAGACTAGAATCTATTCGTCTATTCTTAGCATACGCTGTACACAAAGACTTCAAAGTATATCAGATGGATGCTAAGTCAGCGTTTCTAAATGGAAAGCTGAATGAAGAAGTCTATGTGGAACAACCTCCAGGATTCTCAGATCCTAAGCGTCCAGGTCATGTTTATAAACTGGATAAGACACTTTAAGGCTTAAAGCAAGCTCCGCGTGCATGGTATGACACTCTATCCTCTTATCTCCTAATTGAAAATTTTGAGCGAGGTAAAATCGACAAAACTCTATTTTTCAGAATAGTGAAAGGTCATATCATTCTTGTTCAGATATTGATGACATTATATTTGGTTCTACTAACCCTGATCTTTGTACTCGTTTCGCTGATAGAATGAAAGAAGAGTATAAAATGAGTATGATGGGTGAGCTAACATATTTCCTTGGTCTTTAGATAAAGCAAAATGAAAAAGGAACTTTCATTAATCAGGGAAAGTATGTTAAAGATATGCTGAAGAAATTCGATTTAACTCAGAGTTCAACTATGAAAACCCCTATGGCACCACCGCTGACACTATACAAGGATTCAAATGGAATACCTGTTAATGTCACGTTGTACCGTAGGATGATCGGCTCTCTCTTGTATCTTATGGCTAGCCGACCCGATATTATGTACGCAACCTGTTTGTGTGCACGATATCAAGCTGGACCTAAGGAATCTCATATGATCGCTGTAAAGCGAATCTTTCGCTACCTTGAGGGTACTATGAACCTAGGTCTTTGGTATCCCAAAGACTCAGTGTTTGATCTAATCGCCTATTCAGATAGTGATTTTGCAGGTTGCAAATTGGATAGGAAAAGCACCACAGGAGGCTGTCAGCTCCTGGGTGGAAAGCTGGTGAGTTGGACAAGTAAAAAGCAAAACTCAGTGTCCACCTCAACTGCTGAAGCTGAGTATGTAGCCGCTGGAAGCTGTTGTTCTCAGGTCTTGTGGATGAGAAATCAACTACTAGACTATGACCTTCAGCTCTGTAAAATTCCAATCTATTGCGACAGCACAAGTGCCATCGCTATAGCCAACAATCCAGTGCTACACTCAAAGACAAAACACATCGAAATCAGGTATCATTTTATCAGAGATCATGTGATGAATGGTGATATAGAACTTCATTTTATCCCAACTGACTATCAGTTAGCTGATCTATTCACCAAACCTCTTGATGAGACAAGATTCAACTTTCTCATCAGCGAGCTTGGAATGCTGAACCTTGAAGAATAAAATCTTCAGCGGTTCACATTTGATCAGCGATAGGATAAAATCAACTTGTATAACCCATTCTATCATTCTCTCTCTAAACATAATTGATTTGCTGATATCAAGGTATGTTTTCTCTCTTACTCGCTAACGTTCGCATGTGAATGTAAGATTTCAAAACAAATTGCATCGCTGAATATCTCTTCCTTAACAGCGATACTTTGAAATTTCTTAAAACTAACACTGATATTTCTATTCAGTGCTTCATATTTTCAAAAGTGTCCCTGCGCTTTCAAAACCTCCGAGACATCCTAAAATATGAAAGGACAGTTGTGACGTCATCGCAACGGATAAGCCCTGGCACGTTCTTTTTCTGACACACGATTGCACGTTTCGTTTACCTTCCAATCAAATGCAAACACGTGTCCGTGTCATGATGAAATTCTTTTCCCGCTCAAGATTTTCTCTCTCTTTCTCTCCTCTCTCTATATAAACCATTTTGGGTTTATATTTTTCTCTTTATGCGAAAAACCTTTTCTCCAAGCAAGAAAAAAGATTTACTGTTGCATTTTGAGCTCTCAAAATTTCCAGAAACTGTTCATCTTCTTCTTTGACGAACCAGGTTAATACTCTTATTATTTACCTACATTACTTGTTTATGATCTTATTCTTTGCTTTTAACAGATCAAAGAAAAGAACTTTTATAAAATGAAATCATTTTCTGTTCATGATTTTATGAATACAACATTCATGGTTGTTCTTCAAGTTTATATCGAAACTCGTAAACTTGTTCTTCATATGTTTTTCAAGAATTCCTTCTTCAAATGAAAACTGGAAAACACATAATCTCTACGTTTTGTAACTCTTTCTCAAAACAAGAAAAACCCTAATCTTTCTCAAAGGGATTTTTGGCTGAATGAAATGGAGAAAATTAAAAAACATCTTATTGGAAAATATTTCCACGTTAAGACTATTTGTTTTGTTGATCTTTGGTTGAGCTGATTACAGAAATGGCTGATCCTTCTACAGGTATTCGAACTGCTGAGAACACTACTGCTGCTGAGGAACTTGAAATCACCAAGGCTCCTCAGGTCAAGTTTAAACTTGAGGATATCTCTTCTACAAAATCAAACAACCTCCATGCGCTGTTCGATTTTCCTCCGAAGAAACAAGTTAAACATCTAGACGACGCTGTGAATTTTCTGAAAACCTGTTGCCTCTCTACAGCCTTGACCATAAGACCCCCTGCTCATCAGTTACTATTATCTCAATTCTGGTATACCGCCAGACACACTCAGCTACCATCATCCAAAGACCCTACCAAATTACTTGATGTCATCCTCTGTGACACTGATTTTGGCACCATCAAAATCAACCCCGCTATCATTCGAAAAGCACTAAATCTCCCTGTTGCCACCAAAGATAAACCATTTGTTCCTTTTCCTGATCCCAAGAGACATGCTGATAGAGAAACACTCATCAGATGGATCAGCTCCTGTAGATAACGTGGATGGTAAAGGATTGTCACGAGAGGCATTATCAGATGGTGCCTCGAGATGTTCTTGAACTGTATTTTCATCTTCTCGAACTTGAGAATCAAAATCTTCATCAGAATCCATGAATACACCTGGAATGAAGTATAAAAGATCTTCAATAAGAACAACAAATGAATCACAAAAACACATGAAAAACGTAGACAAACAGAAAAATGCTCAAGTCTGGTTTGCGCTACAAACAGGTGGCGCAAAGCTTACTTTGCGCTACCAACGGGTGGCGCAAAGCTAGGTTTGCGCTACCAGCGGGTGGCGCAAAGCTCACTTTGCGCTACCAATGGGTGGCGCAAAGCTGACTTAGCAAATCTGAGAGATCCTTTAGACGACCAAGACGCAAAAATCAACCAAATCCTTAACATTCATCAGATTAGAAATTGAAAGAACAAAATACAAATCAATCAATAAAACCCTAGAAATCAATCGATGTTACCAATCAAAATCAATAAAACCCTAGAAATCGAAATCGATTTGTGTAAGGTTTCAATCGCAAACATCCCTAAATGAAATTAGCAGATTCAAAGCGATACAAAACTGATGTCGATAGAACACAGAGAAATAGAATAAAAAAATCTTACCTGGAGTTGATGAACTCAGACGAATTGCATACCCGAAAGTTGAAATTGGAACAGTGGTCGTGAGAGATGGTGAACAGAGGTCGAGAGATGGTGGAGGCAAACATAAGAATATGATTTCAAATATTGTATATATATATATATGTCCCAAAAAAAAAATTAAAATTTACTTTGAAAATCTCATTATTGCTCCCCCTACACAAATGCAATAGATGTTTTAAGAATTATTTTACATTTGGAGAGTTTGCCAGACAAAAAGCTTCAGAAGTACATACATGGAAGATTTATCTGATTTGAGATCATGATTCTTTTGAATTTCAATTCCTGTGAAAATCACAAAATCTCATAACTTTGAACACAGAAAATCACAACTCATCATACCTTGCTCCCCCTCAAACACTGAATTTAGTACATTTCTCCCCCTGAAATTAAACAATACTTCACAAAAACACAGAATGAAATATCACACATGAAAAATCAGTAATAGAAAAGTACATCAAATTATATACTGTAACTACTAACTATAGATAAGTTGAACACCAAACAAAAGAAATTCAACTTAGTGAAATCTGACAGATTTTTCAAACAAATGAACTTGAATGCATGTTTTTGGATTTAAATAGAAGTCATCATTGCATATCAAGTTAAAAAAATGTTCAGTTTCAGCCTCTTTATTAAATCTATTTGGTGTGCTAGCATTCGAAATATGATGAGCTTCAATCATATGCATTTCTAAAACATATAAGAATACTTTGCTATTACTCACACTATTTGTCCAAAATCAGAATTTTCACAATTTTACGGGTTTATCGCGACTTTGTATTTTCCCCAAGTATCAAGAGATGTGTGCTCATTGGCATCTTTTCTTTTGTGCACATTGGCATCTTTTGATATTGTGCTCATTGGCATCTTTTGATATTGTGCTCATTGGCATCTTTAATCACAAAGTTTAGTAAGAATAAGATACACCGTTAAACATGACTTTCTAACTGGTTCTATAGCAGGATTTGGTTCAGCCAATCCCAGACCAGTTGGTCTTAGGGGCTAGGTGTCGAGCACCCCTTGGAACTTACTTTCCCAAACCAGAAAGGCCACATCGTTATATCTTAAACCCATTTGTACCAGTAGAACATGGCATTCTATCTGGTTCTATAGCAGGATTTGGGTCAGCCAATCCCAGACCAGTTGGTCTTAGGGGCTAGGTGTCGAACACCCCTTAGGACTTAATCTCCCAAACCAGAAAGGCCACAGGCACAAACTTTCAAACTAAATGATTGGAATTAAAAACATTGAGCATCTCAATCGCTAGGTTCTACAACATAGTGCTTCCCCTATATTTTCGTTTCCATCCATCATTCTGACAAAAAGGCTTTTTGAGCATTGTATTCTATATAAGTCCAGATTTGAACAGTTTCGAGCATTCAGCATAATTTCATTCATGTTTTGCTGACCTTTCGATTTATATCAGAAGTGAAAGTTGAAACAAGTCTAACTCAGATATAACAAAAAAAGTTGTAAAATCACCCTTGACACACATTTTATTCATTGAATGAAAATTGAAAGAATTTTCACTTCATTGAATTAAATTTGTGAGGATTCAAGCTTTCAAATTCAACATGCCGAGTTTTGATAAAAGGAAAGTGAAACGCTTTTCATCCAAAGCCTTGGTGAAAATATCGGCAAGTTGATAGTCAGTAGGTACAAAATATAATTCAATAGTACCTTTTTCCACATGATCTTTTATGAAGTGATATCGCATGTCGATGTGCTTTGTTTTAGTATGCTGAACAAGATTCACTGAGACGGCTATTGCAGATTTGCTGTCACAATAGATTGGAATTGTTTTATACAGCAACCCATAATCTTGCAACTGTGTCTTCATCCATAACACTTGAGAACAGCAACCTGTTGCAGCGACATACTCCGCTTCAGCAGTTGAAATGGACATACAGTTTTGTTTCTTTGAAGCCCAACTTATTAGCCGATCTCCCAGAAATTGTACATGACCAGAAGTACTTTTCCGATCCAGTTGACTACCTCCATAATCAGCATCAGAATAAGCACACAGCTTGTAATCCGAACCCTTTGGATACCACAATCCTAAGTAAGGGGTTCCTTTCAGATATCTGAAAATGCGTTTGACCGCCATAAAATGAGATTCCTTTGGATGTGCCTGGAATCTGGCGCACAAACATGTGGAAAACATTATGTCTGGCCGACTAGTTGTGAGATACATTAGTGATCCGATCATGCCTCGATAGATTCTGACATCAAAGTCCTTTCCATATGGATCCAGACCAATTTGCGCACCATGAGCCATTGGAGTGCCTATGGTAGTACATTTATCCATTTTGAATTTCTTCAAAATATCAAAAACGTACTTTGAGTGATTGATGAAGATTCCATCAGGCAACTGCTTCACTTGAAGTCCGAGGAAAAAATTGATTTCCCCCATCATACTCATCTTAAACGTGGAAGCCATAGGATCAGAAAACCAAGTACATAATGTTTTGTTAGTCGCACCAAAAATAATATCATCTACGTAAATTTGAACTAAGCAGATATCTTGTTCTTCACGTCGGATGAAAAGAGTTGTGTCAATGGCTCCCTTAACGAATCCGGATTTGAGCAGAAAGGTTGACAATTCATCGTACCATGCACGCGATGCTTGTTTCAAACCATATAAAGCTTTATCGAGACGAAACACGTAATCAGGTTTAGCTTTGTTAACAAACCCTTCTGGTTGAGATACATAAACTTCTTCCTTTAGTACCCCATTCAGAAAAGTTGTCTTCACATCCATCTGATATACAGTAAAGTCGCGAAAAGCTGCAAAGGCGAGAAACATTCGGATGGCTTCTAATCTTGCTATCGGTGCGTACGTTTCATCATAATCTATTCCTTCTTGCTGTCGATAACCCTTCGCCACTAAACGATCTTTGTTTCTCACAATTATTCCATCCTTATCCTTTTTGTTCTTGAAAATCCACTTAGTACCGATTACTCTTTTTCCTGGAGGCCTAGGCACTAATCTCCACACCTTCAATGCTTCGAATTCATTCAGTTCCTCTTGCATTGCAATAGCCCAGTATGGATCATTCAAAGCTTCAGAAACCTTGGTTGGTTCAATGTTTCTTAAGAAGCAAGCAAATAAGCATTCATTCGGTGTTGCAGACTTGGTTCTCGTGCTGACATTAGCGGACGGATCACCAATGATTTGGTGAATCGGATGTGCTTTTGTCCACTTGGTTGTATGAGGAAGTGGACCAACTCTTTCTTGAATCATTTCAATAACTTGGGGAGGAGGTTCTGGTATATCAGATTCGCTAGAGGACACAGGTATCACTTCAGGAATCGAAGGAGATATCTCAACAACATCGTCTGATTCAGATTGATGAACTGGTTGTTGAATGACACCCGGACCCACTGTTTCTCTTTCATTAGATTGAACATCTTCGGTCGTTTCAAGAATTTGTGACGAATTCGTTTCTTCAGTCACAGGTGGCACTTCTAAATCCAAAGCTACGTCTTGTATCACAGGTTCAGATGTATCATGAACTGCATCGTTATCAGAGTTTTGTACAGCGGAATTTGAGGTAGATGCGTTCGTATTTACCTGATTAGACACAATAGGTAGAACATTGGTGTTAGTAGAAGGTAAGTCATTGTAGAAATGTTCAAATAAAAAATCAAGATCAGTAAGAGTATTAGGAGACAGAGTAGGATCCTGATTTGTCGGTTGTAAAACAAGTTCTGAACTGATTTGTCCAGAAGCTAACACTCCTGACATAACGGGAGCAGATCCTGTATTGCCCGAAACCATTTCTTCGGATTCATCAAATTTGACATTGACGCTCTCCACCACCGTTTTAGCTGAAGTCAAATATACTCTGTAAGCTACTGAAGAAAGAGCATAACCAAGGGAGATTCCCTCATCTGCTTTCGGACTGAATTTATTTAGATTTTCTCGATCGTCTAGCACAAAACATTTACACCCAAAAGCTCGGAAATATGAAACATTTGGTTTGATGCCATTCATAAGCTCACACGGTGTCTTGTTGAATCTCCGATGAATGATTGATCTGTTTTGTGTGTGACATGCCGTAGAAACTGCTTCGGCCCAATGAGATAGAGGAAGACCTGAGTATGCGAGCATAGTGCGAGCCGCTTCAACCAAAGTTCGATTGCGTCGCTCCACCACTCCGTTTTGTTCAGGTGTTCTTGCGGCAGAAAATTGTTGAGTGATCCCATTTGCTTCATAGAACGCTTGTAAAGTGCTGTTTTTTAATTCCATTCCATTGTCGGATCTGACAACCTTCACTGCCTTTTGTTTGTTAGTCTGAACAGTCTTAATGAGATTGATGAGATGGTCGGAAGTTTCATCCTTTGATTTGAGGAACTTCACCCAAGTATAACGTGAAAAATCATCAACAATCACTAGGACATACCTCTTCTTTCCAATACTTCTTGTTTTCATCGGCCCACACAAATCTACATGCAAGAGATCCATAATATCTTTTGTGCAAAATTCAGCTTTCGGTTTATGAGAAGCTTTCTTTATTTTTCCTTTCTCACAGTCATGACAGAGATGATCTTTCTCGAATCTGAGTGATGGGAGACCTCGAACAAGTGCATTCTTGGCTAACATGTCCATGTAAATAAAGTTGACTTATGTTGAACAGATTATGCTGTAAGCCTTCCACATAGAAAACTTTTTGAATAGTCAGATCTCCCTTTGTTAAATCCCCATAACCTCTAATTTGTCCTTTACTGTTGTTACCAAAGTTTACTGCTCCTCCAGCCTTTTCTGTGAAATTTGACAGAGAAGACTTATGGCCTGTCATGTGTCTTGATGCTCCAGAATCTAAAAACCACACATGACAGCCCTGCAAAAACAATTAGTTAGAATTAGGTACCCATACTGGAATGGGTCCTTCTTTGTTAGCTTTGATATCTGATTTAACAAATGATCCTTTAACTTTCCATTCAAAGTCTTCTTTTAAACACCACTTTCCTTGAACTTTTATGAAATCAGAACATTTTCTGTTCACAAAGTTGTTTCTTTTCTTCTTGAAAACTTTAGGTTGAGACTGAGAATCATTTTATTCTTCTTTTTTTTTAGTTTGAAACATGTTTTCATTCTTCTTTCCTTTTTCTTTAGATTGAGAAATGTTTTCAATCTTCTTCCCTTTAATCTGAGTTTGAGGAAATCTTCTTTCTCAGATGCAAATCTATATGGCTAAGATGAAGAATGAAGATGATTCTGACTATGAGGATGCAGGTTCTGAATCTTCAACTGAGGTACATCCTGCCCTTGATTGATTTAATGACTCAGATTGGTAATATGAATGCTGAATTTGTTAAACTCAGAAAATAGATAAAAGGTGAAAGAATTATGGTTAACAAATTCAGAACAGAAAAGGAAATAATTAAAGAACAATTTGAAGAATCTGAGGTTGAGAAACAAAAAGTCAGAAAAGATAAATCTGATCTTTTAAAAAGGATTTCTGAACTGAAAAGTGAACTCTCAGAAGTTAAAGATGGGAAGGGTGATTTACAAATTAAATTTGATATGTTATTTGAGGAAAGAGTTGGAAGACCTTAATTTGAAAAGAGGTCAAACTCAACAAACCTTAAATCTTCTCACAAGCAATGTTAAAGACACAAGATTTTATAATCCATAAATGGGATTAGGTTTGGAGGAAAATGTGGTTTTAAAAAGGGCACCAACAAATCTTTATGATTTTGATAAACTACAAGTTCCTAAACCACAAATCCTAGAAATTGTTGAAGTTTTTATAAGACCTACAAGTTCTATAACAAGTTTAGATAGTTTACAAGAATCAAGTCCTGTAAAAGCAAAGGAAACAATTTCTGAACCAAAAATTAAGAAGTAAGAAATTTCAGAAGACAAGGTTAAGAAAGAAATTTCAAAACCAACAGAAGAGAAACCTAGATATAATGATGCTAAATTCAAATATGACTCTCTGAATGTCAGTTACAAAAATAAACAACCAAGTTTTTCTTATCCTGACATTGAAAGTATATTTAATGCAAACAAAGTTTCTGAAACAGTCAGTCAGAAGCCTGAGTCTTCTAGTCAGAAGTCTGACTCCATTAGTCAGAAGTATGAGTCTGAATGTCATAATTCTGAGACTGTTAGTCAAAATTCTGAGTCAACTGAAAATTCTCAATCCGATTCAGAAAGTTTTTCAGAACTTGAAAAGAGGTTTAAACTTGTTAATCAAGAACTTGAAGAGTTAAGGAAAAGTTTTGATGAGCTTGAAAATGATTTTTGTAATGTTGACTTTAAACTGGAACACGTTTTAAAGGAAAACAACACTTATGTTCAGAAAATAACAGAGCTTGAGAAATTAAAGGCTGAGTATGATCTTTTCAAGGTTAATGCTTTAAAAGAAAATACGAAATTCTTTAATGAATCAAGTACTTTTGAGCATGGTGAATCATCCAAATCATCCACTAATTCTGCAAAGTTGAATGTTTCAGAAAAAGAGGAAAGCAAAAGAAAAGATGATCTAAAAAGAGTTTCTGAGGAGATTGAGTTGAATACTACTTTAGAACATAAAGTCAATAGTTCTTGTATTAAATGCAATTGTAATCTGAATACTAGAAATAAAAGTGAAAAGACTTATGTTTCAGATCTGTTGTCTCTTGCAAGAAAGAATCTCAAATGTGTTCAATGTGGTAGTCATTCATTTCAATCATCACATAAAAGTCAAATTATAATAACATCTATTTCTTATATAAACAAAGCAACTCAGAATTCAGAAAGGAAGATTGTTTCTGTTCCTCAAACTTAGATTAAAGGGAAGAAGATTGAAAACATTTCTCAATCTAAAGAAAAAGGAAAGAAGAATGAAAACATGTTTCAAACTAAAGAAAAGAAGACTGAAAATGATTCTCAGTCTCAACCTAAAGTTTTCAAGAAGAAAAGAAACAACTTTGTGAACATAAAATGTTCTGATTTCATAAAAGTTCAAGGAAAGCGGTGTTTAAAAAAAGACTTTGAATAGAAAGTTAAAGGATCATTTGTTAAATCATATATCAAAGCTAACAAAGAAGGACCCATTCCAGTATGGGTACCTAATTCTAACTAATTGTTTTTGTAGGGCTGTCATGTGTGGTTTTTAGATTCTGGAGCATCAAGACACATGACAGGCCATAAGTCTTCTCTGTCAAATTTCACAGACCAGACTGGAGGAGCAGTAAACTTTGGTAACAACAGTAAAGGACAAGTTAGAGGTTATGGGGTTTTAACAAAGGGAGATCTGACTATTCAGAAAGTTTTCTATGTGGAAGGCTTACAGCATAATCTGTTCAGCATAAGTCAATTCTTAGACAGTTTCTGTCAGATCAAGTTCAGTATAACAGGTTGCTTAATTCTGACTGAAAAGGACATAAAAGTGTTCTGGGCTAAAAGACATATGGATCTGTTTGTAGTCAATTTTTCTAAAATTGTTGCATTAACTCCAGTTTGTCTTCTTTCAAATGCAACTGCAAATGAATGTTGTCTATGGCACAGAAGGTGTTCTCATTTGAATTTCAAGGAATTAAGTAATCTGATTGGCAAAAATATGGTTAAAGGTCTACCAAAGATCAAATTTGATAAGGAATCATTATGTTCAGCATGTGAAATGTGCAAGATGAAGAAGAGTTCTCATAAGATATGTTAGGACAAATATGTCTTCGAGATTTAATCTTGATTTATAGAGTCAAAGTCAATGTATTTAGTCATGTGTAGAAAGTCAAAGCTAGCTTATTTCCTTAATATGTCTTAGGGTATATAAGGCTTTGTTTAGACTTTCTTTGTAAGCTTTTGGTCATAACTCATATCTTGTAATATTGAGAGCCGACATAATAAGATCTACTTTCTCTCTTTACTCTCTCTCTAGATTCTTTCTCTAATCTTGATAGATCCTGGATTAACAATTGGTATCATAGCAGGACTCGAGATTCAGAGGAGCTTTTCAGTGATCAATCACGAAAAGATTGGTTAATTCTACAAGAAAATTCGATCGATTTTATGGATTTATCAAGAAAATCTCATTTTCTTGAATTTTGATCAAATTTTTCTGATTTTTGATCGAATTGTTCTGCAATCTGGTTCTTTGGATTCGGTTTATTGTTTAGTGCATCTTTAATTCAAGAATCGAGATCTAATTCGAAGGATTTCAAGATCAATTTTGTCTTTTTCTGAGTTTTTGGACTGTTCGATATTTTGCTACTGTTCGTTCTTCCAGATTCTGATTCAGATGTTTTCAGAGGTTTGTAGTTGAAGAAGAAGTGCTTAGTTTTGTTTTTTGAACCTGTCTGTACAAGATTTGCTCAGAAATTTTGGAGTTAAGAGGATTTGTGAAGATTTTTATCATTTCTATTTAGATCTGAACTTTTCGCAAGATTCATCTTCTTTTCGCAACCTTCATCACCAGTTTTCGCAACCTTCAGTTTTTTTTATCACAAGTATACTTTTCGCATAACTTCTCGCTACCTTCTGTTGCGAAAACCTTACTTTTCGCAAACCTCTGACCCGAAAACCTTATCTTTTCGCAACCCTCTAACCCGAAAAGCTAAACTTTTCGCAACCTTCTTTTGCGAAAAGTGATCTTTCAGCTTTCAAGTTTCTACCCAAGTCTACTTTTCACAACCATTGCTTGCGAAATCCTCACTTCTCGCTTCCTTTGCTTGTGAAATCCTCACTTCTCGCAACCCTTGCTTGCGAGTTTCTGACTTGGTTATTTTCAGGAGTATTAAAAAAAAGTTTTTTCTATTAAAAAAGTACTTGAGAAAAAAAAATTTACTGGAATTTTTTCTATTGTATATTTCATACACTTTAAGAGTTTTTCAAGAAAAACTTCTGCAACACATCTTCAAACGCGTTGAATATTTCAAAAACAATCCAATGCTTATGTGGAACGAGTTAACAAAGCAAATGCTTGGATCTGAAGTTGCTTTTAAGAGAAAGGAAGCTGAAAAAGAGGATACGGAACATAAATCATCAGATGCTGAAAATGAGGAACTCAAGCAAAAGGTTATTGAACTTACAAAGAAGTTGTCTGAAACGGAAAAGTTGCTAAAAGGGGAAAGAGAAAATTTCAGAAAAGAAAGAGTTGCTCGTTCAGATGACAAAAAGCAAATTCTTTCTCTTTCCCAGAAAGTTTCTGAACTTGAACAATCTTCAAAGACGCAGAAGAAATAGAGTGAAGAAAAGAAAGCTCTTGAACTCAGATGCAGAAAACTTTCCATGCAAAATTTAGATTTTGAGAAAGTTTTATTTCTTGAAAAAGAAAAACTAGAAAAGGAAAGGGTTGAATTTGAAGATAAAAGAAAAGAGTTTGAAGCAAAGAATGTGACATTGTCAGAGAAAATATCTGAGCTTCAAAAGAAATTGGATATAGAAAGACATGAGTTAGAAAAGAGAAATAAAGCTGACTTTCAGGCCAGGAACGTCAAAGATGAATTTTCTGTTGAAATGAAGATATTTCAGCAAGAAATACGAAAGCTCACAAAGAATTTGGCCGTGTTATCGACTGATATTATGAAAGAGAAGAGGGTTAATTGTGACGTTCAGAAGAAGCTTGATTTGATGACCAAGAAACGGAATGATTTATCTGACAAAGTGAAGTCTCTCAACAAATCCAAAAGCTATTCAGAAATTCCGATTCGACCGTCTAATCTTTTCTATGATCATTCAGTGGATAATTCTTCCAAGTATAAATATGCTAATCTTCCTTCATACAAGAAAGTCAACATGCAATGGAGAGTCAAAGGTACAATTCCTGAAAAAGATGTACCAAAATCATCTGTTCCCAACAAGAACACTAACCTGAAAGGTAAATCTTTTGCTAAACCTGATTCATTATATTCTGCAAATCATTTAATCAGGTTAGCACAAAAGAATTTTTGTTGTTCTTATTGTGGTACTAATGATTTTATTAAAAATGATAGTATTCAATATTGGTATGGTACTTATCATTTTCCTTCTTATAGAGCTCCGCTTAACAAGCCAGGACCCAAGACTCGTTGGGTACCAAAATCTACTTAATCTGTTTTTGCAGATTTAGAAGCAAAGCGTTGAACTCTAGGAAGAAGAATATTTGTGCCATTAAGGGGGAGTAAAGAGAAAATGGTTTCTAAACACATCAGTTTAGAACCCGGATTTCACAATTATTGGTTTCTAAACACATCGGTTTAGAACCCGAATTTCAAAGTTTATGGCTTTTGAACATATCAGTTCAAAACCCGTACTTCAACGACTATGGCTTCTGAACAATTCAGTTCAGGACCCATACTTCAAAGACTAAGACTTCTAAACAAATCAGTTTAGAACTCATACTTATCAGGTGATATCCTTAACTATCACATCTTTCAATTCAAGGAACAAGTGGTGAAAGGTGACATTGCATTATGTTTCATTTCTATTGCTTTGAAATTTTGAATCTCAACAAATTTAATTCAGTAAGATGAAATTTTTCAATTTTCATTCAACGAATTAAATGTGTGCTAAAAGATGATTTTACAAGTATTGTTGTATTATCTGAGTTTCATTTGCTTCAACTTTCGCTTCTGAAATAAATCGAAAGGTCAGCAAAACATGAATGAAATTTTGATATATGCGCGAAATTGTGTAAATCTAGACTTATATAGAATACGATGCTCACAAAGCCTAATTGTCAGAATGAAGAATGGAAATGAAAATATGAGGGAAGCACAAAGTTTTTATAACCAAGTGATTGAGATGTAATTAAAAAAAAATCATTAGGTTTGAAAGTTTGTGCCTGTGGCCTATCTGGTTTGGGAGATTAAGTCCCAAGGGGTACTCGTTACCTAGCCCCTAAGATCAACTGGTCTGGGATTGGCTGACCCAAATCCTGCTATAGAACCAGATAGAAAGCCATGTTCTACTGGTACAAATGGTGTTAGGATATATCGATGTAGCCTTTCTGGTTTGGGAGAGTAAGTTCCAAGGGGTGCTCGTCACCTAGCCCCTAAGGCCAACTGGTCTGGGATTGGCTGATCCAAATCCTGCTATAGAACCAGATAGAAAGCTACGTTTACGGTGTATCTTAGTCTTAATAAACTTTTTGACAAAAAGATGCCAATGTGCACAAAATAAAAGATGCCAATGAGCACAATATGATAAGATGCCAATGAGCACAATATGATAAGATGCCAATGAGCACACGTCTCTTATATCTTGGAGAAATAACAATGTCTCGATAAACTTATAAATTTGTGGAAATTCTGATTTCAATCATATAGTGTGAGTAAGAGCAAAGTATTCTTATAGGTTTCAGAAGTACATTTGATTGTTGCAAATCATATTTCGCATGCTAGCACACCAAATAGATTTAAGAAAGGGGTTGAAACTGAACATTTTTAACTTGATATGCAATGATGTCTTGTATTTGAATCCAAACACATGCATTTGATTTCATTTGATTGAAAAATCTGTTAAATTTCATTAAGTTGGATTTCTTTTGTAAAGCTTTCAAATGTTCAAATGGTAGTAGTTATAAAATGTAGTTCAATGAATTTTATTTTCTTTGAATAAATTTTTCAACTACTGTGCCTAAATGAAATATATGCATACTTTCAGGGGGAGAAAACAAATTGCTCCAGAATTCATATTTTGAGGGGGAGCAAGGTTATTCATTAAGGAGGAGATTGTTAGTGAGAATCAGAGACACGACTGAAATTGAAGAAGGTTTTCGATGATCATGATGCACACTTTCATCGAAAAAGGGGGAGAAATGTTTAGTTCAATTTCATGTCAAAGCTTTCAAGTCAAAGATTCGATTTCATGACAGGGGGAGAAATGTTTAAAGAAGACTTCGTCTCAAGAAAGGAAAAGGGGAGATTTCTTCGTCAAGAGTTTAAGAGAAATCGATTGATCATCTTGTGATCTCTTTTTCTTAAACTTGTGCTATATGGTGAATATCCTTACTGAAGATTGAAGTTCTCAAGTGAAAGAAAGAAAAAAGAGGGAGAATTCTTCAAGAGTCTAGGAAAAATCGATTGATCATCTTGGTTTCTCAAGAAGATCTCTTTTTCTTAGATTTGCGCTACATTGTATCAAAATGCCTTGTGAGAAGAAACAAATTCTCCAGATCAAAGAAAGAAAATCTCCGTCAGTTCCCCGTCTGAAGATTTTGTGACAATTTGACTTTGAAAAATCTTGATAAAGACCGAAGTTTTGAAGATATAAGAAGCCGAAGAATGTTGTTCTTAAATGTTTAAATCTTGAATCCAAGGGGGAGATTGTTAGGACAAATATGTCTTCAAGATTTAATCTTGATTTATAGAGTCAAAGTCAATGTATTTAGTCATGTGTAGAAAGTCAAAGCTAGCTTATTTCCTTAATATGTCTTAGGGTATATAAGGCTTTGTTTAGACTTTCTTTGTAAGCTTTTGGTCATAACTCATATCTTGTAATGTTGAGAGCCGACATAATAAGATCTACTCTCTCTCTACTCTCTCTAGATTCTTTCTCTAATCTTGATAGATCTTGGATTAACAATATAAAAATGGATTCTTCATGTCTGTCACCATTAGAAATGATTCACACAGATCTATGTGGTCCAATTTCAGTTCAATCTATGGGAGGAAAGAAGTATATGCTTGTCATTGTGGATGAATATTCAGATACACATGGGTTGAATTCATAAGAGCAAAGTCAGAGGCTGCTACAACACTGATTAACTTGATCAAAAGAATTCAAGTATTCTTACAACTTCCAGTTCAGAAAATAAGGAGTGACAATGGAACAGAGTTCAGAAATGAAACTCTTCAGAACTTTTTACAGAGCTCTGGGATTTCTCATAACTTCTCTGCTGTCAAAACTCCTCAACAAAATGGTGTTGTTGAAAGGAAGAATAGAACTCTAGTTGAAGCTTCAAGAACCATGTTGGCCTATTCAAATCTTCCAACCTTCCTATGGGCTGAAGCAATTGCTACTGCTTGCTTTACTTAGAACAGAACTTTGATAAATAAGAGATTTAATAAAACTGCTTATGAACTGATTAACAAAAGATAACCAATGATTAAATTTTTTCACATTTTTTGATGCAAATGCTATGTTCTCAAAGACAGAGAAAATATTGGTAAATTTGATAAAAAGGCAGATGAAGGATACTTTGTTGGTTATTCATTAACTTCCAAAGCATTCAGAATCTACAATAGAAGATTGTGGAGAGCATTAATGTCACATTTGATGAGTCAAGAATGAAGACTTCTGAACAGAACAGTTCAGAACTCAAACAGGATAAGACAAAAATGACTTCTAAAACAGCTTTTAATCCTAACTGTTCAGAACTCAATTTATTGTTTAAGGATGCATTTCTGGAACTAACTTCTGAATCTTATGCAGAATTTGAGAATCCTAAAATGATTCAGAAAATGAAAAAGAGAAGTTCAGAGGATCAATCAACAGTGATTTTTGATTCTGGTCCATCAGAGGAATGTCCAAAATTGATCAATACAAGTGATGAAACTTCTGAGCCTAGTACTCAGAATTCTGGTTACGACACTCAGAATTCTGGACAAGTCAATCAGAACTCTGAACAAGATACTCAGACTTCTGGACAAGTCAATGAAAACTCTGAACAAGTTATTCAGAATTCTAACTGTACTACTCAGAATCCAAACTTGGATATTACACCTCAACAATTCTCAGAACAAAGGGACAATTCAGAATTACACTCTATTATTGATGAAAATGATACAAACAACAATTTTTTTGAGATTGATGTGCTTCCTAGTTCAAATAAATGGACAAAAGACCATCCTATTCATCAAGTGATAGGAGATCCATCAGTGGGAGTGCAGACTAGATCAGCAACAGCAAATGAAGCAATGTTTGCAAGATTTCTTAGTGTAATTGAGCCTAAGAAAGCCAATGAAGCCCTAGAAGATCCAGACTGGATTTTAGCAATGCAAGATGAATTGCTACAGTTTGAAAGAAACAAAGTTTGGAGACTCATTCCAAAGCCTAAAGGAAAATCTATTATTGGAACAAAATGGGTATTCAGAAACAAGAAAGATGAGTCAGGTGTTGTAGTCAGAAACAAGTCTAGATTGGTTGCAAAGGGATATTATCAACAAGAAGGAATAGACTACAATGAGACATTTGCACCTGTGGCTAGAATAGAAGCAATCAGAATATTTTTGGCCTATGCTGCACATAAGAATTTTAAAGTATACCAAATGGATGTCAAACGAAGAGGTTTATGTCTATCAACCAGAAGGTTTTGTTGATCCTGAGTTTCTAGATCATGTTTATGTTTTAGATAAAGCATTGTATGGTATGAAACAAGCTCCAAGAGCCTGGTATGACACTCTAACTCAACATTTATTAAAATCTGGCTTCAAGAAAGGTAAAATTGACACTACTTTATTCTTAAAGAAACAAGGTGATGATTTGATCTTAATACAGATATATGTAGATTATATCATATTTTGTTCTACAAGTGCAGATCTTTGTAATGAATTCTCTGAAGTCATGAAATCAGAATTTGAAATGAGCATGATGGGAGAATTGAACTTTTTCCTTGGTCTTCAAGTAAAACAATTACCAAATGGAATTTTCATAAATCAAGGAAAATATGTTAAAGATATTTTGAAAAAGTTTAAAATGTCTGATTGTGCTGCTATGAGAACACCAATGACAACAAATATCAAGTTAGATGCTGATCTCTCTGGAGTTTCAATAGATAGCAAGCTTTATAGAGGCATGATTGGATCTTTGCTTTATCTGACTGCAAGTAGACCAGATATCATGTTTGCTACATGTTTATGTGCTAGATTTCAATCTAATCCAAAAGAATCCCATTTGCTTGCTGTTAAAAGGATCTTAAGATATCTTAAAGGTTCACCTGATTTGGGCCTTTGGTATCCAAAAGAAACTGACTGCTTTTACTGATGCTGATCATGCAGGAAGTAGATTGGACAGGAAAAGTACTTTTGGTGCTTGTCACTTTCTGCGAGATAAGATAGTGAGTTGTGCTTCAAAGAAGCAAAACTGTGTGTCCACATCCACTGCTGAAGCAGAGTATGTAGCTGCTGCTGCTTGTTGTTCTCAAACTTTGTGGATAAGAACACAACTCATGGACAATGGATATCAACTCAACAAAATTGCCATATATTGTGATTCAGAAAGTGCCATTGCGATTACTCAGAATCCTGTTCAGCACTCAAAGACCAAGCATATTGATGTAAGGTGTCATTTTATTAAGGACTATGTGGAAAAAGGAACAATAGAAATGCACTTTGTGCATACAAAGTATCAATTGGCTGACTTGTTCACAAAGCCTCTTGATCACAAAAGGTTTACTTTTCTCATATGTAAAATAGGAATGCTTAATCTGACTAATTGAACATATTTGTTATTTTCCAGAAATGAAAATTTTTCTAAGTATGATTTTCCGAGTAATGTTCTCAAAACTCTGACTCTCTTAATCAGAATTCTGACTCTTGAGTTCAGAACTTCTGAGTCTTGAGTTTAGATCTTCTCAGTCAATATTTCAGAAATCTGACTTCAAATATTTTACTTCTGAATTGGTTAATCAGAACTTCTGACTACCATTCAGAAATCATTTCTGAGAATTACAAGTAATTCAATTTTGTTGATTATATGCTTTTTCTAATATTTTTTCATACCTTTATGTCTAATATGTGTTTGAGTATATTCTAAAGTCAAGGGGGAGCATTGAAATCTTTCAGATATCATTCTGAGGTGCTTATGAGGTTTGTATATTCTTCCTCTTATCAAATCATTCTAAGGGGAACAAGCTTTAAATGATAAAAAAAATTCACTTGCTCAAACTATCTCTGATTTCTTAATAAGTTTTTCAAGATCAGATGTTGGATTTTAAATGTTTTTCCAGAAATTTCAAATAATCAAAAGAGGGACAAAATTTTTGATGATAAAAATAATTTTCCATCTGTTCAAACTACTTCTGGATGATTAAATGTTTTATATTAATCAGAAGTTGATTTTAAACGGATTTTTGGTTCTAAGGGAATTTCTTCTGAACTGTGTACTCAGAACTTCTGAGTCTTCTTACTCAGAACTCTGAGTCTTCTATCCAGATCCAACACTTGTAACTTTTGACAAAACTTCAGATCTAACACTATGACATTCTCGGCAACTGTCTCATGCCTACGGTTATTCGTATCCCTGTCTTCCATCAGTTTCAGAAATTATTTTGGCTGTTGGCCCATGGCCTTATTCATGGCCTTCATCATTCGATCCATCATCCTTGTTTCGGCTGTTACCTCTTCTATAACAGGGTCAGACGTCTCTAGATCATGGTGGTGGATATGCTCAGTTCTCCCTTCCAACACAGTGTTATCGGTGGAGGTCTTGTTGTCGTTGTCACCCTTGGTTGATCAGCTGTAGATGTTGTAGCTTCATGTCCATCCGGGCTACTAGGAGTGTTAACCATAGTAGTCTGCCACACATTGAGAATGAGGATGAGAAACATGCTACAAAATTAAACACACCGAAACATACTATTACATGCATCAATCATCAAAACAATAGCAATATAAGCATACTCATGTAACAATATATTCAAAATAGCAGTAGCTAATTGAAATTATGAAGATATTATCGTTACCATAGTCACAACTTTCAACTTATGTACTTCCGTCAAATCTATGACCACCCTATCTTAGGAGTTCTACTCAAACTCACCAATCAATACCTAATTTTTTCCATCTTAAGTCTAGGCATTCTGCCAACATACCTATTTAACTTAAACTACTGCTCTGATACCAACTTGTAACACCCTAAAAACCGGGTAAAATTTAAACCTATGGAAATACGGGAAATATACGAAGCTAACATAGACAAATCACTCAACAAAGGGGAATAATAGTATGGCATTTACGTTACAAAGAAATGAGCAAAATAAAACCCAACAACCTAATAATCTAAACTATCAAGTCTTAGATTATATTAGGGTGTTTCCATTTCACTACCTAAAATCGTGTCCAAAGTCTAACATGTACGCCGCTATGTACTTCCAAAAATGCTATCACCCTTCACGACTCATCGCTCAAACCCGAGGAGTCCCACCACCTAAACGTCGTGACATACACATCAATTAAGAAGAAGTGTTAGGATAAAGCCTAGTGAGAATAATAGCTTGATAGTTAATGTAGAAACCAGGATTCAATCTTACAATCAATTATGATTAATCAAACAGTAAATGATAGAGATTTGGATCAACACACTTATATTCAATTAAGAACAGATTACAGATCTAGAGAGAGAATCTCTCAAAGATTACAAAAACTGAATACAAAGATATGCGGAAAGTTATGCCAAAGATTAGTTAGCTAACAGTTGCTAACTACTATATATATACTGTAAAGAAAAGCTAAAGCTACAGTACATATGAGAAACAGACTAATAGAACAATTACACGTGTCCTAATTAGTAACAGAATATAACTGAAAGTATCTAAGACATAAGTTCTGAACAACATATTCAGAACTTCTGAACATTCTTCCGATTAAGCACCTCAGAACTTCCTTCAAGTACTTGTGCTATTTTCTTCATCATTCTCAGAAGTTCTGAGTCTCCTACTCAGAACTCTGACTCTTCAGTTCAGACTTTCATACTTGTAATCTTTTCGAGACTTCTCAGATCAGAACTTCTGAGTCTTCTAACTCAGAACTCTGAGTCTTCAGTTCAGATCCAACACTTGTAACTTTTGACAAAACTTCAGATCTAACAATCTCCCCCTTTTTGTCAAATAGTCTTGTACTTCTCATCATCATATTCTTTTAGTGTTGGAATAATCTTCAAAACCAGTACATTTCTTAGAGTAAGCCTTCTGTTAATCTTTTCTATGATCTCTTGAATCTCTTCAACTTGTTTTCCCTTTTGTAACTTTTTCTCCAGACTGTGCTTGATGAACCTTAAAGTTCCTGAACAATACTTTGCCACTTCTTCTGGTCTGAAGAAAATCTTTTCATTTCTATCATTTCTTAAGAAGACTCCCAACTCTGGATATCTTGTAACATTTCCACTTTTCAGAAGATTCAGATTTTCATGCTCATTATTTGTCTTTGAGAGATATACACATGGCTTTTGAAAATACAGAGCAATTTGAAAATCTATATATGAATGCCATCTAAGAATATAATACATAGCCTCTCTCACTACAGCCAATGCTCCTCTTTCCTTTTTCAGTTTACTGCAGTCTTTATTTGACAAAAGACTATACAATCTGTACACATCTGTTGCTGAAATCTTTTCAAAATCTGCTTCAGTAAAGTAGTAGACTTTTCCATCTTCTCTTAAGACTTCAAATGAGTAATATTCTTGCTTCATGAACTTCTTCTCTTTTAATTCTCAAATTCATGTGATTAAGAAATCTGAGTATACTGATTCTTTTGGTTTTCCTAATCTCTTTGACATTTCATCACGAAGACATTGATGTATCTCTGTTCTGTCATGATAAACACTTAGAAAGTTTACTTCTCTTGGTTTAAAGAAATAAGGAAGAGCATACTCCAGAAAGTAACCATTAACATCAACAGGTATTTCTTCCTCATTAGCCTCAGACTTTTCTGGTTGATCAGCATCTTTCATTTGA